>JAZGTN010000019.1:0-1200000 GCA_037783415.1 Leptasterias polaris
AAGCTGTTGATTAGGTCTAATATACTGTTGGAGATTGGTCTGGTGACCTGGTTGACTAATTGCACAAGTGAATGATCCATGAGTATGTCAAGAAATTTTTGGTGAATACTAGCGGTGTTGGGGTTTGATGCAGTACCCGTAGTCCAATCGATGTCGGGGACAGTTGAAGTCGCCGGCAATCACGGTGTAGACGTCTGTGGAAGGGCTGTAGAACCGGGATCTGTTTCAGATAAGCTTGTATCCCATTCAAGTGGCGAGAAAGGATTTTAAAGTTCGGCTGGAGTTGTGGCGTGTAGGGAGCTGCTGAAGTTCGGTGAGCCACATTCACAGCAGATCCACGAGAAGCTGCTTGACGCCTTGACTATAGTATACTATAGTGATGCACAGGAATGCCAGCACATTGAATGTGGCACCAGAACCCACATGTGTCGCAATTGAGAGCAGCATGGCTGTCATTGACCTCGTTGTTGCAGATACCACACGGGTATTCGGGAACAGGGCTTGAGGGACCAGGTCCAGGGTTTACTTTGACTTGACCGCTAAGGAGTAGTATTATTACTACATGTAAGTGGCTTAGTCTATTGGACTGAAAAGCAAGCGCTGTTGTTGTGCGTTTTGCCTTTTTTTACGGAGCGTGCCAGTAGGACCAGGCTGGATTTATCAAGCTGGGGCTGGTCTTGGTTGTAGAGGCTATTATTTGTGGAAAAGGTCAGTTTTGGAGGCGCCAAGTTTGTGAAGGAATTTGCATCACACTTGTTAAAACGTGCAACCTTAATGATTTATCATCATTCAAGTTATTATAGAATAGATGTTGTGCTCTCATTGGTTTTCCTTGAGGCTCATAATGTCTAGTCTTTTAAAACTTGCCGCCTTAATGATTGTTCAGTTCTAAAAGTATTCAGGAGCCAATGTTGTGGTGCCTTTGGTTTTCTTTGGGGCTCATGTGTTTAGTCGTTCAAAAATTTACCAATCTACTGATATTGCAACTCTTAAATTGTTCTCAAGCCAATGATGCTTTCGTAAACTTTTCCCAAGCATGATGACATTTTATGAAATGTTTTTGACAGTGTGTCTTTTTTACGCTTGCAGATAATTTACACATTGAAGAGCAGGTCATCTTGAAATGACATGTGAGGTATGTTGAATAATGTTCATTCTTTTAAAGTTTTTTAAACCACGCTCAATGATTTTCAATGCTTCAACTGTTCATTAGCCACTGTTATGCTGTCTCTTAAATTTCTCCGAACGTCTTGGAATGTTGTCCATTCTCTCGAAACGTAACACCTTGATGATCGTTCAACTGTTATATTACTCAAGAGCCAATGTTGTACTGTCTTTGGTTTTCCTTGAGGTTCATGTCTTCCAGCTCCTCAAATAAATACCAATCTAATACCAATCAATGTTGTGCCCTCTCTTAATTTTCTGTAAACTTCTTGTTGTCAAGTCTTTAAAAACTTGCCACCCAAATGATTGTTCAACTCTCAACTTAATCCAGAGTCGATGTGATGCTGTCTTTTCTTTTTTAGGCTCATGTATCTAGTCGTTCAAAACTTTACCAATCTAATGATTTTTCAACTCTTAAAGATTTAGCAATCTAATAATTGTTCACAAGTCAATGATGTTCTGTTTCTTAAACTTTGCCCAAGCATGATGACATGTTTATGACAGTGTGTTCTACTTTGCTTGCAGATTGTCCACAGATTGAAGAGCAGTATCCATCATGGATAAGAGAAGGCCAACTTAGAATGTCGTATGAGGTATGTTGAAAAATGTCAATTCTTCTTAAATTTTTAAACCCTGCGCAATGATGTTCAACAACTGTTCACGAGCCGATGTCGTTCTGTCTCTTACATTTCTCCGAACCTCATGTTGTCCAGTCTCTTAAAACTGCCATCTTAATGATTGTTCAACTCTCAAGTTATTTCAGAGTCGATGTTGTGCTCTATTGTGGTTTTCCTTGAGAACTGTCAAATTGTTCTGGAACTGATGTTGGAGATTAGAAAAGTGTCATACGCATAGAATATGTACAGGAATAGCTAACTGTCTTAAAATAATGTTTATGACTGTGTGTCGTTTTTTGCTTTCAGATTATTCACAGATTGAAGAGCAGTATCCATCATGAATAAGTTCAACATGGAATGTCATGTGAGGTATGTTGATAAATGTCAACTCTTCTTAAGTCTTTAAACCCTGCAATTTATTTTCAACTGTTAAACTGCTAACAAGCCGAAGTTATGTCGTCTCTTACATTTCTCCGAACTTCATGTTATCCAGTTGTATTGCGCAATGATGTTTAACGCTTCAACTGTTAACGAGCCGATGTCGTACTGTTTCTTAAATTTTCTCCAAACCTCATGGTGTCCAGTCTCTTAAAACTGCCACCTTAATGATTGTTCAACTCTCAACTTATTTCAGAGTCGATGTTGTGTCCTTCAAAACTTTACGATTTTAATGATATTTCAACTGTCAAATTGTTCAGGAACTGATGTTGTACGATTTCTTTATTTGCTTTTGGTTAGGGGGTGCTGGCGGATGGTTGTGACGTGGAAAGGTTTTGCTGCTAACATGGACGATAGTGACCTTAACAGAGACGACGACGATAGGACGGTGTTGGCAGAACAGAGTAAACTTTGAAGAAGAATCACAGTTTTGGAGATCACGATAACAGGTGTGAATGTAGCAATAGAGTAAATAACCAATTGATGATGGTCACATGACTGCATCCAAAAGAACACTTTGAGAAGTTGGTCCAGGCGTTAATAAATGGCAACAAGAAATATTTGCCGTTGTAAAGTGGTTCTTTGCAAACGTGAACCACTGAATGGAAGACAATTTATTTTAAAAGGACAAGTGTTTGAGATGACAGCGATGAAGGAGTAGGAAGTGTAGCTACATGAATGCAGAGTAAGACTAAAAAGGAAAGGAGGAATTCCTAGGAGAACCAAGTTGACAGAAGTTAATGTAAAGTAGTATAAGATTAAAAGTAAAATGTAACGAATCTGTAAAAACAATAGTGTGTTTACTAATAATGAATAAATATACAAAATTGAATTTGAAGAACGTGCAGTGTATTGAAATTATTTGAAAGGTTAGGGTTAAGTTTGTCATTAGGGTTAGGGCCATGGTTAGGGTTAAGGTTAGGGAAAGGGTTAGGGTCAGGGTTAGGGACTATAATATTTCGGGTACGGGAATAGCAAACTGTCTTAAAATATACGGTTAGAATGTATCGGGTACGAGAATAGCAAACTGTCTTAAAATATACGGTTAGAGTGTATCGGGTACGAGAATAGCAAACTGTCTTAAAATATACGGTTAGAATGTATCGGGTACGAGACTAGCAAACTGTCTTAAAATATACGGTTAGAGTGTATCGGGTACGAGACTAGCAAACTGTCTTAAAATATACGGTTAGAGTGTATCGGGTACGAGACTAGCAAACTGTCTTAAAATATACGGTTAGAATGTATCGGGTACGAGAATAGCAAACTGTCTTAAAATGTATGGTTGAATGTGTCGGGTATGAGAATAGCTAACTGTCTTAAAATATACGGTTAGAATGTGTCTGGTACAGGAATAGCAAACTGTCATAAAATACAGGTGTAATATATAGCATATAGCATATAGTCCCTCCCACCCATCCCCCTACCCCCTCCAGCAGCGTCGGTGTCTAGCTGCGTAGGGTCCGGTGTCCTAGACCTCATAAGGGGGGATAGGGGGGCGGAGCCCCCCTGGGGCTTGGCGGGGCATTGCCCCGCAGGACTATCCTAGCAAAAAATTTTGAGGGTCTTATTTTAGGTTTTTTTCGCTTTTTTATTTTTCTTTAATTTTCATTTTTATTTTATTTTATTTTATTTTATTTTATGTATGTATATATATATTATTATTATATTAAAATTTTATTTTTATTTATCCGAAGTAGTTCCTCCAAATCGACAAGTAACTTTTACAAGTTACTTGCCGATTTGGAGGAACTACTTCGGATAAAAGTTAGACTCGTGAATAAAACGCTGTGGGACGGGTAAGAAGTTAGAAGTTTAATAAAGTTTCAAAAGGTACATTTTTTGGCAAAGTTTCAGAGAGTAACATTTGTAACAAAGTTTAAGGAAAAATCTGTAACAAAATTTAAGGAAAAAATCTGTAACAAACTTTAAAGAAAATATGTGTCAAAGTTAAAGAAAATTTAAGTCAAATTTTATACGGAAATTTACCAATCTAATGATATATCAACTCTCAAATTGTTCTTGAGCAAATGTTGTACTGTTACTTAAACTCTGCCCAAGCATGTTGACATTTGATCAAATGTTTAAGGTTAATGACAGTGTGTCTCACTTTGCTTGCAGATTATTTACAGATTGAAGAGCAGCAGTATCCATCATGAATAAGAGAAGGTCAACTTGGAATGTCATGTGAGGTATGTTGAAAAATGTAAGTTCTTCTTAAGTTTTTGAAACCCTTCACTATGATTTTCAAATGCATGTCAGGCAGAGCAGTTAAGTGCATCAGTCAGACTTTAGTTCTGGTGGCTGAGTCGTCAGGGTGTGGGTTCGAATTCTGGTCATGAAACTTGTGTCCTTGAGCAAGACACTTAACTATAATTGCTTCTCTTCACCCAGGGGTAAAATGGGTCCCTGTGAGGGCAGAGATGGTTCTTGTGAATGATTTAGCTTAGTGCGCTTTGGAAGCACAGGCCGTATACTCCCCAGGGAGCTGAGATGGTTTCAGGAATGAAATAAATGGCCAAGTGATCAGGGGTAATAATGTGTGAAGTGCAATGATCATTCTTTAGAATTACACTATATAAGAGCCGATATTATTATTTATCAGAACATGTCACCTTAATAATTGTTTATCACTCAAGTTATTCAAGAGTCCATGAAGTTCTCTCTTCGGTTTTCTTTGAGGCTCATAATGTCTTTTAAAACTTGCCATCTTAATGGTTGGTTCATCACTCAAACTATTCAAAGGCCGATGATACTTTAATTTTACATTTATACATTTATACATTTTTACCAGCCATTGATGTGCTGTCTCTCAAATTTCTTCAAACCTCATTTTGTTCAGTTCCTCATAAGTCTTAAAGTATTCAGGAGCAAATGTTGTGGTGCCTTTGGTTTTCGTTTGTGGCTCATGTGTCTAGTCGTTCGAAAATTTAGCTTTCTAATAGTTGTTCCTGAGCTGATGTTGTTCTGTTTCTTAAACTTTGCCCTAGCATGATGACGTTTGATGACACATTTTTGACGATGTGTTCTACTCTGCTTGCTGGTTATTCACAGATTGAAGAGCAGTATCCATCATGAATAAGAAGTGGACATGGAATGTCATGTGAGGTACGTGATTAATGTCAACTCTTCTTTAAGTTTTGAAACCCTGGGCAGTGTTTTTCAACTCTTAAACTGTTCATGAGACGAAGTTGCGCCGTCTGTTATATTTCTCTGAACCTCATGTTGTCAAGTACCTTGAAATGTGCCACCTACATGTAAATGATTGTACAACTCTTAAAACTGTTCATGATCCTATGTTGCTTTGTTTGTGGTTTTCGTTGAGGCTTATGTTGTTGTTTAGTCTAAGGATATTTCAACTCTCAAATGTTGTGCCGTCTCAAAACATCCTGTTGTGTAGTCCCTTGAAACAGACCACCTAAATGATTGTTCTACTCTTAAAATAATGTGCTGTGTCTTAAAATTTTCCGAATGTCGGGCTCTCCAGTCCCTCTAAACGTAACACCTTGATAATTTTGCTGTCTTTGGTTTTCTTTGAAGCTCATGTTGTTTGGTCTGTCACACATTTACCAATCTAATGACATTTTACCCCTTAAAATTTTAGCGATCCAATGATTACTTTCAAGCCAATGTTTTACCGGTACTGTTCCTAAAGCTTTGCCCAAGCATGATGACATTTGAGTAAAAGTCTTGAGTAAAATAATCCCTATAAAGCTCACGTAGGAAGCTAAACTGGGATGGTGCGTTGGTGACCGTCATTGGTCGACAGTGCAGAAGTGCAGTGAGAAATGAAAGAAAAGGCGCGCTATTTACACTGTACAAGAGCCGAAATGGGTTTACAGCCAGAGGCTGTAGGACTCTGATAGCTGGCAGGGCAACCTGTTGGAATGCTGAGATGGATGGTGCGAAGACTGCTGTAGATGGTAGTTGGTTCCAGATCTTAACTGTTCTTGGGTAGAATGAAAATTTGTATTGGTCGTTTGAGGCATCCGGTATGGTATTCTTGAGGGAGTGATCCTGTCTGGCAATGTATGTAGCTGGTTTGATGGATGGTGGCAATTGGATGTTGACTAGACCACGGTGTATTTTGAAGAACATTGTGGACTGTGCAAGAAGGCGTCTTACATGCAGTGTCTCCCATCCCAGGTAGTTAATGAGTAATGTGACCGTACTGGTCTACTGAGGCAATGGATTTATGAATTTGCTCAAGTCGTTTTTGGCCATCCAATGTGTGTGGACTCCAGACTTCTGAGGCGTAGTCCATTTGCGGGCGAACTAGGGTTTTGTAGGCAGTTATTTTAACAGTTTGGGTGCAATGAGCGAGGGTTCTGCGGAGAAGACCAAGGGTGCGGCTAGATTTATTTATCATTTTCTGGTGGTGGATGTTCCAGCGGAGATCATGAGTCACTGTGACTCCCAGGTAATCGTACTGGTCTACTGAGGCAAGAGTTGTTCCAAGGATATTATATTGAAAGAGACTGGGCTTGTGTTTTTTGGTGTTCGATAGTAAGGCACATTTGTTGATATTGAAGTGCATCAACCATTTGGCGGACCAGTCAGTGAGCAATGATATGTCTTGCAGGAGCTTGGAATGATCTTCCTGGCAATGGATTTTGCGATAGATAACACTGTCATCAGCAAAAAGCCTCAATGTGGATTGCACTTGGTCCTGGATGTCGTTCCCAACACTGAACCTTGAGGTACACCTGATGTTACCTTAACCCAAGACGAAAAGGAACCATTGACTGTCACAGCCTGTTCGCGATCACTCAGGAATGCACTAATCCAATTTACCGTGTCACCTCTGACACCATAGAATTGAAGCTTGGCTGACAGGCGATGGTGAGGCACGTTGTCAAAAGCCTTGCTAAAATCTAGGAAGACCCAATCGTGTGTCGCAGATATGAGTTGTGTTGTAGTTGACAGTTTTCCTCTGAAGCCATGTTGTGAATCAAGAAGGATGTTTGGATAAATGGCTCAGTATGATGTGTTCCATGACCTTACAGCATGCACAGGTTAAGGAGATATGCCTGTAAGTAGATGGATCAGATTTTGGGTCCTTCTTGTAGATGCTGGTGACCAGAGCTTTTTTCCATTGGGTAGGAATGGTGCCACTATTGTATGATTGTTGGAAAAGGAAAGTTAGTGCTGGTGCTATTTCATGCTCAACTAACTTCAAAAGCTTAGGTGAAATTTCATCTGGTCCACACGCTTTAGATGGATTGATTGCTGCAAGTTGCTTTTCTACTCCAGCAATACCTATGACGATGTTTGTGATGGATGGGTATGGAGAAATTCCCTTGTCTGGTATGTTTAGGTTGGTTTCTTGCGTGAATACAGATCATTGGAAGTAATTATTTAACAGTTCAGCCTTGTCTTTGTCTGTTGAGCACATTTTGGAGGCAGATCGCAGGGTAGGAATGCCCAGGTGCTCAGTTCGCATGAGTTTAACATATGACCAGAAAGTTTTTGGTTTCTCTGCAAGACTTGCTCCGATGACGTTGTTGACATTGTTGACATTGATGACGTTGTTGATTGTGGAATTGTCTGTATTCGTACCAGGTTCTATTGTTTTGGAGTTTACGTGCTTCCCTGTATAGTCTGTCCCGCTTTCGCATCTCTCGCTTCAAGGTAGTTGAGATCCATGGCAGATGGCGTTTACTTTTACTCCACTTTGAAGGGACACAACACGTATTCAGGATGCCATTGAGACTGTCAAGTATTTTGGACCAGTTTGTATTAACAGTGTTGCTGATTGGGTCAGAGTGAAGGAAGTCCTCTGTGAATTGATTAACCCGCTGTTTCAGTTGGGCTGTGTCGGCTTTATGGAAGAAGTTTTATGAAGAGTTTCTGGGGTGGTTTAGCTTGCTGTTTGGGTTTTTGAGTTGATGTTAAAGGTGATGATGTTGTGGTCTGAAATACCTGGGTTTGATTCGATGTTGCTTACAAGCTGTTGATTAGGTCTAATATACTGTTGGAGATTGGTCTGGTGACCTGGTTGACTAATTGCACAAGTGAATGATCCATGAGTATGTCAAGAAATTTTTGGTGAATACTAGCGGTGTTGGGGTTTGATGCAGTACCCGTAGTCCAATCGATGTCGGGGACAGTTGAAGTCGCCGGCAATCACGGTGTAGACGTCTGTGGAAGGGCTGTAGAACCGGGATCTGTTTCAGATAAGCTTGTATCCCATTCAAGTGGCGAGAAAGGATTTTAAAGTTCGGCTGGAGTTGTGGCGTGTAGGGAGCTGCTGAAGTTCGGTGAGCCACATTCACAGCAGATCCACGAGAAGCTGCTTGACGCCTTGACTATAGTATACTATAGTGATGCACAGGAATGCCAGCACATTGAATGTGGCACCAGAACCCACATGTGTCGCAATTGAGAGCAGCATGGCTGTCATTGACCTCGTTGTTGCAGATACCACACGGGTATTCGGGAACAGGGCTTGAGGGACCAGGTCCAGGGTTTACTTTGACTTGACCGCTAAGGAGTAGTATTATTACTACATGTAAGTGGCTTAGTCTATTGGACTGAAAAGCAAGCGCTGTTGTTGTGCGTTTTGCCTTTTTTTACGGAGCGTGCCAGTAGGACCAGGCTGGATTTATCAAGCTGGGGCTGGTCTTGGTTGTAGAGGCTATTATTTGTGGAAAAGGTCAGTTTTGGAGGCGCCAAGTTTGTGAAGGAATTTGCATCACACTTGTCAAAACGTGCAACCTTAATGATTTATCATCATTCAAGTTATTATAGAATAGATGTTGTGCTCTCATTGGTTTTCCTTGAGGCTCATAATGTCTAGTCTTTTAAAACTTGCCGCCTTAATGATTGTTCAGTTCTAAAAGTATTCAGGAGCCAATGTTGTGGTGCCTTTGGTTTTCTTTGGGGCTCATGTGTTTAGTCGTTCAAAAATTTACCAATCTACTGATATTGCAACTCTTAAATTGTTCTCAAGCCAATGATGCTTTCGTAAACTTTTCCCAAGCATGATGACATTTTATGAAATGTTTTTGACAGTGTGTCTTTTTTACGCTTGCAGATAATTTACACATTGAAGAGCAGGTCATCTTGAAATGACATGTGAGGTATGTTGAATAATGTTCATTCTTTTAAAGTTTTTTAAACCACGCTCAATGATTTTCAATGCTTCAACTGTTCATTAGCCACTGTTATGCTGTCTCTTAAATTTCTCCGAACGTCTTGGAATGTTGTCCATTCTCTCGAAACGTAACACCTTGATGATCGTTCAACTGTTATATTACTCAAGAGCCAATGTTGTACTGTCTTTGGTTTTCCTTGAGGTTCATGTCTTCCAGCTCCTCAAATAAATACCAATCTAATACCAATCAATGTTGTGCCCTCTCTTAATTTTCTGTAAACTTCTTGTTGTCAAGTCTTTAAAAACCTGCCACCCAAATGATTGTTCAACTCTCAACTTAATCCAGAGTCGATGTGATGCTGTCTTTTCTTTTTTAGGCTCATGTATCTAGTCGTTCAAAACTTTACCAATCTAATGATTTTTCAACTCTTAAAGATTTAGCAATCTAATAATTGTTCACAAGTCAATGATGTTCTGTTTCTTAAACTTTGCCCAAGCATGATGACATGTTTATGACAGTGTGTTCTACTTTGCTTGCAGATTGTCCACAGATTGAAGAGCAGTATCCATCATGTATAAGTTCAACATGGAATGTCATGTGAGGTATGTTGATAAATGTCAACTCTTCTTAAGTCTTTAAACCCTGCAATTTATTTTCAACTGTTAAACTGCTAACAAGCCGAAGTTATGTCGTCTCTTACATTTCTCCGAACTTCATGTTATCCAGTTGTATTGCGCAATGATGTTTAACGCTTCAACTGTTAACGAGCCGATGTCGTACTGTTTCTTAAATTTTCTCCAAACCTCATGGTGTCCAGTCTCTTAAAACTGCCACCTTAATGATTGTTCAACTCTCAACTTATTTCAGAGTCGATGTTGTGTCCTTCAAAACTTTACGATTTTAATGATATTTCAACTGTCAAATTGTTCAGGAACTGATGTTGTACGATTTCTTTATTTGCTTTTGGTTAGGGGGTGCTGGCGGATGGTTGTGACGTGGAAAGGTTTTGCTGCTAACATGGACGATGACGATAGGACGGTGTTGGCAGAACAGAGTAAACTTTGAAGAAGAATCACAGTTTTGGAGATCACGATAACAGGTGTGAATGTAGCAATAGAGTAAATAACCAATTGATGATGGTCACATGACTGCATCCAAAAGAACACTTTGAGAAGTTGGTCCAGGCGTTAATAAATGGCAACAAGAAATATTTGCCGTTGTAAAGTGGTTCTTTGCAAACGTGAACCACTGAATGGAAGACAATTTATTTTAAAAGGACAAGTGTTTGAGATGACAGCGATGAAGGAGTAGGAAGTGTAGCTACATGAATGCAGAGTAAGACTAAAAAGGAAAGGAGGAATTCCTAGGAGAACCAAGTTGACAGAAGTTAATGTAAAGTAGTATAAGATTAAAAGTAAAATGTAACGAATCTGTAAAAACAATAGTGTGTTTACTAATAATGAATAAATATACAAAATTGAATTTGAAGAACGTGCAGTGTATTGAAATTATTTGAAAGGTTAGGGTTAAGTTTGTCATTAGGGTTAGGGCCATGGTTAGGGTTAAGGTTAGGGAAAGGGTTAGGGACTATAATATTTCGGGTACGGGAATAGCAAACTGTCTTAAAATATACGGTTAGAATGTATCGGGTACGAGAATAGCAAACTGTCTTAAAATATACGGTTAGAGTGTATCGGGTACGAGAATAGCAAACTGTCTTAAAATATACGGTTAGAATGTATCGGGTACGAGACTAGCAAACTGTCTTAAAATATACGGTTAGAGTGTATCGGGTACGAGACTAGCAAACTGTCTTAAAATATACGGTTAGAGTGTATCGGGTACGAGACTAGCAAACTGTCTTAAAATATACGGTTAGAATGTATCGGGTACGAGAATAGCAAACTGTCTTAAAATGTATGGTTGAATGTGTCGGGTATGAGAATAGCTAACTGTCTTAAAATATACGGTTAGAATGTGTCTGGTACAGGAATAGCAAACTGTCATAAAATACAGGTGTAATATATAGCATATAGCATATAGTCCCTCCCACCCATCCCCCTACCCCCTCCAGCAGCGTCGGTGTCTAGCTGCGTAGGGTCCGGTGTCCTAGACCTCATAAGGGGGGATAGGGGGGCGGAGCCCCCCTGGGGCTTGGCGGGGCATTGCCCCGCAGGACTATCCTAGCAAAAAATTTTGAGGGTCTTATTTTAGGTTTTTTTCGCTTTTTTATTTTTCTTTAATTTTCATTTTTATTTTATTTTATTTTATTTTATTTTATGTATGTATATATATATTATTATTATATTAAAATTTTATTTTTATTTATCCGAAGTAGTTCCTCCAAATCGACAAGTAACTTTTACAAGTTACTTGCCGATTTGGAGGAACTACTTCGGATAAAAGTTAGACTCGTGAATAAAACGCTGTGGGACGGGTAAGAAGTTAGAAGTTTAATAAAGTTTCAAAAGGTACATTTTTTGGCAAAGTTTCAGAGAGTAACATTTGTAACAAAGTTTAAGGAAAAATCTGTAACAAAATTTAAGGAAAAAATCTGTAACAAACTTTAAAGAAAATATGTGTCAAAGTTAAAGAAAATTTAAGTCAAATTTTATACGGAAATTTACCAATCTAATGATATATCAACTCTCAAATTGTTCTTGAGCAAATGTTGTACTGTTACTTAAACTCTGCCCAAGCATGTTGACATTTGATCAAATGTTTAAGGTTAATGACAGTGTGTCTCACTTTGCTTGCAGATTATTTACAGATTGAAGAGCAGCAGTATCCATCATGAATAAGAGAAGGTCAACTTGGAATGTCATGTGAGGTATGTTGAAAAATGTAAGTTCTTCTTAAGTTTTTGAAACCCTTCACTATGATTTTCAAATGCATGTCAGGCAGAGCAGTTAAGTGCATCAGTCAGACTTTAGTTCTGGTGGCTGAGTCGTCAGGGTGTGGGTTCGAATTCTGGTCATGAAACTTGTGTCCTTGAGCAAGACACTTAACTATAATTGCTTCTCTTCACCCAGGGGTAAAATGGGTCCCTGTGAGGGCAGAGATGGTTCTTGTGAATGATTTAGCTTAGTGCGCTTTGGAAGCACAGGCCGTATACTCCCCAGGGAGCTGAGATGGTTTCAGGAATGAAATAAATGGCCAAGTGATCAGGGGTAATAATGTGTGAAGTGCAATGATCATTCTTTAGAATTACACTATATAAGAGCCGATATTATTATTTATCAGAACATGTCACCTTAATAATTGTTTATCACTCAAGTTATTCAAGAGTCCATGAAGTTCTCTCTTCGGTTTTCTTTGAGGCTCATAATGTCTTTTAAAACTTGCCATCTTAATGGTTGGTTCATCACTCAAACTATTCAAAGGCCGATGATACTTTAATTTTACATTTATACATTTATACATTTTTACCAGCCATTGATGTGCTGTCTCTCAAATTTCTTCAAACCTCATTTTGTTCAGTTCCTCATAAGTCTTAAAGTATTCAGGAGCAAATGTTGTGGTGCCTTTGGTTTTCGTTTGTGGCTCATGTGTCTAGTCGTTCGAAAATTTACTTTTCTAATAGTTGTTCCTGAGCTGATGTTGTTCTGTTTCTTAAACTTTGCCCTAGCATGATGACGTTTGATGACACATTTTTGACGATGTGTTCTACTCTGCTTGCTGGTTATTCACAGATTGAAGAGCAGTATCCATCATGAATAAGAAGTGGACATGGAATGTCATGTGAGGTACGTGATTAATGTCAACTCTTCTTTAAGTTTTGAAACCCTGGGCAGTGTTTTTCAACTCTTAAACTGTTCATGAGACGAAGTTGCGCCGTCTGTTATATTTCTCTGAACCTCATGTTGTCAAGTACCTTGAAATGTGCCACCTACATGTAAATGATTGTACAACTCTTAAAACTGTTCATGATCCTATGTTGCTTTGTTTGTGGTTTTCGTTGAGGCTTATGTTGTTGTTTAGTCTAAGGATATTTCAACTCTCAAATGTTGTGCCGTCTCAAAACATCCTGTTGTGTAGTCCCTTGAAACAGACCACCTAAATGATTGTTCTACTCTTAAAATAATGTGCTGTGTCTTAAAATTTTCCGAATGTCGGGCTCTCCAGTCCCTCTAAACGTAACACCTTGATAATTTTGCTGTCTTTGGTTTTCTTTGAAGCTCATGTTGTTTGGTCTGTCACACATTTACCAATCTAATGACATTTTACCCCTTAAAATTTTAGCGATCCAATGATTACTTTCAAGCCAATGTTTTACCGGTACTGTTCCTAAAGCTTTGCCCAAGCATGATGACATTTGAGTAAAAGTCTTGAGTAAAATAATCCCTATAAAGCTCACGTAGGAAGCTAAACTGGGATGGTGCGTTGGTGACCGTCATTGGTCGACAGTGCAGAAGTGCAGTGAGAAATGAAAGAAAAGGCGCGCTATTTACACTGTACAAGAGCCGAAATGGGTTTACAGCATCCTAGAGCCAGCCAGAGGCTGTAGGACTCTGATAGCTGGCAGGGCAACCTGTTGGAATGCTGAGATGGATGGTGCGAAGACTGCTGTAGATGGTAGTTGGTTCCAGATCTTAACTGTTCTTGGGTAGAATGAAAATTTGTATTGGTCGTTTGAGGCATCCGGTATGGTATTCTTGAGGGAGTGATCCTGTCTGGCAATGTATGTAGCTGGTTTGATGGATGGTGGCAATTGGATGTTGACTAGACCACGGTGTATTTTGAAGAACATTGTGGACTGTGCAAGAAGGCGTCTTACATGCAGTGTCTCCCATCCCAGGTAGTTAATGAGTAATGTGACCGTACTGGTCTACTGAGGCAATGGATTTATGAATTTGCTCAAGTCGTTTTTGGCCATCCAATGTGTGTGGACTCCAGACTTCTGAGGCGTAGTCCATTTGCGGGCGAACTAGGGTTTTGTAGGCAGTTATTTTAACAGTTTGGGTGCAATGAGCGAGGGTTCTGCGGAGAAGACCAAGGGTGCGGCTAGATTTATTTATCATTTTCTGGTGGTGGATGTTCCAGCGGAGATCATGAGTCACTGTGACTCCCAGGTAATCGTACTGGTCTACTGAGGCAAGAGTTGTTCCAAGGATATTATATTGAAAGAGACTGGGCTTGTGTTTTTTGGTGTTCGATAGTAAGGCACATTTGTTGATATTGAAGTGCATCAACCATTTGGCGGACC
The DNA here is from genome assembly GCA_037783415.1 of Leptasterias polaris. Lineage (NCBI taxonomy): Eukaryota > Metazoa > Echinodermata > Asteroidea > Forcipulatida > Asteriidae > Leptasterias > Leptasterias polaris. The sequence continues at coordinate 14,523 of JAZGTN010000019.1, forward strand.
AGTCAGTGAGCAATGATATGTCTTGCAGGAGCTTGGAATGATCTTCCTGGCAATGGATTTTGCGATAGATAACACTGTCATCAGCAAAAAGCCTCAATGTGGATTGCACTTGGTCCTGGATGTCGTTCCCAACACTGAACCTTGAGGTACACCTGATGTTACCTTAACCCAAGACGAAAAGGAACCATTGACTGTCACAGCCTGTTCGCGATCACTCAGGAATGCACTAATCCAATTTACCGTGTCACCTCTGACACCATAGAATTGAAGCTTGGCTGACAGGCGATGGTGAGGCACGTTGTCAAAAGCCTTGCTAAAATCTAGGAAGACCCAATCGTGTGTCGCAGATATGAGTTGTGTTGTAGTTGACAGTTTTCCTCTGAAGCCATGTTGTGAATCAAGAAGGATGTTTGGATAAATGGCTCAGTATGATGTGTTCCATGACCTTACAGCATGCACAGGTTAAGGAGATATGCCTGTAAGTAGATGGATCAGATTTTGGGTCTTTCTTGTAGATGCTGGTGACCAGAGCTTTTTTCCATTGGGTAGGAATGGTGCCACTATTGTATGATTGTTGGAAAAGGAAAGTTAGTGCTGGTGCTATTTCATGCTCAACTAACTTCAAAAGCTTAGGTGAAATTTCATCTGGTCCACACGCTTTAGATGGATTGATTGCTGCAAGTTGCTTTTCTACTCCAGCAATACCTATGACGATGTTTGTGATGGATGGGTATGGAGAAATTCCCTTGTCTGGTATGTTTAGGTTGGTTTCTTGCGTGAATACAGATCATTGGAAGTAATTATTTAACAGTTCAGCCTTGTCTTTGTCTGTTGAGCACATTTTGGAGGCAGATCGCAGGGTAGGAATGCCCAGGTGCTCAGTTCGCATGAGTTTAACATATGACCAGAAAGTTTTTGGTTTCTCTGCAAGACTTGCTCCGATGACGTTGTTGACATTGTTGACATTGATGACGTTGTTGATTGTGGAATTGTCTGTATTCGTACCAGGTTCTATTGTTTTGGAGTTTACGTGCTTCCCTGTATAGTCTGTCCCGCTTTCGCATCTCTCGCTTCAAGGTAGTTGAGATCCATGGCAGATGGCGTTTACTTTTACTCCACTTTGAAGGGACACAACACGTATTCAGGATGCCATTGAGACTGTCAAGTATTTTGGACCAGTTTGTATTAACAGTGTTGCTGATTGGGTCAGAGTGAAGGAAGTCCTCTGTGAATTGATTAACCCGCTGTTTCAGTTGGGCTGTGTCGGCTTTATGGAAGAAGTTTTATGAAGAGTTTCTGGGGTGGTTTAGCTTGCTGTTTGGGTTTTTGAGTTGATGTTAAAGGTGATGATGTTGTGGTCTGAAATACCTGGGTTTGATTCGATGTTGCTTACAAGCTGTTGATTAGGTCTAATATACTGTTGGAGATTGGTCTGGTGACCTGGTTGACTAATTGCACAAGTGAATGATCCATGAGTATGTCAAGAAATTTTTGGTGAATACTAGCGGTGTTGGGGTTTGATGCAGTACCCGTAGTCCAATCGATGTCGGGGACAGTTGAAGTCGCCGGCAATCACGGTGTAGACGTCTGTGGAAGGGCTGTAGAACCGGGATCTGTTTCAGATAAGCTTGTATCCCATTCAAGTGGCGAGAAAGGATTTTAAAGTTCGGCTGGAGTTGTGGCGTGTAGGGAGCTGCTGAAGTTCGGTGAGCCACATTCACAGCAGATCCACGAGAAGCTGCTTGACGCCTTGACTATAGTATACTATAGTGATGCACAGGAATGCCAGCACATTGAATGTGGCACCAGAACCCACATGTGTCGCAATTGAGAGCAGCATGGCTGTCATTGACCTCGTTGTTGCAGATACCACACGGGTATTCGGGAACAGGGCTTGAGGGACCAGGTCCAGGGTTTACTTTGACTTGACCGCTAAGGAGTAGTATTATTACTACATGTAAGTGGCTTAGTCTATTGGACTGAAAAGCAAGCGCTGTTGTTGTGCGTTTTGCCTTTTTTTACGGAGCGTGCCAGTAGGACCAGGCTGGATTTATCAAGCTGGGGCTGGTCTTGGTTGTAGAGGCTATTATTTGTGGAAAAGGTCAGTTTTGGAGGCGCCAAGTTTGTGAAGGAATTTGCATCACACTTGTTAAAACGTGCAACCTTAATGATTTATCATCATTCAAGTTATTATAGAATAGATGTTGTGCTCTCATTGGTTTTCCTTGAGGCTCATAATGTCTAGTCTTTTAAAACTTGCCGCCTTAATGATTGTTCAGTTCTAAAAGTATTCAGGAGCCAATGTTGTGGTGCCTTTGGTTTTCTTTGGGGCTCATGTGTTTAGTCGTTCAAAAATTTACCAATCTACTGATATTGCAACTCTTAAATTGTTCTCAAGCCAATGATGCTTTCGTAAACTTTTCCCAAGCATGATGACATTTTATGAAATGTTTTTGACAGTGTGTCTTTTTTACGCTTGCAGATAATTTACACATTGAAGAGCAGGTCATCTTGAAATGACATGTGAGGTATGTTGAATAATGTTCATTCTTTTAAAGTTTTTTAAACCACGCTCAATGATTTTCAATGCTTCAACTGTTCATTAGCCACTGTTATGCTGTCTCTTAAATTTCTCCGAACGTCTTGGAATGTTGTCCATTCTCTCGAAACGTAACACCTTGATGATCGTTCAACTGTTATATTACTCAAGAGCCAATGTTGTACTGTCTTTGGTTTTCCTTGAGGTTCATGTCTTCCAGCTCCTCAAATAAATACCAATCTAATACCAATCAATGTTGTGCCCTCTCTTAATTTTCTGTAAACTTCTTGTTGTCAAGTCTTTAAAAACTTGCCACCCAAATGATTGTTCAACTCTCAACTTAATCCAGAGTCGATGTGATGCTGTCTTTTCTTTTTTAGGCTCATGTATCTAGTCGTTCAAAACTTTACCAATCTAATGATTTTTCAACTCTTAAAGATTTAGCAATCTAATAATTGTTCACAAGTCAATGATGTTCTGTTTCTTAAACTTTGCCCAAGCATGATGACATGTTTATGACAGTGTGTTCTACTTTGCTTGCAGATTGTCCACAGATTGAAGAGCAGTATCCATCATGAATAAGTTCAACATGGAATGTCATGTGAGGTATGTTGATAAATGTCAACTCTTCTTAAGTCTTTAAACCCTGCAATTTATTTTCAACTGTTAAACTGCTAACAAGCCGAAGTTATGTCGTCTCTTACATTTCTCCGAACTTCATGTTATCCAGTTGTATTGCGCAATGATGTTTAACGCTTCAACTGTTAACGAGCCGATGTCGTACTGTTTCTTAAATTTTCTCCAAACCTCATGGTGTCCAGTCTCTTAAAACTGCCACCTTAATGATTGTTCAACTCTCAACTTATTTCAGAGTCGATGTTGTGTCCTTCAAAACTTTACGATTTTAATGATATTTCAACTGTCAAATTGTTCAGGAACTGATGTTGTACGATTTCTTTATTTGCTTTTGGTTAGGGGGTGCTGGCGGATGGTTGTGACGTGGAAAGGTTTTGCTGCTAACATGGACGATAGTGACCTTAACAGAGACGACGACGATAGGACGGTGTTGGCAGAACAGAGTAAACTTTGAAGAAGAATCACAGTTTTGGAGATCACGATAACAGGTGTGAATGTAGCAATAGAGTAAATAACCAATTGATGATGGTCACATGACTGCATCCAAAAGAACACTTTGAGAAGTTGGTCCAGGCGTTAATAAATGGCAACAAGAAATATTTGCCGTTGTAAAGTGGTTCTTTGCAAACGTGAACCACTGAATGGAAGACAATTTATTTTAAAAGGACAAGTGTTTGAGATGACAGCGATGAAGGAGTAGGAAGTGTAGCTACATGAATGCAGAGTAAGACTAAAAAGGAAAGGAGGAATTCCTAGGAGAACCAAGTTGACAGAAGTTAATGTAAAGTAGTATAAGATTAAAAGTAAAATGTAACGAATCTGTAAAAACAATAGTGTGTTTACTAATAATGAATAAATATACAAAATTGAATTTGAAGAACGTGCAGTGTATTGAAATTATTTGAAAGGTTAGGGTTAAGTTTGTCATTAGGGTTAGGGCCATGGTTAGGGTTAAGGTTAGGGAAAGGGTTAGGGTCAGGGTTAGGGACTATAATATTTCGGGTACGGGAATAGCAAACTGTCTTAAAATATACGGTTAGAATGTATCGGGTACGAGAATAGCAAACTGTCTTAAAATATACGGTTAGAGTGTATCGGGTACGAGAATAGCAAACTGTCTTAAAATATACGGTTAGAATGTATCGGGTACGAGACTAGCAAACTGTCTTAAAATATACGGTTAGAGTGTATCGGGTACGAGACTAGCAAACTGTCTTAAAATATACGGTTAGAGTGTATCGGGTACGAGACTAGCAAACTGTCTTAAAATATACGGTTAGAATGTATCGGGTACGAGAATAGCAAACTGTCTTAAAATGTATGGTTGAATGTGTCGGGTATGAGAATAGCTAACTGTCTTAAAATATACGGTTAGAATGTGTCTGGTACAGGAATAGCAAACTGTCATAAAATACAGGTGTAATATATAGCATATAGCATATAGTCCCTCCCACCCATCCCCCTACCCCCTCCAGCAGCGTCGGTGTCTAGCTGCGTAGGGTCCGGTGTCCTAGACCTCATAAGGGGGGATAGGGGGGCGGAGCCCCCCTGGGGCTTGGCGGGGCATTGCCCCGCAGGACTATCCTAGCAAAAAATTTTGAGGGTCTTATTTTAGGTTTTTTTCGCTTTTTTATTTTTCTTTAATTTTCATTTTTATTTTATTTTATTTTATTTTATTTTATGTATGTATATATATATTATTATTATATTAAAATTTTATTTTTATTTATCCGAAGTAGTTCCTCCAAATCGACAAGTAACTTTTACAAGTTACTTGCCGATTTGGAGGAACTACTTCGGATAAAAGTTAGACTCGTGAATAAAACGCTGTGGGACGGGTAAGAAGTTAGAAGTTTAATAAAGTTTCAAAAGGTACATTTTTTGGCAAAGTTTCAGAGAGTAACATTTGTAACAAAGTTTAAGGAAAAATCTGTAACAAAATTTAAGGAAAAAATCTGTAACAAACTTTAAAGAAAATATGTGTCAAAGTTAAAGAAAATTTAAGTCAAATTTTATACGGAAATTTACCAATCTAATGATATATCAACTCTCAAATTGTTCTTGAGCAAATGTTGTACTGTTACTTAAACTCTGCCCAAGCATGTTGACATTTGATCAAATGTTTAAGGTTAATGACAGTGTGTCTCACTTTGCTTGCAGATTATTTACAGATTGAAGAGCAGCAGTATCCATCATGAATAAGAGAAGGTCAACTTGGAATGTCATGTGAGGTATGTTGAAAAATGTAAGTTCTTCTTAAGTTTTTGAAACCCTTCACTATGATTTTCAAATGCATGTCAGGCAGAGCAGTTAAGTGCATCAGTCAGACTTTAGTTCTGGTGGCTGAGTCGTCAGGGTGTGGGTTCGAATTCTGGTCATGAAACTTGTGTCCTTGAGCAAGACACTTAACTATAATTGCTTCTCTTCACCCAGGGGTAAAATGGGTCCCTGTGAGGGCAGAGATGGTTCTTGTGAATGATTTAGCTTAGTGCGCTTTGGAAGCACAGGCCGTATACTCCCCAGGGAGCTGAGATGGTTTCAGGAATGAAATAAATGGCCAAGTGATCAGGGGTAATAATGTGTGAAGTGCAATGATCATTCTTTAGAATTACACTATATAAGAGCCGATATTATTATTTATCAGAACATGTCACCTTAATAATTGTTTATCACTCAAGTTATTCAAGAGTCCATGAAGTTCTCTCTTCGGTTTTCTTTGAGGCTCATAATGTCTTTTAAAACTTGCCATCTTAATGGTTGGTTCATCACTCAAACTATTCAAAGGCCGATGATACTTTAATTTTACATTTATACATTTATACATTTTTACCAGCCATTGATGTGCTGTCTCTCAAATTTCTTCAAACCTCATTTTGTTCAGTTCCTCATAAGTCTTAAAGTATTCAGGAGCAAATGTTGTGGTGCCTTTGGTTTTCGTTTGTGGCTCATGTGTCTAGTCGTTCGAAAATTTAGCTTTCTAATAGTTGTTCCTGAGCTGATGTTGTTCTGTTTCTTAAACTTTGCCCTAGCATGATGACGTTTGATGACACATTTTTGACGATGTGTTCTACTCTGCTTGCTGGTTATTCACAGATTGAAGAGCAGTATCCATCATGAATAAGAAGTGGACATGGAATGTCATGTGAGGTACGTGATTAATGTCAACTCTTCTTTAAGTTTTGAAACCCTGGGCAGTGTTTTTCAACTCTTAAACTGTTCATGAGACGAAGTTGCGCCGTCTGTTATATTTCTCTGAACCTCATGTTGTCAAGTACCTTGAAATGTGCCACCTACATGTAAATGATTGTACAACTCTTAAAACTGTTCATGATCCTATGTTGCTTTGTTTGTGGTTTTCGTTGAGGCTTATGTTGTTGTTTAGTCTAAGGATATTTCAACTCTCAAATGTTGTGCCGTCTCAAAACATCCTGTTGTGTAGTCCCTTGAAACAGACCACCTAAATGATTGTTCTACTCTTAAAATAATGTGCTGTGTCTTAAAATTTTCCGAATGTCGGGCTCTCCAGTCCCTCTAAACGTAACACCTTGATAATTTTGCTGTCTTTGGTTTTCTTTGAAGCTCATGTTGTTTGGTCTGTCACACATTTACCAATCTAATGACATTTTACCCCTTAAAATTTTAGCGATCCAATGATTACTTTCAAGCCAATGTTTTACCGGTACTGTTCCTAAAGCTTTGCCCAAGCATGATGACATTTGAGTAAAAGTCTTGAGTAAAATAATCCCTATAAAGCTCACGTAGGAAGCTAAACTGGGATGGTGCGTTGGTGACCGTCATTGGTCGACAGTGCAGAAGTGCAGTGAGAAATGAAAGAAAAGGCGCGCTATTTACACTGTACAAGAGCCGAAATGGGTTTACAGCATCCTAGAGCCAGCCAGAGGCTGTAGGACTCTGATAGCTGGCAGGGCAACCTGTTGGAATGCTGAGATGGATGGTGCGAAGACTGCTGTAGATGGTAGTTGGTTCCAGATCTTAACTGTTCTTGGGTAGAATGAAAATTTGTATTGGTCGTTTGAGGCATCCGGTATGGTATTCTTGAGGGAGTGATCCTGTCTGGCAATGTATGTAGCTGGTTTGATGGATGGTGGCAATTGGATGTTGACTAGACCACGGTGTATTTTGAAGAACATTGTGGACTGTGCAAGAAGGCGTCTTACATGCAGTGTCTCCCATCCCAGGTAGTTAATGAGTAATGTGACCGTACTGGTCTACTGAGGCAATGGATTTATGAATTTGCTCAAGTCGTTTTTGGCCATCCAATGTGTGTGGACTCCAGACTTCTGAGGCGTAGTCCATTTGCGGGCGAACTAGGGTTTTGTAGGCAGTTATTTTAACAGTTTGGGTGCAATGAGCGAGGGTTCTGCGGAGAAGACCAAGGGTGCGGCTAGATTTATTTATCATTTTCTGGTGGTGGATGTTCCAGCGGAGATCATGAGTCACTGTGACTCCCAGGTAATCGTACTGGTCTACTGAGGCAAGAGTTGTTCCAAGGATATTATATTGAAAGAGACTGGGCTTGTGTTTTTTGGTGTTCGATAGTAAGGCACATTTGTTGATATTGAAGTGCATCAACCATTTGGCGGACCAGTCAGTGAGCAATGATATGTCTTGCAGGAGCTTGGAATGATCTTCCTGGCAATGGATTTTGCGATAGATAACACTGTCATCAGCAAAAAGCCTCAATGTGGATTGCACTTGGTCCTGGATGTCGTTCCCAACACTGAACCTTGAGGTACACCTGATGTTACCTTAACCCAAGACGAAAAGGAACCATTGACTGTCACAGCCTGTTCGCGATCACTCAGGAATGCACTAATCCAATTTACCGTGTCACCTCTGACACCATAGAATTGAAGCTTGGCTGACAGGCGATGGTGAGGCACGTTGTCAAAAGCCTTGCTAAAATCTAGGAAGACCCAATCGTGTGTCGCAGATATGAGTTGTGTTGTAGTTGACAGTTTTCCTCTGAAGCCATGTTGTGAATCAAGAAGGATGTTTGGATAAATGGCTCAGTATGATGTGTTCCATGACCTTACAGCATGCACAGGTTAAGGAGATATGCCTGTAAGTAGATGGATCAGATTTTGGGTCCTTCTTGTAGATGCTGGTGACCAGAGCTTTTTTCCATTGGGTAGGAATGGTGCCACTATTGTATGATTGTTGGAAAAGGAAAGTTAGTGCTGGTGCTATTTCATGCTCAACTAACTTCAAAAGCTTAGGTGAAATTTCATCTGGTCCACACGCTTTAGATGGATTGATTGCTGCAAGGTGCTTTTCTACTCCAGCAATACCTATGACGATGTTTGTGATGGATGGGTATGGAGAAATTCCCTTGTCTGGTATGTTTAGGTTGGTTTCTTGCGTGAATACAGATCATTGGAAGTAATTATTTAACAGTTCAGCCTTGTCTTTGTCTGTTGAGCACATTTTGGAGGCAGATCGCAGGGTAGGAATGCCCAGGTGCTCAGTTCGCATGAGTTTAACATATGACCAGAAAGTTTTTGGTTTCTCTGCAAGACTTGCTCCGATGACGTTGTTGACATTGTTGACATTGATGACGTTGTTGATTGTGGAATTGTCTGTATTCGTACCAGGTTCTATTGTTTTGGAGTTTACGTGCTTCCCTGTATAGTCTGTCCCGCTTTCGCATCTCTCGCTTCAAGGTAGTTGAGATCCATGGCAGATGGCGTTTACTTTTACTCCACTTTGAAGGGACACAACACGTATTCAGGATGCCATTGAGACTGTCAAGTATTTTGGACCAGTTTGTATTAACAGTGTTGCTGATTGGGTCAGAGTGAAGGAAGTCCTCTGTGAATTGATTAACCCGCTGTTTCAGTTGGGCTGTGTCGGCTTTATGGAAGAAGTTTTATGAAGAGTTTCTGGGGTGGTTTAGCTTGCTGTTTGGGTTTTTGAGTTGATGTTAAAGGTGATGATGTTGTGGTCTGAAATACCTGGGTTTGATTCGATGTTGCTTACAAGCTGTTGATTAGGTCTAATATACTGTTGGAGATTGGTCTGGTGACCTGGTTGACTAATTGCACAAGTGAATGATCCATGAGTATGTCAAGAAATTTTTGGTGAATACTAGCGGTGTTGGGGTTTGATGCAGTACCCGTAGTCCAATCGATGTCGGGGACAGTTGAAGTCGCCGGCAATCACGGTGTAGACGTCTGTGGAAGGGCTGTAGAACCGGGATCTGTTTCAGATAAGCTTGTATCCCATTCAAGTGGCGAGAAAGGATTTTAAAGTTCGGCTGGAGTTGTGGCGTGTAGGGAGCTGCTGAAGTTCGGTGAGCCACATTCACAGCAGATCCACGAGAAGCTGCTTGACGCCTTGACTATAGTATACTATAGTGATGCACAGGAATGCCAGCACATTGAATGTGGCACCAGAACCCACATGTGTCGCAATTGAGAGCAGCATGGCTGTCATTGACCTCGTTGTTGCAGATACCACACGGGTATTCGGGAACAGGGCTTGAGGGACCAGGTCCAGGGTTTACTTTGACTTGACCGCTAAGGAGTAGTATTATTACTACATGTAAGTGGCTTAGTCTATTGGACTGAAAAGCAAGCGCTGTTGTTGTGCGTTTTGCCTTTTTTTACGGAGCGTGCCAGTAGGACCAGGCTGGATTTATCAAGCTGGGGCTGGTCTTGGTTGTAGAGGCTATTATTTGTGGAAAAGGTCAGTTTTGGAGGCGCCAAGTTTGTGAAGGAATTTGCATCACACTTGTCAAAACGTGCAACCTTAATGATTTATCATCATTCAAGTTATTATAGAATAGATGTTGTGCTCTCATTGGTTTTCCTTGAGGCTCATAATGTCTAGTCTTTTAAAACTTGCCGCCTTAATGATTGTTCAGTTCTAAAAGTATTCAGGAGCCAATGTTGTGGTGCCTTTGGTTTTCTTTGGGGCTCATGTGTTTAGTCGTTCAAAAATTTACCAATCTACTGATATTGCAACTCTTAAATTGTTCTCAAGCCAATGATGCTTTCGTAAACTTTTCCCAAGCATGATGACATTTTATGAAATGTTTTTGACAGTGTGTCTTTTTTACGCTTGCAGATAATTTACACATTGAAGAGCAGGTCATCTTGAAATGACATGTGAGGTATGTTGAATAATGTTCATTCTTTTAAAGTTTTTTAAACCACGCTCAATGATTTTCAATGCTTCAACTGTTCATTAGCCACTGTTATGCTGTCTCTTAAATTTCTCCGAACGTCTTGGAATGTTGTCCATTCTCTCGAAACGTAACACCTTGATGATCGTTCAACTGTTATATTACTCAAGAGCCAATGTTGTACTGTCTTTGGTTTTCCTTGAGGTTCATGTCTTCCAGCTCCTCAAATAAATACCAATCTAATACCAATCAATGTTGTGCCCTCTCTTAATTTTCTGTAAACTTCTTGTTGTCAAGTCTTTAAAAACTTGCCACCCAAATGATTGTTCAACTCTCAACTTAATCCAGAGTCGATGTGATGCTGTCTTTTCTTTTTTAGGCTCATGTATCTAGTCGTTCAAAACTTTACCAATCTAATGATTTTTCAACTCTTAAAGATTTAGCAATCTAATAATTGTTCACAAGTCAATGATGTTCTGTTTCTTAAACTTTGCCCAAGCATGATGACATGTTTATGACAGTGTGTTCTACTTTGCTTGCAGATTGTCCACAGATTGAAGAGCAGTATCCATCATGGATAAGAGAAGGCCAACTTAGAATGTCGTATGAGGTATGTTGAAAAATGTCAATTCTTCTTAAATTTTTAAACCCTGCGCAATGATGTTCAACAACTGTTCACGAGCCGATGTCGTTCTGTCTCTTACATTTCTCCGAACCTCATGTTGTCCAGTCTCTTAAAACTGCCATCTTAATGATTGTTCAACTCTCAAGTTATTTCAGAGTCGATGTTGTGCTCTATTGTGGTTTTCCTTGAGAACTGTCAAATTGTTCTGGAACTGATGTTGGAGATTAGAAAAGTGTCATACGCATAGAATATGTACAGGAATAGCTAACTGTCTTAAAATAATGTTTATGACTGTGTGTCGTTTTTTGCTTTCAGATTATTCACAGATTGAAGAGCAGTATCCATCATGAATAAGTTCAACATGGAATGTCATGTGAGGTATGTTGATAAATGTCAACTCTTCTTAAGTCTTTAAACCCTGCAATTTATTTTCAACTGTTAAACTGCTAACAAGCCGAAGTTATGTCGTCTCTTACATTTCTCCGAACTTCATGTTATCCAGTTGTATTGCGCAATGATGTTTAACGCTTCAACTGTTAACGAGCCGATGTCGTACTGTTTCTTAAATTTTCTCCAAACCTCATGGTGTCCAGTCTCTTAAAACTGCCACCTTAATGATTGTTCAACTCTCAACTTATTTCAGAGTCGATGTTGTGTCCTTCAAAACTTTACGATTTTAATGATATTTCAACTGTCAAATTGTTCAGGAACTGATGTTGTACGATTTCTTTATTTGCTTTTGGTTAGGGGGTGCTGGCGGATGGTTGTGACGTGGAAAGGTTTTGCTGCTAACATGGACGATAGTGACCTTAACAGAGACGACGACGATAGGACGGTGTTGGCAGAACAGAGTAAACTTTGAAGAAGAATCACAGTTTTGGAGATCACGATAACAGGTGTGAATGTAGCAATAGAGTAAATAACCAATTGATGATGGTCACATGACTGCATCCAAAAGAACACTTTGAGAAGTTGGTCCAGGCGTTAATAAATGGCAACAAGAAATATTTGCCGTTGTAAAGTGGTTCTTTGCAAACGTGAACCACTGAATGGAAGACAATTTATTTTAAAAGGACAAGTGTTTGAGATGACAGCGATGAAGGAGTAGGAAGTGTAGCTACATGAATGCAGAGTAAGACTAAAAAGGAAAGGAGGAATTCCTAGGAGAACCAAGTTGACAGAAGTTAATGTAAAGTAGTATAAGATTAAAAGTAAAATGTAACGAATCTGTAAAAACAATAGTGTGTTTACTAATAATGAATAAATATACAAAATTGAATTTGAAGAACGTGCAGTGTATTGAAATTATTTGAAAGGTTAGGGTTAAGTTTGTCATTAGGGTTAGGGCCATGGTTAGGGTTAAGGTTAGGGAAAGGGTTAGGGTCAGGGTTAGGGACTATAATATTTCGGGTACGGGAATAGCAAACTGTCTTAAAATATACGGTTAGAATGTATCGGGTACGAGAATAGCAAACTGTCTTAAAATATACGGTTAGAGTGTATCGGGTACGAGAATAGCAAACTGTCTTAAAATATACGGTTAGAATGTATCGGGTACGAGACTAGCAAACTGTCTTAAAATATACGGTTAGAGTGTATCGGGTACGAGACTAGCAAACTGTCTTAAAATATACGGTTAGAGTGTATCGGGTACGAGACTAGCAAACTGTCTTAAAATATACGGTTAGAATGTATCGGGTACGAGAATAGCAAACTGTCTTAAAATGTATGGTTGAATGTGTCGGGTATGAGAATAGCTAACTGTCTTAAAATATACGGTTAGAATGTGTCTGGTACAGGAATAGCAAACTGTCATAAAATACAGGTGTAATATATAGCATATAGCATATAGTCCCTCCCACCCATCCCCCTACCCCCTCCAGCAGCGTCGGTGTCTAGCTGCGTAGGGTCCGGTGTCCTAGACCTCATAAGGGGGGATAGGGGGGCGGAGCCCCCCTGGGGCTTGGCGGGGCATTGCCCCGCAGGACTATCCTAGCAAAAAAATTTGAGGGTCTTATTTTAGGTTTTTTTCGCTTTTTTATTTTTCTTTAATTTTCATTTTTATTTTATTTTATTTTATTTTATTTTATGTATGTATATATATATTATTATTATATTAAAATTATATTTTTATTTATCCGAAGTAGTTCCTCCAAATCGACAAGTAACTTTTACAAGTTACTTGCCGATTTGGAGGAACTACTTCGGATAAAAGTTAGACTCGTGAATAAAACGCTGTGGGACGGGTAAGAAGTTATAAGTTTAATAAAGTTTCAAAAGGTACATTTTTTGGCAAAGTTTCAGAGAGTAACATTTGTAACAAAGTTTAAGGAAAAATCTGTAACAAAATTTAAGGAAAAAATCTGTAACAAACTTTAAAGAAAATATGTGTCAAAGTTAAAGAAAATTTAAGTCAAATTTTATACGGAAATTTACCAATCTAATGATATATCAACTCTCAAATTGTTCTTGAGCAAATGTTGTACTGTTACTTAAACTCTGCCCAAGCATGTTGACATTTGATCAAATGTTTAAGGTTAATGACAGTGTGTCTCACTTTGCTTGCAGATTATTTACAGATTGAAGAGCAGCAGTATCCATCATGAATAAGAGAAGGTCAACTTGGAATGTCATGTGAGGTATGTTGAAAAATGTAAGTTCTTCTTAAGTTTTTGAAACCCTTCACTATGATTTTCAAATGCATGTCAGGCAGAGCAGTTAAGTGCATCAGTCAGACTTTAGTTCTGGTGGCTGAGTCGTCAGGGTGTGGGTTCGAATTCTGGTCATGAAACTTGTGTCCTTGAGCAAGACACTTAACTATAATTGCTTCTCTTCACCCAGGGGTAAAATGGGTCCCTGTGAGGGCAGAGATGGTTCTTGTGAATGATTTAGCTTAGTGCGCTTTGGAAGCACAGGCCGTATACTCCCCAGGGAGCTGAGATGGTTTCAGGAATGAAATAAATGGCCAAGTGATCAGGGGTAATAATGTGTGAAGTGCAATGATCATTCTTTAGAATTACACTATATAAGAGCCGATATTATTATTTATCAGAACATGTCACCTTAATAATTGTTTATCACTCAAGTTATTCAAGAGTCCATGAAGTTCTCTCTTCGGTTTTCTTTGAGGCTCATAATGTCTTTTAAAACTTGCCATCTTAATGGTTGGTTCATCACTCAAACTATTCAAAGGCCGATGATACTTTAATTTTACATTTATACATTTATACATTTTTACCAGCCATTGATGTGCTGTCTCTCAAATTTCTTCAAACCTCATTTTGTTCAGTTCCTCATAAGTCTTAAAGTATTCAGGAGCAAATGTTGTGGTGCCTTTGGTTTTCGTTTGTGGCTCATGTGTCTAGTCGTTCGAAAATTTAGCTTTGTAATAGTTGTTCCTGAGCTGATGTTGTTCTGTTTCTTAAACTTTGCCCTAGCATGATGACGTTTGATGACACATTTTTGACGATGTGTTCTACTCTGCTTGCTGGTTATTCACAGATTGAAGAGCAGTATCCATCATGAATAAGAAGTGGACATGGAATGTCATGTGAGGTACGTGATTAATGTCAACTCTTCTTTAAGTTTTGAAACCCTGGGCAGTGTTTTTCAACTCTTAAACTGTTCATGAGACGAAGTTGCGCCGTCTGTTATATTTCTCTGAACCTCATGTTGTCAAGTACCTTGAAATGTGCCACCTACATGTAAATGATTGTACAACTCTTAAAACTGTTCATGATCCTATGTTGCTTTGTTTGTGGTTTTCGTTGAGGCTTATGTTGTTGTTTAGTCTAAGGATATTTCAACTCTCAAATGTTGTGCCGTCTCAAAACATCCTGTTGTGTAGTCCCTTGAAACAGACCACCTAAATGATTGTTCTACTCTTAAAATAATGTGCTGTGTCTTAAAATTTTCCGAATGTCGGGCTCTCCAGTCCCTCTAAACGTAACACCTTGATAATTTTGCTGTCTTTGGTTTTCTTTGAAGCTCATGTTGTTTGGTCTGTCACACATTTACCAATCTAATGACATTTTACCCCTTAAAATTTTAGCGATCCAATGATTACTTTCAAGCCAATGTTTTACCGGTACTGTTCCTAAAGCTTTGCCCAAGCATGATGACATTTGAGTAAAAGTCTTGAGTAAAATAATCCCTATAAAGCTCACGTAGGAAGCTAAACTGGGATGGTGCGTTGGTGACCGTCATTGGTCGACAGTGCAGAAGTGCAGTGAGAAATGAAAGAAAAGGCGCGCTATTTACACTGTACAAGAGCCGAAATGGGTTTACAGCATCCTAGAGCCAGCCAGAGGCTGTAGGACTCTGATAGCTGGCAGGGCAACCTGTTGGAATGCTGAGATGGATGGTGCGAAGACTGCTGTAGATGGTAGTTGGTTCCAGATCTTAACTGTTCTTGGGTAGAATGAAAATTTGTATTGGTCGTTTGAGGCATCCGGTATGGTATTCTTGAGGGAGTGATCCTGTCTTGCAATGTATGTAGCTGGTTTGATGGATGGTGGCAATTGGATGTTGACTAGACCACGGTGTATTTTGAAGAACATTGTGGACTGTGCAAGAAGGCGTCTTACATGCAGTGTCTCCCATCCCAGGTAGTTAATGAGTAATGTGACCGTACTGGTCTACTGAGGCAATGGATTTATGAATTTGCTCAAGTCGTTTTTGGCCATCCAATGTGTGTGGACTCCAGACTTCTGAGGCGTAGTCCATTTGCGGGCGAACTAGGGTTTTGTAGGCAGTTATTTTAACAGTTTGGGTGCAATGAGCGAGGGTTCTGCGGAGAAGACCAAGGGTGCGGCTAGATTTATTTATCATTTTCTGGTGGTGGATGTTCCAGCGGAGATCATGAGTCACTGTGACTCCCAGGTAATCGTACTGGTCTACTGAGGCAAGAGTTGTTCCAAGGATATTATATTGAAAGAGACTGGGCTTGTGTTTTTTGGTGTTCGATAGTAAGGCACATTTGTTGATATTGAAGTGCATCAACCATTTGGCGGACCAGTCAGTGAGCAATGATATGTCTTGCAGGAGCTTGGAATGATCTTCCTGGCAATGGATTTTGCGATAGATAACACTGTCATCAGCAAAAAGCCTCAATGTGGATTGCACTTGGTCCTGGATGTCGTTCCCAACACTGAACCTTGAGGTACACCTGATGTTACCTTAACCCAAGACGAAAAGGAACCATTGACTGTCACAGCCTGTTCGCGATCACTCAGGAATGCACTAATCCAATTTACCGTGTCACCTCTGACACCATAGAATTGAAGCTTGGCTGACAGGCGATGGTGAGGCACGTTGTCAAAAGCCTTGCTAAAATCTAGGAAGACCCAATCGTGTGTCGCAGATATGAGTTGTGTTGTAGTTGACAGTTTTCCTCTGAAGCCATGTTGTGAATCAAGAAGGATGTTTGGATAAATGGCTCAGTATGATGTGTTCCATGACCTTACAGCATGCACAGGTTAAGGAGATATGCCTGTAAGTAGATGGATCAGATTTTGGGTCCTTCTTGTAGATGCTGGTGACCAGAGCTTTTTTCCATTGGGTAGGAATGGTGCCACTATTGTATGATTGTTGGAAAAGGAAAGTTAGTGCTGGTGCTATTTCATGCTCAACTAACTTCAAAAGCTTAGGTGAAATTTCATCTGGTCCACACGCTTTAGATGGATTGATTGCTGCAAGTTGCTTTTCTACTCCAGCAATACCTATGACGATGTTTGTGATGGATGGGTATGGAGAAATTCCCTTGTCTGGTATGTTTAGGTTGGTTTCTTGCGTGAATACAGATCATTGGAAGTAATTATTTAACAGTTCAGCCTTGTCTTTGTCTGTTGAGCACATTTTGGAGGCAGATCGCAGGGTAGGAATGCCCAGGTGCTCAGTTCGCATGAGTTTAACATATGACCAGAAAGTTTTTGGTTTCTCTGCAAGACTTGCTCCGATGACGTTGTTGACATTGTTGACATTGATGACGTTGTTGATTGTGGAATTGTCTGTATTCGTACCAGGTTCTATTGTTTTGGAGTTTACGTGCTTCCCTGTATAGTCTGTCCCGCTTTCGCATCTCTCGCTTCAAGGTAGTTGAGATCCATGGCAGATGGCGTTTACTTTTACTCCACTTTGAAGGGACACAACACGTATTCAGGATGCCATTGAGACTGTCAAGTATTTTGGACCAGTTTGTATTAACAGTGTTGCTGATTGGGTCAGAGTGAAGGAAGTCCTCTGTGAATTGATTAACCCGCTGTTTCAGTTGGGCTGTGTCGGCTTTATGGAAGAAGTTTTATGAAGAGTTTCTGGGGTGGTTTAGCTTGCTGTTTGGGTTTTTGAGTTGATGTTAAAGGTGATGATGTTGTGGTCTGAAATACCTGGGTTTGATTCGATGTTGCTTACAAGCTGTTGATTAGGTCTAATATACTGTTGGAGATTGGTCTGGTGACCTGGTTGACTAATTGCACAAGTGAATGATCCATGAGTATGTCAAGAAATTTTTGGTGAATACTAGCGGTGTTGGGGTTTGATGCAGTACCCGTAGTCCAATCGATGTCGGGGACAGTTGAAGTCGCCGGCAATCACGGTGTAGACGTCTGTGGAAGGGCTGTAGAACCGGGATCTGTTTCAGATAAGCTTGTATCCCATTCAAGTGGCGAGAAAGGATTTTAAAGTTCGGCTGGAGTTGTGGCGTGTAGGGAGCTGCTGAAGTTCGGTGAGCCACATTCACAGCAGATCCACGAGAAGCTGCTTGACGCCTTGACTATAGTATACTATAGTGATGCACAGGAATGCCAGCACATTGAATGTGGCACCAGAACCCACATGTGTCGCAATTGAGAGCAGCATGGCTGTCATTGACCTCGTTGTTGCAGATACCACACGGGTATTCGGGAACAGGGCTTGAGGGACCAGGTCCAGGGTTTACTTTGACTTGACCGCTAAGGAGTAGTATTATTACTACATGTAAGTGGCTTAGTCTATTGGACTGAAAAGCAAGCGCTGTTGTTGTGCGTTTTGCCTTTTTTTACGGAGCGTGCCAGTAGGACCAGGCTGGATTTATCAAGCTGGGGCTGGTCTTGGTTGTAGAGGCTATTATTTGTGGAAAAGGTCAGTTTTGGAGGCGCCAAGTTTGTGAAGGAATTTGCATCACACTTGTCAAAACGTGCAACCTTAATGATTTATCATCATTCAAGTTATTATAGAATAGATGTTGTGCTCTCATTGGTTTTCCTTGAGGCTCATAATGTCTAGTCTTTTAAAACTTGCCGCCTTAATGATTGTTCAGTTCTAAAAGTATTCAGGAGCCAATGTTGTGGTGCCTTTGGTTTTCTTTGGGGCTCATGTGTTTAGTCGTTCAAAAATTTACCAATCTACTGATATTGCAACTCTTAAATTGTTCTCAAGCCAATGATGCTTTCGTAAACTTTTCCCAAGCATGATGACATTTTATGAAATGTTTTTGACAGTGTGTCTTTTTTACGCTTGCAGATAATTTACACATTGAAGAGCAGGTCATCTTGAAATGACATGTGAGGTATGTTGAATAATGTTCATTCTTTTAAAGTTTTTTAAACCACGCTCAATGATTTTCAATGCTTCAACTGTTCATTAGCCACTGTTATGCTGTCTCTTAAATTTCTCCGAACGTCTTGGAATGTTGTCCATTCTCTCGAAACGTAACACCTTGATGATCGTTCAACTGTTATATTACTCAAGAGCCAATGTTGTACTGTCTTTGGTTTTCCTTGAGGTTCATGTCTTCCAGCTCCTCAAATAAATACCAATCTAATACCAATCAATGTTGTGCCCTCTCTTAATTTTCTGTAAACTTCTTGTTGTCAAGTCTTTAAAAACTTGCCACCCAAATGATTGTTCAACTCTCAACTTAATCCAGAGTCGATGTGATGCTGTCTTTTCTTTTTTAGGCTCATGTATCTAGTCGTTCAAAACTTTACCAATCTAATGATTTTTCAACTCTTAAAGATTTAGCAATCTAATAATTGTTCACAAGTCAATGATGTTCTGTTTCTTAAACTTTGCCCAAGCATGATGACATGTTTATGACAGTGTGTTCTACTTTGCTTGCAGATTGTCCACAGATTGAAGAGCAGTATCCATCATGGATAAGAGAAGGCCAACTTAGAATGTCGTATGAGGTATGTTGAAAAATGTCAATTCTTCTTAAATTTTTAAACCCTGCGCAATGATGTTCAACAACTGTTCACGAGCCGATGTCGTTCTGTCTCTTACATTTCTCCGAACCTCATGTTGTCCAGTCTCTTAAAACTGCCATCTTAATGATTGTTCAACTCTCAAGTTATTTCAGAGTCGATGTTGTGCTCTATTGTGGTTTTCCTTGAGAACTGTCAAATTGTTCTGGAACTGATGTTGGAGATTAGAAAAGTGTCATACGCATAGAATATGTACAGGAATAGCTAACTGTCTTAAAATAATGTTTATGACTGTGTGTCGTTTTTTGCTTTCAGATTATTCACAGATTGAAGAGCAGTATCCATCATGAATAAGTTCAACATGGAATGTCATGTGAGGTATGTTGATAAATGTCAACTCTTCTTAAGTCTTTAAACCCTGCAATTTATTTTCAACTGTTAAACTGCTAACAAGCCGAAGTTATGTCGTCTCTTACATTTCTCCGAACTTCATGTTATCCAGTTGTATTGCGCAATGATGTTTAACGCTTCAACTGTTAACGAGCCGATGTCGTACTGTTTCTTAAATTTTCTCCAAACCTCATGGTGTCCAGTCTCTTAAAACTGCCACCTTAATGATTGTTCAACTCTCAACTTATTTCAGAGTCGATGTTGTGTCCTTCAAAACTTTACGATTTTAATGATATTTCAACTGTCAAATTGTTCAGGAACTGATGTTGTACGATTTCTTTATTTGCTTTTGGTTAGGGGGTGCTGGCGGATGGTTGTGACGTGGAAAGGTTTTGCTGCTAACATGGACGATAGTGACCTTAACAGAGACGACGACGATAGGACGGTGTTGGCAGAACAGAGTAAACTTTGAAGAAGAATCACAGTTTTGGAGATCACGATAACAGGTGTGAATGTAGCAATAGAGTAAATAACCAATTGATGATGGTCACATGACTGCATCCAAAAGAACACTTTGAGAAGTTGGTCCAGGCGTTAATAAATGGCAACAAGAAATATTTGCCGTTGTAAAGTGGTTCTTTGCAAACGTGAACCACTGAATGGAAGACAATTTATTTTAAAAGGACAAGTGTTTGAGATGACAGCGATGAAGGAGTAGGAAGTGTAGCTACATGAATGCAGAGTAAGACTAAAAAGGAAAGGAGGAATTCCTAGGAGAACCAAGTTGACAGAAGTTAATGTAAAGTAGTATAAGATTAAAAGTAAAATGTAACGAATCTGTAAAAACAATAGTGTGTTTACTAATAATGAATAAATATACAAAATTGAATTTGAAGAACGTGCAGTGTATTGAAATTATTTGAAAGGTTAGGGTTAAGTTTGTCATTAGGGTTAGGGCCATGGTTAGGGTTAAGGTTAGGGAAAGGGTTAGGGTCAGGGTTAGGGACTATAATATTTCGGGTACGGGAATAGCAAACTGTCTTAAAATATACGGTTAGAATGTATCGGGTACGAGAATAGCAAACTGTCTTAAAATATACGGTTAGAGTGTATCGGGTACGAGAATAGCAAACTGTCTTAAAATATACGGTTAGAATGTATCGGGTACGAGACTAGCAAACTGTCTTAAAATATACGGTTAGAGTGTATCGGGTACGAGACTAGCAAACTGTCTTAAAATATACGGTTAGAGTGTATCGGGTACGAGACTAGCAAACTGTCTTAAAATATACGGTTAGAATGTATCGGGTACGAGAATAGCAAACTGTCTTAAAATGTATGGTTGAATGTGTCGGGTATGAGAATAGCTAACTGTCTTAAAATATACGGTTAGAATGTGTCTGGTACAGGAATAGCAAACTGTCATAAAATACAGGTGTAATATATAGCATATAGCATATAGTCCCTCCCACCCATCCCCCTACCCCCTCCAGCAGCGTCGGTGTCTAGCTGCGTAGGGTCCGGTGTCCTAGACCTCATAAGGGGGGATAGGGGGGCGGAGCCCCCCTGGGGCTTGGCGGGGCATTGCCCCGCAGGACTATCCTAGCAAAAAATTTTGAGGGTCTTATTTTAGGTTTTTTTCGCTTTTTTATTTTTCTTTAATTTTCATTTTTATTTTATTTTATTTTATTTTATTTTATGTATGTATATATATATTATTATTATATTAAAATTTTATTTTTATTTATCCGAAGTAGTTCCTCCAAATCGACAAGTAACTTTTACAAGTTACTTGCCGATTTGGAGGAACTACTTCGGATAAAAGTTAGACTCGTGAATAAAACGCTGTGGGACGGGTAAGAAGTTAGAAGTTTAATAAAGTTTCAAAAGGTACATTTTTTGGCAAAGTTTCAGAGAGTAACATTTGTAACAAAGTTTAAGGAAAAATCTGTAACAAAATTTAAGGAAAAAATCTGTAACAAACTTTAAAGAAAATATGTGTCAAAGTTAAAGAAAATTTAAGTCAAATTTTATACGGAAATTTACCAATCTAATGATATATCAACTCTCAAATTGTTCTTGAGCAAATGTTGTACTGTTACTTAAACTCTGCCCAAGCATGTTGACATTTGATCAAATGTTTAAGGTTAATGACAGTGTGTCTCACTTTGCTTGCAGATTATTTACAGATTGAAGAGCAGCAGTATCCATCATGAATAAGAGAAGGTCAACTTGGAATGTCATGTGAGGTATGTTGAAAAATGTAAGTTCTTCTTAAGTTTTTGAAACCCTTCACTATGATTTTCAAATGCATGTCAGGCAGAGCAGTTAAGTGCATCAGTCAGACTTTAGTTCTGGTGGCTGAGTCGTCAGGGTGTGGGTTCGAATTCTGGTCATGAAACTTGTGTCCTTGAGCAAGACACTTAACTATAATTGCTTCTCTTCACCCAGGGGTAAAATGGGTCCCTGTGAGGGCAGAGATGGTTCTTGTGAATGATTTAGCTTAGTGCGCTTTGGAAGCACAGGCCGTATACTCCCCAGGGAGCTGAGATGGTTTCAGGAATGAAATAAATGGCCAAGTGATCAGGGGTAATAATGTGTGAAGTGCAATGATCATTCTTTAGAATTACACTATATAAGAGCCGATATTATTATTTATCAGAACATGTCACCTTAATAATTGTTTATCACTCAAGTTATTCAAGAGTCCATGAAGTTCTCTCTTCGGTTTTCTTTGAGGCTCATAATGTCTTTTAAAACTTGCCATCTTAATGGTTGGTTCATCACTCAAACTATTCAAAGGCCGATGATACTTTAATTTTACATTTATACATTTATACATTTTTACCAGCCATTGATGTGCTGTCTCTCAAATTTCTTCAAACCTCATTTTGTTCAGTTCCTCATAAGTCTTAAAGTATTCAGGAGCAAATGTTGTGGTGCCTTTGGTTTTCGTTTGTGGCTCATGTGTCTAGTCGTTCGAAAATTTAGCTTTCTAATAGTTGTTCCTGAGCTGATGTTGTTCTGTTTCTTAAACTTTGCCCTAGCATGATGACGTTTGATGACACATTTTTGACGATGTGTTCTACTCTGCTTGCTGGTTATTCACAGATTGAAGAGCAGTATCCATCATGAATAAGAAGTGGACATGGAATGTCATGTGAGGTACGTGATTAATGTCAACTCTTCTTTAAGTTTTGAAACCCTGGGCAGTGTTTTTCAACTCTTAAACTGTTCATGAGACGAAGTTGCGCCGTCTGTTATATTTCTCTGAACCTCATGTTGTCAAGTACCTTGAAATGTGCCACCTACATGTAAATGATTGTACAACTCTTAAAACTGTTCATGATCCTATGTTGCTTTGTTTGTGGTTTTCGTTGAGGCTTATGTTGTTGTTTAGTCTAAGGATATTTCAACTCTCAAATGTTGTGCCGTCTCAAAACATCCTGTTGTGTAGTCCCTTGAAACAGACCACCTAAATGATTGTTCTACTCTTAAAATAATGTGCTGTGTCTTAAAATTTTCCGAATGTCGGGCTCTCCAGTCCCTCTAAACGTAACACCTTGATAATTTTGCTGTCTTTGGTTTTCTTTGAAGCTCATGTTGTTTGGTCTGTCACACATTTACCAATCTAATGACATTTTACCCCTTAAAATTTTAGCGATCCAATGATTACTTTCAAGCCAATGTTTTACCGGTACTGTTCCTAAAGCTTTGCCCAAGCATGATGACATTTGAGTAAAAGTCTTGAGTAAAATAATCCCTATAAAGCTCACGTAGGAAGCTAAACTGGGATGGTGCGTTGGTGACCGTCATTGGTCGACAGTGCAGAAGTGCAGTGAGAAATGAAAGAAAAGGCGCGCTATTTACACTGTACAAGAGCCGAAATGGGTTTACAGCATCCTAGAGCCAGCCAGAGGCTGTAGGACTCTGATAGCTGGCAGGGCAACCTGTTGGAATGCTGAGATGGATGGTGCGAAGACTGCTGTAGATGGTAGTTGGTTCCAGATCTTAACTGTTCTTGGGTAGAATGAAAATTTGTATTGGTCGTTTGAGGCATCCGGTATGGTATTCTTGAGGGAGTGATCCTGTCTGGCAATGTATGTAGCTGGTTTGATGGATGGTGGCAATTGGATGTTGACTAGACCACGGTGTATTTTGAAGAACATTGTGGACTGTGCAAGAAGGCGTCTTACATGCAGTGTCTCCCATCCCAGGTAGTTAATGAGTAATGTGACCGTACTGGTCTACTGAGGCAATGGATTTATGAATTTGCTCAAGTCGTTTTTGGCCATCCAATGTGTGTGGACTCCAGACTTCTGAGGCGTAGTCCATTTGCGGGCGAACTAGGGTTTTGTAGGCAGTTATTTTAACAGTTTGGGTGCAATGAGCGAGGGTTCTGCGGAGAAGACCAAGGGTGCGGCTAGATTTATTTATCATTTTCTGGTGGTGGATGTTCCAGCGGAGATCATGAGTCACTGTGACTCCCAGGTAATCGTACTGGTCTACTGAGGCAAGAGTTGTTCCAAGGATATTATATTGAAAGAGACTGGGCTTGTGTTTTTTGGTGTTCGATAGTAAGGCACATTTGTTGATATTGAAGTGCATCAACCATTTGGCGGACCAGTCAGTGAGCAATGATATGTCTTGCAGGAGCTTGGAATGATCTTCCTGGCAATGGATTTTGCGATAGATAACACTGTCATCAGCAAAAAGCCTCAATGTGGATTGCACTTGGTCCTGGATGTCGTTCCCAACACTGAACCTTGAGGTACACCTGATGTTACCTTAACCCAAGACGAAAAGGAACCATTGACTGTCACAGCCTGTTCGCGATCACTCAGGAATGCACTAATCCAATTTACCGTGTCACCTCTGACACCATAGAATTGAAGCTTGGCTGACAGGCGATGGTGAGGCACGTTGTCAAAAGCCTTGCTAAAATCTAGGAAGACCCAATCGTGTGTCGCAGATATGAGTTGTGTTGTAGTTGACAGTTTTCCTCTGAAGCCATGTTGTGAATCAAGAAGGATGTTTGGATAAATGGCTCAGTATGATGTGTTCCATGACCTTACAGCATGCACAGGTTAAGGAGATATGCCTGTAAGTAGATGGATCAGATTTTGGGTCCTTCTTGTAGATGCTGGTGACCAGAGCTTTTTTCCATTGGGTAGGAATGGTGCCACTATTGTATGATTGTTGGAAAAGGAAAGTTAGTGCTGGTGCTATTTCATGCTCAACTAACTTCAAAAGCTTAGGTGAAATTTCATCTGGTCCACACGCTTTAGATGGATTGATTGCTGCAAGGTGCTTTTCTACTCCAGCAATACCTATGACGATGTTTGTGATGGATGGGTATGGAGAAATTCCCTTGTCTGGTATGTTTAGGTTGGTTTCTTGCGTGAATACAGATCATTGGAAGTAATTATTTAACAGTTCAGCCTTGTCTTTGTCTGTTGAGCACATTTTGGAGGCAGATCGCAGGGTAGGAATGCCCAGGTGCTCAGTTCGCATGAGTTTAACATATGACCAGAAAGTTTTTGGTTTCTCTGCAAGACTTGCTCCGATGACGTTGTTGACATTGTTGACATTGATGACGTTGTTGATTGTGGAATTGTCTGTATTCGTACCAGGTTCTATTGTTTTGGAGTTTACGTGCTTCCCTGTATAGTCTGTCCCGCTTTCGCATCTCTCGCTTCAAGGTAGTTGAGATCCATGGCAGATGGCGTTTACTTTTACTCCACTTTGAAGGGACACAACACGTATTCAGGATGCCATTGAGACTGTCAAGTATTTTGGACCAGTTTGTATTAACAGTGTTGCTGATTGGGTCAGAGTGAAGGAAGTCCTCTGTGAATTGATTAACCCGCTGTTTCAGTTGGGCTGTGTCGGCTTTATGGAAGAAGTTTTATGAAGAGTTTCTGGGGTGGTTTAGCTTGCTGTTTGGGTTTTTGAGTTGATGTTAAAGGTGATGATGTTGTGGTCTGAAATACCTGGGTTTGATTCGATGTTGCTTACAAGCTGTTGATTAGGTCTAATATACTGTTGGAGATTGGTCTGGTGACCTGGTTGACTAATTGCACAAGTGAATGATCCATGAGTATGTCAAGAAATTTTTGGTGAATACTAGCGGTGTTGGGGTTTGATGCAGTACCCGTAGTCCAATCGATGTCGGGGACAGTTGAAGTCGCCGGCAATCACGGTGTAGACGTCTGTGGAAGGGCTGTAGAACCGGGATCTGTTTCAGATAAGCTTGTATCCCATTCAAGTGGCGAGAAAGGATTTTAAAGTTCGGCTGGAGTTGTGGCGTGTAGGGAGCTGCTGAAGTTCGGTGAGCCACATTCACAGCAGATCCACGAGAAGCTGCTTGACGCCTTGACTATAGTATACTATAGTGATGCACAGGAATGCCAGCACATTGAATGTGGCACCAGAACCCACATGTGTCGCAATTGAGAGCAGCATGGCTGTCATTGACCTCGTTGTTGCAGATACCACACGGGTATTCGGGAACAGGGCTTGAGGGACCAGGTCCAGGGTTTACTTTGACTTGACCGCTAAGGAGTAGTATTATTACTACATGTAAGTGGCTTAGTCTATTGGACTGAAAAGCAAGCGCTGTTGTTGTGCGTTTTGCCTTTTTTTACGGAGCGTGCCAGTAGGACCAGGCTGGATTTATCAAGCTGGGGCTGGTCTTGGTTGTAGAGGCTATTATTTGTGGAAAAGGTCAGTTTTGGAGGCGCCAAGTTTGTGAAGGAATTTGCATCACACTTGTCAAAACGTGCAACCTTAATGATTTATCATCATTCAAGTTATTATAGAATAGATGTTGTGCTCTCATTGGTTTTCCTTGAGGCTCATAATGTCTAGTCTTTTAAAACTTGCCGCCTTAATGATTGTTCAGTTCTAAAAGTATTCAGGAGCCAATGTTGTGGTGCCTTTGGTTTTCTTTGGGGCTCATGTGTTTAGTCGTTCAAAAATTTACCAATCTACTGATATTGCAACTCTTAAATTGTTCTCAAGCCAATGATGCTTTCGTAAACTTTTCCCAAGCATGATGACATTTTATGAAATGTTTTTGACAGTGTGTCTTTTTTACGCTTGCAGATAATTTACACATTGAAGAGCAGGTCATCTTGAAATGACATGTGAGGTATGTTGAATAATGTTCATTCTTTTAAAGTTTTTTAAACCACGCTCAATGATTTTCAATGCTTCAACTGTTCATTAGCCACTGTTATGCTGTCTCTTAAATTTCTCCGAACGTCTTGGAATGTTGTCCATTCTCTCGAAACGTAACACCTTGATGATCGTTCAACTGTTATATTACTCAAGAGCCAATGTTGTACTGTCTTTGGTTTTCCTTGAGGTTCATGTCTTCCAGCTCCTCAAATAAATACCAATCTAATACCAATCAATGTTGTGCCCTCTCTTAATTTTCTGTAAACTTCTTGTTGTCAAGTCTTTAAAAACTTGCCACCCAAATGATTGTTCAACTCTCAACTTAATCCAGAGTCGATGTGATGCTGTCTTTTCTTTTTTAGGCTCATGTATCTAGTCGTTCAAAACTTTACCAATCTAATGATTTTTCAACTCTTAAAGATTTAGCAATCTAATAATTGTTCACAAGTCAATGATGTTCTGTTTCTTAAACTTTGCCCAAGCATGATGACATGTTTATGACAGTGTGTTCTACTTTGCTTGCAGATTGTCCACAGATTGAAGAGCAGTATCCATCATGGATAAGAGAAGGCCAACTTAGAATGTCGTATGAGGTATGTTGAAAAATGTCAATTCTTCTTAAATTTTTAAACCCTGCGCAATGATGTTCAACAACTGTTCACGAGCCGATGTCGTTCTGTCTCTTACATTTCTCCGAACCTCATGTTGTCCAGTCTCTTAAAACTGCCATCTTAATGATTGTTCAACTCTCAAGTTATTTCAGAGTCGATGTTGTGCTCTATTGTGGTTTTCCTTGAGAACTGTCAAATTGTTCTGGAACTGATGTTGGAGATTAGAAAAGTGTCATACGCATAGAATATGTACAGGAATAGCTAACTGTCTTAAAATAATGTTTATGACTGTGTGTCGTTTTTTGCTTTCAGATTATTCACAGATTGAAGAGCAGTATCCATCATGAATAAGTTCAACATGGAATGTCATGTGAGGTATGTTGATAAATGTCAACTCTTCTTAAGTCTTTAAACCCTGCAATTTATTTTCAACTGTTAAACTGCTAACAAGCCGAAGTTATGTCGTCTCTTACATTTCTCCGAACTTCATGTTATCCAGTTGTATTGCGCAATGATGTTTAACGCTTCAACTGTTAACGAGCCGATGTCGTACTGTTTCTTAAATTTTCTCCAAACCTCATGGTGTCCAGTCTCTTAAAACTGCCACCTTAATGATTGTTCAACTCTCAACTTATTTCAGAGTCGATGTTGTGTCCTTCAAAACTTTACGATTTTAATGATATTTCAACTGTCAAATTGTTCAGGAACTGATGTTGTACGATTTCTTTATTTGCTTTTGGTTAGGGGGTGCTGGCGGATGGTTGTGACGTGGAAAGGTTTTGCTGCTAACATGGACGATAGTGACCTTAACAGAGACGACGACGATAGGACGGTGTTGGCAGAACAGAGTAAACTTTGAAGAAGAATCACAGTTTTGGAGATCACGATAACAGGTGTGAATGTAGCAATAGAGTAAATAACCAATTGATGATGGTCACATGACTGCATCCAAAAGAACACTTTGAGAAGTTGGTCCAGGCGTTAATAAATGGCAACAAGAAATATTTGCCGTTGTAAAGTGGTTCTTTGCAAACGTGAACCACTGAATGGAAGACAATTTATTTTAAAAGGACAAGTGTTTGAGATGACAGCGATGAAGGAGTAGGAAGTGTAGCTACATGAATGCAGAGTAAGACTAAAAAGGAAAGGAGGAATTCCTAGGAGAACCAAGTTGACAGAAGTTAATGTAAAGTAGTATAAGATTAAAAGTAAAATGTAACGAATCTGTAAAAACAATAGTGTGTTTACTAATAATGAATAAATATACAAAATTGAATTTGAAGAACGTGCAGTGTATTGAAATTATTTGAAAGGTTAGGGTTAAGTTTGTCATTAGGGTTAGGGCCATGGTTAGGGTTAAGGTTAGGGAAAGGGTTAGGGTCAGGGTTAGGGACTATAATATTTCGGGTACGAGAATAGCAAACTGTCTTAAAATATACGGTTAGAATGTATCGGGTACGAGAATAGCAAACTGTCTTAAAATATACGGTTAGAATGTATCGGGTACGAGACTAGCAAACTGTCTTAAAATATACGGTTAGAGTGTATCGGGTACGAGACTAGCAAACTGTCTTAAAATATACGGTTAGAGTGTATCGGGTACGAGACTAGCAAACTGTCTTAAAATATACGGTTAGAATGTATCGGGTACGAGAATAGCAAACTGTCTTAAAATGTATGGTTGAATGTGTCGGGTATGAGAATAGCTAACTGTCTTAAAATATACGGTTAGAATGTGTCTGGTACAGGAATAGCAAACTGTCATAAAATACAGGTGTAATATATAGCATATAGCATATAGTCCCTCCCACCCATCCCCCTACCCCCTCCAGCAGCGTCGGTGTCTAGCTGCGTAGGGTCCGGTGTCCTAGACCTCATAAGGGGGGATAGGGGGGCGGAGCCCCCCTGGGGCTTGGCGGGGCATTGCCCCGCAGGACTATCCTAGCAAAAAATTTTGAGGGTCTTATTTTAGGTTTTTTTCGCTTTTTTATTTTTCTTTAATTTTTATTTTATTTTATTTTATTTTATTTTATGTATGTATATATATATTATTATTATATTAAAATTTTATTTTTATTTATCCGAAGTAGTTCCTCCAAATCGACAAGTAACTTTTACAAGTTACTTGCCGATTTGGAGGAACTACTTCGGATAAAAGTTAGACTCGTGAATAAAACGCTGTGGGACGGGTAAGAAGTTAGAAGTTTAATAAAGTTTCAAAAGGTACATTTTTTGGCAAAGTTTCAGAGAGTAACATTTGTAACAAAGTTTAAGGAAAAATCTGTAACAAAATTTAAGGAAAAAATCTGTAACAAACTTTAAAGAAAATATGTGTCAAAGTTAAAGAAAATTTAAGTCAAAGTTAAAGAAAATTTATGTCAAATTTGGAAAGAAAATTTAAGTAAAATTAATTTAAGTAAAATTTGGAAAATTAATTTAAGTAAAATTTGAAAAATTAATTTAAGTAAAATTTGGAAAATTAATTTAAGTAAAATTTGAAAAATTAATTTAAGTAAAATTTGAAAAATTAATTTAAGTAAAATTTGGAAAATTAATTCAAGTAAAATTTGAAAATAAATTTAAGTAAAATTTGAAAATAAATTCAAGTAAAATTTGAAAATAAATTCAAGTAAAATTTGAAAATAAATTTAAGTAAAATTTCAAAATATATTTAAGTAAAATTTCAAAATAAATTTAAGGAAAATTTAAAAAAAAAATTGAAAAAAATAAATTTCAAAGTTTGACGCAATGTTTGAAAAAAAAATTTGAAAAAAAAAAATTTCAAAGTTTGACAATGTTTGAAAAAAAAATTTGAAAAAAATAAATTTCAAAGTTTGACGCAATGTTTGAAAAAAAAAATTGACAAAAATAAATTTCAAAGTTTGACGCAATGTTTGAAAAAAAAATTTGAAAAAAATAAATTTCAGTTTGACGCAAGGTTTGAAAAAAAAAATTTAAAAAAATAAATTTCAAAGTTTGACGCAATGTTTGAAAAAAAAAATTGACAAAAATAAATTTCAAAGTTTGACGCAATGTTTGAAAAAAAAATTTGAAAAAAAAAAATTTCAAAGTTTGACAATGTTTGAAAAAAAAATTTGAAAAAAATAAATTTCAAAGTTTGACGCAATGTTTGAAAAAAAAAATTGACAAAAATAAATTTCAAAGTTTGACGCAATGTTTGAAAAAAAAATTTGAAAAAAATAAATTTCAGTTTGACGCAAGGTTTGAAAAAAAAAATTTAAAAAAATCAATTTCAAAGTTTGACGCAATGTTTGAAAAAAAAAATTGACAAAAATAAATTTCAAAGTTTGACGCAATGTTTGAAAAAAAAATTTGAAAAAAATAAATTTCAGTTTGACGCAAGGTTTGAAAAAAAAAATTTAAAAAAATCAATTTCAAAGTTTGACGCAATGTTTGAAAAAATATTTGAAAAAAATCAATTTCAAAGTTTGACGCAATGTTTGAAAAACAAATTTGAAAAAATATAAATTTCAAAGTTTGAGGCAATGTTTGAAACAAAAAATTTGAAAAAAATAAATTTTAAAGTTTGACGCAATGTTTGAAAAAAAGTGAAATAAATATTTAAGTAAGTTATTTTGAAGTTTGACGCCATTTCTAGCAAAGTTTGACGCCATTTCTAGCTAAGTTTTACACCATTTCTAGCGAATCTAATGCAAATCCATACAAATTTTATTGAAATTTTAACATCATGAAATGTAATATTTTAATGAAATCTTGACTGCAAATGTGTGCATCTCTTCTCCAACCAGTTCTTCATGGCTCGACTTCTGGAGTTGTGTTGATGCAGTTGTAAGTCCGTGTTCAATGTCACCTGTGTGTAATGAAATAAAAAGCATTAGAAATAAAGCTAACAATTTGTTTGTAACAAAATGTTCCCTGTGTTTTTATACTGAGGCCATGACTGCAAAAATGTGAATGCAATTTGCAGCAAAGGTAAAGCAATATCAGCCAAATGTGAATGCAAGTTAAAGCAATTTTAGCCAAATATGAATGCAAGTTAAAGCAATTTCAATCAATTAATGCAATTTGCAGCAAAGTTAAAGCAATATCAACCAAATGTGAATGCAATTTGCAGCAAAGTTAAAGCAATATCAACCAAATGTGAATGCAATTTGCAGCAAAGTTAAAGCAATTTCAGCCAAATATGAATGCAATTTGCAGCAAAGTTAAAGCAATTTCAGCCAAATAATAAAGCAATTTGCAGCAAAGTTAAAACAATATCAGCCAAATATGAAAGCAATTTGCAGCAAAGTTAAAACAATATCAGCCAAATGTGAAAGCAATTTGCAGCAAAGGTAAAGCAATTTCAGCCAAATGTGAATGCAATTTGCTGCAAAGGTAAAGCAATTTCAGCCAAATGTAAATGCAATTTGCTGCAAAGGTAAAGCAATTTCAGCCAAATGTAAATGCAATTTGCTGCAAAGGTAAAGCAATTTCAGCCAAATGTAAATGCAAGTTAAAGCAATTTCAGCCAAATGTAAATGCAAGTTAAAGCAATTTCAGCCAAATGTAAATGCAAGTTAAAGCAATTTCAGCCAAATGTAAATGCAAGTTAAAGCAATTTCAGCCAAATGTAAATGCAAGTTAAAGCAATTTCAGCCAAATGTAAATGCAAGTTAAAGCAATTTCAGCCAAATGTAAATGCAAGTTAAAGCAATTTCAGCCAAATGTAAATGCAAGTTAAAGCAATATCAGCCAAATGTGAAAGCAATTTGCAGCAAAGTTAAAGCAATATCAGCCAAATGTGAAAGCAATTTGCAGCAAAGTTAAAGCAATTTCAATTAAATGTGAAAGCAATTTGCAGCAAAGTTAAAGCAATTTCAATTAAATGTGAAAGCAATTTGCAGCAAAGTTAAAGCAATTTCAATTAAATGTGAAAGCAATTTGCAGCAAAGTTAAAGCAATTTCAATTAAATGTGAAAGCAATTTGCAGCAAAGTTAAAGCAATTTCAATTAAATGTGAATGCAATTTGCAGCAAAGTTAAAGCAATTTCAATTAAATGTGAATGCAATTTGCAGCAAAGTTAAAGCAATTTCAATTAAATGTGAATGCAATTTGCAGCAAAGTTAAAGCAATTTCAATTAAATGTGAATGCAATTTGCAGCAAAGTTAAAGCAATTTCAATTAAATGAATGCAATTTGCAGCAAAGTTAAAGCAATTTCAATTAAATGAATGCAATTTGCAGCAAAGTTAAAGCAATTTCAATTAAATGTGAATGCAATTTGCAGCAAAGTTAAAGCAATTTCAATTAAATGTGAATGCAATTTGCAGCAAAGTTAAAGCAATTTCAATTAAATGTGAATGCAATTTGCAGCAAAGTTAAAGCAATTTCAATTAAATGTGAATGCAAGTTTGAGCAATATCAGCCAAATGTGAATGCAATTTGTAGCAAAGTTTGAGCAATATCAGCCAAATGTGAATGCAATTTGTAGCAAAGTTTGAGCAATATCAGCCAAATGTGAATGCAATTTGTAGCAAAGTTTGAGCAATATCAGCCAAATGTGAATGCAATTTGTAGCAAAGTTTGAGCAATATCAGCCAAATGTGAATGCAATTTGTAGCAAAGTTTGAGCAATATCAGCCAAATGTGAATGCAATTTGTAGCAAAGTTTGAGCAATATCAGCCAAATGTGAATGCAATTTGTAGCAAAGTTTGAGCAATATCAGCCAAATGTGAATGCAATTTGTAGCAAAGTTTGAGCAATATCAGCCAAATGTGAATGCAATTTGTAGCAAAGTTTGAGCAATATCAGCCAAATGTGAATGCAATTTGTAGCAAAGTTTGAGCAATATCAGCCAAATGTGAATGCAATTTGTAGCAAAGTTTGAGCAATATCAGCCAAATGTGAATGCAATTTGTAGCAAAGTTTGAGCAATATCAGCCAAATGTGAATGCAATTTGTAGCAAAGTTTGAGCAATATCAGCCAAATGTGAATGCAATTTGTAGCAAAGTTTGAGCAATATCAGCCAAATGTGAATGCAATTTGTAGCAAAGTTTGAGCAATATCAGCCAAATGTGAATGCAATTTGTAGCAAAGTTTGAGCAATATCAGCCAAATGTGAATGCAATTTGTAGCAAAGTTTGAGCAATATCAGCCAAATGTGAATGCAATTTGTAGCAAAGTTTGAGCAATATCAGCCAAATGTGAATGCAATTTGTAGCAAAGTTTGAGCAATATCAACCAAATGTGAATGCAATTTGTAGCAAAGTTTGAGCAATATCAACCAAATAATAATGCAATTTGTAGCAAAGGTAAAGCAATATCAGCCAAATGTGAAAGCAATTTGCAGCAAAGTTAGAGCAATATCAGCCAAATGTGAAAGCAATTTGCAGCAAAGTTAGAGCAATATCAGCCAAATGTGAAAGCAATTTGCAGCAAAGGTAAAGCAATTTCAGCCAAATGTGAAAGCAATTTGCAGCAAAGGTAAAGCAATTTCAGCCAAATGTGAAAGCAATTTGCAGCAAAGGTAAAGCAATTTCAGCCAAATGTGAAAGCAATTTGCAGCAAAGGTAAAGCAATTTCAGCCAAATGTGAAAGCAATTTGCAGCAAAGGTAAAGCAATTTCAGCCAAATGTGAAAGCAATTTGCAGCAAAGGTAAAGCAATTTCAGCCAAATGTGAAAGCAATTTGCAGCAAAGGTAAAACAATTTCAGCCAAATGTGAAAGCAATTTGCAGCAAAGGTAAAACAATTTCAGCCAAATGTGAAAGCAATTTGCAGCAAAGTTAAAACAATTTCAGCCAAATGTGAAAGCAATTTGCAGCAAAGTTAAAACAATTTCAGCCAAATGTGAAAGCAATTTGCAGCAAAGTTAAAACAATTTCAGCCAAATGTGAAAGCAATTTGCAGCAAAGTTAAAACAATTTCAGCCAAATATGAATGCAATTTGCAGCAAAGTTAAAGCAATTTCAACCAAATATGAATGCAATTTGCAGCAAAGTTAAAGCAATTTCAACCAAATAATGCCATTTGCAGCAAAGTTAAAGCAATTTCAGCCAAATGTGAAAGCAATTTGCAGCAAAGTTAAAGCAATTTCAGCCAAATGTGAAAGCAATTTGCAGCAAAGTTAAAGCAATTTCAGCCAAATGTGAAAGCAATTTGCAGCAAAGTTAAAGCAATTTCAGCCAAATGTGAATGCAATTTGCAGCAAAGTTAAAGCAATTTCAGCCAAATGTGAATGCAATTTGCAGCAAAGTTAAAACAATATCAGCCAAATATGAATGCAAGTTAAAGCAATTTCAGCCAAATAATGCAATTTCAGCCAAATAATAATGCAATTTGCAGCAAAGTTAAAGCAATCTCAGCCAAATAATAATGCAATTTGCAGCAAAGTTAAAGCAATCTCAGCCAAATAATAATGCAATTTGCAGCAAAGTTAAAGCAATCTCAGCCAAATAATAATGCAATTTGTAGCAAAGTTAAAGCAATTTCAATTAAATAATAATGCAATTTGTAGCAAAGTTAAAGCAATTTCAACCAAATAATAATGCAATTTGTAGCAAAGTTAAAGCAATTTCAACCAAATAATAATGCAATTTGTAGCAAAGTTAAAGCAATTTCAACCAAATAATAATGCAATTTGTAGCAAAGGTAAAGCAATTTCAACCAAATAATAATGCAATTTGTAGCAAAGGTAAAGCAATTTCAACCAAATAATAATGCAATTTGTAGCAAAGGTAAAGCAATTTAAACCAAATATGAATGCAATTTGTAGCAAAGGTAAAGCAATTTCAACCAAATATGAATGCAATTTGTAGCAAAGGTAAAGCAATTTCAACCAAATATGAATGCAATTTGTAGCAAAGGTAAAGCAATTTCAACCAAATGTGAATGCAATTTGTAGCAAAGGTAAAGCAATTTCAACCAAATGTGAATGCAATTTGTAGCAAAGGTAAAGCAATTTCAACCAAATGTGAATGCAATTTGCAGCAAAGGTAAAGCAATTTCAATTAAATGTGAATGCAATTTGCAGCAAAGTAAATTTCATAAAAAGCTGAATCTGCACAATAAATTTGCAAGGTAGAGTAATATACGAGGAGAGACACTTACATGTTGCTGTAGTAATAGATTGAGACCACCAGAGAATTAAGAGTTGACATCGAGAGCATCAGCACACCGGAGCACCGTCCACCACCAGCATCAGAACATGAATGAGGGCAGCCCAGGCAGAGACCCAGTCTTTATACCCCGCGTACGGCAGAACGCACTCGGCCACACAAAGGCCACCTTTTCACTACGGGGTTTCCACACAACAGCTTTCTGTTATGCAAAATAAATCGGTTAACTTCATTGGAGTCCCGGTCTATTTTGAGAGTAACTTCAATAGGATTAAAGTCGTTAACGGTTACTGCTCTTGTTCAACCTCGTCCGCACGTGCGCCAGCCCTATTCAAGACATCAGTTCTTTTCTTTACGTCAATTTAAATGTATTAACCTGCATTTAGCCTTTCGTTGAATTATTCAGAATCATCCTAAGCTGCTGTTCTTTTACACTGATTGGTTGGAATAGTGACCATCCAGCGGACGACCCAGGAGTTAGTTGCTGAATAATTTAAAAGTTCTATAGTCAATGTGCGGCGCGATGTGCGGCGCGATGTGCGGCGCGATGTGCGGCGCGATGTGCGGCGCGATGTGCGGCGCGATGTGCGGCGCGATGTGCGGCGCGATGTGCGGCGCGATGTGCGGCGCGATGTGCGGCGCGATGAGCTGGTACATGAGTTTGGAGAGAGTGTTGGTGTGCGGGGAGTAACAAATTGTGTAAAAACTATACAGTTCTGCCAAACCTAAATATTATAATAAAATAATAAACCATATAGCAACAAATAAAACAGGTAAATATATAAATAAATAAACAAATGATTCAGAAATGGGGCTGATCAGAAATGCGGAGGTAATTTGTTGATATTTGGGTCGGGATTTGGGTTTTTATTTTATTATTTTATTGTTACCGGGCGTCCTATGACACGCAACCATCTTGTGTTTCCTCCGTGAAAACGTATGCAATCAAAGCGAGGCTAAGAGGGAAATATGACTGTCCCTATATACTGGTGCATGTTTTCTATTTAATTGCGAGTGTTTTAAAGATGACAGGGGAATCATAATAGACGAAATATGACTGAAATATGAACTCTTAAATTGAGTGCCCCGTATAAGCGTGTTTTATTAAGCGAACAGTCTCAACTAAAAAGATACAACTTGTGTAGGTCACAAGTTCAAACATCAAAGACCTGCCCGCCGCGCGTTGACCGCAAAATGTGTTACATCCGTCAACAAAATTCTCGCGGGTGCTTTGTTATACATTGTATCAACCTAAACTGAATTGTTTACGTCAAGTTTATTGTCTCGGTTTGTTTACAAAAATAGCGACCGCTTGGGAGAGGAGCTTGTTAATATAACGATATCATTCAGTATATTCACCTAAAATTCTATGATAATCATGAGTTGAAAAGGAATTTTGACACAACGCTTGCCAACAGCTAAATATACTTTGGTGCAGCCATGTTTTCCCCCAGCCTTTCAAGTTGATTAAGCCAAAACGAGGCTGAGTGGTAATTTGGTCTGATACCTTATTATGGGGAATACTTTTTGTTACTATCACTAGTTAGACAGACCACGAATCTGATTTCCGTTTTTGGGGCACTAAACAAAAAATATTGTTTAATATTAAATGGCCTGAAAAGTCTATTAAAGCCATATGGTTTGTCAGCCCTTTTAGTCAATACAATTTTCCTTAACTTTTCCAAGGGCCAATGATTTATATACATATATATGTCTCTCCATCTGGGCCAGGTTTCATGGCTTATGGTGCAATATAAACCACATAGGCCCTATTTCTCAAGGACACTTGAAAATAAAAAATTGCCAGTTTTTAAGATGGCTGCCCAATGTTCTAGGCTTAACTCACTTCAGATTGTTGAATATAAGTGAAAACAATTGGTGAATTTCAAGTTCACTTTTTCATTTTTCAGTCTACCAAAAATGTATGGATGCTTGTTACTGAAGTTAATTGGTTACTGAAAGGGATAACATTTTGAAAAGGTACTCACAATGGTCACAACATTAAACCTACAACACAAATAAAAAATGGTGCTATTTTTCAAAATCAACTGCAAGAACTAATAACTCATACAGAGGCAGATGGGGGGGGGGGGGGTTAATGGAAAGGCTCGGCAGGGTATAGTGCAAGGGAGTGGCATCTGATATTAATTCATATGATTACCAAGTTTTAATTGTTAGTACGATTTTCCCAAAGTGCACATGATGGTTTAGTTTGTAAACATTATCCCTCATATAATATCTTTTACTAAAAACATGTAACTGAATTCAAACAACTCAGAAAATATGACAGCTGTTCAGACTCAACCTGTGCTATGTAGAGACTATGGTCACAGTCAATAAGAAATAATCAACAAGAACATGATTTTGATTTACAATCTCAACTTCAACCCAATGATATGAACACACTGGAACAAGAAATTCTGTTCATTTAATTCTGTTGATATAATTGTAATGGGATGAAGAATATTATTATTCGTTGTCTCATACATGTGATAAGCACTTTATGCTCATTGATTTGCACATAACTTACATGGTACAAAGATGGTCAAGGTAAAAAACTTCCCTTAAAATAATTTTGTTTGAAATGCCATAGTTTTCAGGAAATAAGTAAAACAATAATCTTTATCCTGCAGGATAAAATCCGATGTTTGAATAAAAGGTAAAACATATAATGGGGTTTTTCAATGTTTTCTCATGACTCTGAAAACCCAATTGAGCTTAAACTTTCACAGGTTTGTTATGTCATGTGTTAGGTCACATCAAGTGTGGATACAGGTCTTTACCAATGTTGTACACACTCTTTAAGGAGAACTGCTTGGTTTTGGCAGGGGATGTCACATAATGTTTTGTAAATAATGTTTTGTAAATAATGTATTTGGTCAAGCAGGTGAGATGGAACACGTTGTGTTTGATGAGACAAATTAAAGTTTAAATGAGGTACATATTGGATTACAAAGTGCATGACTTACTCATTGACTTCACTCAGAGAGGCAGCTCCCCTTCATGATTTAACATCAGTGAATGGCAACAGTTAAACAACTTCTACAACAGGATGTCTGTAAAATATGTAACATGAAAAGCTGTCAACAATTGATAACAGATGAATGACATGTCTTGTTAACTGGCTCGTTTTACACAATATTTGGAGAACTGCTTGATTTTGGCAAGGGACGTCACATAATGTTTTGTAAATAATGTACAAGGTCAAGCAGGTGAGAGATATGACCTCAGTTCGTGGAACAAGTTGTATTTGATGAGACAAATTAAAGTATAAATGAGGTACATATTGGATTAAAAAAATGCGTGGCTTACTCATTGACTTCACTCAGAGAGGCAGCTCTATATCTCCTTCATGATGTAACATCAGTGAATGGCACCAGTGAAATAACTTCTACAACAGGATGTCTGTAAAATAGGAAACACGAAAAGCTGTTAACAATTGATAACAGACGAATGACATGTCTTGTTAATGGCCTATATTTTACTTAATTTTTGGTTTGCGCAAACACTGGGTGCATTCGATCAGCTTCCCTGGGTTGACCCAGGTCTCCCTCTGGTTAGCCTAAAAATATGATGTCACACTTTGAGGCTTGTGAATAATGCCAGATACCTGCCTCGAGCACCTAGCCAAACATAACTTTGACCTCGCATCCATTTCACACGGAGATTCGCCGTCAATTTACCCCCTGGTCTACCCCCTGGTCTACCCCCTGGTCAGCTGCAAGGAACCTGCTTGTGGAGCAGGAACTTGGGGCTGACAGGGGTTAAGACGAAAAACTTTCTCAATGGCCACCATTTTGTTTGCAACTCAGTGGGACAATTTCAGGAAATTTCACACACATTTTTACCCTTAAAACAACACCCTTTGTGAGCATTAAGTATTTTATTTAAAGACGAGTACTTTCGTATCAACTCTTGTAAAATAGTTTAACAATCTGTTTAACAATCTTTTTGTGAATCCTCGGACTGAATGCTCACAATGAAAGTAGTTCCGGTCGGCTTATTGGTGTGAATGCTGGAGAAGTTGGTGTTTGATTAGCTCATGTCAGGGGCTCACCCGGAAGAGCACACCAGGGTCCACCCGGGGAAGCTAATCATACTTAGCCACTATGTATTGTCCACTGTCTCTAAGTAGAATATGTACCAGATAATAATTCATCCTACAAATGTTTCTTACCAATCCCTGAGTAAGATAAGTCAACGATTGAAAACAACCCATTCCTGCAAATTTATCTGCTTCTTAACAAACCCTGCAAGAGAGCTTGTCCTGCTAATTCCTGTCTACTACCTTGGAGTAGATTCATCAGTCTCCTGACAATGACTAGAGCAGACTAGTCAAAGTGTTGAGACCAAACTTATTCTACACTCAAAGATAGTGAAGATTATTACAAAATGGTGGGGGCGGGTTGGGAGAGGCCGATACTAGAAGGAGTTGGAGACCTTCAACTTAATAAAGTTAACGAGAAAATGAAAGAGATTCAAGTCTTACCATCTGTAGATAACTTTTCCACTGAGAAGAAATTGTTGGATATTTCCTTCATGAAGTGATTTTGGAGAAACAACTTTATGGGCTATTAAGGAACTGAAACACACAAACACAAAAACATTTAAACCAAATTAGTATTGAGTACTAGATTTAACCTGGACTGTTTGCTGGAAGAAAATTTCTACAGATTTGTCTGGTTACTTCTAACGTTAAGTAAAACTGAGTAGTAGATTGTTATTAACTATTTGGTTTATAGTTAAATTTAAAGAATTTTTTTTTTTTCAGACTAAACACTTACTCCAAACCTTCAAGAGATATATGATAAACATGAGTTCGTGAAAGTAGTTGAGTTGGTTTAGAGAAGTCAATATGAAATAGTTAGGAACATTGAGTATTTCTCAAGATGAACTGGTACCACAACCATTTTGTTACTAATAAAACTGCTAAAAGGTAATTGTTTATACAATCACTGCAAGAGGGGATTACCATTTATGCTCTTGGAAACTTAAGATTCACAAATGGCAATCAAATTAATGTGTTACATTCGTACAAATTTATGAATGTAAGCACTGAGCAACTTTGGGTGGGTGACTAGAGTCGACTAGCTAGTCCAACTGGATCAACCTAGCCCTGGAGGACTGTCTCTTTAGTCAACTAGATTTAACCATAGTGGATTTAGATGTCACTTGATCCAGTTGGACTAGCTAGTCAAACCATGCAGCGTTTGAGTGACATCTAGATTGACTATGGTTAAATCTAGATCGACTATGGTTAAATCTAGTTGACCAGAGAAACAGTGCTCTGGGGCTAGGTTGATCCAGTTGGACTAGCTAGTCAAACTGGATCAACCTAGCCCCGTAGCACTGTTAGTCTATTTGACTAGATGTAACCATAGTCGATCTAGATGTCACTCAAACGCTGCATGGCTTGACCAGCTAGTCCAACTGGATCAACCTAGCCCCAGAGCACTGTTAGTCTAGTCGACTAGACTTAACCATAGTCAATCTAGATGTCACTCGAACGCTGCATGGTTTGACTAGCTAGTCCAACTGGAT
Organism: Leptasterias polaris; assembly: GCA_037783415.1. Lineage (NCBI taxonomy): Eukaryota > Metazoa > Echinodermata > Asteroidea > Forcipulatida > Asteriidae > Leptasterias > Leptasterias polaris. The sequence continues at coordinate 55,456 of JAZGTN010000019.1, forward strand.
CAACCTAGCCCCGGAGCACTGTTTCTTTAGTCAACTCATAATGTTACGTCACTTTTTCAAGATGGCGGTCACGTTACGTGAAACAAAAAGTTTTTTAACTTTTGCAAACACAAAAAAGTTTATTTGAGCAAATCTCTTTGAATTGAATTGAAGTTGAACTTAAATTGAACTGGTTTAACAAAGTTGTAGGTTTTGGCCAATATAAGTCAATCAATAGAATAATAATTATTATTGCACTATTTTACCTGGTTGTATTTTTACAAGCCAGTACATATTTTCTGTTCACTACGTCATCGCCTTTTTGGATTGGCATGTGTGACGAATCAATTGACTAATGGCTAAATGTAATCAAGTGAATCACAGTCCATGCATGAATGATTTAAACGGCAAATTGACAAAAAGTTAGCACCCAAACTTGTTTCTTGATTAAACAAATGAGATAAGACCAAAGTGCATGGAAAATGCTTCGTTTATAACGGGGCATGATGAAGCAGATTAACTTATGGCTCGAAATGCAAGACTTGCTAATTGTAAGGAAAGTTAACTTCACTCAAAGATGCAGCTCAATATCCCCTTCATGATGTAACATCAGTGGAAGGTCACAGTCTAACAGCTTCTTGTACTGATTGTCTGCAAAATAAGAAACAAAAAAAGCTATTAACGGTTGTTAACAGATAAGTGTTTTGTTAACTGGCTGTTTTCATTCATGTTTCTATCATGATGTAACTTTTATATGTAAGACTTGATGCGCAGCATGGCAGAGTTCCAGTATGGTTTTCAATTTGCATTTGCACCATGAATTATCTATTTTCTGTGTTGTCACATAGATGCCCTGCAATGGTTGGATAAGTAATTTCACAGTGAGTTTCCCAGCAATGGTTGGAGTCCTGCAGTGAAATTACTTATCAACTCAATCTGTGCCGTCGCATAGATGACATTTAGTTAATTAAGTGCAGCAGAAAATTTACTAATCTTCAAAATCTGAGCTGTCACGTGAATGACATACAGTCGTTTGAGTGCAGCAGTGAGTCTACTAATCGTCACATTCTGTGCCGTCACATGACTGACCTACAGTCCTTTGAGAGCAGTGAGTCTCCTAATCATCACAACCTGTGCGTCATAAGAATGACCTACAGTCGTTTGAGTGCAGCAGTGAGTTTGCTAATCTTCACAAACTTTGCCGTCACATGAATGACCTAGTCATTTGAGTGCAGCAGTGACTTTGCTAATCTTCACAACCTGTGCCGTCACATGAATGACCTACAGTCGTTTGAGTGCAGCAGTGAGTTTGCTAATAATCACATTCTGTGCCGCCACATGAATGACCTACAGTCGTTTCAGTGCAGCAGTGAGTTTTCTAATCATCACAACCTTTGCCGTCACATGAATGACCTACAGTTGTTTGAGTGCAGCATTGAGTTTTCTAATCATCACAACCTGTGCTATCAGACATGAATGACCACAATTGTTTGAGTGCAGCAGTGAATCTCCTTATCATAACAACCTGTGCCATCACATCAATGACCTACAGTCGTTTGAGTGCAGCAGTGAGTCTCCTAATCATCACAACCTGTGCATAATCAGAATGACCTACAGTCATTTGAATGCAGCAGTGAGTCTACTAACAATTACAAACTGTACTGTCACATGAATGACCTTCAGTCGTGTGAGTGCAGCAGTGAGTTTTCTAATCATCACAACCTTTGCCGTCACATGAATGACCTACAGTCATTTGAGTGCAGAATTGAGTTTTCTAATCATCACAACCTGTGCCGTCACATGAATGACCTACAGTCATTTGAGTGCAGCAGTGAGTTTGATAATCATCACAACCTGTGCCGTCAAATGAATGACCTACAGTCGTTTGAATGCAGCAGTGAATTTATTAATCAACACAACCTGTGCCGTCACATGAATTACCTACAGTCGTTTGAGTGCAGCAGTGAATTTACTAATCAACACAACCTGTGCCGTCACATGAATGACCTACAGTCGTTTGAGTGCAGCAGTGAGTCTCCTTAACATCACATTCTGTGCCGCCACATGAATGACCTACAGTCGTTTCAGTGCAGCAGTGACTTTTCAAATCATCACAACCTTTGCCGTCACATGAATGACCTACAGTCGTTTGAGTGCAGCAGTGAGTTTTCTGATCATCAAAACCTTTGCCGTCACATACATGACCTACAGTCGTTTGAGTGCAGCAGTGACTTTGCTAATCTTCACAACCTGTGCCGTCACATGAATGACCTAAAGTCGTTTGAGTGCAGCAGTGAGTTTGCTAATAATCACAACCTGTGACGTCATATAAATGACCTAAAGTCGTTTGAGTATTGCAGTGAGTCTACCAATCATCACAACATGTACAATCACATGAATGACCTACAGTCGTTTGAGTGCAGCAGTGAATTTACTAATCATCAAAACCTGTGCGGCCGCATGAATGACCTACAGTCGTTTGAGCGCAGCAGTGAGTTTGCTAATCATCACAACCTTTGCCGTCACATGACTGACCTACCTTTGTTTTAGTGCAGCAGTGAGTTTTCTAATTATCACAACCTGTGCCGTCACATGATTGACCTACAGTCGTTTGAGTGCAGCAGTGAGTCTACTAATCATCAAAACCTGTGCCATCACATGAATGACCAACAGTCGTTTGAGTGCAGCAATGACTTTGCTAATCATCACAACATGTGCCGTCACATGAATGACCTACAATCGTTTGAGTGCAGCAGTGAGTCTCCTAATCATCAGAGCCTTTGCCATCACATGAAAGACTTAGTCGTTTGAGTGCAGCAGTGAGTCTCCTAATCATCACACCCTGTGCCGTTACATGAGTGACCTTCAGTGGTTGGAGTGCAGCAGTGAATTTACTAATCAACACAACCTTTGCCGTCACATGAATGACCTACAGTCGTTTGAGTGCAGCAGTGAGTCTACTAATCATCACAACCTGTGCATAATCAGAATGACCTACAGTCATTTGAATGCAGCAGTGAGTCTACTAACAATTACAAACTGTACTGTCACATGAATGACCTTCAGTGGTTTGAGTGCAGCAGTGAATTTACTAATCATCACAACCTGTGCTATCAGACATGAATGACCACAATCGTTTGAGTGCAGCAGTGAGTCTCCTTATCATCACATTCTGTGCCGTCACATGAATGACCTACAGTCGTTTCAGTGCAGCAGTGAGTTTTCTAATCAACACAACCTGTGACGTCACATGAATGACCTTCAGTCGTGTGAGTGCAGCAGTGAGTTTTCTAATCATCACAACCTTTGCCGTCACATGAATGACCTACAGTCATTTGAGTGCAGAATTGAGTTTTCTAATCATCACAACCTGTGCCGTCACATGAATGACCTACAGTCGTTTGAGTGCAGCAGTGAGTTTGATAATCATCACAACCTGTGCCGTCAAATGAATGACCTACAGTCGTTTGAATGCAGCAGTGAATTTATTAATCAACACAACCTGTGCCGTCACATGAATTACCTACAGTCGTTTGAGTGCAGCAGTAACTTTACTAATCATCACAACCTTTGCCGTCACATGAATGACCTACAGTCGTTTGAGTGCAGCAGTGAGTTTTCTAATCATCAAAACCTTTGCCGTCACATACATGACCTACAGTCGTTTGAGTGCAGCAGTGACTTTGCTAATCTTCACAACCTGTGCCGTCACATGAATGACCTAAAGTCGTTTGAGTGCAGCAGTGAGTTTTCTAATAATCACAACCTGTGACGTCATATAAATGACCTAAAGTCGTTTGAGTATTGCAGTGAATTTACTAATCATCAAAACCTGTGCGGCCGCATGAATGACCTACAGTCGTTTGAGCGCAGCAGTGAGTTTGCTAATTATCACAACCTTTGCCGTCACATGACTGACCTACCTTTGTTTTAGTGCAGCAGTGAGTTTTCTAATTATCACAACCTGTGCCGTCACATGATTGACCTACAGTCGTTTGAGTGCAGCAGTGAGTCTACTAATCATCAAAACCTGTGCCATCACATGAATGACCAACAGTCGTTTGAGTGCAGCAATGACTTTGCTAATCATCACAACCTGTGCCGTCACATGAATGACCTACAGTCATTTGAGTGCTGCACTGACTTTGCTAATCATCACAACATGTGCCGTCACATGAATGACCTACAATCGTTTGAGTGCAGCAGTGAGTCTCCTAATCATCAGAGCCTTTGCCATCACATGAAAGACTTAGTCGTTTGAGTGCAGCAGTGAGTCTCCTAATCATCACACCCTGTGCCGTTACATGAGTAACCTTCAGTGGTTGGAGTGCAGCAGTGAATTTACTAATCAACACAACCTTTGCCGTCACATGAATGACCTACAGTCGTTTGAGTGCAGCAGTGAGTCTACTAATCATCACAACCTGTGCCATCACATGAATGACCTACAGTCGTTTCAGTGCAGCAGTGAGTTTTCTAATCATCACAACCTTTGCCGTCACATGAATGACCTACAGTCGTTTGATTGCAGCAGTGAGTTTTCTAATCATCAAAACCTTTGCCATCACATGAAAGACCTACAGTCGTTTGAGTGCAGCAGTGAATTTTCTAATCATCACAACCTGTGCTGTCACATGAATGACCTACAGTCGTTTGAGTGCAGCAGTGAGTTTGCTAATCATCACAACCTTTGCCGTCACATGACTGACCTACAGTTGTTTGAGTGCAGCAGTGAATTTACTAATCATCAAAACCTGTGCGGCCACATGAATGACCTACCTTTGTTTTAGTGCAGCAGTGAGTTTTCTAATTATCACAACCTGTGCTGTCACATTAATGACCTACCGTCGTTTGAGTGCAGCAGTGAGTTTGCTAATCATCACAACCTTTGCCGTCACATGAATGACCTACAATCGTTTGAGTGCAGCAGTGAGTCTCCTAATCATCAGAGCCTTTGCCATCACATGAAAGACTTAGTCGTTTGAGTGCAGCAGTGAGTCTCCTAATCATCACACCCTGTGCCGTTACATGAGTGACCTTCAGTGGTTGGAGTGCAGCAGTGAATTTACTAATCAACACAACCTTTGCCGTCACATGAATGACCTACAGTCGTTTGAGTGCAGCAGTGAGTCTCCTAATCATCACAACCTGTGCCATGACATCAATGACCTACAGTCGTTTGAGTGCAGCAGTGAGTCTCCTAATCATCACAACCTGTGCCGTCACACATGAATGACCACAATCGTTTGAGTGCAGCAGTGAATCTCCTAATCATCACAACCTGTGCATAATCAGAATGACCTACAGTCATTTGAATGCAGCAGTGAGTCTACTAACAATTACAAACTGTACTGTCACATGAATGACCTTCAGTCGTGTGAGTGCAGCAGTGAGTTTTCTAATCATCACAACCTTTGCCGTCACATGAATGACCTACAGTCATTTGAGTGCAGAATTGAGTTTTCTAATCATCACAACCTGTGCCGTCACATGAATGACCTACAGTCGTTTGAGTGCAGCAGTGAGTTTGATAATCATCACAACCTGTGCCGTCAAATGAATGACCTACAGTCGTTTGAATGCAGCAGTGAATTTATTAATCAACACAACCTGTGCCGTCACATGAATTACCTACAGTCGTTTGAGTGCAGCAGTGAATTTACTAATCAACACAACCTGTGCCGTCACATGAATGACCTACAGTCGTTTGAGTGCAGCAGTGAGTCTCCTTATCATCACATTCTGTGCCGCCACATGAATGACCTACAGTCGTTTCAGTGCAGCAGTGAGTTTTCAAATCATCACAACCTTTGCCGTCACATGAATGACCTACAGTCGTTTGAGTGCAGCAGTGAGTTTTCTAATCATCAAAACCTTTGCCGTCACATACATGACCTACAGTCGTTTGAGTGCAGCAGTGACTTTGCTAATCTTCACAACCTGTGCCGTCACATGAATGACCTAAAGTCGTTTGAGTGCAGCAGTGAGTTTTCTAATAATCACAACCTGTGACGTCATATAAATGACCTAAAGTCGTTTGAGTATTGCAGTGAATTTACTAATCATCAAAACCTGTGCGGCCGCATGAATGACCTACAGTCGTTTGAGCGCAGCAGTGAGTTTGCTAATTATCACAACCTTTGCCGTCACATGACTGACCTACCTTTGTTTTAGTGCAGCAGTGAGTTTTCTAATTATCACAACCTGTGCCGTCACATGATTGACCTACAGTCGTTTGAGTGCAGCAGTGAGTCTACTAATCATCAAAACCTGTGCCATCACATGAATGACCAACAGTCGTTTGAGTGCAGCAATGACTTTGCTAATCATCACAACCTGTGCCGTCACATGAATGACCTACAGTCATTTGAGTGCTGCACTGACTTTGCTAATCATCACAACATGTGCCGTCACATGAATGACCTACAATCGTTTGAGTGCAGCAGTGAGTCTCCTAATCATCAGAGCCTTTGCCATCACATGAAAGACTTAGTCGTTTGAGTGCAGCAGTGAGTCTCCTAATCATCACACCCTGTGCCGTTACATGAGTAACCTTCAGTGGTTGGAGTGCAGCAGTGAATTTACTAATCAACACAACCTTTGCCGTCACATGAATGACCTACAGTCGTTTGAGTGCAGCAGTGAGTCTACTAATCATCACAACCTGTGCCATCACATGAATGACCTACAGTCGTTTGAGTGCAGCAGTGACTGAGTCTACTAATCATCACATTCTGTGCCGCCACATGAATGATCTACAGTCGTTTGAGTGCAGCAGTGAGTTTTCTAATCATCAAAATCTTTGTCGTCACATGAATGACCTACAGTTGTTTGAGTGCAGCAGTGAGTCTACTAATCATCACAACCTGTGCCATCACATGAATGACCTTCAGTCGTTTGAATGCAGCAGTGAATTTACTAATCAACACAACCTATGCAGTCACATGAATGACCTACAGTCGTTTGAGTGCAGCAGTGAGTCTCCTTATCATCACATTCTGTGCCGCCACATGAATGACCTACAGTCGTTTCAGTGCAGCAGTGAGTTTTCTAATCATCACAACCTTTGCCGTCACATGAATGACCTACAGTCGTTTGAGTGCAGGAGTGAGTTTTCTAATCATCAAAACCTTTGCCGTCACATGAATGACCTACAGTCGTTTGAGTGCAGCAGTGACTTTGCTAATCTTCACAACCTGTGCTGTCACATGAATGACCTACAGTCGTTTGAGTGCAGCAGTGAGTTTGCTAATAATCACAACCTGTGACGTCATACAAATGACCTACGGTCGTTTGAGTAATGCAGTGAGTCTACTAATCATCACAACATGTGCAATCACATGAATGACCTACAGTCGTTTGAGTGCAGCAGTGAATTTACTAAACATCAAAACCTGTGCGGCCGCATGAATGACCAACAGTCGTTTGAGCGCAGCAGTGAGTTTGCTAATCATCACAACCTTTGCCGTCACAAGACTGACCTACAGTCGTTTGAGTGCAGCAGTGAGTCTACTAATCATCAAAACCTGTGCCATCACATGAATGACCAACAGTCGTTTGAGTGCAGCAATGACTTTGCTAATCATCACAACCTGTGCCGTCACATGAATGACCTACAGTCATTTGAGTGCAGCACTGACTTTGCTAATCATCACAACATGTGCCGTCACATGAATGACCTACAATCGTTTGAGTGCAGCAGTGAGTCTCCTAATCATCAGAGCCTTTGCCATCACATGAAAGACTTACAGTCGTTTGAGTGCAGTAGTGAGTCTCCTAATCATCACACCCTGTGCCGTTACATGAGTGACCTTCAGTGGTTGGGGTGCAGCAGTGAATTTACTAATCAACACAACCTTTGCCGTCACATGAATGACCTACAGTCGTTTGAGTGCAGCAGTGAGTCTACTAAACATCACAACCTGTGCCATCACATGAATGACCTACAGTCGTTTGAGTGCAGCAGTGACTGAGTCTACTAATCATCACATTCTGTGCCGCCACATGAATGACCTATAGTCGTTTGAGTGCAGCAGTGAGTTTTCTAATCATCAAAATCTTTGTCGTCACATGAATGACCTACAGTTGTTTGAGTGCAGCAGTGAGTCTACTAATCATCACAACCTGTGCCATCACATGAATGACCTTCAGTCGTTTGAGTGCAGTAGTGAGTTTGATAATCATCACAACCTGTGCCGTCACATGAATTACCTACAGTCGTTTGAATGCAGCAGTGAATTTACTAATCAACACAACCTATGCAGTCACATGAATGACCTACAGTCGTTTGAGTGCAGCAGTGAGTCTCCTTATCATCACATTCTGTGCCGCCACATGAATGACCTACAGTCGTTTCAGTGCAGCAGTGAGTTTTCTAATCATCACAACCTTTACCGTCACATGAATGACCTACAGTCGTTTGAGTGCAGCAGTGAGTTTGATAATCATCACAACCTGTGCCGTCATATGAACAACCTACAGTCGTTTGAATGCAGCAGTGAATTTACTAATCATCACAACCTGTGCAATCACATCAATGACCTACAGTCGTTTGAGTGAAGCAGTGAGTCTCCTAATCATAACAACATGTGCCGTCACACATGAATGACCACAATCGTTTGAGTGCAGCAGTGAGTCTCCTAATCATCACAACCTGTGCATTATCAGAATGACCTACAGTCATTGGAATGCAGCAGTGAGTCTACTAATAGTTACAAACTGTACTGTCACATGAATGACCTTCAGTCGGGTGAGTGCAGCAGTGAGTTTTCTAATCATCACAACCTTTGCCGTCACATGAATGACCTACAGTCATTTGAGTGCAGCAGTGAGTTTGCTAATAATCACAACCTGTGACGTCATACAAATGACCTACAGTCATTTGAGTATTGCAGTGAGTCTACAAATCATCACAACATGTGCAATCACATGAATGACCTACAGTCGTTTGAGTGCAGCAGTCAATTTACTAATCATCAAAACCTGTGCGGCCACATGAATGACCTACCTTTGTTTTAGTGCAGCAGTGACTTTGCTAATCATCACAACCTGTGCTGTCACATGAATGACCTACCGTCGTTTGAGTGCAGCAGTGAGTTTGCTAATCATCACAACCTTTGCCGTCACATGAATGACCTACAGTCGTTTGAGTGCAGCAGTGAGTTTTCTAATCATCAAAACCTTTGCCGTCACATGAATGACCTACAGTTGTTTGAGTGCAGCAGTGAGTCTACTAATCATCACAACCTGTGCCATCACATGAATGACCTACAGTCGTTTGAGTGCAGCAGTAACTTTACTAATCATCACAACCTGTGCCATCACATCAATGACCTACAGTCGTTTGAGTGCAGCAGTGAGTCTCCTAATCATCACAACCTGTGCCGTCACACATGCATGACCACAATCGTTTGAGTGCAGCAGTGAGTCTCCTAATCATCACAACCTGTGCATCATCAGAATGACCTACAGTCATTGGAATGCAGCAGTGAGTCTACTAATAGTTACAAACTGTACTGTCACATGAATGACCTTCAGTCGGGTGAGTGCAGCAGTGAGTTTTCTAATCATCACAACCTTTGCCGTCACATGAATGACCTACAGTCATTTGAGTGCAGCAGTGAGTTTGCTAATAATCACAACCTGTGACGTCATACAAATGACCTACAGTCATTTGAGTATTGCAGTGAGTCTACAAATCATCACAACATGTGCAATCACATGAATGACCTACAGTCGTTTGAGTGCAGCAGTCAATTTACTAATCATCAAAACCTGTGCGGCCACATGAATGACCTACCTTTGTTTTAGTGCAGCAGTGACTTTGCTAATCATCACAACCTGTGCTGTCACATGAATGACCTACCGTCGTTTGAGTGCAGCAGTGAGTTTGCTAATCATCACAACCTTTGCCGTCACATGAATGACCTACAGTCGTTTGAGTGCAGCAGTGAGTTTTCTAATCATCAAAACCTTTGCCGTCACATGAATGACCTACAGTTGTTTGAGTGCAGCAGTGAGTCTACTAATCATCACAACCTGTGCCATCACATGAATGACCTACAGTCGTTTGAGTGCAGCAGTAACTTTACTAATCATCACAACCTGTGCCATCACATCAATGACCTACAGTCGTTTGAGTGCAGCAGTGAATCTCCTAATCATCACAACCTGTGCCGTCACACATGCATGACCACAATCGTTTGAGTGCAGCAGTGAGTCTCCTAATCATCACAACCTGTGCTGTCACATGAATGACCTACAATCATTTGAGTGCAGCAGTGAGTTTGCTAATAATCACAACCTGTGACGTCATACAAATGACCTACAGTCGTTTGAGTATTGCAGTGAGTCTACTAATCATCACAACATGTGCAATCACTTGAATGACCTACAGTCGTTTGAGTGCAGCAGTGAATTTACTAATCATCAAAACCTGTGCGGCCACATGAATGACCTACAGTCGTTTGAGCGCAGCAGTGAGTTTGCTAATCATCACAACCTTTGCCGTCACATGACTGACCTACAGTTGTTTGAGTGCAGCAGTGAACTTACTAATCATCAAAACCTGTGCGGCCACATGAATGACCTACCGTCGTTTGAGTGCAGCAGTGAGTTTGCTAATCATCACAACCTTTGCCGTCACATGAATGACCTACAGTCGTTTGAGTGCAGCAGTGAGTTTTCTAATCATCAAAACCTTTGCCGTCACATGAATAACCTACAGTCATTTGAGTGCAGCAGTGACTTTGCTAATTTTCACAACCTGTGCTGTCACATGAATGACCTACAGTCGTTTGAGTGCAGCAGTAACTTTACTAATCATCACAACCTGTGCCATCACATCAATGACCTACAGTCGTTTGAATGCAGCAGTGAGTCTCCTAATCATCACAACCTGTGTATCATCAGAATGACCTACAGTCATTTGAATGCAGCAGTGAGTCTACTATAAATTACAAACTGTACGGTCACATGAATGACCTTCAGTCGTGTGAGTGCAGCAGTGAGTTTTCTAATCATCACAACCTTTGCCGTCACATGAATGACCTACAGTCATTTGAGTGCAGAATTGAGTTTTCTAATAATCAAAACCTGTGCTGTCACATGAATGACCTACAGTCGTTTGAGTGCAGGAGTGAGTTTTCTAATCATCAAAACCTGTGCCATCACATGAATGACCAACAGTCGTTTGAGTGCGGCAGTGACTTTGCTAGTCATCACAACCTGTGCCGTCACATGAATGACCTACAGTCGTTTGAGTGCAGCAGTGACTTTGCTAATCATCACAACCTGTGCCGTCACATGAATGACCTACAGTCGTTTGAGTGCAGCAGAGAGTCTCCTAATCATCAAAGCCTTTGCCATCACATGAAAGACTTAGTCGTTTGAGTGCAGCAGTAAGTCTCCTTATCATCATATTCTGTGCCGCCACATGAATGACCTACAGTCGTTTCAGTGTAGCAGTGAGTTTTCTAATCATCACAACCTGTGCATCATCAGAATGACCTACAGTCATTTGAATGCAGCAGTGAGTCTACTAACAATTACAAACTGTACTGTCACATGAATGACCTTCAGTCGTGTGAGTGCAGCAGTGAGTTTTCTAATCATCACAACCTTTGCCGTCACATAATGACCTACAGTCATTTGAGTGCAGAATTGAGTTTTCTAATCATCACAACCTGTGCCGTCACATGAATGACCTACAGTCGTTTGAGTGCAGCAGTGAGTTTGATAATCATCACAACCTGTGCCGTCAAATGAATGACCTACAGTCGTTTGAATGCAGCAGTGAATTTACTAATCAACACAACCTGTGCCGTCACATGAATGACCTACAGTCGTTTGAGTGCAGCAGTGAGTCTCCTTATCATCACATTCTGTGCCGCCACATGAATGACCTACAGTCGTTTCAGTGCAGCAGTGAGTTTTCAAATCATCACAACCTTTGCCGTCACATGAATGACCTACAGTCATTTTAGTGCAGCAGTGAGTTTTCTGATCATCAAAACCTTTGCCGTCACATACATGACCTACAGTCGTTTGAGTGCAGCAGTGACTTTGCTAATCTTCACAACCTGTGCCGTCACATGAATGACCTAAAGTCGTTTGAGTGCAGCAGTGAGTTTGCTAATAATCACAACCTGTGACGTCATATAAATGACCTAAAGTCGTTTGAGTATTGCAGTGAGTCTACTAATCATCACAACATGTACAATCACATGAATGACCTACAGTCGTTTGAGTGCAGCAGTGAATTTACTAATCATCAAAACCTGTGCGGCCGCATGAATGACCTACAGTCGTTTGAGCGCAGCAGTGAGTTTTCTGATCATCAAAACCTTTGCCGTCACATACATGACCTACAGTAGTTTCAGTGCAGCAGTGACTTTGCTAATCTTCACAACCTGTGCCGTCACATGAATGACCTAAAGTCGTTTGAGTGCAGCAGTGAGTTTGCTAATAATCACAACCTGTGACGTCATATAAATGACCTAAAGTCGTTTGAGTATTGCAGTGAGTCTACTAATCATCACAACATGTACAATCACATGAATGACCTACAGTCGTTTGAGTGCAGCAGTGAATTTACTAATCATCAAAACCTGTGCGGCCGCATGAATGACCTACAGTCGTTTGAGCGCAGCAGTGAGTTTGCTAATCATCACAACCTTTGCCGTCACATGACTGACCTACCTTTGTTTTAGTGCAGCAGTGAGTTTTCTAATTATCACAACCTGTGCCGTCACATGATTGACCTACAGTCATTTGAGTGCAGCACTGACTTTGCTAATCATCACAACATGTGCCGTCACATGAATGACCTACAATCGTTTGAGTGCAGCAGTGAGTCTCCTAATCATCAGAGCCTTTGCCATCATATGAAAGACTTACAGTCGTTTGAGTGCAGCAGTGAGTCTCCTAATCATCACACCCTGTGCCGTTTTATGAGTGACCTTCAGTGGTTGGAGTGCAGCAGTGAATTTACTAATCAACACAACCTGTGCTGTCACATGAAGGACCTACAGTCGTTTGAGTGCAGCAGTCAATTTACTAATCATCAAAACCTGTGCGGCCACATGAATGACCTACCTTTGTTTTAGTGCAGCAGTGACTTTGCTAATCATCACAACCTGTGCTGTCACATGAATGACCTACCGTCGTTTGAGTGCAGCAGTGAGTTTGCTAATCATCACAACCTTTGCCGTCACATGAATGACCTACAGTCGTTTGAGTGCAGCAGTGAGTTTTCTAATCATCAAAACCTTTGCCGTCACATGAATGACCTACAGTTGTTTGAGTGCAGCAGTGAGTCTACTAATCATCACAACCTGTGCCATCACATGAATGACCTACAGTCGTTTGAGTGCAGCAGTAACTTTACTAATCATCACAACCTGTGCCATCACATCAATGACCTACAGTCGTTTGAGTGCAGCAGTGAGTCTCCTAATCATCACAACCTGTGCCGTCACACATGCATGACCACAATCGTTTGAGTGCAGCAGTGAGTCTCCTAATCATCACAACCTGTGCATCATCAGAATGACCTACAGTCATTGGAATGCAGCAGTGAGTCTACTAATAGTTACAAACTGTACTGTCACATGAATGACCTTCAGTCGGGTGAGTGCAGCAGTGAGTTTTCTAATCATCACAACCTTTGCCGTCACATGAATGACCTACAGTCATTTGAGTGCAGCAGTGAGTTTGCTAATAATCACAACCTGTGACGTCATACAAATGACCTACAGTCATTTGAGTATTGCAGTGAGTCTACAAATCATCACAACATGTGCAATCACATGAATGACCTACAGTCGTTTGAGTGCAGCAGTCAATTTACTAATCATCAAAACCTGTGCGGCCACATGAATGACCTACCTTTGTTTTAGTGCAGCAGTGACTTTGCTAATCATCACAACCTGTGCTGTCACATGAATGACCTACCGTCGTTTGAGTGCAGCAGTGAGTTTGCTAATCATCACAACCTTTGCCGTCACATGAATGACCTACAGTCGTTTGAGTGCAGCAGTGAGTTTTCTAATCATCAAAACCTTTGCCGTCACATGAATGACCTACAGTTGTTTGAGTGCAGCAGTGAGTCTACTAATCATCACAACCTGTGCCATCACATGAATGACCTACAGTCGTTTGAGTGCAGCAGTAACTTTACTAATCATCACAACCTGTGCCATCACATCAATGACCTACAGTCGTTTGAGTGCAGCAGTGAATCTCCTAATCATCACAACCTGTGCCGTCACACATGCATGACCACAATCGTTTGAGTGCAGCAGTGAGTCTCCTAATCATCACAACCTGTGCTGTCACATGAATGACCTACAATCATTTGAGTGCAGCAGTGAGTTTGCTAATAATCACAACCTGTGACGTCATACAAATGACCTACAGTCGTTTGAGTATTGCAGTGAGTCTACTAATCATCACAACATGTGCAATCACTTGAATGACCTACAGTCGTTTGAGTGCAGCAGTGAATTTACTAATCATCAAAACCTGTGCGGCCACATGAATGACCTACAGTCGTTTGAGCGCAGCAGTGAGTTTGCTAATCATCACAACCTTTGCCGTCACATGACTGACCTACAGTTGTTTGAGTGCAGCAGTGAACTTACTAATCATCAAAACCTGTGCGGCCACATGAATGACCTACCGTCGTTTGAGTGCAGCAGTGAGTTTGCTAATCATCACAACCTTTGCCGTCACATGAATGACCTACAGTCGTTTGAGTGCAGCAGTGAGTTTTCTAATCATCAAAACCTTTGCCGTCACATGAATAACCTACAGTCGTTTGAGTGCAGCAGTGACTTTGCTAATTTTCACAACCTGTGCTGTCACATGAATGACCTACAGTCGTTTGAGTGCAGCAGTAACTTTACTAATCATCACAACCTGTGCCATCACATCAATGACCTACAGTCGTTTGAATGCAGCAGTGAGTCTCCTAATCATCACAACCTGTGTATCATCAGAATGACCTACAGTCATTTGAATGCAGCAGTGAGTCTACTATAAATTACAAACTGTACGGTCACATGAATGACCTTCAGTCGTGTGAGTGCAGCAGTGAGTTTTCTAATCATCACAACCTTTGCCGTCACATGAATGACCTACAGTCATTTGAGTGCAGAATTGAGTTTTCTAATAATCAAAACCTGTGCTGTCACATGAATGACCTACAGTCGTTTGAGTGCAGGAGTGAGTTTTCTAATCATCAAAACCTGTGCCATCACATGAATGACCAACAGTCGTTTGAGTGCGGCAGTGACTTTGCTAGTCATCACAACCTGTGCCGTCACATGAATGACCTACAGTCGTTTGAGTGCAGCAGTGACTTTGCTAATCATCACAACCTGTGCCGTCACATGAATGACCTACAGTCGTTTGAGTGCAGCAGAGAGTCTCCTAATCATCAAAGCCTTTGCCATCACATGAAAGACTTAGTCGTTTGAGTGCAGCAGTAAGTCTCCTTATCATCATATTCTGTGCCGCCACATGAATGACCTACAGTCGTTTCAGTGTAGCAGTGAGTTTTCTAATCATCACAACCTGTGCATCATCAGAATGACCTACAGTCATTTGAATGCAGCAGTGAGTCTACTAACAATTACAAACTGTACTGTCACATGAATGACCTTCAGTCGTGTGAGTGCAGCAGTGAGTTTTCTAATCATCACAACCTTTGCCGTCACATAATGACCTACAGTCATTTGAGTGCAGAATTGAGTTTTCTAATCATCACAACCTGTGCCGTCACATGAATGACCTACAGTCGTTTGAGTGCAGCAGTGAGTTTGATAATCATCACAACCTGTGCCGTCAAATGAATGACCTACAGTCGTTTGAATGCAGCAGTGAATTTACTAATCAACACAACCTGTGCCGTCACATGAATGACCTACAGTCGTTTGAGTGCAGCAGTGAGTCTCCTTATCATCACATTCTGTGCCGCCACATGAATGACCTACAGTCGTTTCAGTGCAGCAGTGAGTTTTCAAATCATCACAACCTTTGCCGTCACATGAATGACCTACAGTCATTTTAGTGCAGCAGTGAGTTTTCTGATCATCAAAACCTTTGCCGTCACATACATGACCTACAGTCGTTTGAGTGCAGCAGTGACTTTGCTAATCTTCACAACCTGTGCCGTCACATGAATGACCTAAAGTCGTTTGAGTGCAGCAGTGAGTTTGCTAATAATCACAACCTGTGACGTCATATAAATGACCTAAAGTCGTTTGAGTATTGCAGTGAGTCTACTAATCATCACAACATGTACAATCACATGAATGACCTACAGTCGTTTGAGTGCAGCAGTGAATTTACTAATCATCAAAACCTGTGCGGCCGCATGAATGACCTACAGTCGTTTGAGCGCAGCAGTGAGTTTTCTGATCATCAAAACCTTTGCCGTCACATACATGACCTACAGTCGTTTCAGTGCAGCAGTGACTTTGCTAATCTTCACAACCTGTGCCGTCACATGAATGACCTAAAGTCGTTTGAGTGCAGCAGTGAGTTTGCTAATAATCACAACCTGTGACGTCATATAAATGACCTAAAGTCGTTTGAGTATTGCAGTGAGTCTACTAATCATCACAACATGTACAATCACATGAATGACCTACAGTCGTTTGAGTGCAGCAGTGAATTTACTAATCATCAAAACCTGTGCGGCCGCATGAATGACCTACAGTCGTTTGAGCGCAGCAGTGAGTTTGCTAATCATCACAACCTTTGCCGTCACATGACTGACCTACCTTTGTTTTAGTGCAGCAGTGAGTTTTCTAATTATCACAACCTGTGCCGTCACATGATTGACCTACAGTCATTTGAGTGCAGCACTGACTTTGCTAATCATCACAACATGTGCCGTCACATGAATGACCTACAATCGTTTGAGTGCAGCAGTGAGTCTCCTAATCATCAGAGCCTTTGCCATCATATGAAAGACTTACAGTCGTTTGAGTGCAGCAGTGAGTCTCCTAATCATCACACCCTGTGCCGTTTTATGAGTGACCTTCAGTGGTTGGAGTGCAGCAGTGAATTTACTAATCAACACAACCTGTGCTGTCACATGAAGGACCTACAGTCGTTTGAGTGCAGCAGTCAATTTACTAATCATCAAAACCTGTGCGGCCACATGAATGACCTACCTTTGTTTTAGTGCAGCAGTGACTTTGCTAATCATCACAACCTGTGCTGTCACATGAATGACCTACCGTCGTTTGAGTGCAGCAGTGAGTTTGCTAATCATCACAACCTTTGCCGTCACATGAATGACCTACAGTCGTTTGAGTGCAGCAGTGAGTTTTCTAATCATCAAAACCTTTGCCGTCACATGAATGACCTACAGTTGTTTGAGTGCAGCAGTGAGTCTACTAATCATCACAACCTGTGCCATCACATGAATGACCTACAGTCGTTTGAGTGCAGCAGTAACTTTACTAATCATCACAACCTGTGCCATCACATCAATGACCTACAGTCGTTTGAGTGCAGCAGTGAGTCTCCTAATCATCACAACCTGTGCCGTCACACATGCATGACCACAATCGTTTGAGTGCAGCAGTGAGTCTCCTAATCATCACAACCTGTGCATCATCAGAATGACCTACAGTCATTGGAATGCAGCAGTGAGTCTACTAATAGTTACAAACTGTACTGTCACATGAATGACCTTCAGTCGGGTGAGTGCAGCAGTGAGTTTTCTAATCATCACAACCTTTGCCGTCACATGAATGACCTACAGTCATTTGAGTGCAGCAGTGAGTTTGCTAATAATCACAACCTGTGACGTCATACAAATGACCTACAGTCATTTGAGTATTGCAGTGAGTCTACAAATCATCACAACATGTGCAATCACATGAATGACCTACAGTCGTTTGAGTGCAGCAGTCAATTTACTAATCATCAAAACCTGTGCGGCCACATGAATGACCTACCTTTGTTTTAGTGCAGCAGTGACTTTGCTAATCATCACAACCTGTGCTGTCACATGAATGACCTACCGTCGTTTGAGTGCAGCAGTGAGTTTGCTAATCATCACAACCTTTGCCGTCACATGAATGACCTACAGTCGTTTGAGTGCAGCAGTGAGTTTTCTAATCATCAAAACCTTTGCCGTCACATGAATGACCTACAGTTGTTTGAGTGCAGCAGTGAGTCTACTAATCATCACAACCTGTGCCATCACATGAATGACCTACAGTCGTTTGAGTGCAGCAGTAACTTTACTAATCATCACAACCTGTGCCATCACATCAATGACCTACAGTCGTTTGAGTGCAGCAGTGAATCTCCTAATCATCACAACCTGTGCCGTCACACATGCATGACCACAATCGTTTGAGTGCAGCAGTGAGTCTCCTAATCATCACAACCTGTGCTGTCACATGAATGACCTACAATCATTTGAGTGCAGCAGTGAGTTTGCTAATAATCACAACCTGTGACGTCATACAAATGACCTACAGTCGTTTGAGTATTGCAGTGAGTCTACTAATCATCACAACATGTGCAATCACTTGAATGACCTACAGTCGTTTGAGTGCAGCAGTGAATTTACTAATCATCAAAACCTGTGCGGCCACATGAATGACCTACAGTCGTTTGAGCGCAGCAGTGAGTTTGCTAATCATCACAACCTTTGCCGTCACATGACTGACCTACAGTTGTTTGAGTGCAGCAGTGAACTTACTAATCATCAAAACCTGTGCGGCCACATGAATGACCTACCGTCGTTTGAGTGCAGCAGTGAGTTTGCTAATCATCACAACCTTTGCCGTCACATGAATGACCTACAGTCGTTTGAGTGCAGCAGTGAGTTTTCTAATCATCAAAACCTTTGCCGTCACATGAATAACCTACAGTCGTTTGAGTGCAGCAGTGACTTTGCTAATTTTCACAACCTGTGCTGTCACATGAATGACCTACAGTCGTTTGAGTGCAGCAGTAACTTTACTAATCATCACAACCTGTGCCATCACATCAATGACCTACAGTCGTTTGAATGCAGCAGTGAGTCTCCTAATCATCACAACCTGTGTATCATCAGAATGACCTACAGTCATTTGAATGCAGCAGTGAGTCTACTATAAATTACAAACTGTACGGTCACATGAATGACCTTCAGTCGTGTGAGTGCAGCAGTGAGTTTTCTAATCATCACAACCTTTGCCGTCACATGAATGACCTACAGTCATTTGAGTGCAGAATTGAGTTTTCTAATAATCAAAACCTGTGCTGTCACATGAATGACCTACAGTCGTTTGAGTGCAGGAGTGAGTTTTCTAATCATCAAAACCTGTGCCATCACATGAATGACCAACAGTCGTTTGAGTGCGGCAGTGACTTTGCTAGTCATCACAACCTGTGCCGTCACATGAATGACCTACAGTCGTTTGAGTGCAGCAGTGACTTTGCTAATCATCACAACCTGTGCCGTCACATGAATGACCTACAGTCGTTTGAGTGCAGCAGAGAGTCTCCTAATCATCAAAGCCTTTGCCATCACATGAAAGACTTAGTCGTTTGAGTGCAGCAGTAAGTCTCCTTATCATCATATTCTGTGCCGCCACATGAATGACCTACAGTCGTTTCAGTGTAGCAGTGAGTTTTCTAATCATCACAACCTGTGCATCATCAGAATGACCTACAGTCATTTGAATGCAGCAGTGAGTCTACTAACAATTACAAACTGTACTGTCACATGAATGACCTTCAGTCGTGTGAGTGCAGCAGTGAGTTTTCTAATCATCACAACCTTTGCCGTCACATAATGACCTACAGTCATTTGAGTGCAGAATTGAGTTTTCTAATCATCACAACCTGTGCCGTCACATGAATGACCTACAGTCGTTTGAGTGCAGCAGTGAGTTTGATAATCATCACAACCTGTGCCGTCAAATGAATGACCTACAGTCGTTTGAATGCAGCAGTGAATTTACTAATCAACACAACCTGTGCCGTCACATGAATGACCTACAGTCGTTTGAGTGCAGCAGTGAGTCTCCTTATCATCACATTCTGTGCCGCCACATGAATGACCTACAGTCGTTTCAGTGCAGCAGTGAGTTTTCAAATCATCACAACCTTTGCCGTCACATGAATGACCTACAGTCATTTTAGTGCAGCAGTGAGTTTTCTGATCATCAAAACCTTTGCCGTCACATACATGACCTACAGTCGTTTGAGTGCAGCAGTGACTTTGCTAATCTTCACAACCTGTGCCGTCACATGAATGACCTAAAGTCGTTTGAGTGCAGCAGTGAGTTTGCTAATAATCACAACCTGTGACGTCATATAAATGACCTAAAGTCGTTTGAGTATTGCAGTGAGTCTACTAATCATCACAACATGTACAATCACATGAATGACCTACAGTCGTTTGAGTGCAGCAGTGAATTTACTAATCATCAAAACCTGTGCGGCCGCATGAATGACCTACAGTCGTTTGAGCGCAGCAGTGAGTTTTCTGATCATCAAAACCTTTGCCGTCACATACATGACCTACAGTCGTTTCAGTGCAGCAGTGACTTTGCTAATCTTCACAACCTGTGCCGTCACATGAATGACCTAAAGTCGTTTGAGTGCAGCAGTGAGTTTGCTAATAATCACAACCTGTGACGTCATATAAATGACCTAAAGTCGTTTGAGTATTGCAGTGAGTCTACTAATCATCACAACATGTACAATCACATGAATGACCTACAGTCGTTTGAGTGCAGCAGTGAATTTACTAATCATCAAAACCTGTGCGGCCGCATGAATGACCTACAGTCGTTTGAGCGCAGCAGTGAGTTTGCTAATCATCACAACCTTTGCCGTCACATGACTGACCTACCTTTGTTTTAGTGCAGCAGTGAGTTTTCTAATTATCACAACCTGTGCCGTCACATGATTGACCTACAGTCATTTGAGTGCAGCACTGACTTTGCTAATCATCACAACATGTGCCGTCACATGAATGACCTACAATCGTTTGAGTGCAGCAGTGAGTCTCCTAATCATCAGAGCCTTTGCCATCATATGAAAGACTTACAGTCGTTTGAGTGCAGCAGTGAGTCTCCTAATCATCACACCCTGTGCCGTTTTATGAGTGACCTTCAGTGGTTGGAGTGCAGCAGTGAATTTACTAATCAACACAACCTGTGCTGTCACATGAAGGACCTACAGTCGTTTGAGTGCAGTAGTGAGTCTACTAAAACTCACAACCTCTTCCATCACATGTATGACCTACAGTCATTTGATTGCAGCAGTGAGTCTCCTTATCATCACAACCTGTGCCGTCACGTGAATAACCTACAGTCGATTGAGTGCATCAGTGAGTTTTCTTATCATCACAACCTGTGCCGTCACATGAATGACCTATAGTCGTTTGAGTGCAGCAGTGAGTTTGCTAATCATCACAACCTGTGCCGTCACGTGAATGACCTACAGTCGATTGAGTGCAGCAGTGAGTTTTCTAATCATAACAACCTTTGCCGTCACATGAATGACCTACAGTCGTTTGTGTACAGCAGTGTGTTTGCTAATCATCAAAACCTGTGCCGTCACATGATTGACCCATAGTCGTTTGAGTGCAGCAGTAAAGTTTTCTAATCATCACAACCTGTGCCGTCTCTTGAATGACCTACAGTCGTTTTAGTGCAGCAGTGAGTTTGCTAATCATCACAACCTGCGCCGTTACATGAATGACCTACAGTCATTTGAGTGCAGAATTGAGTTTTCTAATCATCACAACCTGTGCCGTCACATGAGTGACATTCAGTGGTTGGAGTGTTGCAGTGAGTTTTCTAATCATCACAATGTGTGCCGTCATATAAATGACCTTAAGTGGTTGGAGTGTAGCAGTACATTTACTATTTAGAAAAACATGTGCCCTCAGTATAAAATCACAGGAAGAACTTTTATGCTCTTCGAAACATAAGACTCATAAAATAATAAGCAAATGATTATGTGATGTACAATTTTCTAAATGCAAGCGTTGATTGAAAAAATAAGAGAAGACCCAAATGCATGGAAAATAATTAGTTTATTATTGATTTGTGATGAAGCAGCCAAGTAGATATATTGGATTAAAATGCAAGAATCACCTGTTGTGGAGAAAGCTGACTTCACTCAGAGAGGCTGCTCAATATCCCCTTCATGATGTAACATCACTGAAAGGTTACAGTCTAACAGCTTCTTGTACAGAATGTCTGCAAAATATGAAACATGAAAAGCATTAACAGTTGTTAACAAAAACGTGTTTGTTAACTGGCTGTTTTCAGTCAATATTTCCATCATGATGTAACTTTTATACGTATGACTTGATGCAAAGCATGGCGGAGTACAAATATTGTTTTCAATTTGCAATTGCACCATGAATTATCTACTTTCTCAAGGTTAAATAGACCCCTTGCATATGAAATCACACTCTCAGACAGCGCCCTCACTTAGGCAAAAAGGAGGCATTTCTTTGCACGACAGCTTCTCTTGGTACGTAAAATCCTGCGCGTGGCTTCAGCATACCAGTAGCATTGTGCATTGTATGCAAGGGGTCTATATAATTCTGAAAAGAACACGTCCTATAAAATTATCTACTTTCAAAGGGTATAATAAGTGGATAGAGTGGTTAGTGAAGATTGGGAGATCCAACCCAACCAAGAATCACAATTCTACTCCATGACAGTACATAGTGTCAGCCCACTGTTGGAGAAAGTCTAATTCATTTTGCAAACAAATAGCATTCTCAGAGTTTTTAAAAGACTGGTTAAGGGTCATATCATCAACATAATTGGACCGATTGCCTTTTTGGTCATGTTTAATGACTTTGTCACCAATCATCAAGAGGTGGCTCACTATAAGTATGTTGATGATATGACCCTTAACCAGTCTTTTAAAAACTCTGAGAATGCTATTTGTTTGCAAAACGAATTAGACTTTCTCCAACAGTGGGCTGACACTAACAACATGAAAATCAACCCTCCCAAGTGTCAAGCTTTGAATATTTGTTTCCAGCGCACCCCAGCTGTACCACCTACTTTTCATATTGGTAATTCAGCCATCACTCACACTACTTGTATGAAAATTCTTGGAGTCCATCTTCAGAGTAACCTTAAATGGAATACCCAGATAAATTCAATGTGCAAAGCCTTCAATTATAAATTGTACCTTCTGCGCCAATTAAAACGGTGCTGCACGTCTATTGATGATTTATTGAGTGTTTACATCATGTATGTCAGACCAACAATTGAATATGCTTGCCCGGTCTGGTATTCAAGCCTCAATAAGTCTCAGCTTGGATGCCTAGAAAAATTGCAGCGCAAGGCCCTTCGTATCATCTTGACGCATGATTACTGTAAAACTAAGTCTTTTGCAGAAATATATTCCCAGCTTGGCCTCCCTGCCATGGATGTGAGACTTGATCAGCTCTTCATTAATTTTGGTAACTCACTCCTCAACTCTGATAGATATAAACAATGGCTTCCCCCACCTAGAAATAACAACTTGAGAAATTCTGATAAACTTTGCTTAGTTAAGTGCAGGACAAACCGGTTCAGGAAAAGTTGCATTCCCGCCCTAGTTGAGCTGCTCAATCATCAATAATTTTACTGGCCTATAGATAAATTGTTTTCGATTTGTAAATATTGGTTTATTGTATATCCTCTTTCAGTTTTAAATTTATTTTTAAATAATCTCTATTTTTATAGTCTCTTATTGTATATTTGCTCTTGGATTTGACTCTTTGATGTTTGAATGTATTTTTATATTGTAACTTAAACGCAATTCAGCCTTTTGGCTGCAAAGTTTAATTTTTAATAAACCAATAATAATAATAGAAATTGACAAGTTAGTAGTAAGCACAACCTTTGCCGTCACATGAATGACCTACAGTCGTTTGAGTGCAGCAGTTAGTCTACTAATGATCACAACCTGTGCCATCACATGAAGGACCTACAGTCGTTTGAGTGCAGCAGTGAGTCTCCTTATCATCAAATTCTGTGCCGCCACATGAATGACCTACAGTCGTTTCAGTGCAGCAGTGTGTTTTCTAATCATCAAAACCTTTGCCGTCACATGAATGACCTACAGTCGTTTGAGTGCAGCAGTGAGACTACTTATCATCACATTATGTGCCGCCACATGAATGACCTACAGTCGTTTGAGTGCAGGATTGAGTTTTCTAATCATCAAAACCTTTGCCGTCACATGAATAACCTACAGTCGTTTGAGTGCAGCAGTGACTTTGCTAATTTTCACAACCTGTGCTGTCACATGAATGACCTACAGTCGTTTGAGTGCAGCAGTGAGTTTTCTAATCATCAAAACCTTTGCCGTCACATGAATGACCTACAGTTGTTTGAGTGCAGCAGTGAGTCTACTAATCATCACAACTTGTGCCATCACATGAATGACCTACAGTCGTTTGAGTGCAGCAGTAACTTTACTAATCATCACAACCTGTGCCATCACATCAATGACCTACAGTCGTTTGAGTGCAGCAGTGAGTCTCCTAATCATCACAACCTGTGTATCATCAGAATGACCTACAGTCATTTGAATGCAGCAGTGAGTCTACTATAAATTACAAACTGTACGGTCACATGAATGACCTTCAGTCGTGTGAGTGCAGCAGTGAGTTTTCTAATCATCACAACCTTTGCCGTCACATGAATGACCTACAGTCATTTGAGTGCAGAATTGAGTTTTCTAATAATCAAAACCTGTGCTGTCACATGAATGACCTACAGTCGTTTGAGTGCAGGAGTGAGTTTTCTAATCATCAAAACCTGTGCCATCACATGAATGACCAACGGTCGTTTGAGTGCGGCAGTGACTTTGCTAGTCATCACAACCTGTGCCGTCACATGAATGACCTACAGTCGTTTGGGTGCAGCAGTGACTTTGCTAATCATCACAACCTGTGCCGTCACATGAATGACCTACAGTCGTTTGAGTGCAGCAGAGAGTCTCCTAATCATCAAAGCCTTTGCCATCACATGAAAGACTTAGTCGTTTGAGTGCAGCAGTGAGTCTCCTAATCATCACACCATGTGCCGTCACATGAGTGACCTTTAGTCGTTTGAGTGCAGCAGTGAGTCTCCTTATCATCACATTCTGTGCCGCCACATGAATGACCTACAGTCGTTTCAGTGCAGCAGTGAGTTTTCTAATCATCACAACCTGTGCCGTCACATGAATGACCTTCAGTCGTTTGAGTGCAGCAGTGAGTTTGATAATCATCACAACCTGTGCCGTCACATGAATTACCTACAGTCGTTTGAATGCAGCAGTGAATTTACTAATCAACACAACCTATGCAGTCACATGAATGACCTACAGTCGTTTGAGTGCAGCAGTGAGTCTCCTTATCATCACATTCTGGGCCGCCACATGAATGACCTACAGTCGTTTCAGTGCAGCAGTGAGTTTTCTAATCATCACAACCTTTGCCGTCACATGAATGACCTACAGTCGTTTGAGTGCAGCAGTGACTTTGCTAATCTTCACAACCTGTGCTGTCACATGAATGACCTACAGTCGTTTGAGTGCAGCAGTGAGTTTGCTAATAATCACAACCTGTGACGTCATACAAATGACCTACAGTCGTTTGAGTATTGCAGTGAGTCTCCTAATCATCACAACCTGTGCATCATCAGAATGACCTACAGTCATTTGAATGCAGCAGTGAGTCTACTAATAATTACAAACTGTACTGTCACATGAATGACCTTCAGTCGTGCGAGTGCAGCAGTGAGTTTTCTAATCATCACAACCTTTGCCGTCACATGAATGACCTACAGTCATTTGAGTGCAGAATTGAGTTTTCCAATAATCACAACCTGTGCTGTCACATGAATGACCTACAGTCGTTTGAGTGCAGCAGTGAGTCTACTAATCAT
Organism: Leptasterias polaris; assembly: GCA_037783415.1. Taxonomy (NCBI): domain Eukaryota; kingdom Metazoa; phylum Echinodermata; class Asteroidea; order Forcipulatida; family Asteriidae; genus Leptasterias; species Leptasterias polaris. The sequence goes on from JAZGTN010000019.1 coordinate 81,354, forward strand.
CAAAACCTGTGCCATCACATGAATGACCAACAGTCGTTTGAGTGCAGCAGTGACTTTGCTAATCATCACAACCTGTGCCGTCACATGAATGACCTACAGTCGTTTGAGTGCAGCAGTGAGTCTCCTAATCATCAGAGCCTTTGCCATCACATGAAAGACTTACAGTCGTTTGAGTGCAGCAGTGAGTCTCCTAATCATCACACCATGTGCCGTCACATGAGTGACCTTTAGTCGTTTGAGTGCAGCAGTGAGTCTCCTTATCATCACATTCTGTGCCGCCACATGAATGACCTACAGTCGTTTCAGTGCAGCAGTGAGTTTTCTAAACATCACAACCTTTGCCGTCACATGAATGACCTACAGTCGTTTGATTGCAGCAGTGAGTCTCCTTATCATCACAACCTGTGCCGTCACGTGAATAACCTACAGTCGATTGAGTGCATCAGTGAGTTTTCTAATCATCACAACCTGTGCCGTCTCTTGAATGACCTACAGTCGTTTTAGTGCAGCAGTGAGTTTGCTAATCATCACAACCTGCGCCGTTACATGAATGACCTACAGTCATTTGAGTGCAGAATTGAGTTTTCTAATCATCACAACCTGTGCCGTCACATGAGTGACATTCAGTGGTTGGAGTGTTGCAGTGAGTTTTCTAATCATCACAATGTGTGCCGTCATATAAATGACCTTAAGTGGTTGGAGTGTAGCAGTACATTTACTATTTAGAAAAACATGTGCCCACAGTATAAAATCACAGGAAGAACTTTTATGCTCTTCGAAACATAAGACTCATAAAATAATAAGCAAATGATTATGTGATGTACAATTTTCTAAATGCAAGCGTTGATTGAAAAAATAAGAGAAGACCCAAATGCATGGAAAATAATTAGTTTATTATTGATTTGTGATGAAGCAGCCAAGTAGATATATTGGATTAAAATGCAAGAATCACCTGTTGTGGAGAAAGCTGACTTCACTCAGAGAGGCTGCTCAATATCCCCTTCATGATGTAACATCACTGAAAGGTTACAGTCTAACAGCTTCTTGTACAGAATGTCTGCAAAATATGAAACATGAAAAGCATTAACAGTTGTTAACAAAAACGTGTTTGTTAACTGGCTGTTTTCAGTCAATATTTCCATCATGATGTAACTTTTATACGTATGACTTGATGCAAAGCATGGCGGAGTACAAATATTGTTTTCAATTTGCAATTGCACCATGAATTATCTACTTTCTCAAGGTTAAATAGACCCCTTGCATATGAAATCACACTCTCAGACAGCGCCCTCACTTAGGCAAAAAGGAGGCATTTCTTTGCACGACAGCTTCTCTTGGTACGTAAAATCCTGCGCGTGGCTTCAGCATACCAGTAGCATTGTGCATTGTATGCAAGGGGTCTATATAATTCTGAAAAGAACACGTCCTATAAAATTATCTACTTTCAAAGGGTATAATAAGTGGATAGAGTGGTTAGTGAAGATTGGGAGATCCAACCCAACCAAGAATCACAATTCTACTCCATGACAGTACATAGTGTCAGCCCACTGTTGGAGAAAGTCTAATTCGTTTTGCAAACAAATAGCATTCTCAGAGTTTTTAAAAGACTGGTTAAGGGTCATATCATCAACATAATTGGACCGATTGCCTTTTTGGTCATGTTTAATGACTTTGTCACCAATCATCAAGAGGTGGCTCACTATAAGTATGTTGATGATATGACCCTTAACCAGTCTTTTAAAAACTCTGAGAACGCTATTTGTTTGCAAAACGAATTAGACTTTCTCCAACAGTGGGCTGACACTAACAACATGAAAATCAACCCTCCCAAGTGTCAAGCTTTGAATATTCGTTTCCAGCGCACCCCAGCTGTACCACCTACTTTTCATATTGGTAATTCAGCCATCACTCACACTACTTGTATGAAAATTCTTGGAGTCCATCTTCAGAGTAACCTTAAATGGAATACCCAGATAAATTCAATGTGCAAAGCCTTCAATTATAAATTGTACCTTCTGCGCCAATTAAAACGGTGCTGCACGTCTATTGATGATTTATTGAGTGTTTACATCATGTATGTCAGACCAACAATTGAATATGCTTGCCCGGTCTGGTATTCAAGCCTCAATAAGTCTCAGCTTGGATGCCTAGAAAAATTGCAGCGCAAGGCCCTTCGTATCATCTTGACGCATGATTACTGTAAAACTAAGTCTTTTGCAGAAATATATTCCCAGCTTGGCCTCCCTGCCATGGATGTGAGACTTGATCAGCTCTTCATTAATTTTGGTAACTCACTCCTCAACTCTGATAGATATAAACAATGGCTTCCCCCACCTAGAAATAACAACTTGAGAAATTCTGATAAACTTTGCTTAGTTAAGTGCAGGACAAACCGGTTCAGGAAAAGTTGCATTCCCGCCCTAGTTGAGCTGCTCAATCATCAATAATTTTACTGGCCTATAGATAAATTGTTTTCGATTTGTAAATATTGGTTTATTGTATATCCTCTTTCAGTTTTAAATTTATTTTTAAATAATCTCTATTTTTATAGTCTCTTATTGTATATTTGCTCTTGGATTTGACTCTTTGATGTTTGAATGTATTTTTATATTGTAACTTAAACGCAATTCAGCCTTTTGGCTGCAAAGTTTAATTTTTAATAAACCAATAATAATAATAGAAATTGACAAGTTAGTAGTAAGCACAACCTTTGCCATCACATGAATGACCTACAGTCGTTTGAGTGCAGCAGTTAGTCTACTAATGATCACAACCTGTGCCATCACATGAAGGACCTACAGTCGTTTGAGTGCAGCAGTGAGTCTCCTTATCATCAAATTCTGTGCCGCCACATGAATGACCTACAGTCGTTTCAGTGCAGCAGTGAGTTTTCTAATCATCAAAACCTTTGCCGTCACATGAATGACCTACAGTCGTTTGAGTGCAGCAGTGAGACTACTTATCATCACATTCTGTGCCGCCACATGAATGACCTACAGTCGTTTGAGTGCAGGATTGAGTTTTCTAATCATCAAAACCTTTGCCGTCACATGAATAACCTACAGTCGTTTGAGTGCAGCAGTGACTTTGCTAATTTTCACAACCTGTGCTGTCACATGAATGACCTACAGTCGTTTGAGTGCAGCAGTGAGTTTTCTAATCATCAAAACCTTTGCCGTCACATGAATGACCTACAGTTGTTTGAGTGCAGCAGTGAGTCTACTAATCATCACAACCTGTGCCATCACATGAATGACCTACAGTCGTTTGAGTGCAGCAGTAACTTTACTAATCATCACAACCTGTGCCATCACATCAATGACCTACAGTCGTTTGAGTGCAGCAGTGAGTCTCCTAATCATCACAACCCGTGTATCATCAGAATGACCTACAGTCATTTGAATGCAGCAGTGAGTCTACTATAAATTACAAACTGTACGGTCACATGAATGACCTTCAGTCGTGTGAGTGCAGCAGTGAGTTTTCTAATCATCACAACCTTTGCCGTCACATGAATGACCTACAGTCATTTGAGTGCAGAATTGATTTTTCTAATAATCAAAACCTGTGCTGTCACATGAATGACCTACAGTCGTTTGAGTGCAGGAGTGAGTTTTCTAATCATCAAAACCTGTGCCATCACATGAATGACCAACGGTCGTTTGAGTGCGGCAGTGACTTTGCTAGTCATCACAACCTGTGCCGTCACATGAATGACCTACAGTCGTTTGAGTGCAGCAGTGACTTTGCTAATCATCACAACCTGTGCCGTCACATGAATGACCTACAGTCGTTTGAGTGCAGCAGAGAGTCTCCTAATCATCAAAGCCTTTGCTATCACATGAAAGACTTAGTCGTTTGAGTGCAGCAGTGAGTCTCCTAATCATCACACCATGTGCCGTCACATGAGTGACCTTTAGTCGTTTGAGTGCAGCAGTGAGTCTCCTTATCATCACATTCTGGGCCGCCACATGAATGACCTACAGTCGTTTCAGTGCAGCAGTGAGTTTTCTAATCATCACAACCTTTGCCGTCACATGAATGACCTACAGTCGTTTGAGTGCAGCAGTGACTTTGCTAATCTTCACAACCTGTGCTGTCACATGAATAACCTACAGTCGATTGAGTGCATCAGTGAGTTTTCTTATCATCACAACCTGTGCCGTCACATGAATGACCTATAGTCGTTTGAGTGCAGCAGTGAGTTTGCTAATCATCACAACCTGTGCCGTCACGTGAATGACCTACAGTCGATTGAGTGCAGCAGTGAGTTTTCTAATCATAACAACCTTTGCCGTCACATGAATGACCTACAGTCGTTTGTGTACAGCAGTGTGTTTGCTAATCATCAAAACCTGTGCCGTCACATGAATGACCTACAGTCGTTTGAGTGCAGCAGTGAGACTACTTATCATCACATTCTGTGCCGCCACATGAATGACCTACAGTCGTTTGAGTGCAGGATTGAGTTTTCTAATCATCAAAACCTTTGCCGTCACATGAATAACCTACAGTCGTTTGAGTGCAGCAGTGACTTTGCTAATTTTCACAACCTGTGCTGTCACATGAATGACCTACAGTCGTTTGAGTGCAGCAGTGAGTTTTCTAATCATCAAAACCTTTGCCGTCACATGAATGACCTACAGTTGTTTGAGTGCAGCAGTGAGTCTACTAATCATCACAACCTGTGCCATCACATGAATGACCTACAGTCGTTTGAGTGCAGCAGTAACTTTACTAATCATCACAACCTGTGCCATCACATCAATGACCTACAGTCGTTTGAGTGCAGCAGTGAGTCTCCTAATCATCACAACCCGTGTATCATCAGAATGACCTACAGTCATTTGAATGCAGCAGTGAGTCTACTATAAATTACAAACTGTACGGTCACATGAATGACCTTCAGTCGTGTGAGTGCAGCAGTGAGTTTTCTAATCATCACAACCTTTGCCGTCACATGAATGACCTACAGTCATTTGAGTGCAGAATTGATTTTTCTAATAATCAAAACCTGTGCTGTCACATGAATGACCTACAGTCGTTTGAGTGCAGGAGTGAGTTTTCTAATCATCAAAACCTGTGCCATCACATGAATGACCAACGGTCGTTTGAGTGCGGCAGTGACTTTGCTAGTCATCACAACCTGTGCCGTCACATGAATGACCTACAGTCGTTTGAGTGCAGCAGTGACTTTGCTAATCATCACAACCTGTGCCGTCACATGAATGACCTACAGTCGTTTGAGTGCAGCAGAGAGTCTCCTAATCATCAAAGCCTTTGCTATCACATGAAAGACTTAGTCGTTTGAGTGCAGCAGTGAGTCTCCTAATCATCACACCATGTGCCGTCACATGAGTGACCTTTAGTCGTTTGAGTGCAGCAGTGAGTCTCCTTATCATCACATTCTGGGCCGCCACATGAATGACCTACAGTCGTTTCAGTGCAGCAGTGAGTTTTCTAATCATCACAACCTTTGCCGTCACATGAATGACCTACAGTCGTTTGAGTGCAGCAGTGACTTTGCTAATCTTCACAACCTGTGCTGTCACATGAATAACCTACAGTCGATTGAGTGCATCAGTGAGTTTTCTTATCATCACAACCTGTGCCGTCACATGAATGACCTATAGTCGTTTGAGTGCAGCAGTGAGTTTGCTAATCATCACAACCTGTGCCGTCACGTGAATGACCTACAGTCGATTGAGTGCAGCAGTGAGTTTTCTAATCATATCAACCTTTGCCGTCACATGAATGACCTACAGTCGTTTGTGTACAGCAGTGTGTTTGCTAATCATCAAAACCTGTGCCGTCACATGATTGACCCATAGTCGTTTGAGTGCAGCAGTAAAGTTTTCTAATCATCACAACCTGTGCCGTCTCTTGAATGACCTACAGTCGTTTTAGTGCAGCAGTGAGTTTGCTAATCATCACAACCTGCGCCGTTACATGAATGACCTACAGTCATTTGAGTGCAGAATTGAGTTTTCTAATCATCACAACCTGTGCCGTCACATGAGTGACATTCAGTGGTTGGAGTGTTGCAGTGAGTTTTCTAATCATCACAATGTGTGCCGTCATATAAATGACCTTAAGTGGTTGGAGTGTAGCAGTACATTTACTATTTAGAAAAACATGTGCCCTCAGTATAAAATCACAGGAAGAACTGTTATGCTCTTCGAAACATAAGACTCATAAAATAATAAGCAAATGATTATGTGATGTACAATTTTCTAAATGCAAGCGTTGATTGAAAAAATAAGAGAAGACCCAAATGCATGGAAAATAATTAGTTTATTATTGATTTGTGATGAAGCAGCCAAGTAGATATATTGGATTAAAATGCAAGAATCACCTGTTGTGGAGAAAGCTGACTTCACTCAGAGAGGCTGCTCAATATCCCCTTCATGATGTAACATCACTGAAAGGTTACAGTCTAACAGCTTCTTGTACAGAATGTCTGCAAAATATGAAACATGAAAAGCATTAACAGTTGTTAACAAAAACGTGTTTGTTAACTGGCTGTTTTCAGTCAATATTTCCATCATGATGTAACTTTTATACGTATGACTTGATGCAAAGCATGGCGGAGTACAAATATTGTTTTCAATTTGCAATTGCACCATGAATTATCTACTTTCTCAAGGTTAAATAGACCCCTTGCATATGAAATCACACTCTCAGACAGCGCCCTCACTTAGGCAAAAAGGAGGCATTTCTTTGCACGACAGCTTCTCTTGGTACGTAAAATCCTGCGCGTGGCTTCAGCATACCAGTAGCATTGTGCATTGTATGCAAGGGGTCTATATAATTCTGAAAAGAACACGTCCTATAAAATTATCTACTTTCAAAGGGTATAATAAGTGGATAGAGTGGTTAGTGAAGATTGGGAGATCCAACCCAACCAAGAATCACAATTCTACTCCATGACAGTACATAGTGTCAGCCCACTGTTGGAGAAAGTCTAATTCGTTTTGCAAACAAATAGCATTCTCAGAGTTTTTAAAAGACTGGTTAAGGGTCATATCATCAACATAATTGGACCGATTGCCTTTTTGGTCATGTTTAATGACTTTGTCACCAATCATCAAGAGGTGGCTCACTATAAGTATGTTGATGATATGACGCTTAACCAGTCTTTTAAAAACTCTGAGAATGCTATTTGTTTGCAAAACGAATTAGACTTTCTCCAACAGTGGGCTGACACTAACAACATGAAAATCAACCCTCCCAAGTGTCAAGCTTTGAATATTTGTTTCCAGCGCACCCCAGCTGTACCACCTACTTTTCATATTGGTAATTCAGCCATCACTCACACTACTTGTATGAAAATTCTTGGAGTCCATCTTCAGAGTAACCTTAAATGGAATACCCAGATAAATTCAATGTGCAAAGCCTTCAATTATAAATTGTACCTTCTGCGCCAATTAAAACGGTGCTGCACGTCTATTGATGATTTATTGAGTGTTTACATCATGTATGTCAGACCAACAATTGAATATGCTTGCCCGGTCTGGTATTCAAGCCTCAATAAGTCTCAGCTTGGATGCCTAGAAAAATTGCAGCGCAAGGCCCTTCGTATCATCTTGACGCATGATTACTGTAAAACTAAGTCTTTTGCAGAAATATATTCCCAGCTTGGCCTCCCTGCCATGGATGTGAGACTTGATCAGCTCTTCATTAATTTTGGTAACTCACTCCTCAACTCTGATAGATATAAACAATGGCTTCCCCCACCTAGAAATAACAACTTGAGAAATTCTGATAAACTTTGCTTAGTTAAGTGCAGGACAAACCGGTTCAGGAAAAGTTGCATTCCCGCCCTAGTTGAGCTGCTCAATCATCAATAATTTTACTGGCCTATAGATAAATTGTTTTCGATTTGTAAATATTGGTTTATTGTATATCCTCTTTCAGTTTTAAATTTATTTTTAAATAATCTCTATTTTTATAGTCTCTTATTGTATATTTGCTCTTGGATTTGACTCTTTGATGTTTGAATGTATTTTTATATTGTAACTTAAACGCAATTCAGCCTTTTGGCTGCAAAGTTTAATTTTTAATAAACCAATAATAATAATAGAAATTGACAAGTTAGTAGTAAGCACAACCTTTGCCGTCACATGAATGACCTACAGTCGTTTGAGTGCAGCAGTTAGTCTACTAATGATCACAACCTGTGCCATCACATGAAGGACCTACAGTCGTTTGAGTGCAGCAGTGAGTCTCCTTATCATCAAATTCTGTGCCGCCACATGAATGACCTACAGTCGTTTCAGTGCAGCAGTGAGTTTTCTAAACATCATAACCTTTGCCGTCACATGAATGACCTACAGTCGTTTGAGTGCAGGAGTGAGTTTTCTAATCATCAAAACCTTTGCCGTCACATGAATGACCTACAGTCGTTTGAGTGCAGCAGTGACTTTGCTAATCTTCACAACCTGTGCTGTCACATGACTGACCTACAGTCGTTTGAGTGCAGCAGTGAGTTTGCTAATAATCACAACCTGTGACGTCATACAAATAACCTACAGTCGTTTGAGTATTGCAGTGAGTCTACTAATCATCACAACATGTGCAATCACATGAATGACCTACAGTCGTTTCAGTGCAGCAGTGAATTTACTAATCATCAAAACCTGTGCCATCACATGAATGACCAACAGTCGTTTGAGTGCAGCAGTGACTTTGCTAGTCATCACAACCTGTGCCGTCACATGAATGACCTACAGTCGTTTGAGTGCAGCAGTGACTTTGCTAATCATCACAACCTGTGCCGTCACATGAATGACCTACAGTCGTTTGAGTGCAGCAGTGAGTCTCCTAATCATCACACCCTGTGCCGTCACATGAGTGACCTTTAGTCGTTTGAGTGCAGCAGTGAGTCTCCTTATCATCACATTCTGTGCCGCCACATGAATGACCTACAGTCGTTTCAGTGCAGCAGTGAGTTTTCTAATCATCACAACCTGTGCCGTCACATGAATGACCTTCAGTCGTTTGAGTGCAGCAGTGAGTTTGATAATCATCACAACCTGTGCCGTCACATGAATTACCTACAGTCGTTTGAATGCAGCAGTGAATTTACTAATCAACACAACCTGTGCCGTCACATGAATTACATACAGTCGTTTGAGTACAGCAGTGAATTTACTATCAACACAACCTATGCAGTCACATGAATGACCTACAGTCGTTTGAGTGCAGCAGTGAGTCTCCTAATCATCACAACCTTTGCCGTCACATGAATGACCTACAGTCATTTGAGTGCAGAATTGAGTTTTCTAATAATCACAACCTGTGCTGTCACATGAATGACCTACAGTCGTTTGAGTGCAGCAGTGAGTCTACTAATCATCAAAACCTGTGCCATCACATGAATGACCAACAGTCGTTTGAGTGCAGCAGTGACTTTGCTAGTCATCACAACCTGTGCCGTCACATGAATGACCTACAGTCGTTTGAGTGCAGCAGTGACTTTGCTAATCATCACAACCTGTGCCGTCACATGAATGACCTACAGTCGTTTGAGTGCAGCAGTGAGTCTCCTAATCATCAGAGCCTTTGCCATCACATGAAAGACTTACAGTCGTTTGAGTGCAGCAGTGAGTCTCCTAATCATCACACCCTGTGCCGTCACATGAGTGACCTTTAGTCGTTTGAGTGCAGCAGTGAGTCTCCTTATCATCACATTCTGTGCCGCCACATGAATGACCTACAGTCGTTTCAGTGCAGCAGTGAGTTTTCTAAACATCACAACCTTTGCCGTCACATGAATGACCTACAGTCGTTTGAGTGCAGCAGTGAGTCTACTAATCATCACAACCTTTACCGTCACATGAATGACCTACAGTCGTTTGAGTGCAGCAGTGAGTTTGATAATCATCACAACCTGTGCCGTCATATGAATTACCTACAGTCGTTTGAATGCAGCAGTGAATTTACTAATCAACACAACCTATGCAGTCACATGAATGACCTACAGTCGTTTGAGTGCAGCAGTGAGTCTCCTTATCATCACATTCTGTGCCGCCACATGAATGACCTACAGTCGTTTCAGTGCAGCAGTGAGTTTTCTAATCATCAAAACCTTTGCCGTCACATGAATGACCTACAGTTGTTTGAGTGCAGCAGTGACTTTGCTAATCTTCACAACCTGTGCTGTCACATGAATGACCTACAGTCGTTTGAGTGCAGCAGTGAGTTTGCTAATAATCACAACCTGTGACGTCATACAAATGACCTACAGTCGTTTGAGTATTGCAGTGAGTCTACTAATCATCACAACATGTGCAATCACATGAATACCTACAGTCGTTTGAGTGCAGCAGTCATCAAAACCTGTGCGGCCGCATGAATGATCTACAGTCGTTTGAGCGCAGCTGTGAGTTTGCTAATCATCACAACCTTTGCCGTCACATGACTGACCTACAGTTGTTTGAGTGCAGCAGTGAATTTACTAATCATCAAAACCTGTGCGGCCGCATGAATGACCTACAGTCGTTTGAGCGCAGCAGTGAGTTTGCTAATCATCACAACCTTTGCCGTCACATAAATTACCTACAGTCGTTTGAATGCAGCAGTGAATTTACTAATCAACACAACCTGTGCCGTCACATGAATTACCTACAGTCGTTTGAGTACAGCAGTGAATTTACTAATCAACACAACCTGTGCCATCACATGAATGACCTACAGTCGTTTGAGTGCAGCAGTAAGTCTCCTTATTTTCACATTCTGTGCCGCCACATGAATGACCTACAGTCGTTTCAGTGCAGCAGTGAGTTTTCTAAACATCATAACCTTTGCCGTCACATGAATGACCTACAGTCGTTTGAGTGCAGGAGTGAGTTTTCTAATCATCAAAACCTTTGCCGTCACATGAATGACCTACAGTCGTTTGAGTGCAGCAGTGACTTTGCTAATCTTCACAACCTGTGCTCTCACATGACTGACCTACAGTCGTTTGAGTGCAGCAGTGAGTTTGCTAATAATCACAACCTGTGACGTCATACAAATAACCTACAGTCGTTTGAGTATTGCAGTGAGTCTACTAATCATCACAACATGTGCAATCACATGAATGACCTACAGTCGTTTCAGTGCAGCAGTGAATTTACTAATCATCAAAACCTGTGCCATCACATGAATGACCAACAGTCGTTTGAGTGCAGCAGTGACTTTGCTAGTCATCACAACCTGTGCCGTCACATGAATGACCTTTAGTCGTTTGAGTGCAGCAGTGAGTCTCCTTATCATCACATTCTGTGCCGCCACATGAATGACCTACAGTCGTTTCAGTGCAGCAGTGAGTTTTCTAATCATCACAACCTGTGCCGTCACATGAATGACCTTCAGTCGTTTGAGTGCAGCAGTGAGTTTGATAATCATCACAACCTGTGCCGTCACATGAATTACCTACAGTCGTTTGAATGCAGCAGTGAATTTACTAATCACCACAACCTGTGCCGTCACATGAATTACATACAGTCGTTTGAGTACAGCAGTGAATTTACTATCAACACAACCTATGCAGTCACATGAATGACCTACAGTCGTTTGAGTGCAGCAGTGAGTCTCCTTATCATCACATTCTGTGCCACCACATGAATGACCTACAGTCGTTTCAGTGCAGCAGTGAGTTTTCTAATCATCAAAACCTTTGCCGTCACATGAATGACCTACAGTCGTTTGAGTGCAGCAGTGAGTTTGCTAATAATCACAACCTGTGACGTCATACAAATGACCTAGAGTCGTTTGAGTATTGCAGTGACTCTACTAATCATCACAACATGTGCAATCACATGAATACCTACAGTCGTTTGAGTGCAGCAGTCATCAAAACCTGTGCGGCCGCATGAATGACCTACAGTCGTTTGAGCGCAGCAGTGAGTTTGCTAATCATCACAACCTTTGCCGTCACATGACTGACCTACAGTTTTTTGAGTGCAGCAGTGAATTTACTAATCATCAAAACCTGTGCGGCCGCATGAATGACCTACAGTCGTTTGAGCGCAGCAGTGAGTTTGCTAATCATCACAACCTTTGCCGTCACATGACTGACCTACAGTTGTTTGAGTGTAGCAGTGAATTTACTAATCAACACAATCTGTGCCGTCACATGAATTACCTACAGTCGTTTGAGTACAGCAGTGAATTTACTAATCAACACAACCTGTGCCGTCACATGAATGACCTACAGTCGTTTGAGTGCAGCAGTAAGTCTCCTTATTTTCACATTCTGTGCCGCCACATGAATGACCTACAGTCGTTTCAGTGCAGCAGTGAGTTTTCTAATCATCACAACCTTTGCCGTCACATGAATGACCTACAGTCATTTGAGTGCAGAATTGAGTTTTCTAATCATCACAACCTGTGCCGTCACATGAGTGACATTCAGTGGTTGGAGTGTTGCAATGAGTTTTCTAATCATCACCATGTGTGCCGTCATATAAATGACCTGAAGTGGTTGGAGTGTAGCAGTACATTTACTAATTAGAAAAACATGTGCCCTCAGTATAAATCGCTTAATATACCTTCAGAAACGACTTGTTCGTATTCTTACAAATTCATCTTTCAGAGAACATACCCAACCACTGTTTCATTCTCTTACTTTACTAAAGTTGAATGACATCTATACATACCACGTTTCTCTTTTCATGTTTAAACATACCAAAAACTCCCTCCCTCCGTCCATTTCGGAGAACTTTAAATACCGTAGTCAAATTCATTCTTATAATACACGTTCAGCCAATAAGATTCACATCCCCAGGCTCCGCACTTCCTTTGCTCAACGTACTGTTTTGTTCATGGGTCCACAAATTTGGAATAACCTCCCTCCAAACATCACTAGCATTGCCTCTTTTCATATCTTTAAGCATTCTGTAAAAAAATTCCTCATTGGCAAATATAAATGATTGTTGTGTCTCTAGGTGTTTAATCCCAGTAATCTTTAAGAATGGAACCGCCTTTAGTACATGTCTCCAGACACCCTCGATCCCAATTATTAAATGAATGTTAATTCGTATGCTCTCTCTCCCCATTCCAGTCCAGACAAAGTTACATTGTATTGTTCTGTGAATTTGTCCTTGTTGTAAGTCCTTCTGTGTTTTCTTTTGTGTGCTTAAATGTTAATTGTTTGTAACTTTACCCTGTATTTGCCAATGGTTGAGTGGGGGTCGTCGGCCCAGTGTTCTTCATGTTCATCCCATGTATCTTTTTCACTGTTATTTTTTTCGCTTTCTTCGAAAAGCAATCAACAAATAAATAAATAATTCAAAATTCCCTATTTCTAGTCTTGCATGAATACACCCACTTTCCCATTGGCACTTACATAGGGCCATCGATACAAGCCCTATGGGTTTCTAGATGGCCCTCCGCTCAATATGTATTACTTTCTTCAAAGCCGTTGATTTATGACTCATTGTTTACTTGAGTGGAAATTAATAAACAAACAAACAAACAAAAGTATAAAATCACAGGAAGAACTTTTATGCTCTTCGAAACATAAGACTCACAAAATAATAAGCAAATCATTATGTGATGTACAATATTCTAAATGCAAGCGTTGATTGAAAAATAAGAGAAGACCCAAATGCATGGAAAATAATTAGTTTATTATTGAATTGTGATGAAGCAGCCAAGTAGATATATTGGATTAAAATGCAAGAATCACCTGTTGTGGAGAAAGCTGACTTCACTCAGAGAGGCTGCTCAATATCCCCTTCATGATGTAACATCAGTGAAAGGTTACAGTCTAAAAGCTTTTTGTACAGAATGTCTGCAAAATATGAAACATGAAAAGCATTAACAGTTGTTAACAAAAACGTGTTTGTTAACTGGCTGTTTTCAGTCAATATTTCCATCATGATGTAACTTTTATACGTATGACTTGATGCAAAGCATGGCGGAGTACAAATATTGTTTTCAATTTGCATTTGCACCATGAATTATCTACTTTCTCAAGGTTAAATAGACCCCTTGCATATGAAATCACACTCTCAGACAGCGCCCTCACTTAGGCAAAAAGGAGGCATTTCTTTGTACGACAGCTTCTCTTGGTACGTAAAAACCTGCGCGTGGCTTCAGCATACCAGTAGCATTGTGCATTGTATGCAAGGGGTCTATATAATTCTGAAAAGAACATGTCCTATAAAATTATCTACTTTCAAAGGGTAAAATAAGTGGATAGAGTGGTTAGTGAAGATTGGGAAATCCAACCCAACCAAGAATCACAATTCTACTCCATGACAGTACATAGAAATTGACAAGTTAGTAGTAAGCACAACCTTTGCCGTCACATGAATGACCTACAGTCGTTTGAGTGCAGCAGTGAGTCTACTAATCATCACAACCTTTACTGTCACATGAATGACCTACAGTCGTTTGAGTGCAGCAGTGAGTTTGATAATCATCACAACCTGTGCCGTCATATGAATGACCTACAGTCGTTTGAATGCAGTAGTGAATTTACTAATCAACACAACCTGTGCCGTCACATGAATTACCTACAGTCGTTTGAGTACAGCAGTGAATTTACTAATCAACACAACCTTTGCCGTCACATGAATGACCTACAGTCGTTTGAGTGCAGCAGTAAGTCTCCTTATCATCACATTCTGTGCCGCCACATGAATGACCTACAGTCGTTTCAGTGCAGCAGTGAGTTTTCTAATCATCACAACCTTTGCCGTCACATGAATGACCTACAGTCGTTTGAGTGCAGCAGTGACTTTGCTAATCTTCACAACCTGTGCCGTCACATGAATGACCTACAGTCGTTTGAGTGCAGCAGTGAGTTTGCTAATAATCACAACCTGTGACGTCATAAAAATGACCTACAGTCGTTTGAGTATTGCAGTGAGTCACCAATCATCAAAACCTGTGCCGTCATAAGAATGACCTACAGTCGTTTGAATGCAGCAGTGAATTTACTAATCAACACAACCTGTGCCGTCACATGAATTACCTACAGTCGTTTGAGTACTGCAGTGAATTTACTAATCAACACAACCTGTGCCGTCACATGAGTGACCTTTAGTCGTTTGAGTGCAGCAGTGAGTCTCCTTATCATCACATTCTGTGCCGCCACATGAATGACCTACAGTCGTTTCAGTGCAGCAGTGAGTTTTCTAATCATAACAACCTGTGCCGTCACATGAATGACCTTCAGTCGTTTGAGTGCAGCAGTGAGTTTGATAATCATCACAACCTGTGCCGTCACATGAATTACCTACAGTCGTTTGAATGCAGCAGTGAATTTACTAATCAACACAACCTGTGCCGTCACATGAATTACATACAGTCGTTTGAGTACAGCAGTGAATTTACTAATCAACACAACCTATGCAGTCACATGAATGACCTACAGTCGTTTGAGTGCAGCAGTGAGTCTCCTTATCATCACATTCTGTGCCGCCACATGAATGACCTACAGTCGTTTCAGTGCAGCAGTGAGTTTTCTAATCATCACAACCTTTGCCGTCACATGAATGACCTACAGTCGTTTGAGTGCAGGATTGAGTTTTCTAATCATTAAAACCTTTGCCGTCACATGAATGACCTACATTCGTTTGAGTGCAGCAGTGACTTTGCTAATCTTCACAACCTGTGCTGTCACATGAATGACCTACAGTCGTTTGAGTGCAGCAGTGAGTTTGCTAATAATCACAACCTGTGACGTCATACAAATGACCTACAGTCGTTTGAGTATTGCAGTGAGTCTACTAATCATCACAACATGTGCAATCACATGAATACCTACAGTCGTTTGAGTGCAGCAGTCATCAAAACCTGTGCGGCCGCATGAATGACCTACAGTCGTTTGAGCGCAGCAGTGAGTTTGCTAATCATCACAACCTTTGCCGTCACATGACTGACCTACAGTTGTTTGAGTGCAGCAGTGAATTTACTAATCATCAAAACCTGTGCGGCCACATGAATGACCTACCTTTGTTTTAGTGCAGCAGTGAGTTTTCTAATTATCACAACCTGTGCCGTCACATGATTGACCTACAGTCGTTTGAGTGCAGCAGTGAGTTTTCTAATCATCACAACCTGTGACGTCACATGAGTGACATTCAGTGGTTAGAGTGTTGCAATGAGTTTTCTAATCATCACAATGTGTGCCGTCATATAAATGACCTGAAGTGGTTGGAGTGTAGCAGTACATTTACTAATTAGAAAAACATGTGCCCTCAGTATAAAATCACAGGAAGAACTTTTATGCTCTTCGAAACATAAGACTCACAAAATAATAAGCAAATCATTATGTGATGTACATGTACAATATTCTAAATGCAAGCGTTGATTGAAAAATAAGAGAAGACCCAAATGCATGGAAAATAATTAGTTTATTATTGAATTGTGATGAAGCAGCCAAGTAGATATATTGGATTAAAATGCAAGAATCACCTGTTGTGGAGAAAGCTGACTTCACTCAGAGAGGCTGCTCAATATCCCCTTTATGATGTAACATCAGTGAAAGGTTACAGTCTAACAGCTTCTTGTACAGAATGTCTGCAAAATATGAAACATGAAAAGCATTAACAGTTGTTAACAAAAACGTGTTTGTTAACTGGCTGTTTTCAGTCAATATTTCCATCATGATGTAACTTTTATACGTATGACTTGATGCAAAGCATGGCGGAGTACAAATATTGTTTTCAATTTGCATTTGCACCATGAATTATCTACTTTCTCAAGGTTAAATAGACCCCTTGCATATGAAATCACACTCTCAGACAGCGCCCTCACTTAGGCAAAAAGGAGGCATTTCTTTGCACGACAGCTTCTCTTGGTACGTAAAAACCTGCGCGTGGCTTCAGCATACCAGTAGCATTGTGCATTGTATGCAAGGGGTCTATATAATTCTGAAAAGAACATGTCCTATAAAATTATCTACTTTCAAAGGGTATAATAAGTGGATAGAGTGGTTAGTGAAGACTGGGAGATCCAACCCAACCAAGAATCACAATTTTACTCCATGACAGTACATAGAAATTGACAAGTTAGTAGTAAGCACAACCTTTGCCGTCACATGAATGACCTACAGTCGTTTGAGTGCAGCAGTGAGTCTACTAATCATCACAACCTTTACCGTCACATGAATGACCTACAGTCGTTTGAGTGCAGCAGTGAGTTTGATAATCATCACAACCTGTGCCGTCATATGAATTACCTACAGTCGTTTGAATGCAGCAGTGAATTTACTAATCAACACAACCTATGCAGTCACATGAATGACCTACAGTCGTTTGAGTGCAGCAGTGAGTCTCCTTATCATCACATTCTGTGCCGCCACATGAATGACCTACAGTCAATTCAGTGCAGCAGTGAGTTTTCTAATCATCAAAACCTTTGCCGTCACATGAATGACCTACAGTTGTTTGAGTGCAGCAGTGACTTTGCTAATCTTCACAACCTGTGCTGTCACATGAATGACCTACAGTCGTTTGAGTGCAGCAGTGAGTTTGCTAATAATCACAACCTGTGACGTCATACAAATGACCTACAGTCGTTTGAGTATTGCAGTGAGTCTACTAATCATCACAACATGTGCAATCACATGAATGACCTACAGTCGTTTCAGTGCAGCAGTGAATTTACTAATCATCAAAACCTGTGCCATCACATGAATGACCAACAGTCGTTTGAGTGCAGCAGTGACTTTGCTAGTCATCACAACCTGTGCCGTCACATGAATGACCTACAGTCGTTTGAGTGCAGCAGTGACTTTGCTAATCATCACAACCTGTGCCGTCACATGAATGACCTACAGTCGTTTGAGTGCAGCAGTGAGTCTCCTAATCATCAGAGCCTTTGCCATCACATGAAAGACTTACAGTCGTTTGAGTGCAGCAGTGAGTCTCCTAATCATCACACCCTGTGCCGTCACATAAGTGACCTTTAGTCGTTTGAGTGCAGCAGTGAGTCTCCTTATCATCACATTCTGTGCCGCCACATGAATGACCTACAGTCGTTTCAGTGCAGCAGTGAGTTTTCTAATCATCACAACCTGTGCCGTCACATGAATGACCTTCAGTCATTTGAGTGCAGCAGTGAGTTTGATAATCATCACAACCTGTGCCGTCACATGAATTACCTACAGTCGTTTGAATGCAGCAGTGAATTTACTAATCAACACAACCTGTGCCGTCACATGAATTACATACAGTCGTTTGAGTACAGCAGTGAATTTACTAATCAACACAACCTATGCAGTCACATGAATGACCTACAGTCGTTTGAGTGCAGCAGTGAGTCTCCTTATCATCACATTCTGTGCCGCCACATGAATGACCTACAGTCGTTTCAGTGCAGCAGTGAGTTTTCTAATCATCAAAACCTTTGCCGTCACATGAATGACCTACAGTTGTTTGAGTGCAGCAGTGACTTTGCTAATCTTCACAACCTGTGCTGTCACATGAATGACCTACAGTCGTTTGAGTGCAGCAGTGAGTTTGCTAATAATCACAACCTGTGATGTCATACAAATGACCTAGAGTCGTTTGAGTATTGCAGTGAGTCTACTAATCATCACAACATGTGCAATCACATGAATACCTACAGTCGTTTGAGTGCAGCAGTCATCAAAACCTGTGCGGCCGCATGAATGACCTACAGTCGTTTGAGCGCAGCAGTGAGTTTGCTAATCATCACAACCTGTGCCGTCACATGAATTACCTACAGTCGTTTGAATGCAGCAGTGAATTTACTAATCAACACAACCTGTGCCGTCACATGAATTACCTACAGTCATTTGAGTACAGCAGTGAATTTACTAATCAACACAACCTGTGCCGTCACATGAATGACCTACAGACATTTCAGTGCAGCAGTGAGTTTTTTAATCATCACAACCTTTGCCGTCACATGAATGACCTACAGTCGTTTGAGTGCAGGAGTGAGTTTTTTAATCATCAAAACCTTTGCCGTCACATGAATGTCCTACAGTCGTTTGAGTGCAGCAGTGACTTTGCTAATCTTCACAACCTGTGCCGTCACATGAATGACCTAGTCAGTTGAGTGCAGCAGTGAGTTTGCTAATAATCACAACCTGTGACGTCATATAAATGGCCTACAGTCGTTTGAGTATTGCAGTGAGTCTACTAATCATCAAAACCTGTGCCGTCATAAGAATGACCTACAGTCGTTTGAATGCAGCAGTGAATTTACTAATCAACACAACCTGTGCCGTCACATGAATTACCTACAGTCGTTTAAGTACAGCAGTGAATTTACTAATCTTCACAACCTGTGCCGTCACATGAATGACCTACAGTCGTTTGAATGCAGCAGTGAATTTACTAATCAACACAACCTGTGCCGTCACATGAATTACCTACAGTCGTTTAAGTACAGCAGTGAGTCTACTAATCATCACAACATGTGCAATCACATGAATACCTACAGTCGTTTGAGTGCAGCAGTCATCAAAACCTGTGCGGCCGCATGAATGACCTACAGTCGTTTGAGCGCAGCAGTGAGTTTGCTAATCATCACAACCTGTGCCGTCACATGAATTACCTACAGTCGTTTGAATGCAGCAGTGAATTTACTAATCAACACAACCTGTGCCGTCACATGAATTACCTACAGTCATTTGAGTACAGCAGTGAATTTACTAATCAACACAACCTGTGCCGTCACATGAATGACCTACAGACATTTCAGTGCAGCAGTGAGTTTTTTAATCATCACAACCTTTGCCGTCACATGAATGACCTACAGTCGTTTGAGTGCAGGAGTGAGTTTTTTAATCATCAAAACCTTTGCCGTCACATGAATGACCTACAGTCGTTTGAGTGCAGCAGTGACTTTGCTAATCTTCACAACCTGTGCCGTCACATGAATGACCTAGTCAGTTGAGTGCAGCAGTGAGTTTGCTAATAATCACAACCTGTGACGTCATATAAATGGCCTACAGTCGTTTGAGTATTGCAGTGAGTCTACTAATCATCAAAACCTGTGCCGTCACATGAATTACCTACAGTCGTTTAAGTACAGCAGTGAATTTACTAATCTTCACAACCTGTGCCGTCACATGAATGACCTACAGTCGTTTGAGTGCAGCAGTAAGTCTCCTTATTTTCACATTCTGTGCCGCCACATGAATGACCTACAGTCGTTTCAGTGCAGCAGTGAGTTTTCTAATCATCACAACCTTTGCCGTCACATGAATGACCTACAGTCGTTTGAATGCAGCAGTGAATTTACTAATCAACACAACCTGTGCCGTCACATGAATTACCTACAGTCGTTTGAGTACAGCAGTGAATTTACTAATCAACACAACCTGTGCCGTCACATGAATGACCTACAGTCGTTTCAGTGCAGCAGTGAGTTTTTTAATCATCACAACCTTTGCCGTCACATGAATGACCTACAGTCGTTTGAGTGCAGGAGTGAGTTTTTTAATCATCAAAACCTTTGCCGTCACATGAATGACCTACAGTCGTTTGAGTGCAGCAGTGACTTTGCTAATCTTCACAACCTGTGCCGTCACATGAATGACCTAGTCGTTTGAGTGCAGCAGTGAGTTTGCTAATAATCACAACCTGTGACGTCATATAAATGACCTACAGTCGTTTGAGTATTGCAGTGAGTCTACTAATCATCAAAACCTGTGCCGTCATAAGAATGACCTACCGTCGTTTGAATGCAGCAGTGAATTTACTAATCAACACAACCTGTGCCGTCACATGAATTACCTACAGTCGTTTAAGTACAGCAGTGAATTTACTAATCTTCACAACCTGTGCCGTCACATGAATGACCTACAGTCGTTTGAGTGCAGCAGTAAGTCTCCTTATTTTCACATTCTGTGCCGCCACATGAATGACCTACAGTCGTTTCAGTGCAGCAGTGAGTTTTCTAATCATCACAACCTTTGCCGTCACATGAATGACCTACAGTCGTTTGAGTGCAGGAGTGAGTTTTCTAATCATCAAAACCTTTGCCGTCACATGAATGACCTACAGTCGTTTGAGTGCAGCAGTGACTTTGCTAATCTTCACAACCTGTGCCGTCACATGAATGACCTAGTCGTTTGAGTGCAGCAGTGAGTTTGCTAATAATCACAACCTGTGACGTCATATAAATGACCTACAGTCGTTTGAGTATTGCAGTGAGTCTACTAATCATCAAAACCTGTGCCGTCATAAGAATGACCTACCGTCGTTTGAATGCAGCAGTGAATTTACTAATCAACACAACCTGTGCCGTCACATGAATTACCTACAGTCGTTTAAGTACAGCAGTGAATTTACTAATCTTCACAACCTGTGCCGTCACATGAATGACCTACAGTCGTTTGAGTGCAGCAGTAAGTCTCCTTATTTTCACATTCTGTGCCGCCACATGAATGACCTACAGTCGTTTCAGTGCAGCAGTGAGTTTTCTAATCATCACAACCTTTGCCGTCACATGAATGACCTACAGTCGTTTGAGTGCAGGAGTGAGTTTTCTAATCATCAAAACCTTTGCCGTCACATGAATGACCTACAGTCGTTTGAGTGCAGCAGTGACTTTGCTAATCTTCACAACCTGTGCTGTCACATGACTGACCTACAGTCGTTTGAGTGCAGCAGTGAGTTTGCTAATAATCACAACCTGTGACGTCATACAAATAACCTACAGTCGTTTGAGTATTGCAGTGAGTCTACTAATCATCACAACATGTGCAATCACATGAATGACCTACAGTCGTTTCAGTGCAGCAGTGAATTTACTAATCATCAAAACCTGTGCCATCACATGAATGACCAACAGTCGTTTGAATGCAGCAGTGAATTTACTAATCAACACAACCTGTGCCGTCACATGAATTACATACAGTCGTTTGAGTACAGCAGTGAATTTACTAATCAACACAACCTATGCAGTCACATGAATGACCTACAGTCGTTTGAGTGCAGCAGTGAGTCTCCTTATCATCACATTCTGTGCCGCCACATGAATGACCTACAGTCGTTTCAGTGCAGCAGTGAGTTTTCTAATCATCACAACCTTTGCCGTCACATGAATGACCTACAGTCGTTTGAGTGCAGGAGTGAGTTTTCTAATCATCACAACCTTTGCCGTCACATGAATGACCTACAGTCGTTTGAGTGCAGGAGTGAGTTTTTTAATCATCAAAACCTTTGCCGTCACATGAATGACCTACAGTCGTTTGAGTGCAGCAGTGACTTTGCTAATCTTCACAACCTGTGCCGTCACATGAATGACCTAGTCGTTTGAGTGCAGCAGTGAGTTTGCTAATAATCACAACCTGTGACGTCATATAAATGACCTACAGTCGTTTGAGTATTGCAGTGAGTCTACTAATCATCAAAACCTGTGCCGTCATAAGAATGACCTACCGTCGTTTGAATGCAGCAGTGAATTTACTAATCAACACAACCTGTGCCGTCACATGAATTACCTACAGTCGTTTGAGTGCAGCAGTAAGTCTCCTTATTTTCACATTCTGTGCCGCCACATGAATGACCTACAGTCGTTTCAGTGCAGCAGTGAGTTTTCTAATCATCACAACCTTTGCCGTCACATGAATGACCTACAGTCGTTTGAGTGCAGGAGTGAGTTTTTTAATCATCAAAACCTTTGCCGTCACATGAATGACCTACAGTCGTTTGAGTGCAGCAGTGACTTTGCTAATCTTCACAACCTGTGCTGTCACATGACTGACCTACAGTCGTTTGAGTGCAGCAGTGAGTTTGCTAATAATCACAACCTGTGACGTCATACAAATAACCTACAGTCGTTTGAGTAGTGCAGTGAGTCTACTAATCATCACAACATGTGCAATCACATGAATGACCTACAGTCGTTTCAGTGCAGCAGTGAATTTACTAATCATGAAAACCTGTGCCATCACATGAATGACCAACAGTCGTTTGAATGCAGCAGTGAATTTACTAATCAACACAACCTGTGCCGTCACATGAATTACATACAGTCGTTTGAGTACAGCAGTGAATTTACTAATCAACACAACCTATGCAGTCACATGAATGACCTACAGTCGTTTGAGTGCAGCAGTGAGTTTTCTAATCATCAAAACCTTTGCCGTCACATGAATGACCTACAGTTGTTTGAGTGCAGCAGTGACTTTGCTAATCTTCACAACCTGTGCTGTCACATGAATGACCTACAGTCGTTTGAGTGCAGCAGTGAGTTTGCTAATAATCACAACCTGTGACGTCATACAAATGACCTACAGTCGTTTGAGTATTGCAGTGAGTCTACTAATCATCACAACATGTGCAATCACAGGAATACCTACAGTCGTTTGAGTGCAGCAGTCATCAAAACCTGTGCGGCCGCATGAATGACCTACAGTCGTTTGAGCGCAGCAGTGAGTTTGCTAATCATCACAACCTTTGCCGTCACTTGACTGACCTACAGTTGTTTGAGTGCAGCAGTGAATTTACTAATCATCAAAACCTGTGCGGCCGCATGAATGACCTACAGTCGTTTGAGCGCAGCAGTGAGTTTGCTAATCATCACAACCTTTGCCGTCACATGACTGACCTACATTTGTTTGAGTGCAGCAGTGAATTTACTAATCAACACAACCTGTGCCGTCACATGAATTACCTACAGTCGTTTGAGTACAGCAGTGAATTTACTAATCAACACAACCTGTGCCGTCACATGAATAACCTACAGTCGTTTGAGTGCAGCAGTAAGTCTCCTTATTTTCACATTCTGTGCCGCCACATGAATGACCTACAGTCATTTCAGTGCAGCAGTGAGTTTTCTAATCATCACAACCTTTGCTGTCACATGAATGACCTACAGTCGTTTGAGTGCAGCAGTGACTTTGCTAATCTTCACAACCTGTGCCGTCACATGAATGACCTACAGTCGTTTGAGTGCAGCAGTGAGTTTGCTAATAATCACAACCTGTGACGTCATAAAAATGACCTACAGTCGTTTGAGTATTGCAGTGAGTCACCAATCATCAAAACCTGTGCCGTCATAAGAATGACCTACAGTCGTTTGAATGCAGCAGTGAATTTACTAATCAACACAACCTGTGCCGTCACATGAGTGACCTTTAGTCGTTTGAGTGCAGCAGTGAGTCTCCTTATCATCACATTCTGTGCCGCCACATGAATGACCTACAGTCGTTTCAGTGCAGCAGTGAGTTTTCTAATCATAACAACCTGTGCCGTCACATGAATGACCTTCAGTCGTTTGAGTGCAGCAGTGAGTTTGATAATCATCACAACCTGTGCCGTCACATGAATTACCTACAGTCGTTTGAATGCAGCAGTGAATTTACTAATCAACACAACCTGTGCCGTCACATGAATTACATACAGTCGTTTGAGTACAGCAGTGAATTTACTAATCAACACAACCTATGCAGTCACATGAATGACCTACAGTCGTTTGAGTGCAGCAGTGAGTCTCCTTATCATCACAACCTTTGCCGTCACATGAATGACCTACAGTCGTTTGAGTGCAGGATTGAGTTTTCTAATCATTAAAACCTTTGCCGTCACATGAATGACCTACATTCGTTTGAGTGCAGCAGTGACTTTGCTAATCTTCACAACCTGTGCTGTCACATGAATGACCTACAGTCGTTTGAGTGCAGCAGTGAGTTTGCTAATAATCACAACCTGTGACGTCATACAAATGACCTACAGTCGTTTGAGTATTGCAGTGAGTCTACTAATCATCAAAACCTGTGCCGTCATAAGAATGACCTACCGTCGTTTGAATGCAGCAGTGAATTTACTAATCAACACAACCTGTGCCGTCACATGAATTACCTACAGTCGTTTAAGTACAGCAGTGAATTTACTAATCTTCACAACCTGTGCCGTCACATGAATGACCTACAGTCGTTTGAGTGCAGCAGTAAGTCTCCTTATTTTCACATTCTGTGCCGCCACATGAATGACCTACAGTCGTTTCAGTGCAGCAGTGAGTTTTCTAATCATCACAACCTTTGCCGTCACATGAATGACCTACAGTCGTTTGAGTGCAGGAGTGAGTTTTCTAATCATCAAAACCTTTGCCGTCACATGAATGACCTACAGTCGTTTGAGTGCAGCAGTGACTTTGCTAATCTTCACAACCTGTGCTGTCACATGACTGACCTACAGTCGTTTGAGTGCAGCAGTGAGTTTGCTAATAATCACAACCTGTGACGTCATACAAATAACCTACAGTCGTTTGAGTATTGCAGTGAGTCTACTAATCATCACAACATGTGCAATCACATGAATGACCTACAGTCGTTTCAGTGCAGCAGTGAATTTACTAATCATGAAAACCTGTGCCATCACATGAATGACCAACAGTCGTTTGAATGCAGCAGTGAATTTACTAATCAACACAACCTGTGCCGTCACATGAATTACATACAGTCGTTTGAGTACAGCAGTGAATTTACTAATCAACACAACCTATGCAGTCACATGAATGACCAACAGTCGTTTGAATGCAGCAGTGAGTCTACTAATCATCACAACATGTGCAATCACATGAATACCTACAGTCGTTTGAGTGCAGCAGTCATCAAAACCTGTGCGGCCGCATGAATGACCTACAGTCGTTTGAGCGCAGCAGTGAGTTTGCTAATCATCACAACCTTTGCCGTCACATGACTGACCTACAGTTGTTTGAGTGCAGCAGTGAATTTACTAATCATCAAAACCTGTGCGGCCACATGAATGACCTACCTTTGTTTTAGTGCAGCAGTGAGTTTTCTAATTATCACAACCTGTGCCGTCACATGATTGACCTACAGTCGTTTGAGTGTAGCAGTGAGTTTTCTAATCATCACAACCTGTGACGTCACATGAATGACCTACAGTCGTTTGAGTGCAGAATTGAGTTTTCTAATAATCACAACCTTTTCTGTCACATGAAAGACCAGTGAAATGCGAAGTTTAAGCAATCGTTAATCCTATGCATCCATAGTTACGGTCCCTATGCGGACACGATCCGTCACAGCAAATGAAAGTGTCATTAACTGAACAAACTTAGTGTCAGGCAATTTTTGTTTAAACCTCGATTTTAAGACATTTATTTTTATCACTATTTTATATCTTTAATTCGTTCGTCCTTTTTATGTCACTTTAAAAGTAGTAGGCAGGTTTTCTTCTTTATTTATGTTTCGGGGGGGGAGGTCATTCGATACTTAAAAAACGCTCTACTTTGCGTGCATTTCATGGGAACCATAGCTAGCCTAAACGCGTACATCGATTTCTTTTTCTCCAGATCTGTTGTATTTCACATTACAACTGACAAGCAGATCTTTGTTAACGAATAATGCAGGCTTCCACATTCTATAGATTGAGTACTGCATAACCATGACAACTGGGCCATCCATTGTATGGTTATATAACTCTCGATGCGTAGAATTGTAGATGTAAGGTAACCATTCATTGTGGGATTCCAATGGTTCGGGAAAGACCAGTGAAATGCTAAGATTCAGCAACCTATAATCCTAATTCTCCATAAATGTTTGTTACGGTCCCTATATGAACACGATACCTTCCACCAAATGAAAGTGCCAATAACAGCTATTTTTGCGTCATGCGATGAAAATTTGTTACAATCTTGGTTTTGATACAGTTTATCCTTTTCTTGACATTTTAATAAGAAACGCTTTTGTAGGTATCGTCAATCATGAAGCAATCAACTAACATTTTTCTCTTCAAAGGTCATAGGTAAAATGTATTGATGGAATTTGTTCTTTCCAGTGTGAGGGTCAAAATACCCAAGCCTGCCAGAGCACATTTTCTTAGAGAAGATTTGTGTTACAATCGGCAAGCAGACCATTGTTAAAATCTAACACTAAACTTAATGCTATTCACAAGGCAGACCAGTTTAAAGGCTGACCATAGTTACTTGTTCCTGTACGATTACAGAATTCTATAGATTGAGTACTGCGTAACCATGACAACCCAAACCATCAATTGTATTATTATATAATTCTTAATGCATAGCATTGTAGATGTAACGTAACCATTCATTGTGGGATTCAGATTGCTTGGGAAGGATCAGTGATATGCAAGTTTTAGCAGTCTCTGATATGCGCCTATACACTGTCCCTAAACGCACATGAAAAGTGAATATCACCAACTTATTAACGCACTTTTCATTGCTACACACCAACGTAAAACAAATTCACTCAAAAAGTGCCGCAAAACGTTGACCACAATGCAACATTGCCACATTGCACGATCCTTTGCGACACACACAAGCATACATGTATCATTTGCAATTTACTAGTACAGGCTTGTAGTCTTTATTATTTCGTTACTGTGCACGCAACAATAAATGCAAGACACATTGAATGCTAGAGAGCGTTCACAACGATGCAATAGCACAAAAGTAATCACCCACTATTGATGAAATTACATTACTACATTTGTACAACGTACAAAAACCAGTTACGAACGCCTTGACCAAATAATTAACCTTTCTGCGCATGCTCAGGAAAAGAGATTATTCCCCAACATTGCAATGATATTTTTCCTTGTTGTGCGCACTAACCATCTAAATAGCATAATCGTTGCTGGTACTCATGCACATTCCGTAGACAGCATGGTCATGTGAGCACATTTCTGTGGAAATATTAGCTTGGTCTCGAAAAAATAAAGATTGTTCAAGTTTCATTCTACTAAAATGACCGATTTAGGACACCCTTGATGAACAAAAGAAAATTTACCTGTATAATGTAAGATTTTCAATTTAAAATGTTTTGTTTTTGTAAGAAGGGGGGGCGGCTCGTGAGGAATCGTGTTCCGAGGTCTAGTGAAGTGTGATGGGGGGGTCCAAAGCGGCAGTAAGATTTATAGTTTAAATGACTGAAGTGTAGCACACAGGTTCTGTTTTCTCTCTCCACTATGGGTTGATCTTTAATTTAACTGAAGTGACCTAACCTGCACAATGGATCTGTTGAAGATTGTGCAGGCGGAAAAGAATACACAAAAATACATTAGAACCAAAATATAATCCTCAAGTGTGTCGTATAAAATCCAAGTTACATGCCTTTCAAATACTACATGTATTATCTCATTGTGCATCTATTATAATATAGCAAATATTAAACTCCAGCTCACTAGTCGACATTATTAAGGGCCTCATATTCTCTCAGTAGACACTACACTTGGATATACTAATGGCATAGCAGTACTGGGCAATGGGGATATGAGACACAAACATACATCGTTGAGCGCCCAACTTCACTTACACAACTTTCACACAGAAATACACACTCATTCCCCCAATGTCCAACAGCGCCATTGCCATACATACATCCGTCCGTCCATAGCAACGTTAACATTAACTCACACGCCTACGCGTGTACCGTGTACCGCAACACTAACCAACACACGTGTAATGCATCCATAAAGCATCACCTCATTTTCGTGACCTAACACAAGTTTTCCAATCGTAAAATTACACATTTTAGGCAACGGAATTCCCAAAATCTACAACACAATATGAATCTATAAATATTTGCGGTTATAATGAACATAAGCATGAGTTGATAATATTGCAATATAATGATCAAATAAAATGTTTAAAACTACGGAGAAAGTTTGGCATCCTCACCTGTTGAAGATTGTGCAGGCGGTGAGGAGCGTGGGGGGGGGGGTCACTAGAATTTAAAGGGCGCCACCCCGCATCCTCAGCGGAGAGAGAACAACTTTAGATAACGTATAACAATTAACTAACATCAACTAAAACAGAGACTCCTCACAACCTTCCCCGCCTAGTAGTCATCGTCTCTTGATGACCAGGGGTGTGGTCTCGTTAGAGTTCTGCCAGCTCAATCAAAATGCACAACAGATGAATAAAGATACATCCTTAAGGGTAAACTTTACCAAAAAGCTTAACAATTAACATACTTGGAAATACACCCAAAAAGTTGTTTAAGAATGTCCAAAGACACACAGTAGTCATTACAAAAGGTAGCGACTCAAAAACATGTTACGCTATACCGGGGTGTATAGGTTGGCCTAAAAATCAGAGTTAAAAAATCTCTCTGGTTGCCGCCCACGACAGCTCCTCACAGGATAGCGAGTAGATCTGCGAGCTTCCACTGCTGGACCAACACTTGACCCTATCTCGGTAACATCATCTGGATCACCATGCAAAGTCTGATAGACTTCTCGTTGGAGTGGAAAGTTCCCTGTTGGAACCTGCCTCAATGAGTAGCCGATTGGAGATGGAGATTCTACATCGGACACATCTGTGGTATCATCATTCTCATCTGATGAAGAAGGATTGCCCTCCTGCATCCATGGGCAAAGTTTGATTGAACACCGGTGAAGGACCTTCTCTTTCCCTTGGCGATTTCGAACCACATACACTGGTTGATCATCAAACGGCCGCTTGGTGACGAGATAAGGCTCCTCCTCCCAAAAGTCTTGAATCTTAGCTCGGCCCCTGTGAGCATGGCGGCGCACAAGAACATACTGGCCAACTCCCAGTGGTCTCTCAAACACTTTCTTGTCATGAAGAGCCCTTCTTGCAACAGCAGCCTGTTCCATCCTCTTGAATGCAATCGTGCGTGCAACACTGAGAGTCTTTTGGTGTTGATGAATATACGATTCGACTCCCTGCCCTTGTGGGTTTGTGGCTTCCACGCCTAAGACTGTACCATGTGGGAATCGAGCATTCCTCCCGAACATAAGGAAAAAAGGGTCGACACCAGTTGTTGAATGAATCGAGCCATTGTAGGCAAACACAAGTGTTTGCAAGTGAGCAGTCCACCTTTTCTTCTTCTTATCTGGCAAGGAAGCCAACATGTTATGCATTGTCCTGTTGAATCTTTCGCATTGGCCATTACCAGCCGGATGATAGGGAGTGGTATGACTGCGCTGTACTCCATAAAGCTGACACAACTCCATAATGACTTTGGATTCAAAGTTTCTCCCGCAATCTGAGTGCAGACGCAGAGGGCAGCCAAATGGGAGGAAGACATGTTTCACCAAGGCTCTGGCTACTGTACAGGCTTTCTGGTCCTTTGTTGGTATAGCCCAAACATATTTGGTGAAGATGTCCGTTACCACCAAAACATTTTCATAGCCATCAGTTGAAGGTTCGAGGACCGTGTAATCCATTGCAATAGTTTCCATAGGAGCACTGGCAGATAGAGTTCCCAAGGGTGGTCGAGTCTTACGAACAGGCGGTTTGCTCAGGGTACACCGTTTGCATAGTGCGCAGCATTTCTTCACAGTTGTCTCCATGTTGTGCCAGAAGAGTCGTGGCCAGAGAAGCTGAAATGTGCGTTTGGCTCCGAAATGTCCAGCTTCGTCATGATAACTGGTAAGCGCTTCCTTCTGAAGAGTCAACGGAAGTACCAATTGAAAGTGTATCTGATGATCAGAAGGGGATGTCACCTTTCTGTGAAGAAGACCATCTCTAAGAGTAAGACGTTTCCAATCACGTAGAATGGCTAGGACCTCTTGGTTACAAGTGGCTCTTTCCTCGGAACTTGGTTTTTCACCTCTCTCGACAAACGTTACCACCTTCAGCAATACCGCATCCTTTTGCTGCAGCTCTCTCAACTGCTCTGTTGTGTGACCAGGCAAGCATGGAGTACCGAGACGGCAAGCTTCAATATGGTGACAAAATGACAAAGGTAGATCAGTTCCCTGTGTGTGGTGCCCTAAACAAGTGGATAAGGCAGAACTTGTCATAGCAGCAGTCACTACAGTTGGTGTACTGTCAACATCAGCTGGTTGGCTGTTGACTTGATCACTGGGTCCATCTCGTCGGGAAAGAATGTCGGGCACCTGGTTATTCTTTCCTGGTCTGTAAATCAGTTCAAAATCAAATGAGCTTAGCTGTTGAACCCATCGCATCTCATGGCAGTTCAAGTTGGCTTTGTCGAGGTATGTCAACGGATGATGATCTGTGACAACTGTACATCGATGACCAAGGAGATAATCTTTAAACACTTCTGTAACAGCCCACTTGATTGCCAGCAATTCAAGTTTGAATGCACTGTAGTGGCCATTTCTCTCTGTCGGTCGCAATGCTCGGGAGGCATACGCAATCACTCGGTGCTTTTTGTCATCATCTAGCTGGAATAAAACAGCCCCAAGGCCAGTGCCACATGCGTCAGTCTCAACACGGAAGGGCTTACTGAAGTTTGCATATGACAAGACAGGAGCTTTGGTGAGACAATCAATCAGTGTGTTGA
This sequence comes from Leptasterias polaris, assembly GCA_037783415.1. Taxonomy (NCBI): domain Eukaryota; kingdom Metazoa; phylum Echinodermata; class Asteroidea; order Forcipulatida; family Asteriidae; genus Leptasterias; species Leptasterias polaris. The sequence goes on from JAZGTN010000019.1 coordinate 112,540, forward strand.
ATGCAGCCTTCCCTGCATTATCAAGTGAAACCTGGACATTCCGAGATCGTTTCTGCTTGTTCTTTGTTCCTGTGTCACATCGTAGGTACCGAAAGAGCGGCTCTGCAACTGAAGCATAACCCTTGATGAATCTGCGGAAGAACCCAGTAAACCCCAGAAAGGCACGAACATCTCTCACTGTAGATGGCTCTGGCCAGTTCTTGACTGCTGTTACTTTTTCTGGGTCAACTGCAACACCGCTACTAGACACAAGATGCCCCAAGTACTTTACCTCCTGCTTTAGTAAGTGACACTTAGCTGGTTTCAGCTTGAGCCCATGCTGACCAAGTCTGGAAAACACTCTGTCAAGATGAACTAAATGGGAGTCAAAATCGGTTGAATACACTATGATGTCATCTAAATAAATGAGAACATTGTCAAAGCATTGGTCGCCAAGACACTGCTGCATCAGTCGTTGAAACGTCGCCGGGGCGTTGGAGAGGCCAAATGGTAGTCTTGTAAACTCAAAGAGACCAAAAGGCACGACGAAGGCCGTCTTCTCTACATCCTCCTGGTGCATGGCAACCTGGTAATAACCACTGGTAAGATCCAACACGGTGAAAAACTGGGCTCCCCCAAGTGCTTGAAGAGATTCCTCGATACGTGGGAGTGGAAAGGAGTCACGATGTGTAACCCTATTAAGCTGGCGGTAATCCACACATAGACGGATACTGCCGTCTTTTTTTTGTACCACCACCACCGGATATGCCCATGGACTTTTACTTTCTCTCACAATCCCCTCTTCAAGAAGAGTCTTTATGTGCTCTCAGACAGCTTGATATTGAGCAGGTGGGAGTGGGCGATGACGCTGTCGGATCGGATGAGTAAGCCCAGTGTCTATTCGATGTGTTATGGTGTTTGTGAAACCAAAATCACGGTCATGACTGGAAAGAACATTCTGGTGTTTCTCAAGGAGTGTCTTTATCTTTGTGATTTGACCGGGATCCAAAAGTGTCTCATCCACGTCAACGTCAACTGGCTGCCGGTCTACCTGGTCGTCTACAACAATCCCGTTAACCCCAACATCCGGTAAAGTTACTTGCAGTAGATGTATCAGCTTCATCATCACAAACTAGAGAACAGAGGAAGAGAGTCCCCAGAGGTGCAGACTTTGAGATCACGACTTCGGCATTGCTTTCGTTGAACACAGTCACCGGAAAACGTCCTGCATCTACCTTCACAAAAGATGTAGCCAAACTGACACCAGATGGGAATACCCCCGTCTCCATCGTAGGTTCTAGGACGGCCTCGTATGAATCGCCGGTAGGCCCTGAAAGGGATCTGCCCTCAATCACAACAGCTTGACGGGCTGAAATAACCAAAGACCCCCCACCAAGGTACGCCTTTCCAATCTCACCACTCTCTGTTCCAAAAGTCATCTTTTGTTCAACTGTCTTTAGTGCCTTCTGTCAGACAACATCAGGGGATGGCCAGTCTATCTTTGTCATGAAGGAACGACCTTCCAAGCTCATTAACTCTTCCCAACATCGCTGCAACACATTCATCCCGAGGATTCCTTGTACATTTCCTCTACCTGCTGATGATAGGGTAGGATGCTCCTCTCGGATAACCAGGACCACACGTGCTTCAATGACCTGGTTTACTGCACACATATCTGTTTCAAAACATCCAATGTATGGGATGGCTGCTCCATTTGCTGACACCAGGGAGAAAAGCTTAGGAATGTCTTGCAGTTTGAAGCCCCTTGGTTCTAGGACATCACGGAAAAATCTCTCGTTTACAGTAGTGACTTGAGAGCCTGGATCCAAAAGACATCTCACAGGTATATCTTGAAATGTCACCGCTACGGAAAAACATTCTCCCACAGCCTTTGTTATGAATTCTTCATTCATTCCTGCTGATGAACTAGTATAGCTACTTCTGATGTATGGCTTGTTACTGGATTTGGACCCTGGGGTGTTGTTGAACCAAAGGACGTCTGTGGTGCAGTCTGTGGTGCGGTATGCTGTCCGGTCTGTCGAAACATTTCACCTGCTGGTGCTGGCTGGAGAGGTGCTCTTTGATGAGTCGGGTAGTAAATCTCAGATTGTTCAAATCTCGGACGGGGTGGTCGTCTCCTTAATGGGCACTGTCTCGCAAAATGGCCGGGGGAATTGCAGTTGTAACAGTTTCCGGCCCGAGGTTGCTGACTGCTGTAGTTGTCTCATGCCCCAAATGATTGTGATGGTCTTGCTACCTGTCTCACTGCTTCAACCACACGGTCAGACATCTCCCGGAACACCTGATGTAAATCTTCTGAACGTGGAGCATTACTGTCTCCGAGATGGAGAGCTGAATTGAAGATGTCAGAGGGTCCCTTAGATTTGTCCCTGGCTTCCTCCCTTCCCTCACGTTTTATGGCGTACTCACGGAGTTCCCGAAATGCCTTCACAGTCCCTTGTTCAAACCTATCACGGCATGTGTTTCGTATGTATGAGTCACCAAGTCCTTCGATGAACTGCTCCGCCAATGTAGTGTCTGGACTTGAGTATAGCTTTCCATCATGTCGTGTAAGCCTCAAGAAACGCCTTTCAATGTCCACTGCATAGTCTCGGACGCTTTCTCCATGCCTCTGTCGTCTCTCCAAAAACAATCGCTGGAGCTCTCCTGTCGCTAGTCTGTCCCCATATGATTCAAGAAGAAAATCTAGGACTTCCTTGATCTTTTTCTCTTCCGACAGCATGGCTTTAACCTCTGCTTTAGGGCCTCCACGCAAGTAGTCCAGTAGAAAGGGTCCCTGCTGATCTTGTGGTATGGAGTAACGCTGGAACGCATTACGGATACTCGTTACGAACTCCCGCACTTCTCCGACCTTTCCATCAAACGGGGAAATTTTCCACTCCGGTGCCATCACAAGTTGTGTCTGGGGTTTTGAAAGAAGCTTCACCAATTGCGACTGTATGTCTAGAAGTGTGTCATCTTTGGTTGGTGAAGGAGTCACTTTCGGAAGAAGAGCAGAGTAGATACGGACACCCCATCCATCTCGTGGAGGTTTAATAATCTCTTTGTGCGCTGGTACTACAACTTTAGCATCGTCATCAGAGTATAAGAGGCCCCGAGCAGTTGGATATCGTGACTGAAGAACTGAAAGGCGCAGTGGACCTCCTTCACTTTCAAGTGGGAATTGATGCACAGACCCTACTCCTTGTACCTTCACGTAATTATTGGCCATGTTATGTAATAGGAGTAATGTATCCGCAAATACTAAATGTTCCTATTAACCCTTTGCATGCCACCGGCGACTCGCGTCGCCGAACCCATTTCACAAGCAGGGCGCCACTGGCGACTGGAGTCGCCCACGAGTATATCCAATCTTACCTCACTGAATTCTGGGAAATTATTGACCCCTGACCCTCCCAACACCTTAGATTATTCAGTTGAATACATGGACAATACTTTCTCATCGATACACAGCTTCATTTTATAAAACAAAATCATTATATTTGCCGTAAAAAATCCGAGTTTGTTTGTGCGTAAAAACAAAGAGTCGTCAACAATGGATGCCCAAGCTGCATTTCGGGAGATTTTTAATGATTCGGACTCTGGAGATTCGGATTTCGAAGAGCCCTTTCTCGACGATCATAGCGATGACGGTGAAGGTACGAGCGATGGTAATGTACATGTACATGTACACGATGTACAAGCTGAGCCAAACAGCATCGATGATGGGTCCGAATCGGACGATTTCCCCGATGAAAATCAGCAGCGAGTGGGTCGTGACGAAGAGATGCGTGGTGTATTTCTGAGAGCCTACGATGATGACTGGTTGGTTCCCTTTACTCTTACTACTGGTCAGCAAATATTTGAAGGTGAGGAAGAGCCAACAGAATATGGAATTTTCTCACATTTCTTTGATGCCCCTATCATAAATCTTCTAGTTGTGGAAACAAATAGATATGCTGCAACCACAATCTCCAAAAAGGGTGGCATGAACAATTTGGCGCCCCACTCAAGATTTCGCAAATGGCAGGATGTAACTGAAAGTGAAATGAAAGCGTTCCTGGCCATTGTGCTGTTGATGGGAATTGATCGTCGTCCCAACTATGACATGTACTGGACAACAGAGTGGACAATGGAGGCACCAGGAATACGTTCCATCATGTCACGAAACCACTTCCAACTAATTCTGGCATTCTTTCATTGTACCGACAATGCCAACCTAACCACAGCCGCAGACCCCAACCATGACAGACGTGGAAAGATCAAGGAAGTCATGGACATGCTAGTTCCGAGATGGCAATCTGCCTACTACCCAGATCGTGAACTTTCAGTTGATGAGACCATCATTCCATTCAAAGGGCACACTAGAATGAAGGTATATAAGCCTAATAAGCCTCATAAGTGGGGATTGAATTACTGGAATTTGGCAGAGGCCAAGACCGGCTACATCTGGAACTCAGAACTGTATAAAGGGAAAAGAAATGGTGGGACAGAAGTTGGATTATACACAACAGTCGTCACAAGTTTGTGTGAACCCATGTATGACAGGGGCCATCATGTGGACATGGACAATTTATTTTCATCCCCACAGCTGTACAACTGCCTCGGTGATCATGGTATGGGTGCTTGCGGAACGCTTCGAATCAATCGTATCGGCACTCCTGAACAAATCAAGAAATCAAAACTGAAAAAAGGGGATCCCCTGCTTTCCATTCGAGACGGCAATAAGTCACTCTTCTTGTCATGGTTTGACAAACGACAGGTCAATGTCATGTCAACTGTCCACAATGACATGACCTTCAAAAAGAAAGTACGTGCACGTGGGCAGCTTGAACCACGTGAAGTTGACAAGCCAGTGGCAATATAGCTGTACACTAAAAACATGGGAGGAGTGGACCGTGCTGACCAGGGGATGTGGTATTACTTGAACATTCACAAGACCCTCAAGTGGTGGAAGAAGGTGTTCATTTATCTTCTTGAAGTGAGTTACGTGAACAGTTGGATCATTTGGAAGTCTCTACACCCCGGATCAAGACAGCACCCAGAGAAGTTTCGGTTTGCCATCGTCCACGGGCTCCTTGAAGGGTACACAAGGCAAGGTGGAAGACCGTGAAGTGCGACGTCATCAGACGGAACTAATGTGCATTCAGTGCGAAAAGCCTATGTGTGCTGCACCTTGTTTTCGTCTGTACCACACGCATGTCAATTACAAGGCGGACTGTGTACCAGGATTCCATAAATAACTGACACTTAGAAGCAATCTGTTTGAACAATCCTGATATTTAAACACTTATAAGTTCTCTATTGCATTTCACAACCAGGTGCTTTTATTTTCTATTGATTAGGGAAACTGTTTACAGTTTTCCAAATTATACAAACAAATATATAGTTATAGAGAAAAAGAATTCTTGAATATTTTTGTTGAACACAAACAGTTGGAAATATACAAAAACAACACCAATTTATCTTGTTTTATATATTTATTCAGTTTGAAACACGATTATTTGCAACTTGAAATAAACAGGATATTGTCGCACTTTGATTTCATCAGTAAACTTTGCACTAGTACTGCATAAATTCAATTCAAAAAGGCTGTTGCACATAGGTTATAAACATGCACTTGTTTAGTTTAGAAAACATAATGATGAAGAACTTGTTTTTATAATAAGCCTTACATAAAGTTTTGGACCCAATTTTGAAAAAAAATATCCTTACTAAGCCAATAGTGTGTGTGTGGGTGTGTGTTTCAGTGCTGAAAACAAGCACAAATATCCAGCACCCCAAAAAAAATTAATAAAAAATAAATTGAAATATCATATCTTTCTAACCTTTGGGTCTACAAACATGATTTATTTTGGATTTTCCTCTAAAACGCTGTCCTCATAAGGTAATTTGTGCAAAACGATTTTGCCCTGTGTTACTTGCTGCGCGTCACAGGAAATGCGGCGCCACAGGGTATGTGTGTATAAACTATAGTGGCATGCTAAGGGTTAACCCTTTCAGCCCCAACGGCGACTATAGTCGCCCGTGCACTATACCCCACTCGAGCCCCAACGGCGACTATAGTCGCCCGTGCACTATACCCCGCTTGATCCCCAACGGCGACTATAGTCGCCGCGCGCATATCGTCTTTTTCGAGATGCAGTAATATTTTTATTTGTCGCCCTCTGTAGTTGAATTTAGTATAGCCAGAAAGTTCGTTGACTCCTCTTTCGACTGGTGCATTATTCAATAGGGGTTGCCATTGCTATTTTTCGAGAAAACGACGCGCGAAAAAAAAAAAGCCTTCCGAACAAACCCAGATTTACTTCCGAAATTTCAGCAAAATGAGTGATCGAAATGCCGATTTACTTCGGGAGTTGTTTGCAGACAGTGATTCTGATATGGAATTATCTAGTTCTTCTGAAGAATCTGGTGTAAGTAGTGAGGATTCTTCAACTTCAGACGATGAAAATGCTGCTGGTCCGAGCGGCGTGACTGCTAATCATGGGCGCAGGCAGACCGGTCCGAGGGCTACCGTTGCCGGTGCTGCTCGTCGTGATTTGAGCTCTCGTGTAAAAACCAAAACTCAAATCAAGATATATTCGATATCATAAAAATCACCACATTGTAGCCATGAAATAGCATGCACAAAGTTTTTTGATGCAATAATTAGTTTGTGCAGAAAAACAAGTTTGAAAAACACGTTTAGTCCAAGCTGCAACTTTTCAGTCCTCTAGAAAAAAAACTTGGGCCACAGGAACTCCGTGTGCGTAAACAATGTGGTCACCACAGGATGCATGTAATAAACAATGTGGGGCTGAAAGGGTTAAAGCAATCACAATGTTAAACAATGGTACAATAGAATGATACACAGCAGTGAAAAAAAAACATTCACCAATAACCTGTCTAATAGCACAATAATAGAGGGTCAACAACTATATCACTTAACCTGTACTTGTAATAAGCTATTCAATAAAACTATGGCCAATTTCAAAACACCAATTTCTGAGCAATGAATACAATTTTTTTTTTTTTCTTAGAGTGAATTTCTAATACTGCAGTTATATTTAAATTTACCCCATAAAAGACACGTCAAAGCAGTGGTGACCAATATCGATTATGAACCTTTGACAGCACTGTAAATTTAAACGGGAGCCAGACAGCAATTAAAACACCCACAATCGAGATTGGTCCCTCTGATCAAATAATTATGCACACTACCTTAACCCAAATCAGCAAGTATTGTAAATTCCCTTGACTCTACTGTAATAGTTCTGGCATAAAACTTCAGTGTTCTGAACCTCTGTTGATCTTGGTAGTCGGAAATCTCTAGTGTTCAAATTTTCCACTGATGCACAGCAAAAATAACAGTGTTCATGTAGCAAACGAGCAGTTGATGTCAAGTGTTATTATTTTGTTTAGCTTCCGACGAGATTAAACGGCGAGATTATGTATGTTCACGATGAAAATAGCTGAGCAAAGCTCTACTCAGAAAACTGTAAATGTTCAAATCACACGGCAAAAATGATGAAACTCCTTCTCATCCAGGAAATCAGCTTGTAATTATCAGGAATCAGCAAAACATCCGAGAAAACATTCGAGAAAACATCCTGCCGACTACGCTTGTAAGAAGGGGGGGGGGGCAGCTCGTGAGGAATCGTGTTCCGAGGTCTAGTGAAGTGTGATGGGGGGTCCAAAGCGGCAGTAAGATTTATAGTTTAAATGACTGAAGTGTAGCACACAGGTTCTGTTTTCTCTCTCCACTATGGGTTGATCTTTAATTTAACTGAAGTGACCTAACCTGCACAATGGATCTGTTGAAGATTGTGCAGGCGGAAAAGAATACACAAAAATACATTAGAACCAAAATATAATCCTCAAGTGTGTCGTATAAAATCCAAGTTACATGCCTTTCAAATACTACATGTATTATCTCATTGTGCATCTATTATAATATAGCAAATATTAAACTCCAGCTCACTAGTCGACATTATTAAGGGCCTCATATTCTCTCAATATCAATAAAAATCTCAAGTAGACACTACACTTGGATATACTAATGGCATAGCAGTACTGGGCAATGGGGATATGAGACACAAACATACATCGTTGAGCGCCCAACTTCACTTACACAACTTTCACAAAGAAATACACACTCATTCCCCCAATGTCCAACAGCGCCATTGCCATACATACATCCGTCCGTCCATAGCAACGTTAACATTAACTCACACGCCTACGCGTGTACCGTGTACCGCAACACTAACCAACACACGTGTATTGCATCCATAAAGCATCACTTCATTTTCGTGACCTAACACAAGTTTTCCAATCGTAAAATTACACATTTTAGGCAACGGAATTCCCAAAATCTACAACACAATATGAATCTATAAATATTTGCGGTTATAATGAACATAAGCATGAGTTGATAATATTGCAATATAATGATCAAATAAAATGTTTAAAACTACGGAGAAAGTTTGGCATCCTCACCTGTTGAAGATTGTGCAGGCGGTGAGGAGCGTGAAGGGGGGGGGGGTCACTAGAATTTAAAGGGCGCCACCCCGCATCCTCAGCGGAGAGAGAACAACTTTAGATAACGTATAACAATTAACTAACATCAACTAAAACAGAGACTCCTCACATTTTGTTTAGTTGCCTTTGGGGGGTTTATCATTTTGGGGGGATTGTGCTCGGCTAGTTTAGTAAACAAATTAGCGCAAGTCCTGGAAGCAAATGGTTAAAGTACACACGTGAAAATGTTGATAATTCTGAATGACCTCAAAATGATTTACAAGTAAGTGAATTTTACATGCATGCATGAACTAAACAAAAAAGGCACGACACAAGCATGTAAAGTCATCTCTAGGGCAAGGTCATTTTCATTTTGAAAAGGGCACTTTCTTTAAACATTTTAAATGCTACGGAAAATATTTGAAGGCGCATTAAGGCGAAGACCAAGCCAATGCCATGACTTCTGTGTAATTCCATGCATAGTGATGACTAGGCACACATGAACTTTCATGTTAAATGCAACATCTCTCTAGTCGGAAGAATTCAAATTTTAGACATCACTAGTGACTGAGAAAGTCAACCTAGGCAAACCAGATAGTATCCAAATCTAACTCACAAAGAAATGGCCACATAAAAAACAGACTCAGACAAACATGAAACTCCAAGCTCAACCTTATGACTGGATAGGTTTGATAGCATACAACCATGATTGTTGTGGATGGGATGGATGGAGGGGGGGGGGGGGTATGACATGGGGTTTGTTTTTAGTGGAGTACAATGTTTGGGTTCACCTTAAAACAAGGTCACATCCTTTGTGTGTATGGTATACATTTGACATGTAACCCATTAGTGAATTAACTCCTACCAGCATATTCCTTGTTACATGTAGTTGAGTTACTTGCTGTCAATGCCATGCAATTACCGAGCCACATTTTGTGCTCTCCGAGCAAGGTTCACACACCCATTGTGCACAGCCAGCTGTTGGCTACATGTACATGTACATGGAATGTCAATGTCCATGTAGTAAATAATCCAATCTATGTTTCTGACTTCATGTGGGGGTGTTTCTGGCATACTCCAAATCAGTGGCGTAATATTTACTTATCAGGTTACTACAGTACTTTAGTTACAATATGACATAATCAGTTTGTCTTTCTTATTTTTCAGATTAAATTGCAGTAGATCAGATTGCAGTAGATCAGAAGATAGGTATCCAAGGCCTTTCCCGAGTTTATTTGTTTTTATTGCCTCCCTTGGCAGATTTCAGCGCTGTTTCAACCCTCGTATTGAAGTAATTGTCAAGTTCTACTTTCTAAGCATTTTCTAAGATGGGTTTCATTTCCATTCTGATTACTTTAACAGAGTTGGTGGAACATTGTGTTGGATAGTGTATTTCAAGAATATCTATTCCAAACCATTTCCAAAACACTACCCAACGTGTACATTGTAAGCATCAATTTACAACAATGACAGAACTTAGGATACCCTGGATAGACAGAAAGAATATATAACTGTATAATGTAAGTTTTGTTTCTTCTTCAGTTTGATTTGTTTTCTGTCACAAACGTTAAATTAAATTGATTATTTGTTGTAAATATATTTATATGGTTCTTATGATGGTATTTGTTTGTAAACAAATTATGACTGTTCTGGGGATCCTTACTTTTTACAATGAGGCACAATCCATACCCAGTTTCGGATATCTAACATTCCAGGGTGAATTTCCTTATTTGGTCAAACTATGCAAAGTTCATGCCCGCATGACTAAACAGCACATTTTAGATTGGAGTCAATTGTAATCAATGAGATTTATTCATGGGTTGAAATGAATATTCAGTATTTGGGGTAGTATAAAATGTAGTGTGATGAGTTATGTGGTACTTAGTAGCGTATCCGCCGGCTCGAAGACGTTGGGTACTGAGGCCCTGCCGAGACCCCACCCTGGGGTATCGATGAACACGGATCTGAGCTCCGCTGATGATGCCGGCCTGATCAGCCGTTTGCTTGGGTAGACCGATTCTAGTTTAATCGATGTTGGAGGACATCCGTAAATTTTGTGATTGCCGAGACCGGGGACAGAGCTGCTAAGTCACTTATTTAAAGCCAGACATTTTTCTGTAAGTTGAAATAGTTTTTGTATATATATCTTTGTATGGAAAAGTAATCGATTGTAAAGCTGTGCATTTATAAAACTGCAGAGAATTTGGGACGATATTAGGAACAGTAAATTAAAGATGGGTCTTTGTAAAGCAAAAGTGGAAATAGTAAATTGCCAAGTTTACATTGCGAGAATTTGCGTTAACATGGTAAGACAGGATTGAGAATTATAAAATTGTAACTTTATTTTCAGGGCTTTTTGGGGTTCGGGGTTGAGAGTTGGGACGACTCGACGCTGAGAGTTCAGGAGGCAGACGCCGGAGGACCCGACGTCATCCGCCGTGAGCTACATTGCCGCTACCGTGGTACCTAGCGCGTGGAGCAAGCCCTAAAGCTGCCTACAACCGGGTTCAAGAGGTTCTGTTTAGATAAAACTTTCATTGTATTAAAATTACTTGATGTTATGTTTATTATGATCAATCGTGTTAGTTGTAATTAAATACTTTTGTATAGTTTTGTAAATTATCTCATTGCGTCCCTGTTTCTTTTGCATTCATTTACTTAGGTCTGCCTAATAACTGTATCGGCCTCACATAAGCAGTTTTTGACTTTTAATTTTGATTAATTGAATTCCTTAATGCAATTTTTTAAGTGTACATGTAAAATAGTTATTAGCCAGTATCCATGATGTCTAGTCTGCCATAAACAGGTAACAAGCAAAACAATATAGACATGAGTTGTGCATCTCAAAAAACATACCAAGAGTTTGCTTTGACAAGCGATGGACTTAGGCCATCTTTGTATAGCTTGAGCGCCCCCCTCCCCAAAAGGGTCAAAAAAATTAATAAATAAATAAACGGGGGAGGAAGAGGGAAGGAAAGAAAGAAAAAGAAAAAAATGGGGGAGGGGAGGAAGGAAGAAAGAGCCGAGGAAGGAAGAAAGAGCCGAGGGAGAAAAGTCGCAATGTGTGTGTAGCTTTTGGTTTTTATTTCCGGTGGCAGTATTTTCTTTTCTTCTTTTGCCATTCGCATTTTTTTCCCTCCCAAACTACTCTTTTCTACGGGAGATTCGATAACGCGAGGTGAGAGGTGAAAGATTTTGAACACCGTTTTATGACAACTCCCTTGTATTGTCTAAACTTGCAACAATAACACATTAAGCATTTGAAACCAACGGGATAATTTGTCCAGGATAAAATATATCTCACGTCGTTCGGGCATTCAATGGTTTTTCTCCCTTATGGATTGCCTGTATAGGCCTAGTACTACATGTACACTTGAATTTGAGAAACGCCAGATAGTAATGTTTTTTTACCCGCGATGTTTTTAAAAGGTCTGCAATCCTACCCTTTCCAAATTACACATCACATTTATGCTCTGGTTAAACTTATAATTTCATTTTTGAACAGTACTCTGATATAAATTATTATTATGTGACACCACTTTCGCAAAACAAAGGTTTATCTGTAGGATATGGGATTGCCGCCCAGTGATGAAAAGTAGGTAGGAATTTTTTTAAATAAACTTAAAAAGATAATGGATCAGAAGTGCTTAAAAAGTATTTTTTCTTCTTCTAATTTTATGCATAAAGAGGCTTGATTTTTCACCCCTAAAACGCCAAAAGCTCAGAGCCCCTGGACCCCACCCAATACATTGGTGCTTTCGGTCCAACAGACGTCGGCGTCGTACAAACGTATTTCTGTGTGGCCGCGTAATCGTTCCGAAAATGCTGCAATCACTACTGTCAATGCTGTTGTACAAACGGCATTCACCCAACCTCTATTGTGTGGTGAACTTTGAGGGTTTTTATTGTACAGAATATCTCCGAAGTGTGCTTTAGGCTTGACGTACTATTTAAGGATGGGATAATTAAGTACCAATGTTTGTTGGCCTACCTATACGAATTGCACTTTCGTTTGTTTGATTAAACGTTCAAATATTCATTTGAGAGATGGTTCATGTGTCTGTTTCGTTTACTTCATTTATAAAATAAAAAAATTATCCTTGAAAACAAGGTAATGATCCTTGACAACAAAACTAACATTATTAAAGAAGAATAAAGATGTTTAAAAAAAATATCTTATGAACGAGATTATAAGTTTGAAATAAATAAAAAGAACTTTAAAACAAAATCTTATGAACGAGATTAACAAATTAAAGGTTTGAAATAATGGAAAAGAATTTTATATACAACAAAAAATTACAAAAACTTAAACAAATATATATAATGAAACATTTTGTTACGTCTTCCCGGGTGTGACGGGATTATTTGCGTAAGGTAGGCCGCGCCTATATATAAAGGCGACGCTAGTTTTGGTATTAGTCACCGGTAGAGGGCGCAACATCTACTGGCTCGGAGGGACTTAGACTGGTAACTTGTCTTTATCAGCAAGGATCCTCGTTGTGGGACGTCGGATGTTCAGGCTAGGAGGGCCTGGGTTCGTGTTGCAATATCTTCAGACAGTGCGTGGACCATCGTTTCTGGCCGCTGATTGGGCCGGACTTCATATTATTAACAATGCACAGCATTGGCTGAATGGATGGACGAAGGTCGGTATCAATTTACGTTGGTCTTTTCTGCATGGCTCTACACGCCCATGTGGTTACAGTTTCATTCATGCTTCGAATAGTGTGAACGCTCCAAAAGGCAACAAAATGACGTCTTTGTGTCAATGTACCGACACCGGGTGGCGCCTGGTGTTCTTCTGTGTGCTGTTAAACATGCGTCTTATGCGGCGGTGCGCCTTTTCTGTTGACGTTTGAATTTTTTGGGGGTCATTTTAGGGTCATGCGTCTTGTCTGCCGAGCGTCTTATCCGCAGGAAAATACGGTATTTTTATTTTATTTTATTTTATTTTTTAAATCGGTGAACAAATCACAAAACATTGTGTGGGCGGGAACGATCTACTGTGCGTCTCGTCATATATACGACTAAGAACACAAAACTAACGATTGTGCAATTGCTGAGTTCCTATTGGTTGAACGCAGCCTGGTAGTTTGCAGTTCGCGTGCTGTCCATGCATCACATACGCATTGAATGGGTACCATCGAAATGGAGCTACAGTATACACGTACGTACACACGGGGCCACGTTTAAATTTCCGCTGATGCAGCATCGACGTACATGTACGTGTGTTTGTGTACGGTCAACGCATTGTTCAATTGCTCAGTTTGGGGTAATTGTTTGCTAGAACCTCGACACAATTCACTGCAATTTTGCTTTAATCAAAGCCATTAAACATCAAAACAAAGTCAACGACCTCGGAAATGTTATCAACTGCAAGGTAAGTCCAGTTTTAATCCGGGTTATTCTCGATCATGAAACTTTAACTGATCGAATTGTACAGATAGCCCTACCCTGCGTATTGCTGGAATTTGTTGCCAAAACATCACACATTTTGGGGGGACATCGATTGCTTTTCGAGTCGCGAGTGTGAATTTTTGTTCACATCACAACTTGCAGGAAAGCCATACTTTGTCGGATTCTCTCAATCAATACTTAACAACAATTATACGACCAACTGCCACGATGTAATGGGGACCAGACTGATTTACTCCGCGCGCCGAGCGCAATCAAGGTTTTGTGAAATAATAACTAGTAATGTGGTGCGCATCTCACGCTTGTCTGCGCAAAGAGGTGTAGTAAATGAGAGTGCTCAGCGCGCAGCACGATGCAGTAATCAGTCTGGTCTCCTGTATTGTAGTTAATTATATTATATTTATTAATTGAAGTTCATTATTACACTTTACACTAGTTTCAGTTGTGCATTGTTATGTTATTGTAATGTTAGTCAATCAAAGTTGAAATAATATTGCTGAAGAGGTTAAATTTAAATGAGAAGCTGTTGTCAAATGATTAGTTGTGATTTGTAATAAATTTTGTCATTTATACTTTGTTTCAGAGGCAACTTATGTCGCTGTCATCCTTGGCATTTGTTATAACAAGTGTGATTCTATTTCTGTGACTGAATAAATAAATGATTATCGAATCATTGGATGGAAATCAGACAAATCTTGTAGTTTTGAGAACCTAATGTGTGTAACGGATCGTTACACTGGCGTCGTAGACAGGATGGCTGCTGGATGTGTGTGATTTTCGAGGATTTTGTCTGCAAAGGAAAGATCGTCACCGTGGTCAGATGTGCACTGACGTGCGAATTTCAAAATTGTGAGACGACTGTGAGGGTGTCGTGAGTAGAGACAACCAACGTTTTGTTATTTTTTCACTATCAATATACATCGATGCAACGTTCACAACGTTGTGTATCTTGAGCTGGTTTGATAATTTGTTGATTTCGTACGATCAAGTTTTCGATTGTTTGTTTACATATTTTTACTAATTGCTAATTGTTAATTGTTAACCCCCTGGGCTGGGCCTGTTCCAAAATGTCTATGTCAGACAGAGAGGAATATTTACGGCGTTTTACAGCAGATTACATTACTCAGTTATGTAACCTAAATCATATTGATTTGAATGTTGCAAAGAATAAGCAAGAGCGTATTGCAGGTTTGTGTGGTTTGCCAAATAGTGTATGAAGGAACCAGAAGAGACAAAATCCAAAGTTGATCCAACGCCGCCAGATTTAGGGCAAATTCTTGAGAAGCTTGAGGCCATCCGAAAGAATGAAACGGAGGCTCTGTGCCAGTCACTGCTACAGGCTATTAAAGCGGCAACCAAATCATCTATCTCAGCGATCAGAGTAGGACCCGAGCTCCCTGATTTCCACAAGTTCTCATCAGACGATGAAATCACATTTTATTTGTCAACATTCGAGCGAATGGCAACCGCCGCCAACAAACCAAAAGACCAGTGGCCCCGCCTTTTAGAACCATATCTCACAGGCAAAGCTCAGAAGGCATTTCATGCTCTCAGCGAGGAAGATAAGAAGGAGTATGATAAAATTGTTCAAATAATTTTACGCCATTTCCAATTAATGCCAGAGGCCTACAGGATCAAATTTCGCACAGCTTCCAAGAAGCCAGAGGAGACTTTTGAGGAATTTTCTACTAGGCTTGAATTGTTTTTTCGCCGCTGGTTGGAACCAAAGGAGGATATGTCTGGGTCTCCTGAGTTCAAGCGTATGATGCACATGATGTTAATAGACCAATTTCTGTCTTCAATCACCAGCGACAGCTTTTGGACGAAGCTTTGCGAGAAGAAAGCAAAAAACGGTCCAAGCTGTTGCTCGACTGGCCGATGAGCACGTCATGAACCGCAAGGCTGAGGCATCGACTGCTAGAAACCAAAGTAACTCCCCTCTGGTGAGCTACAATGAAAAACGCTGGGAGACTAAACCAGAGGACAGCGTCTACAATCGTTCTTCGGGTGCCAGTGTCACTGCCAATCGTACTGGTAGATTCAAAGCCGTTTGTTTCCGGTGTCATCAGTTGGGACACAAGGTTTCCGAGTGTCCATTACCTGCATCAAATAAGAGCGATACCAGATTTACTTCTGGTGTAAAACCTAAAGTTGAGTTTAATAGAGCTACTGCCGGTAGATCAACCGACAAACCACTGAAGCCCACTGACGACTCGCGAGTGAATCTTATTAAATCACCCGTACATCACAAGTCTGATGATGATAACAGTGGCCCCTACATCATTGTACAAGTCCATGGTCATGACGTGAAGGCGTTACTTGTCTTTAGTCCCAGAGTCCTCAATAGGACCGTTGATGACTGTTGATGGATCTCAGTTCCATACTTCAGGGATTGCTGCTGAAGAAATTGAGGTCGCTGGCGTTATGGTTAACATAAATCTCCATCAGGTGAAGACGTTACCAACACCAGTTCTGTTGGGTAAAGATTTTGCTCGAAAATCAAACTTGGTGATCGATTTCGTACACAGTGCCTATTGGTTGGAGACCAGTTCGACGGAACCTCACATCAAATGGCCTCTTCTTGGCCTTGGAACTGCAACTCAGCCCCCGGTTGATGTTACAGCCGTTTCTTCCGCAACGTTTGCTGACCCTGCTGACGAGAAGATGGATCCTGATTGGTTGAGTTTGAGACAATACAGGTGGAACACCTCCAAGAAGAGTTACCTGCAGTTTTTTCAGACACGCCAGGTTGAACAGCACTGCTTCGTCATGATATTGACACGGGTGACGCCCGGCCAGTCCGTGGTCCCATTTACCGCCTTTCGTCAGACTGACGACAGTCGTTGCGAGGACAGTTGGACGAGATGTTGGAGGATGGTCGCATAGAGCGATCACATTCTTCGTGGGCCTCTCCAGTGGTGATGGTTCCTAAGCGACAACCAGGAGAGTACCGACTATGTGTGGATTATAGGAAACTGAATCGGGTGACCAAACTCGATGCCTACCCGATGCCGACAATCGATTCCATTCTGGACTCATTGCATGGAGCCACTATCTTTAGTTCATTGGACTTATAGAGTGGGTACCACCAGATGAAACTGAATCCCGCCGACAGAGAGAAGACCGCTTTTGTGTGTGAAGAGGGTTTATTTCACTTCACAGTATTACCGTTTGGGGTGATAAATGGTCCAGCGAGTTTCCAGCGTTTAATGGAGATTGTTTTGGAGGGTTTGATCGGTGTGATTTGTTATGTTTACTTAGACGATATGGTGTGTTTTTTGTCTTCCCCCAGCCAACATGTTGATGATTTACAGCGAATTTTACACCGCCTACAGGAAGCTGGGCTGACTGTGAATTGGGCTAAGTGTGCTTTTGGCCAGAGCTCGATGAGATACCTTGGCCATGTGATTGGTGGTGATGGGCTCCGCACTGTCCCTGAGAAGGTCCGAGCAATCGTGGACTATCCAGTGCCTAAGAATGTGAAACAGTTGGAAAGGTTTCTTGGCATGGTTACTTGGTATGCAAAGTTTATTCCAAATCTCTCTACACTGGCTGCTCCACTAAACCAGCTTCGTCAGAAGAACACACCATGGACATGGACGTCAGAGCATTCTGTTGTTGTTGAGGAGTTAAAGCAGGTTTTGATGTCAGAGCCAGTGTTGTTATATCCTGATTTGAGCCAGCCTTTTATTGTCCACACGGATGCCAGTGACACCGGTCTGGGTGCTGTTTTGTTACAAGGAGCAAATGATCATTTGCATGCCATTGCGTATGCAAGTCGCTCCCTTTCTTCTCCCGAGCGAAATTATACCACTACTGAGAAGGAGTGCCTTGCAGTGATTTGGGCATTAGAGAAATGGAGGTTTTATTTGGAGGGTAAGAGATGTCAAGTAGTGACAGACCATCAGGCTTTGACATGGTTGTTCCGGAAGGCCCAACTGACTGGCAGGCTCGCAGGATGGGTGTTGCGCTTACAAGATTTCATCTTTGACATCACTTATCGTCGAGGTGAGCTACATGTACACGTTGTACCAGACGCACTCTCCCGTGTGCACGAAGATATTCTGTTGGTTGGTATTGTACAAGGTATCAATGTGACTCAGACACCAGCCGACACAGCCACAGTTGAGTTGTCCCTTTCCAGTGTGGACCGTACGACGGTGCATCTGTGCATTTGTGTCTATGTCAAGAAGAAACACGCCGAAGGCATGCCGACATACGCATGCCCAGCATGCCGTAGAAAGCAGTGGGATGCCAGACGACACATGGAATGGGCTGCTGGCACTACCCCTACATAAGTAATTGCTGGTATGCCTCTGCCTGACTTGACGACTGTCCGAGATGAACAGTTGAAAGATCCAACCTTGGTTGCTCTTCGTAACAAGGCCTCTCCAGCGTATCGAGACCATGATGGAGTTCTGTATCATTACACCCGTTCCAAGTGGAAGTTTGTGGTGCCAGATGCGCTGAAACGACTAGTGCTGGAGACATGCCATTGCCATCCTACTGCTGGCCATCTTGGTAGGACTAAGACCTTGCATAAGTTGGACAGTCTTCACCTGTGGTGGAAGAGCTGTGCAAAGGATGTGCGTAGTTTTATTCGCATATGTCACACGTGCCGCACAACAAAACCTTTGTACAGAAAACCGGCCGGGTTTATGTTGTCGACACAGGCGGGGGGTCCTTGGGAAACAGTGGGTATCGACCTAATGGGTCCCCTACCCAAGAGTTATGGAGGCCATGAGTTTTTGTTGGTTGCTGTCGACCATTATTCGAAATGGGTCGAGGCTATACCAATCCGTAAAGCCACTGGCAAAGAAGTGGCTAGTGTGTTAGTTCGTTTACTTTTTTGTCGATATGGTGCTCCGCAGAAGTTGTTGTCTGACAATGGGTCGCAGTTTACCTGTAAGGCTTTGAATGCTGTGTGTAAGGAGTGGGGTGTCCACCAACTGTACATCTCTCCGTACCATCCCCAGAGTAACTGGGTAGAGCGCGTCAACCGCAACCTGAAGGGTATGATGCGTGCGTATGTTCACGACGACCACCGTTCATGGGATGTGCATATTGCCGAGTTTACCTTCGCTCTCAACTCTGCTCACCATGAAACGATTGGAGAGGCACCGTCACTTTTGATGCTTGGGAGACAGTTGGTTACGCCCATAGAGAATAAGTGGTGTACTTCAGACCGCCAATCTCCAGAGGATGAGGCTGACCTCCACGAGAAAGTGGAGTTGCATAGGTCATGGGCTGCCCTCAAACAGAAGGCCTGTTACGACAAACGTCGCCGCCCCCCCTGACATCACTGTTGGTCAACAGGTGATGGTCCAGACCCACCCCAAATCTGATGCTGGAAAACACTTCAATGCCAAACTTGCCCCCAAATGGAGTGGACCTTATCTGGTTACCAAGCGTCTTACCCCTGTGAATCTGAAGGTGTCAAGTCTCATGGATCAACGGAAACAACTCATTGTTCACATGGATCAAGTCAAGTTGTGCACAGAGTGATTAGGGCAACAACAAACACATCTTTTAAATTGATGTGACCTTTTATTGTACTTCGACAAACTATAAGGCCTTGGACTTTATACTTGGATGTTTTTCGGATCTCACCTTCTGGATCTCACTATCTGTGGATTTCGCGTGTACAGATGTCCTGCATGTATCTTTGGATTGAACTGTGAACATTGAACTTTTAGGGAACGTTTACATACACAAACTGAACTGTTTACACAAAAAACTCGACTGTTGTTATAAATGCCTTGTATTGTATAAATTTTGCCATCACTCATTTAAAAGTTTCTCTACTACCCTTAGTCTTGTGGGGGGGGGGGAGTATAACGGTATTACACTGGCTGCGCCAACTACATGTACATGCTGTTTATGCTAGGCTGTTGCGCATGCTTGCGCGAGCATGATGGGATATGATTAAAGATGGCTGATGTTATAACAAGTGTGATTCTAATTCTGTGACTAAATAAATGATTATCGAATCATTGGATGGAAATCAGACAAATCTTGTAGTTTTGAGAACCTAATGTGTGTAACGAATCGTTGCACATTCCGGCCTTGTTAATGTTAAGAGAAAGGGCAGGCAGTATGCTGCTAGTTGCTTAGGAGAGTATCTGAATACAGAGACACAATTGTCTCCCACCCAAAAACAACATTTAGGCAGTCAGGGATGATTTACTACCAGAGACGTACAGTACCACACAGACAACATGTGTTTTCCCTTCACTCCCTCTCGCTGCCAATCTATTTTCTAGCACCTGATTCAGTTTCGAATTTCCCGCTCCTTGGTGCATCTCGGTTCAATGTCTTTTGGCAGTTTCCTTTTCACACCCTCCATCTTATCCAAACCCCAACCCCCACCAACACCTGTTCCCCATTTATTGTTGCCTTTTCACTTAACCAAAAACTCCCCCTTCCCTATTAAGAACTATCCACATATCGCCTCATACGTTCTTTAAAGCTTTAATTTCCCTACGTTTTTCTCCATTAACAAGGGAAGAATTTTATAAACACTATAACTAAAGCTTTTTGAACACTGTGAGTGCGTTCCGGTATTACTATATTTTTTGTGCATGTCCTCTAAAAAAACACTCTATATGATGCTTAATATATACAAAACCATCAAAATGTTCTTTGTGGTCACACTAGTCTCATCTTATAGTCTGCTTGCACAAGGTTACACGTTTGATTCGCTTTTCCCCTACACACATGTAAAAAACTAAATTGCGAAAATACATTGTTTATAATGTCAAACAAGCCTTCTGTTAGATAATAATGTCCTCCAAAACTATCTCGACGAGCTGCTTGAAATATTCAATATGATTGTAATTAAACTATTGCCACAATTACGTGATGGTAAAAACAAAGATATCTACTGTGATAAAACTAAAAGACCTACAAATGATGTGAGGGTCACAATAGTATGTTTGAAGGTTGAGACAACGTGGCTGTCACAACATGAATACAAACATACAACGTAGTGACAACGTGGACACAAAAACTTAAACATTACGTTCTGACAATACCAAAATACAACAACAAGACAACATACAGCCGAAACTTAATAATTACGTTTTTATTGTTACCAAAGTACAACGTGAAGACAACGTGACTGCCACAACGCAAATACTATATTTATATAATACCGAAATACAACGTGAAGACAACGTGACTGCCACAACGCAAATACTATGTTTATATAATACCAAAATACAACGTGAAGACAACGTGACTGCCACAACACAAATATGTGACCCGCTCTGTGAAAATGAGTCAGATGTCGCCTAATGCATTATTATGTAATGGACGTTTCAATGGGGAAAATATCAATTTTTGTTAATTTTTTATTTTTTTTGTTATTACTTTTTTAAGATCTATTTTTGCATGGTAAACTTTCAGAACACTCATAGTCTAATTTGTGTCCTTTTGCTAATATGTAGTGCGAAAATTGTAGTTTTAAACATCAATTTACTTGTAATTCATTTTCAACAAAAATGATACCTTGGCTAATTTCAAACGGGAGTAACTCAGCAACGCGATACACCCCAGAGCTTAGACATATACCAAATAACTGCTGCTGGTGTGTTCTTTCCAGCCATGTACATGTATATAACTCAATTCTTTAAATTGTCAACATCTGACTCATTTTCACAGAGCGGGTCACATATGACGTTTTGATAATACCACAATGCAACGTGCAGACAACGTGCATGTCACAACATAATTACTACGTTGTTATGTAACCAAAATAAAACGTGTAGACAACGTGACTGCCAGAACGGCAAAACTGCGTTTTAATAATACCAAAATACAACGTCAAGACAACGTGACTGCCACAGTGTAAATATGACGTTTTGATAAAACCAAAATGCAACGTGCAGACAACGTGCATGTCACAACATAATTACTACGTTTTAACGAGACCAAAAAATAACTTCACAACGTTGGTGCCCTAACTTAAATACTACGTTGTAATAGTACCTAAATACAATGTTGTGAAAACGTTCGGTGAAAAACCTTTCGGTAACGTTGCATAAACTACCAACATGCAACCAAAGTACAACATTGGTTAAAATCATGTTAAGATCTGACGTTCATACAACGTCGTCAAAACGTTGTCAGCCCATCGACCAAATTGCAACCTTATCACAACGTTGTGCAATGTTGTAGCAACGTAATGTGTTAGCTGGGTTGGTACCACTGCATATTGAAATCAATTTGGGATTGTGCAGATTCCAAGAATGCGCTCCATGGGTATCGACGCATAGAAAGTTTGCAGAAAATGTTGAATCTGGTTAAAACATCTGTTTAAAACAGGATTAAATATTTTGCTAACATTTGGCCTCCCATGCCAACAAGCGTGATTTGTTTATCAACAATGCAGTGCCTCAAAAACTCGCGAACACCACCAAAATACTATTTTAATAACTTTTAAAATCAAACATTTACCAACAGGCCTAGGCTGTTCTTAGGACCGGTTGAGTTTTCTGAGTAGAACTTGAACAAAGGTGGACAGAGAAATAAAATGAGCTGAAGTTATATTTTCTTTAAGTAATGTACTACAACAGTCTTTCGTTTGCAGGTGAACAGTGATTAACACTGAACCAACATAGAATCAGGCAATTGTCCCTCCAGCCTACATGTAGGTTTGGATACAGTTAACTGGAAAAGGGGAAAACATCCAGATGGTCATTTTTTTGGATCCCTATAGATTAAACACTGCCATTAGCATGACGATACCCACACCGATCTATCGTAGAATTATATATTTTTCTTTGCACAGCCATTCGTTTGGGGATTCTGATGGTTTTGAGAGGATCAGTGAAGTTTCAGCGCTAAGTTTCAGCGGCCTTGATGCCTGTAAAGATTTGTCATGGTTCATACAATGTGGACACGGTCCCAAACAGTACATGAAAACTGCCTATCACTGAACCGTGTTAGGCAGCTGTCCTTCCAGCCTCAGCTTGGAAACCTTGATTTCAAGTGAGCAAAACCTTCGAAAGAAACGTTTTTTTCCCGCTAGCTTTCAAGGATTGTTCTAAATTGACTCTTTTTCAAGAAAAAAAACAACCGCATTCGCTCATTGAAATACGCTTCTAACCCATAGGTTTGGTGGTTGAAGTACAGATTTGGAATTCTATAGATTGTGTACTGCATAACCATGACAACTGCAGCCATCCATTGTAGATGTAAGGTTACCATTCAATGTGGGATTCCAATGATTCGGGAAAGACCAGTGAAATGCTAAGATTCAGCAACTTTTATTCCTATGCGCCCACAAATGTTTGAAACAGTCCCTATTTTATATAATATTTGGGGTGTTTCAAAATAACATGAAATATGTGTCAACCAAAATGTCAAAAATTCAAGTATGCTGAAAAAAGTATTTGACAATATATTTTTTATAGCCAGGTGTTAACTGTTATGTTTATTGAAACCATGAGGAAATTCTGAGCACACCGCGTTCACACTTGATCCTGCTAGGAGGATCAAAGACCGCGTTTACACTTGATCCGGCAAGGGCGATCAAAGGAGGATCAGATCCCGCAAGGGCGATCAAAGGGCGATCAACAGCTAGTGTGAACGCACGAGCGATCAGGATCTGATCCTCCTTTTTGATCCCCCTATTTTGCGGGATCAAAGGAGGATCTGATCCTGTAAGGTGGATCAAAAACGTAGTGTAAACGCAACGCAGGATCAGACCCCGCAATTTGACCCACCGACTTCCGGTCTAATCCAACAGACTGGAGCGGCGAGTTGAAAAAAACAAAAACGCGAAAGCTTGTAAACAACCAGTGTTGGTTATGCAACGAGAGCGTCCCCTTACACTGGTTCCAATACTGGTTCTTGGTTTAACCCAGACGATCCGTTGAACTTGCTGTTGTTGTTCAACAAATGCTGTTGCCAGCATTAGCACAAACATGACAACTTGTCGCTCCACTAACCGTGCCCATCTTGCCATCATGACTCGCCTGTGTGACCGTCCTCTAGACACTCGAATTTCCTCCATTGCTACCATTCTACCCAGGGTTGGTTCTGCCCAGGATTTGTTTAGTGCCGGAATTTTTTTTCCCTAGTACAGTCAAGTCAATTTCCTTTCGATCGTGCACGAAGTGGTTACACACGTGCGCCCTGCAGCTGTGCCTTGAATGTAGGCCCTCAGTGCGCGCACGCCTTACCGCCATGGGAAAACAATTTACAGCATCTATAGCATGGTGCTTACTCTGCAGTTCATTTCCGTTGTATTAAACGCTGAGAATAGGGTTCGCAACATGATGAAACTGGTATCATGTTATTCCAAGCGTAAAGCTATAATCAGCGTGACTGGAAACCATTGCAAAATCAATGCGGGTTTCGTGCGTTGGATATATTGTACATCGTACAGGCGGGAGGAATGCTCGATCCTGGATCATTAAAATAGACTCAAACCAAAGAAGTAGGCTACTCGAAACTTTGGATAAAACTGTTTACTGGTAAATAATTTGTTTTACACGTTGTTCAAAATATTTTGAAGGAAATGGGGGGAAAAAAGGGAAAATGTGTGGTGGTCGGAAAAAGAAAAAATTCTGCGAGTGCCGGTCGGGGAATCATGAGTGCCGGTCGGGTTTTCCGGCACCGACCACCGTGGGCAGAACCCTGATTCTACCACGATGTCGGCGGTAAAATTGTGCCAGAATTAATGGCAACAACACCGCAAGTAAACGAAACTGATCATCCATTTAAAAACTGTAGTCTAGTGGGGAAAAAATCAAACGTAAACGGTGAAAGTGAGTCGGTCTGTCTGTAAAATTAGCGAACGAAGTATAAGCTAAGATGGCGGCGCGGCATGCATCACTCCGGGCAACGCGTGTGCCTGCGTGTGCGCACAATCAATGACCTTGCTCAGTTGACCTGTCACACGAGCATGTGTGGAACTTCCGTTGAACCGATGATCGGGCTAGGGAGATCAATGCGCGATCAGACTCAAGTGTGAACGCGTCCGCGATCAGTTTGATCGCCCATGCAGGATCTGATCCTCCGTTGATCGCCCTTGCCGGATCTAGTGTAAACGCGGTCAAAGGAGGATCTGATCTCGAAAGGGCGATCAAAGGGAGATCACCGGCTAGTGTGAACGCGATCAGGATCAGGATCAGATCCTCCTTTTTGATCTCCCTTTATTGTGAGATCAAAGGTGGATCAGATCCCGCAAAGGTGATCAAAAAACAAGTGTGAACGCAGATCGAGATCAGATCCTGCAATTTAAGCTGCTCACATCCGGTGTGTCAGGTCATTAAAAAAAAAACGCGAAACAAGAAATTGTAAACATCGCTTTGCCTACCTGTCGTCATCGTCCGTGGCCGGCCAACGCTGTGTCATGTACATGGGGGATTTATTGTACAATATACATTGTGTGTGCATGTGCACTCTATCGTGAACTGGTCCCCGGCCCCATAATCGCATGACACTGGTAACCAACATCACAGCGATTGTGCACAAAAAGTCTGCACGCAACTCGCACGCAACTCACACGCTTTGCGTCCTCCAGAATTTTCAGTACCGACCTTTTTTCGTTCATCATCTAATCTAACGTTAGCATATTTTTTAGCAATCAAACAAGTTATTTTTCAAAATATTTTTATACAGTTATAACATAGGGAAGTTATTGTCAGTTTGGTCAGTTTTGTGTCTGAATTTTCGTCGAGTTCCGGTTATTTCAGGGAATCTCTGTTCAACCTTTGACATCGTCAAAATGGCCGAAGTCGTTCGTCGTGGCTGTCGCCGGACTAAAATGTCCTCCATATTTGTCATTCTGCGGCGATGTCGACGATGTAGTTGGGCCAAAACTAATGGCAGAATAACTGCTAAGAAATTGAAGAAAAAAAATACCTCGAGAAGATGGAAAATAATGCTTGTTCACATAGATAACGGAAACTGCAACGTACGTGTGTCGCCGTATCGTTTAGTTACACATGTACACCAAATAAAAAAATGGCGCGACACAACGAACAAAACAACATGCGCGCGCACAATCAATGACCTCGCACAGTAACCTTTGCCGTCAGCTGAACTGAACTTCCGTTTAACGATGCGAGATCAATGCGCGATCACACTCAAGTGTGAATGCGGCACAAAAATGCTTGATCTCTCTTTCGGGATCTGATCCTCCTTTGATCCTCCTAGCAGGATCAAGTGTGAACGCGGTGTAAGTTAGCAAGACCTTGAACATAGCAGCCCCACTGCTGTTACGCATGGGACATTGTTTCCCTACATAAAGTTATTTTAAAGCAATATAAACCTAAGTTAAAAGCTAAGTTTAATTAGGAATACCGTAATTTCCGGAATATAAACCGCGGTTTATACGTTGATTTTGACTTTTTTTTGACTCCTGCGGTTTATTCTCCGGGCGGCTTATACGCCGACGTATAAATATGGAAGAGAAAAAAAAAAGCATTTTTATAAAGAAAGATCGTTTGTAAAATGTTCTAAATAAAAACAATGTTCTTAAACGATAAAAAATCCTGCAAAACATGCCTGTGTGGTGACAAAATCCTGTTGAAAATGCCTGTTGAAAATCCCGCCTCATTTGTATTCCGTGTTGCCTTTATAAAACGTTTATCAACCGCCCTATTGTTAGAGTTCAGTCACCCCTCAGAGATGAACAATCAGCGAAACTCGAGTTAGACTAGACTGGTCCCCTGTCTATTTATCCCAGCGAAAAAATGCTGATATATCTCCGAACAGACGGTCTCATACGACCAACATCAAACAAACTTAAACTGTGCGGTATTACTCACGCACGTACATGTATAAAAACGTTCCTCCGACCACGAGGTGCATGATTTCTCACAAAGGGAATTTCCCTTGCCTTTTCGTTCCCACAGCTACACGCCGCCATTCCTTCACCCCCTAACTATAAAGTTTACCACGTTAGGAGCATGCAAGCACATCTGCGGGATCGAGGTGATGAATACTATGGCAGTGCTGCGAGAAGCACTACGTCATAATTATTCACGCGATCTGCCAATCGGAAAGCTGTGAGAAGCACTACGTCATAATTATTCACGCGATCGGCCAATCCGAAAGCTGTGAGAAGCAATACGTCATAATTATTCGCGCGATCGGCCAATCGGAAAGCGGCCGGTCAGGAATCAGCCAATCAGCCTGTGCCAATTGCGCTCGTGGTGCTTCGGGTAACATGAAGAATAAAACCATGGCTAGAATGGAGAGCCTTACAGCCTTTATCAAATTTCCTTACATCAATAACCAATTCGCGGCACTTCAGTTTTAACACTATTTTTAAATCTGAAGTGGGTTCCCTCATCAACTCACGTCACAAATTAACCGCGATATCATCGAATATCGCGATATATTTTTGACGATGTATCGTGAATGAAAAAAAGCAATATTGCCAAAGCTTACCATACGCAGTTTTGCGAACTTCACTTCTGTGTTTTGAGGTTAGTTTTTTAAAACATTTTGGCCGCGGTTTATACGCCCGCGCGGTTTATACGCTGACACCTAAATATTTTTCCCATATTTTGGAGCATTGCGGTTTATACGCCGGGCGGTTTATATTCCGGAAATTACGGTACATACTCCTGGGAAAAAAGATAAAAAATAAATCTCAGTAAACACTGGCTGGATTCATCTATACCACAGTTGGACATGCAGCATGGTGCTACGCAAGAATCACTCCAGTGATCAATGAGTACAGAATCAACAGAAATCTCATTAAATCTCATCAAATATTACCAAGACACCATTAGGAATAACACAAAAATAAATGACATGAATGATGTTCGTAAATTCATTTAAACTTTTCACTGTGCAGATGAAAAACTTCAGACAGCCCTGTTACGCATGGGACAATGTCAAGAACAATTCATTTCTATGCTGATGATAAGTTGTTTGTGTGTGGATGGTCTATTGTCGGTCATCCATAATCAATATATCCTATACAGGGTTCAACCATATAAAACACATTTATCTGGTTTATCCACACACCAATTAGACATTTAGTACATGTACATGTAGCATACTTACATGTAGTGCTACAAAAGGATCACTTCGGTGAACATTTACTACAGAAAGAACTGAAGGCTAACTACTGTACATACATATCAAGTCCTACATGTACATGTACCTGTACCTACAAAGAGTAACACACAAATAGCACACGAGTACTGCATGACTAAAATGTTTTCTGTGTATATAAAACACAAGACTTTGCATAGCAATATTCATGGGAGAAACAAGTTGGGCATGGGAAAAATGTCAGAACATACAAGTATCCATTGCTACATATATGCATGTGTACATTGGCTGGCAAGTTGTTTTGTATGGATTGGCTTTGGTCATTGTACCCTTTGGGGAAAGGTATAGCTACAGAATGTTTACAATATTCTGTTCTACATGTAGGTTAACCATGATGAAAGTGAGAACATCGAAATGCTTGCTGTTAACCTTAAAACTGCTCAGAAACTCATTACAATAAGTATGCACAGGCCGAGTGACAAACTTTAATGAGCTGCATGTCATTTATACTAGCCAATACAGCACGCAGCGATTTGGGAACTAATGAATATTTAACGATCACGCAGTGAGTCGGTGACTTTGCGTGACATATCAAACGGTTAATGTAACATTTAACGTAAACAAAACGAGATTAGCCAATCAGCGCGCGGCACCGTGAACTTGCACGCGGCGCACAGCTGGGTAATTTCAATACGGCAAACATTTTCTGGTTTAATGAATACAGTCTATGAATATTGGTTAGGTACGTACAGTAAAATTACGTTAATTTCTTTCAAATTTGGTTTGAATATTCATTAGGATTTACAGTAACTAACTGTGCAGTTACTATGAATGAACTTGTGATTAAACGGCAAATAGACCGCCCACTGTGGGGCGCTGTTGGTGGAGCAGATCGGCCTCCACGATTCCCCCGAACGCGTGAATTGTGAATGGTCGTGTGACAGAGCTCAGTTTTCTTTTGTGCAAAAGTTGTCGTTTTGAAAACGACGGGTACATATGTAAAATTTGTCCCCCCAAAATGTTTTTTGCCTTGTACAGTAAGTACACAATATGAATTTTCATGGGAAACAGTTACTATTTTCAGTAGGAGTTTCTTTTATGAGTATTGGTTTCATACCAAACAGGGCATGTGCATTTGGCCTATACTTGTCTGTGTGCGTGTTTCGGTGAGTTATTTAATGTTGACGATTACTATGAAGGATGTCCGTCAACTTATTGTAATGTTTCAATTAAAGTAGGTGTTTCCAAAAGTATTAAGCCTGTCCAAGTAGGATTGTTCCATTTTAATAGCCCACTACATTAGTCTATTCCCCAGGAGTATCCACAGGGAATAATGACTGGCCCTTCCATTGGATCGCTTTACCCCTGGTCTACCCTAGCAATTGGGCATGCACAGGGAATAGCCACCACTTCTCCGGACTGGGGTAAGCAGTAAAAACCCTCTGTGAATAACTGCTAATGGAAAACAAAAGCACGTTTTGCTTACCCCAGTTCATGTGGCAAAAAGTGAAACGTCAGAGTGCAAAAGATTAACAGCCGAAGCCAGGAAATGCAGGCTTTAAAATAAATTGCATGGTCCGTTGATAGCTACTTATTCTACAACTTCACATTAGGGCTTATTTAAGGGATGCCATCAAAAATAAATTAAGCGGCGTCCTGCATCCCGCTGCAGTGCTCCCGTGAAGGGCCGCGATTGTGTTTTTGATGCGGCGCTCATGCGGCCCAATTCCAAGGGCCAGCTCATAATGAGGTGTCCTTTGTTGTGCCTGCTATTTATATGTTAATCGGTGACAACAATAGACAGCATCGCGGCGCTCGTGCGGCCGGCCGCTCGTGGGCCTCAAAGACATACCAATAGTTGCGGTCACATTGTGGCTTTACTGCGGCGCGTTCTCGGGAGGCTGCAAACTTCCTGCAGTACTGCCATTGTATTGTTCTATTGTGCACATGTATTCAGAGCAGAATCTTTTGAAGGTGTTTTTTATACCACCATAGAAGTTTCTTTAAGAAAGCAGCTTTCAAGATTTTTAAAATGGAAAATGGAATTCATCAGCCATCGTTTGGACATTAAGGGATCACAATGGAACGTTGTAGGTAAAGTCTGCTTTAAAAAAAAAACATCTCCGGCGTGCGTGTAGAACGATGTCTGTACAACGCATTCACTTTGGCAGCCGGTACCCAGAAGACTCCTTATGTTTACTATACCGCGTTTTTATTTCTTTCTTGTTTTAAGTCCTAACCTGAATCTAAATGAACAAAATTCCCTACTGACATTACCAAATTATCTAGTCATATTAAAATATACAGGAAAAAAACATCCACCCCTCAAAAAATAAAACTTGTATGCAACCTGGACGACTCCACCAACCATGTCCGTCGATACACGGCCTTGCCTCATTCGGATAAATGCGGGAACGATCTTTTTGAAAACGAAGCTGCAAAGACAAGCGACGTGTCAGATGGCAGAATGTTATCAATGCCCACGCACGGGCTGCGATTTGGAAAAAAAACCTTCGGACGAAAATGCAATACTTTATCAATTCCTACCGTTCAAAAAAGAAACCTTTAAAACATTACACTAGTGTTACTATTTTGATACTTATAACAGCTTGAATTATTGTATTCTCCTGTAAAAAATATGAGGCTGAATCTTCAGGCAGATCGTTTTCACACCTCCATCGAACTGTTTATGGGATTAGTGGTGATAACAATCTTAATCCCAGCCAGAGTGCAGCCAGCTGCAAGTGTGCTGTGATCTTTATAAATGCAGTCACCTGTAGAGGCTGCTATTGTTCTATTGTTATGCATGTTTTGACTCGGTGGCTGCACTGGGCCGACCCCTCGGCCGGCCGCGGCGGGATTTTGCGGCCGACCAAGGCGGGATGCAGGACGCCGCTTAATTTATTTTTGATGGCTTCCCTAAGGTGTTGTGGTATTTTATAGAAATAAATAGTGAAATTTTGAATTGTCCTGGACGAGGTAAAATCTTAAAACCTGTCTCACTGAACTTTTAAAAGGTACTAGGCCTACCTGTAGTCTAGTCTAGGTTGTCAAAATCGTCACCATACTCCCTTCACTTGAGGTATAGTACTGAACATGTTCCTCAGAGCCAACTGATAGCCAATCAGACGAGACTCCCTTTTCAGTCTTCAATTCTTCATGTCTTGCCAAAAAAAAGAAACTTTTGTCTGATTTCTTCGCATATGGACGAAAGACAAGACTAAATCCTAGCTTTTTAAAGTTATATACCATGTGTGTAAAGCTGAAGGCTTATTTAACGTTGCATGGGACACCAGTTTTTAACCTTTTCACAAACAAGCTGTACAGTCGTTTGACCAGTTCCGGATCATTGACCAGTTCCGGATCACTTAAACTTTGCAACAACCACATAATTAAATTACTTCTCACATTACCAATTCCTGTTGATACATGTGAAGAATAACATCCAATAAACCAACAAACCCAAGATAAGGTGACAAGCATCATCGACAAATAAATTATGGTAATTTTTCTGAAGTTTGTCAGCGATAATGATCATTATTTACCCCCCAAATTGTTGGTTGAAAAACGCTGTTAAAACTTCTCACCTTTCAAATTTGAATGCCAGGGCGAATAGCATTTATGTAAAATGGTAAGAATGTGTAACAAATATTTGCCATAAATACTGAGCAGACGTTTTGGTTTTTTTATGAGATAAAATTACCGAAATCGTTTGTTGGGAGGCATCGTACCTTTGCCCAGTTCCGGATCACTCAATATGTTGGTATGTTCAATGGTGGCGCACTCAGTTAGTTAAAATCATACGGCTGTTGTAGAAAGTTTGTCATTTAAGTTGCACTGGAAGCGTGCATTTTTATATTTCAAGGAATGTAAAACTACATGTAATTCATCCAACAGCCGTCGATAGCGTTGCATGTATTTTCAGTTTTATGAATGGGATTGGGAGTATTGGTTTGCAATAGAGGGCGCGCTACTGATTCGGAATAGATTCAACCGATCCGGAACTGGTCAAACGGGTGACGATACTTTTCTCGAAGCCACTTCAAAAGTATTACTTATTTTTTGCCAATGGATACTTGGTGAATGTTATGACATGTGTAGGTAAACTGATCGACTTTTGTTTGTTTAAAATGTTAAAGAGAATGCAACAAAAACATTGTGAATTCAAAAAGTGATCCGGAACTGGTCAACGACTGTAATGGTATCAAACCATGATATTATTATTTTACTATTCCTAATATACACTAAATACATACCACTGAACCAAAAACAAGACTGAAATTCAAGGTTTTTACAATTTTGTCCTATACATAACGTTAAGGCTAAAAGCGTTATGAATGGTATCAAACCAATTAGTATTATTTTACTATTTATCTACCATAGTGCAACATAATAGCATGATCACATTTTATCTGCAAGATCCTACCTAAAATTTAAAGATAGCGTTATGCATGGGACAAATAAATTTTTCTTAAAACAGGGCTTTACACTAAGGGCATCTTGTGATTTTAGTGTAAATCAAACAAGAAGTGCCTATTAAAATAAAGTATAGGTAACCAGCTCTACTACATGTAGGTACAACCCGGTCATGACCTGGTATGACACTTGTGCCCTTGAGCAAGGCACTTAACCATAATTGCTTCGAAAAAGTTGGGAAGGTAGTGCATTCTGCTCTACCAGGCAGGCTCCTAGTGGATGATACCCATGCCTACATCCTTAAGGACTGTGAAGGGGGTAATCCTGTTTCAGCCCCAGGAGTAGGAGGCAACGTGCCCCTGGTGTCAATTGATTTGGGTTGATAGCCCAAATCCGTTATGTGTAGCCCTCACCTTGAGTGGCCGTCCGTGGCCTTGTGAGTTAGGCGATATCTCATTAAAAAAATAATAAAAATTAAAAAAAATTACATTCTTACTAACTCATAGTATGATGTCAAAATTGTTTGCCATATGTAAATTTCTGGCGTTATGCATGGGACAAACAGGACCATGTTTACCAGGCCTTCATTTTAATAAATCCGAGGAGAGCTGTAAATTGCTCTCCTTAAATTAAGAAAGTGAATTAAGGAGAGCGATTTGAATTTACTGCGCATGTGCATGAGAATAGGCGATAACAAAAAATCCGGAAAAATCTAACGCTAAAAATGTTGTCCGGATTTTGGGCAAAGCCCAAATTTGTGGTGTCCGGAATTTGGGCAATTTGACTCGGGCGTTATTGGGACCATAAATGGGACTATAGATGGGACCATAGATGGGACCGGGGACGAGTAATTAGGAGGAAAATACTTTTACAAAAGATGAAATCAGACGTATAGTGTCTAAAAAAACAAAATAATGATCTTCCGAAATAATCCACGAAAATATGAACGGAGCAGTCTGAGTCATGATGTTTTCAATGTGTTTTTGTTAAAAGAAATTTTGATGTTTGGGGTCTTTACCTGTGTTAGTGAATCATTGGGTTAAGTGTTGCCTTTTTGACATTGAAAATTGTTCTTGAAACACATCCTCGAAGATCACAAACCAAATCATTTTGGAAAAATAATGTACATGTAAGACGTCAACTCAAACGTCGTCGACGATCCCCTCACACGTGTGTGACGCACACTCATTGCATGAATTATCTCGAAGTTTCTTCCAGGTCATAGTTCAATGCGTAAAAATATCTCCAGCCGTAAAACACATTAAACGAATCGAAGAACTGGCGCTGTTGCCTATGAACGTGGATAGTGACGACTGGTGAAAAAAGTCTAACGTTTCGCGGGTATCCACACAACACACCGTGCGTTGTTGTCAGTAGACTTTTCAATGTCTCCACACATGTTCCTTTGCTGCAGCAGTAAACATACATGTACTACGGTCAAACTGTATCGCTAATGAAGCGGGGAATGAGACAAGTCTACACATATCAATAGATCTAGCTGCATACAATACACGACGCACATGGAAGAAATAAATCACCGCATGGTGGTCCAGCCGCCGCCGGGCCACAATTTATTTACGAACGGTGAAATAAAGGTAAAATTAACGGGGGGAAAAGAAAAAGCGTGCAATCTTTAGATGTTGCCACTGCCAACTCCGAGATTCAAGCGGCTTATTTTAATCAACAATTAGGGTTTTGAAAAAAACATGCTCTTGTTAAATTTGTAAGGAGCACTTTTTTTTGCTCTCCTTGGAAAACATTAAGGAGCGCGGAGGAGCGCGAGCGCGATCGCGCTCCTTTAAAATTATGGCCTGGTTTACAGATGGTCTCAGTAGAAGACCAAAAGTGTCACTTGGCACCCCAGATTGGCTTTATATGGATTGGGGAATACAAAGCAATGATGCAAAGTGTATTTGAGCAATAAGTATCAATAGTTCAGGCAGTAATGTAAAACTGTAAAAACAGCTAAATTTGCGTTACGCATGGGACATGTACCAAGGCAAACTATACTTGATGACCGCTGGCAATTATTGATATGCTCAACATTTACATAATTTTGTATCAAAGTAGGGGTGTGTCAGTCTCCAAAACATTTTAATCCAGCTCTATCTGTTTAACAACACACCTTACCATAAAAAATTGGTAGAAAAGGCAAGAAAAGTGTTACGAAGACACTCAAAGTTCACTGTCTCCCCAAAATCGATACGAAACACGCAATAACCAAAACCTGCCACTGACAGTTAGTCTGGGGCTACCTGTTACGAGGCCTTTGGTTAAAATTTCACATTATTTTGAAACACGAACACAATACCTTTCACCAAATGAAAGTGCCAATAACTGAGCAAATTTTGCGTCAGGCGATGAACATTTAGTGTTCCAATCTCGGTTTTGATACATTAATTTCAAGAAATACTAAAGTGCAATTGCATTTCCAGCTTTCAAGAATTGCTTTAACAGTTTATCCTTTTCTGGACATTTTTTAAGAAGACACGCTTTTGAAGGAATCATCAATCATAAAGCAGTTTTTAAAAAAATAATCTACTAATTTTGTAAGATGAATTTTGTCCTTTTTTTCTCTTCAAAGGTCATAGGTGGAACTTATAAATGGAATTTGTTCTTTCCAGAGTGAGGGTCAAAATACCTAAGCCTGTCTAAGTTCCTTTTCTTACTTGATACTATTCACAATGAATCAAGGCACACCAGTTCAAAGGCTCACCCATAGGTTTACTTGTTCCTGTACGATTACAGAATTCTATAGATTGAGTACTGCATTACCATGACAACCCAAACCATCAATTGTAGTATTATATCATTCTTAATGCATAGCATTGTAGATGTAAGGTAACCATTCATTGTGGGATTCAGATTGCTTGGGAAGGATCAGTGATATGCAAGTTTCAGTCAGTCTCTGATATGCGCCTATACACGTGTACATTGTCGTTACAGCCCATACATGTACATGTAAGTCACAGTCCCTAAATGCATATGAAAAGTGATTATCACTGACGGGTCAGGCAGTTGTTTCCGAACCCTTTAATTGACTAAATATTTATTCCTTTCGAGTTTCAAGAATCCTATAATAAAATGTTAATTGTTTTTACTTACCATAATATCTTCAATGAGTATCAACAGTAACCAACATGTCATTCTTCCACTGAGCCTTAAGAGGCCACCTTCCATTATTATTTGCCATGTTCCTATCTGCAATTTCAATAACACATACGGAATGTGGAGATATAAGTATGGGCAAGACTAACTTCCCTTGCAGCCTCGCTTTGGTTACATGAGTTTTAGGATAGAGAAACAACAAAATGGTGGTACTAGTTTCTAACTTTTCAGTGGTAGGCCTATGGTTTTGTTTTGCAGTATTTTTATATAGTAAATTAAACTTGCCGAATCAAACTAGAAACTGGGCGTGATTTGTTTTCTCTGCAATAATTGCTATAGTTTATCTGTTTTTCGGCAAGAGGTGGGTTTGTTAAAACCAACAAAAAAATTTTCACCCAGGAAACATAAAACACTACAAAAAACAATGACATTGTATCGAATGAATTTACTTCTTGGTGACACAAGCAAGAATATGAAGGGTTGCCAAATATTTAAGCAAAAACAGGTCAGTTCTTTGGCTGGTCTTAGCTTTAAACAATTTATGTAGTTTCTAACCCCCAAGATCTAACGTTGTCATTCGTTTACTGAGGACTTGAAGATGGTATCAGTCCCCCACTTGAAATCCGGACTTTTGATATGTTAAAAACTAGAGATGAATCCCTTTGAAAACGTTTTAAGAAATAGTTTTGATACGAGGAGCATGCACCGCTAAGTCCATAAAAAGCACAATCAATTTACATGGAGTAATTCCCGCGGAGTTCAGGGTCTATATCCCCAATAAAATACTTCATTCTATGCACTGTAGGCACAAAATGTTATTTCTTTTTTAATTATTTGGCACAGCTGTTGCAAGTGATGATTAAAACCCCTCAAAACGTTGTTTGTTTACACCACAAATGTACACAATTGCCCTTAATCTGCACAGGCGCACATACATTAAACTTTGCCACAGAACGTAGTCATTGAGTGAAGCCGTTAAATGTCATGTACAAAAGTCATGAACTAATCTGAAATACAAAAAGGCCTACGGGGGTTTGTTTTCTTGTTTCTTTTTTCAAGTTGAGTACGGATGTAATTTGACAAAAAACAACTCAAAATGATTCCTCAACTAACCTTTAAGCTAATCCCGTAAGCAGACAACTGGACGTCACTTCGCCTGCTACTATAGCCGGTAAATTCCGAACTCAAAGGCAAACGTCAAACGTCGATGGTGGCCATATTGTCCATTTGCAAAAAAACACAACAAGCGCGTACCAAACATCACAGCAGAGACCAGAGACTAGCTGTTGACAAAAAGTGACAAAAGAAATTCAACACCAACAGTGAACTTTCTTTATAAATCAACCTCCATGACAACCCAAAATAAAAGATTCAGCTTTGAAGATATCGGACAGTTCTTGATTGTTGCAAGGGCGTCGATGGGTGGGGGACGGGGGGACATGTCCCCCCCACTTTTTAGACTGGGGGGGACAGCATATCAGATGTCCCCCCACTTTTTGATTGACTGTTCATTAGAAATATGCAACAACATTTTCTTGATTTAATATTTCATTACAATTTTTTTTCAAGTAAAAGAATAGCGAACAAACGATGAAATGTTTTCTTCATTTTCATTTTTTTTTCTGATGGACCACGCGCAGAATGGTATTTTGGGCCCATTTCCGCTTATATAATACAAACAATAGATGACACGTATCGTCCAAGACAAGAACGCCAAAATCCCGCTTACATACCTTGTTAGCATTCAAGTTATGCGTCGTTTGTGTATGCTATAATGTACGGTACACGATCCCTCCACAAAGGAAGTATGTGTGTGCGCACACGTGCAAATGTGTTTCATTTTGTTACAATCGCACAACGCACAAAATGTAGTAAAATCCATTAAAATAAATAGGAGCAGTTTGGGCCATGACAAGATTTGTTGAAGAAGCAATATTTAGTTTTTTCGAAGAACTACAAGCTGACACACGATAAACGCCGGACTCCCGAAGCATATTAAAAATGTGGGGTGCACATAATGTACAGTAAGATGTATTTTTTCAAGACTTGCTCGACCGTCCCCCCTACTTTTCAGTAGCGATCGACGCCCTTGGATTGTTGAATGCTTCATCGGAGCAGTCGTCATACGCTCTTTCTAAATTCTACAATTCTAGTACACCTACAATGTATGTAAATGCTTAGAATTGCTGACAAGGCTCTATTCCCTGCTTAACAGTAAAGACCTTAAAGACGTCCGAGGAAAAGACTGTGAATTGCTTGTGCGCGTGTTACAAAATTGACCAACGACAACAAACAAAGAATTTGCAAAATTCTCATTTTAAAAATTAAGGCTCAGTGCACAAATGTAAAACTCTTAATTATATTTAAAGTTTACATTTTAAGTAAGGCTTATCACATTTGACAATTCTAGATCAAAGAACGTGGTTTTGTGAATTTACAAATTCATCACAAAACTGCCTTTAATAGGGGTCATGCTAACCAGGGCCTCATTTCATAGAGCTGCTTAAAGCACAAAAAGTAGCTAAACACCAGAAAATTATGCTTACCAGAATAAGGTTACCAGCCAAACTACAATGTTACATGTACAACTTGTGACTGGTATCCTGAAAATTGTCAAGCAATATTTTTTGCTTAAGCAGCTCTATGAAATTGGGCCCTGGTCAGCAGCAGTACATGTAATCCCATTAAGCTTAGCTAATTGGTATACAAATTTGAAACATTGCTTCAGTTCTCAACTGAATTATTTACATTGTAATTAATCAATATGGGTAGTATCAGTGGTCTTGTATGTAAAATTACTGGACTAGATTCATTCCTGACCAGGCTGGCTTTGTTGTCAGATGGGTAACCCTTTGGAGACCATAGCACCCGCAAGCTGCTTGTACCAAAATGCCCTTGACAGCTTCAGCTCAAACAAGAGGGTCAAAGAAAACTTCAGACCCAATTGAAATATATTATAATTAATTAAAACTTGTAAAGCGCCATCTATCTAGAATAAACTTATTCCGAGGCACATAAAAATCAAACAAAAACAAAAAACAGAGAGAGTAACAAAAAAGATTACAAATTACGTAGCTTAGAAAGAAATATGAGCACATTGAATAAAACAGATTTACATAAACGTGTCGGCAAAAACAAGTGGAAAAAATAACAAACAGATAGTCAATCATAAGAAATATTGAACAGGTGAGTTTTTGGCAATGTTTTGAAAATGTCCAGAGACTTTGTAGCTCGGATATGTAAAGGAAGAGAGTTCCAGAGAGTGGGTGCAGATACAGAAAATGCACGAACGCCGTTGCAAGTGGTTGTTTTAGGGATAGTTAAAAGAAGTTGGTTTGTAGAGCGAAGATTGCGAGTTGGCGTATATGGTGAGAGAATTTCTTTGAGATAGGGAGGAGCCCTATCATTTATAGCTTTCCAGGCAAGCAAAATGATTTTGAATTTAATTTTTTGACAGACTGGGAGCCAGTGAAGCTGTTTCAACACAGGTGTGATGTGATCATATTTACGTGTTTTAGATAATACCCGAGCAGCAGCGTTCTGGACATTTTGCAGTTTTTTGATAAGATGCTTGTTAATACCATAAAGCAATGAGTTTCCATTATCAAGCCTGGATGTAATGAAAGCATGTATAAGGATAGAGGCAGACTTTTTATTGAGGACTTTACGAATGCTGCTAATGTTTCTAATACGGTAAAAAGCAGATTGACAAATTTTCTTCACATGGGATTCCATGCACATAGTGTTATCAAACATGATCTCAAGAGTGCGAGCATTTGAAGATGATGTAACAGTAGCAGTGCCAATTTGCATCTGGTGATTGATTATTTTGTCTTGGATAAATGTTTAGACGTTATTATGAGCAGTTCCGTTTTATCCTCATTGAGTTTTAATTTATTATTGGTCATCCATGACTTTATATCAGAAACACATTGCTCAACACGTTTGCGTTCAGATTGCTCATCAGAACTATTTAAATCAAATGAAAGATACAGTTGAGTGTCGTCTGCATACAAATGTACATGGACTCCGTGGTTTCTTGCAATTGCAGCTATTGGTTTAGAGTAAATGGTGAAGAAGAGTGGCCCAAGGGGAACACCAAACAAGAGCGTGGCAAGTGATGATAAAACTCCATTAATGTTGATGGCTTGAGTTCGGTTGCTGATGTAAGATTTAATCCATTGGAGAACTGGTCCCTTGACACCCAAAGATTTCAGGCGTCCCAGAAGGATAGTATGATCTATGGTGTCAAAGGCTGCGGAAAGGTCTAAGAGGACTAAGAACACACCACGTTTATCATCCATAGCGCGAAGAATATCATTATGTACGCGCAACAATGCACTCTCTGTCCCATGATATTTTCTGTATGCAGATTGAGAGGTCTCATACAGATTGTGTTCAGACAGATGATCAGTCAGACGGGCGACAACTACTTTCTCAATTATTTTCGACATAAATGAGAGGTTGGAAACTGGGCGGAAATTTTTGAGATTTTCTGAGTCAAGCGATGGCTTTTTAAGGAGTGGAGTGACGAAAGCACTTTTGAAACGCTGAGGAAAAGCTGCATTATGAAGCGACACATTGACAATTTTGGTGATAGGGGTAGACAGGACAGACAAGTGCCTTTTCAACAGCCAAGTTGGGATGGGATCAACAATTAGAATGTACAATTTTAAAACTTAAATATGTACATTATTTCTTTTTCTAAATAAGTGTTTCCTGAATGTTAAATTTCCCCCGAAAAAAGCACAAAAACAAAGTGTGAGTCAAAAATTCAACAAGATTAACAATATTAAAGCTGTATGCATCTGAAGGGAGCAGGCTGTAAAGGGTTAAGATTGTAGCAGGTCTTGGGGATACCCTGCGGATATCTCTTTTGGTCTCTATACACAGGATGACCCGGCTAGCTTTATTGTTAGGTGGTTAAGACTGCTGCAAGTCTAGGGTTCAATTGTACACCCTATATATCTCTTATGGATTCTACACACAGGATAGCCTTGACCAAGTCGTTGGAGTTTTATTTTCATTTATTAATTTTGTGTGTTTTTGTTGCCCTACCCGCCCGAGCTACATGTATGTATGCAGTCTCTGTGTGCACATGTGTAACGCAGTGCTTGAGTGGCGCAGAGGTGTTGAAAGACACAGTAAACCCACCAAGTATTAAGATTATTGATATTGAATATGTGTGTATATATATTTGAAGATAAACTCTAATTGAAGTTATTTATGAATGGTGGTTTACTATTACCAATTGGCCAAAATTATGGCAGAGATTGTTTCGTAAGATTTTTCAGATGGCCTTTACTGGAGGGTAAAGGGCGAATGCAAAAAGGCGCACATCCAAGTATTTTATGGTGAGAATCACCAAAGAACCACACCTGGCTGGAGTGAAAGTGTGACTGTGTGGGAAGGTTTACGGCGAGGGGGTGTATACGCCCGACGTTATGGACGTCTGATCAGCTTGATGGGCAAGTTCAGGAGATACTCAGCACAAGAATATAAACTGTGAATAGTATTATAATTTCCCTCGGCCAAGTATTTTGTATGCTCTAACATTATTTGTTTTGCACCTACTGAGATGAGTCATCGGTGGAGTAGGGTGCGTCACAGTGTGTGACAGTCGATCAATGGTACAGATAAACGACGTACATTGTAAATAAATACCAGTGGCGGGTGATAGCCATTCTCGGATTTACCAATAATTAGTGGTCAAATGCATTTATTGAATTCAATTATACTGCCATTTTAATTATTTGCTATTCTGCCTTTATTTCTAAAGCCTAAGTAAGGTTACGAATAACGATTGGTTTTGCTCGAGCTTGAGGAAGATGTTGGGATTATAATTTAAATTCACACATGTATATATAGATCAATTTGTATATTTTTAGAGAATAAATTACCACTGAACTTAGACCCAGTAACTGGGCACTGTACTCCTTTTTTGAAATGTTTACATCATCGGTCGTTGGAGCTACAACGACCGATGATGTAACAAATTTGCTCTCAGGGCAGTTTTATCATTGATTTGCTTTTACGTCATTCATTTTCAGGTAGTAAGCACCGGAAGGTTAGCTTGCCTTTTCGTGTGCTTACGGTTATCAGCGCTATATGAGCTAGCAACTCGTACGTAAGCACAGAATCAGCCGTTAATCAGCCCTGGGCCCAAGCCGGTTTCATGACCAATGATTACCACATTGCATGCCCTTAAACATGGCACCATGTACAGCACTTGATGTGATTTCTTTGAGCAAGAAAGAGTAATGCAGAATTACATTGCATGGATCATGCCTTTTGGCCCAACCTGTTTCCAAGTCTGAAGCTGAATCTAGAATGTTTATCTGTTTTGTTTATAAATATTTTGGCAAAGCCAAAGCATCACATGACTGCAAGAACAATGGAGACAATACCAACTTATTTTTTCGGACAAAGACATTTCAGTTGTATACTTTGGAGAAAAACTCCAAACAGGGAATACCTACGCAGTCACAGGTAGGGACTGAAAACTGAATCCAGACTTCAGTCCGTGAATTGAATAATTGAACAGCAGTAGTCTAGAGTTGAAAGGCATGAGCTATGGCTATGCAGGGAAGACACTGATGAGCCAACCTGACTCAATTCTTGTGCATAATTAATAATAATGCCCAACTTAATTTTAGATTGTGACGATAAGATTCGGCATTATTTCAAGAATTACCACAATCTCTCAAAAATAACCAGGCAATTAGTAGTCAATTCTTCAATAGTCAGTAGTGGAGTACACAGTGAGTGACTGCACAGCAAACGTTTAATGCATTGCCATTTTTTTATTTTGGGTTCAAAACATTCCCGAACGAAATTGTGATTTATCTTGGTACTTGGTACTTGGTAGGTTTTCCTCCTGAAACTTCCGCGGGGGAACTTGACAAGGAGGTCGTGTTTTACTTCCGTGGAAAATATTTCATTCTTCTTGGACAATGCAAACTCATCAAAGAACGATTAACACTCTTCAAGTACCGAAATAAACAGACTTATCTACTCACCTCTTTCTATAAAACGAACTTTTGGGGTAATCTTCTGTGCACATACATGTAACCGATGTAACATAACCAGACGACAATCACTTTTGGAAAATTTGACACTATTGACAATTGCAGAACAATTACCAATTGAGGGCGCCCTCCGAATTTGCACTGGTCGAATTTTAAACAAGCTACATGTAGCTAGCTGGGCCCAATACTTAAAGCTGCTTCTAAGCACAAAAAGCTAAGCTTGACAAAGTTATGCTAACCAGAATACGTTTACCAGTCAAAGTACTATTTCTTGAGTACACAATGACTAGCATGCTGCCTAATGTTGCTTTAGCAGAAGGTTGTGGAGCATAATAATTATTTGCTTGAGCAGCTTAAGCAGGACAAATTGCTGAACAATTATCTGCTTAGCATAAATGAACAAAATACCAGTCAAAGTTTGTACAAGGGAGATGTTATTTGGGCTAGTAACCTTTTTCTGTTAAGCACACATTTCTGCTGTTTGTGCTTCAGCAGCTCTACATAATATTAGTTTTAAAAAAAATATTGCTAACAAATTTTAGAAAATTGTGATAGCTTTGATACTTATTCTGATATTAAGGCATCCTTTGTGTTTGGCAGCTCCATCATAAAAGTTATAAGCAACAAAAACTTGCTATTGCAGAAACCTAATGCTTACCAAAAAAAGACTCCATCTAAAATAACATACAGTTAGGATTGCTGCGACTGGTGCCCAATTCATATATCTCAGGAATTAAGTTCTGCTTAACAGTTTGCTTGACCAATTTCATAAGCCTGTAAGCACAAAACTTGCAAGGCACAGAAAAATCAGCAAAGCAAAGTAGTTTACCACCCAAAATTCCATACAGTTACCACTGCTGTTACTTGTACCCCTGTTCCCATCATTGAAGAGAAGAGTTCTACTCATTTACAGCTTTCCGGACCAATTTTATGAAGCCAACCAGCAGAAAAACTTGCTTAGCACACAAAATATTGACTAACAGAAACAGGTTTACCTGCCGAAGTGCAATAAAGTTTACATTGTTGCCACTTAGGTATGCTAAGCAGAATAAATGCTTGGCAGTATTTGCTCAGTGAATGGAATTTTGGCATCACACTTTGCTGAGCAGCTAAGATTGATCAAACTCAAGATCAAACTTAGCGATTTTAGAAGTCGAGCCGTGAACTCCCGTCTTCTTTTACCTGTAGGTATAAAGAGAGGCACCAGTTTTACAAACTCCATAGTTTCAATGAAGTGTGTTAATGTGTGCTGTGTGATGATGGTCCATTTATTACAGATATTAGGTGACATTTTTGATCCCAGGATTTAGATTTGTTTTTAATTACTCGTAGCTAGTTTTTGTATTCAGAATGTTAGCTTCCTTAGCGAATAAGTGGTAGTGAGTTTTAAACTAAAAATGAATTGATGGGATGCGACATAACCTCCTCCTTCAATCATGTACAAACAATTGTGTTATGTGGATTTGTTTGGAAAAAAAAAAATACAACTAAAAATCCTTTAAAAGAAAATAAGCCAATGCAATTTAAGCTGTAAAATTATTATAAATTGCATTTACAAATTTATAAACAATAACTGCAGTCAAAGCA
The DNA here is from genome assembly GCA_037783415.1 of Leptasterias polaris. NCBI lineage: Eukaryota > Metazoa > Echinodermata > Asteroidea > Forcipulatida > Asteriidae > Leptasterias > Leptasterias polaris. The sequence continues at coordinate 156,594 of JAZGTN010000019.1, forward strand.
CACTAATTTCAAAGCTGACTTCATATACTTTATTTTTGATAATGATCTCAACTGAAACTGTTATTCATATAATGCCACTTTAAGGTCAAGTGGTGTGTTGTAAACAATGAATGCAAACTGTACATAGAGCAAGTTGAACCCCTTTCTTTATATAATAATAGGACTCAGGAGAAGGGAACAAATTAGCGCTATTTATAGTAAGCAGTTAAGTAAAATAAAATAAGTTCATACTACCTTTTGCCCTGATAAGTTTTTCTGAATTTTAAGTGGACACTCTCCTTGAATTTTAAGTTCCCCTTTTATCTGATAATTTATAAAAGGAAAGACACTAAATTTAAGTCAAGTAATTTCTTTTAATTTTGTTTTGATATTAAAACAAACTTCCGAGATATCATTTGTGTTTTTGTGCATTACTCAAAGAGACAAGTACATTGTTTATTGTTTGCTTCAATTAACTATCTTTTTGCCTAAATCATATTACTGTTTTTAGACAATCTGATGGGTACACTTGATATCTCATGCTCAAAGACTTAAAACTGAAGAGTTTTAACTTTCAAATTTTGCAACAACGAGGATCTCAAACTGTTGCTTTAAGACATTTTAGTATGCCAGTCTAGCTTCAATTACAATTTTTGTTAAAGTCGCAATGAAAGTCGAGCTTCAGTTGAAAGTTTAAGAAGCATTATTGCACAATTAGACACCACATGTTTACACTTCAACGTTTTTTACATACACACTTTGCTTTATGCATTACCTAAGAAATCATTTTAAAGGGTGTGCAAAACATTGGAAATTCTGTCAAAGACCAGTATTCACAATTGATGTGACCCCAACATATACATGAAATAGCAATCCAGTGAAAGTTTCAGCTAAATCGGTCTTCCTGAAAGTCTTCCTAAAAACTATAGCACTTCAAGCAAAACTTATTCGAGGGAAGTTTACCACCTTGACCATCTTTATACCATGTAAGTTACGAACAATTCTGTGAACGATTATATTTTTAATCTTACTAATGTTGTACACACCCTTTAAAACAAATTTTCTGTAACTCTTTTTCAATGAAAACCTTTGCTTTACAAAACCTTGACTTTTTTTCAAACTGTGTCTTTTAAACAGAATATTAGACCAACAAATTTACATTCCTAAATGTTCATACTTATAACTCTACCTTAACATGGATGAAGTACACCCACTTTACTTTAGTTACATATCGTCAGCAATTTCACGAAGGGCAAAAAAGTCCCCTGCAGTCAAAAATATATGTTCTGAGAAAACCGCATTTGAAGTTTAGCTTATTTTGAAACTACTGGTTGGTATACTATTCAAAATCTTATCTTGGAAATTTTTACATGTCAGGAAAGTAGAGATCCTAAATCATACAAATCTGTTTCAATTTTGTCCATAACGTGTTTAATTAATGAGTATTTATTTAATTAACAAAATTGTCTCTTCGTGAAAACGTTACAAACCGTGCTCTGTGTGCAGCGCGTCGTGTATAAACTTTTTGGCTGTTCGTGAAAACACAAAAGCCGGAGCACCCACGTTTGGCACCGTGCCAAGGGATAATTCCACGCGTTAGAGCAATACCTTTTTGGCTCTTCGTGATAACGCAAAAGATGGCGCGCTCATGATTGGCACTGTGCCAACTGTAAATCAACGTGGTAAGGTATACAAAAAATTTACAAAAAGGTTTTTGGCTCTTCGTGAAAACATATTTCCAGGTTCTTGAGGTTTTTGTCATTCATCAACTTAGCGTAATTAAGAAACTGGACGATTTTGAGACCTATAACTTCGTAAATAGTTAGATCCCAATCACCTTGGTCGAATCCACCCAAAAAGTCAAAATTAGTTTTTTATCGATTTTTCAGGTTTTTGGCCCTTCGTAAAATTGCTGACGATATTCTTGAAATTCATCTAAATTTCTATAAGAAACCATTCTTAAAACATAATGTTTTAACAATAAGTTTTCAATCAAGATAAACCTTTTGCAACATGGTTGTTTATGTTCAATCAAGCTTTGCATGCAGTCAGTGGCAATAAGACAACACTGGTAATTAAGGAGTGATGTTTCTTTCATCGAGCAGTATGGTTGTGTTCCTCTGCTGTGTTTATGGCATGGATGATAATGTACTTGTGAGGCTGGTGAATGCATCTCAGCCACTTTCAATTAGGTTCCAAACTACCTGTGCATGGCGCTGATTTGAGCGTTTCAAATTACAATTTATTACAGGTAAACTTTAATGGGCCTGTTGTGCTGTGTTTGTCATATTGCCAGATGTGCATCTAACAAATATTGTTTTTATATAGTATACCTAAATTGGGATGTATTCTCTTTCAACAAAGTTGGTTTAAAATACCTTCTCTCACTTGTACAGAACCTTAGAATTTAAATACAAGAGAGCCTTTTTTAGTATTAAAAATGGTTTCAGCTATGACAACATTTACCAATAAAATATCACGAGAGAATACACTAACATTTAAAATATTGTTAAAATAATAAAAGTACACAAATCTGAATTGTTTTAAAGTTGAGGAAAGTTAAGTAAGACATATGAATAAAATGGACATATAAACTGGTGCATTATAGAATGTACCTCACTGAAGTTTACAGTATGTTGTGAATATTTATCATAACACATACATGTACATGTATGTGCTGTGAATATAAGTTACATTTGTATCAAACTTGAGACCCATCAGGGATGACTACAAGCCCAAGTGATGACAACAGACAGGTTTGCTCAGAGACTCCACCCCCATCAAAGCAAGATATTTATTGGTTTAAAAAACACAGACCTAGCTTTGTACAATGACTTCATAAGCTTCCTTAGATTGAAATGATTATTGGAGATTGTTATCAAACCAGGCTAGCAAAGTCTATGACCCTTGACCCAAAAGTATACAGTACTGAAACATAATCATCCTGCGACTTTCTTTCCTTTCCCATGATACAAATGAGACATTGCGCTGTGATAAGTAAATCCAGATTTCATCTAGAACATCTTGCTTATACCAACTAAATTATTTTCAACAGTTTGAGTGTGAAAATGAAATATTGTTCCAATTTGCACTACAAAAACCAACTTGATAGGTTTATACCTCATGACTGAAGTTGCTCAAAATTATTGGATACAATCAAGTCAGTTTGAAATCTGGCTTCAACCAACCAACCAGTTCACATAGGATGTTGTCTTTTTTCAGCCAAACTTGTCTAAACTTAGAAACGCTGGATGTTTATGAAAGCCTAAAACAACTTTGTGTTGTTCTCTCTTCATTGTGGTCAGATGACCTGCTGATATATAATGATGCCCCTGGACAATCCATTGTTTTGTACCATACTTTGTTTCCCTTGTACTACGATGACAAAGGGTAATTAAATTAATGCTTAAAATCTCCCTCTTCTGGGGTGTTCTTGTGAAAACCCTGGTTCCAGACCATTGTCCTGTTGTTGTACAAATGATAATGACAATTGTTCATCATTGTGTTTGGCACATGAGAAACAAGTCTGAGATTCCAGCATAGCATGGCTGATTTTCAGCTGTGACTTACTGTCAAGGTTTGGCCACTATCAAGGTAAAACATTATGTAATTTCTAAAAAGAAAACAAAAAATCCCGGCACATTTTGTGAGAATGTTTGTTGTCTTTACTCTGTTTAGTCACAGTTGTATTGTAGAAATGATATTCTCCAACAAAATCACTTTCAAGGAGCACGAATAACGCCAGATACAGACCTTCGTGATTTGATATGAACAGAATAACCTTTGACCTGCCTAATTTTCTCATCCCATGGTGGTGTGCATGTGTGCGCACACAAACACTCTCTAATATAATGTGTTAATTAAACAGTGTTTCATTGCTTGGATATTTTTATCAAATGAAACCATTCAGCTCTTAAGACTGGTCTGGTGCCCGTCTGTATCCTTATGGATACAGACCAGTCTAATGATAAGTATGCAACTACTGTCTGTGTTGTTTCTTGAATACACTGTCATGGCCTACTACATTTTCTAATCAAAACATTCAGTAAAACATTTATAAGTACATTATGACTATTATAAGCCAACGGCAAAATATACTAATACTACACATTACATTGAAACGAATAAGGGAAACATGGGTGAATATGAAGGTGTGGTAATGAAAGTGAAAGTAACTAAACAAACTTGTATAACATCCTGTGAGTGATTAGCAATAGTTATAACCAGGAACCAGGTGAAAAATACTTTTTTATACATAATTTCAAAAAACCTAAAAAAAAGCTTCCCACTTTAGGTTTAAAACGTGAAAAATAGTGGGTACTGAAAGAGTTTAGCAGTAAATATTGCTGTAAGTTGTCCTGGCTAAAGCAAAAATGAGCACAATACCAGTCGAAGATTGTACATGTGGAACGGTATTTTGGCTACCTTACTCCAACAAGCAAAGGTATTCTACGCTTCTACCTTTTTTCAGCTCTATGAAATAGGGAAATAGGGCCCAGCTTCTTGTAATTCTTTACTTTAAATATAATAAAAAATTACATCACTTATCCTATCATGAAAATATTGATCTTGCATGGAAATATCAAACCAAACACAAATTACACATCATTGACCAAGATAAACATTATTACTTGAAAAACTGTTTGGTCGGAATTATAGTGCAAAGAGAGCTTTACTTTTACCATTGGGTAAAACCCCCATAAATCTTAATGTGATTGATTTGGTGCCAGTTAGTTGTGTAAGTTTAGTTTATTGATTGTATACAATTGGGAAACAATCCTTTTTGGTTGGGCCGGCTTTGAGACATGCATGGCAAAGTTAAATGGTTGATGGGTAAGTCAAAGGGGTCAAGGTGGTCAAGGTTTTTTTAGAACAACTCCTTACCAATCAAAATTTCAAGCATAATGCAACTTCAACATGTAAATTTTGATGCATTGCAAGGTCCAGTGATGTGCTGTTTGAGTTACCCCTTCCACTTTGAGTCACAGCTTCAGCTCCTTAGCAGTTTATGAGTTGAAAAACATTCCATTGTGAACTTCTCTTCAATCTGTGGACAAGCAAAGTAAGACACACTTGAATAAGGATTGTATCAAATTTCATCATGCTTGTGCAAGGTTTTAGAAACACTACAACATTGGCTTGTGAACAATCATTACATTGGAAACATTTTCAACAACGCTTGAGCCTCAAGGACAACTAAAAGGCAGCACATCATCCACTAATTACTACTATAACAGTTGAACAAACATAAGTTCGGAGAAACAATGAGAAACAAAACAATACGACTTGTGACGGCTCATCCTTAGATCATAAACAATATTAAAGTTCAACAATCACTAGGTTGGCTTGGTAGTGGCATGCTTATGAATAACTGAGAGACGTCACAACCTTAGCTCATGAATCAGTTGGTAGTTTAGCAATCACAAGGTATACAAGTTGACACAGACTTCATATCATTCTTCAAACTAATTAATAATAATAATAATAATAATAATGGCTTCTTATATAGCGCTCATATCCGTCACTCAGTGACGTTCAAGGCGCTTCAACAGTCAATATTTTCCTGCAAGGTATATATGTGGAGCTACTTTTTGAATTTTGAGGCCTATTTCTTTACATAGCACCATGTAATGGTTTACAAGGTGCTGTGGCGCAATATGCAGCCAATCAAACCAGGAACACCGGGGCGAACCCCTTCTCTTTTCGATAAGTGCACTGGGTTCTTTACGTGCATTACACAATACATGGGACCAACAGCTTTGCGTCCCATCCGAAGGACGAAGCAATAATGGTTAAGTGTCTTGCTTAATAAGGACACAAGTGTCACGACCGAGACTCGAACCCACACTCTGCTGAACAGAAACACCAGAGCTTGAGTCCGGTGCTCTTATCCGCTCGGCCACGACACTAACCAAGAGACAGCATTAAGAGACAGCATAACTTTGGCTCATGAACAATTTGGGAGTTAGGCAATCACTATGTTTCCAAGTTTTAAGGGACAACACACTACGTTTCAATATAATTAGGAGACGCCACATCCTTGGATCATGAACAATCTTAAAGTTCAACAATCACTAGGTTGGCTTGGTAGACATCATGCTTGAGATTAACTAAGAGACGTCACAACCTCGGCTCATGAACAATTTGGAGTGTAGCCATCACTAGAATTGCAAGTTTTTAGGGACTACAAATCATGCTTCGTAAATCATGCTTCGTAACTAACATCTTGTAGTTTCAACATTCACTAGGTTTGCAAGTTTTTAGGGACTGGAAATCATGCTTAAGAAAAATTAAAAGACAGCACAACCTTGGATTCTAAAAAGTTTTTGAGTTCAACAATAACTACAATGTAGGTTGTCTTGTTATTAACTTGTGAGTTCAACATTCACCAGGCTTGCTAGTTTGAGGGACTATACATAATGTTTCCAAATAATAAAGATATGGCACAATCTTAGATCATGATCAACTTGATCATCAATCACTAGATATGCAAGCTTTTGGAGACTGCACCTTTTGTTTCACTTGATCATGAAACAAATAACAAACAATCTGTAGGGTGGCAGGTTTTGATGGATCCTTAAAAACATTGGCTCAGGAACAATATCTCCAATGTTTAATAAACTTAATACAAAACATTTTACACCCAGTACACCCAGTACGACCTCTCAGACCTTTGGGTCGTATCATTTGTCCATCATGAAGTGGTTACTAACTTTATTGCTATTTCATACCTTTTTCATGTTCACCAAAACTGTGATTCCTCTCCAAACTTCACTATGATGTGCCCTCATGTTCCGTTGTCGTCGGCTCTGTTGATGTCACCATCGTCTATGGTTAGTAGCAGCAAAACCTTTCCTCGTCAAAACCATCAAAACAATCTAAAACAAAATCAAGTCAATCAGGGCATTTTGAATTGAAAGAATTCTGACAATAGGATTCGATAAAATGTTTGATTTGTAATATTTGAAGCAATGGTAAACTTCAAGGAGAGTATGACTTGTTTCTTTAATCTTTGTAGGTGTAGCTTTCATGGTCACTGTCTCTTAGCCGGGCATGAGAATAAGCGATGCTAAAAATTGTATGTCCGGATTTTGGGCAAAGTCCGGAATTTGGGCAAGTTTACCCAGGCGTCAGCGTCGCACTCAGTGAATCCCTCTGGGGACCATGTGTGGGATCGAGGACATGTTAATAGGAGGGAAAACACTTTTTAAAAAGATGAAATCATTACAGTGCTAGACTTCAATTGTCTTAAAAAGCTCAAAATAAAACTTGAGATAGTGATTTTGTTAATTTGAGCTGCAAGAAATCACAAACACTACAACCTTAAGACAGTAGTTCAGGAGAAATTATTATCTCAAGTTATGAGCTCTTTTTTGGGACCGGAAGTTAAGGTAAATAATAAACCTGGTCTTCATTCTGATACTGAATCGAAAGGAGCTTTTAAACCAGAAATAAAGGTCAACATGGGGTCATGGTAACCCTTGTCTATCATTTAATGCTGAAAGGGTTTATAACTGAAAAGAAACTGAAAATCGGGTGTGTAGTTCTTGAGATATGGTCCCACTTCCGGTTGACCCAAAAGTAAAGGTCAACATGTGGTTACGGTTTACCCAAGGCTAATCTCCAATGCCCAAGGAGTCTATAACTGAAAAAAGTTTGAAAATCGATTGTGTACCCAGTCTGCAAGCCGCTATCGGTCCGACAGAGGACCAATGATGGACCATCAGCGGACCTCTGCCGACAGAGGACCGCTAGCGAGCGGTTGGACGTTTGTGCCGGTGGCAGCCACTCGTCGGCCCGCCGTTGGCCCATCATCGTGATCGATTTCAACATTCACTAGGTTTGTAAGGTTTTTATGGACTAGACAAAGCTCAAGGCACAACCTTGGCTCTTGAAAAATTTCAGAGTTCAGTCTTTACTAGGTTTGCAATTTGTTTGAGGCTTCCCATCTTGCTTTGGAATATTTAAGAGACATCTAAACTTTAGTTCTTTTTTAATTTTACAGTTCTGGTTGTGAAGCCAAGGACTCTCTGAAAAGGGTACTTATTCACAACACTAGCCAAGAACCCCATGGAAAACAAGGAGCCTTTTTTAAGTTTTAGAAAATACATTTTGGAAAAAAATACAGAGAGAAATATTCCAGGGAAAACCCGTGCATCAGGTAGGGACTGATAACCCAATCCACATAGTGTTGCCAGTGTGATTTGAACCAGGGTCCCAGAGGTGGAAGGAGAGGAAAGATACCACTATGCCAACCTGACCTATGAACCCAACCTTGAACAATTTAAGAGTTCAACATGACAAGTAATCAATTATGACAAATACCTGCATTAGATTAATACTTGAAAAAAGCAATTGATGACGTATTTAATACTTAATAATAAACCACCGAACAAAGATATTGACAAAATAGAGAAACCGCCAACATAGGGCTAGATAGCTCAGTTGGTAGAGCGCCGGCACGTTAAACCGGAGGTCGTTGGTTCAAATCCCACTCTAGTCAATTTTTCTTGGTTCAACCCAAAAGTATTTAATACCTATCAACACGGTTTGAGTTAGGACCCCGATACGACTATTGTCGCGACGTAGTGAAGACTGATGAATCTTTACTTGATTAAAAGTTTTTGTAAATATCAATCAAAGAATGGAATACTTGATTTGTTATCATAACCAGACCACAGGCCTTCTTACTTTGCAAGAGGGAGGCATCCGTTAATACTGCACAGTGACAGGGCAATCTGTTTGTTGAGATGAAAACCAGACATGGATAGACTCCTTCCCAAGGATTTGGGAGGGCCATAGGCAGCAGCGGCAGGAACACTTTTAAAAGTGGGGGGGGGGGGGGGGGGGGGGGCAAATTCTTCCCCATGTATTTTATTTCCATTTGCACAACATAGGTATGTAGGCACACACTGGCTATGTTGGACTATTTTGGGGTACAAACATAGACCCATACATGACTCTGGAGGTCTTCCTGCAGCCGATTTCACGAAAGTAGTGCGTAACTTGCGCCATGTCTTAAAGTTACGCCATGTAAATGTTGCGCAGCTGCGCCACTTCCTTAAATTGCATTTCACAAAACTTGCCTTAGCTGCGCAACGTTTTAATAACTAAAATAATTAACAAACACCGCGGACGAGGCTAATAGCAACCTTTTCAACGACTGTTGCCTGAAACCACAGAAAAAAATGCAACGGAGCGCCATTTTAAATCGCGATCTTTTTAACACAACAACATGTTTGTACGGTAAAGTGTCAACGGCGGTAAGTGTCGGAATAAGATGGTTCAACTTGGACCAATGACTTCGTTTATTTTGAATTCCCATTATATTTCATTATCTGACTGCTAAATTAAGTTGATGTTGCCATGTATTTTTAAAACAAAGCTCGATTAATTTGGTGGGGTGGCCGTTGAATTTATTTTCAGCTGGTTTTTGAACACAACAATATAAAAATTACTTGAAAACCAATGGCTGACGAACGTGTTTTTTTTTTTAAGTAAGCTACAGAAAAGAAAGAAAGCAACATCTTTCTGTAAGCACTGAAATAACGTTGTTTACCGAGGATAGTGTAGCCTACTCGGGTTAAACACGTTGTGCCGTTGGCAGTTTATCAACTTGCGCTATAAAACACTGACTTACGCCATCACAATCGAGTGCGTAAGTTGCGCCATTTTTGTGGCGTAACTTTCAAACTTGCGCCACTTTCAGACGTGACGTAACTTTCGTGAAATCGATCATAAATTCGTGGCGCAACTTATGCCATAAATGTTGCGCAAGTGGACTTACGCCATGGCGTAAAGTTTTGTGAAATCGGCTGGAGTAGAGTAGACCGCTCCCTAAAATAAATCGTCAAATTTGGCTGTTATCAAGCATTTTCAAAAAACTAAGTTCGCGTGATTTATCTGAACCAAATTTTTTTGACGGCAATAAATCATATGATCTTTGGAGTTTACTTCCAGCGATCTAAAAAGTGTATTATTGAACCAAATTCAACTCGGCTGTAAGCCCAAATGCAATTTGCCCTTAAAGATGGCGTTTTTCGGGAACAATCGTGCGACAAAATTACTATACCTTATACAATGAACAACTACCACCAATCTGTGATTTTGCCAATTGGCCCTCAAGACAATTTTGTTAGTTCGTTTAAATGCAGATCGTGTCTACGTCATTCAGCCGCTGAGCTAATCGGATAACGTGGCGAGTGCGCATGCTCATAAAGACAAATTCCGACTGTACCTCAAGACTCTTTCTAGAACAGTCAGTGCGCAGGGGTCCGAAAAGAGCTTCCTTTCATTTGCAGCGTATGCATGACCGTCAAGGTTTTGCATAAATAATGAGCTTGGAGGACACTTTTTCAAAAATTCATTACGGGAAAATGATTAATTTTAACAAAACAAAAACATCACATAACGAAGTAATGTTTCATTGTACCTACAAAAACTATGACATAATTTTCTGTGATCAAAATAAAGAAATATGAGACCAAAAACATAAGCATCCGTGTGCAGAAATAAGGGTCTCCGGAAAAGTCATTTGCTTAATAGTTAACGGAATTGGGCAGAAGAATTTTACTAATGGAATGTTAGCTACACTATTGATCTAGTCTTTCGCTGTATTCTTTATTTCTGAGGATTCTCGAAACAGTCAAGAACACTTAAAGAATCCGTCTTCGTCAGCATTACCGTTCAGAATCGAAATGTCCACCATATCTCGTTTGTACAATGAGAGCCCCAACTTCATTGGTCAAACTGTGAACCAAACTGATAGTGCTATCTTGCTATGTAACCAATCAGCTGATGCGTAAGGAAACGCTAGGCTTGTATGGCTCCTTACTTATACTACATAGAACTGAATACTGTGTTGGGTAAACATTGAGGTGCCCGACTATCTTGTGAGAACACTCACGATGTACAATAAATTATTTCATCGTTTCAAGGATTCTTTTGTTTTGTTTGACAAACCTTTACAAAAGTCATCTAGATTACTGAGAGGGAAAAACCAACATTTATACTATTTTTGGTCTTAGAAACGTTTCACTTTGGCTTCCTCACGATTGGCTCTCCAAATGCGTTTGTCTAAAGAAATTAGAGGCCTACCGCCCAAGCCCATTAAAAAAAATTACAAAAATAAACAAATCTTGTTTAATTCCATTCCTCCGAGTCCGATGCTTAAAGTAGATAATTTTATTTTACCCTTCTAGTGAGGAAACCTATGGTCAGTTAATTAATTTTAATAATTGTTTACCACCATAATGACAACACTTTCACAATTGTTTTCTTGTTTAATGGAAACATTTATTTATTTTTAGTTTCTTCTTTCAGCTGCATGAATTTCTCACACACATACCCACATTTTCATGTGCACTAGTACAAATTAATTATATTAAACATTGAAATATTAATGCTAAGCATAATTAAAAGCAACTACAAGGACGCCGAGGCAATTAGGAGACCTGTATAAACCATCAACGTTGAAATATTTTAAATTTCACTTTGATACTATTTATGTTCCCTCTTATCTCTAGAGTGTATCACAATTCATTTGCAATAGATAGATTGCAATACGCGTCATTGACCGCCATCTTTGATGTAAAACAATGGAAAAGTGCACGCGTGTACGCGCTACGCACGACTCTCAGCCATCCACGCGTGCACAATTCATCAAAGATGGCGGCCAATGACATCTATTGCAATCCATCTATACAGCATTTGGTACACTTGGTATGTTGAGTATTGTAAAATAAGTTTACTATTTTCTTCTGACTCACACAACGGGTTTGTTATTTCAAGTATACGGTTGATCACACAAAATTCTGCGACTATTTTTGTCGGCTGTAACAAATCCTCTATAGTAAAATACCTATAATAAACAAAAAAATTAGGTAAAGGATCATAGATTGGCTTTTGTCTATGCAAGGCTTTATATTTATAGGCAAAATTATAAAGAAAGATACAATTATAAAGTCACATGTGAAAGTTCCAGCTGAATGCAGTGTCTATATGCTGAGAAAACAGCAAAAAACTGTCACGGTATTTTAACAAGAACGCCGAATCCATCCACGTTTAGCGAAGTGACAGATAGACCGCATCTCTGGCTGCGGCATTCTTGAACGGGACACCATTACACCAACCCACAGAAATCTGGCCGCGTTACGACATAAGGAAGATACTAGTCACTGTTCAAGTTCTCCGCAGTCCAGGCAAGTACCTCCTGATGGAATCCTCCAAAGCTTTAACTTGAAACAACGGTAGGTCACAGAGAGTGTTAGGCCTGAAATTTGGGGTAAAAAAAAAGTACCAGGTAACATAATGGTACATGGTGCATGCTAAAGGCTTCTAGTGGGAATAACGCACGGAGACACGTTGCGGCGCAGCCGGGATTCCAGACCCAGTCGCTATAAAGTCAGCCTATTTTTACACCTGATCGCTACAAGTCTCGTGTGTGCTGGTTATGGCCCGGCCATGCAGTACACTCGACAAGCGGTGACTCGCACTGCAGGACTGGTGAAATGTGCATCATGGGCCATTGCTAATCTATTGTCCGGGGATGGCAATTCGCCTACGTTAATTGCCGGTTTTTGTTAGGCCTATGTATCAGATTATTTTGAGAAATGTAAAGGTGTGTACAATATTACAAACGGGGTTGTCAGTGAACCCCAATTTGGTTTCAATAGTGTTCTTTCGTTTCGCCGGTTCGTTGTACGTGTTAACCCTTTCATTACCAGCAAATATTTCACAGTAGGACCTTGCATACCAGCAGTGTGTTACCCCTCACAATGCTTCTGCACCAACGAATTTGTGTGGATTTTAATGAAGAGCGCCACCAATGTGCAGTGAGTGATTTTTCATGTGTATTGTATGCACTGTACAGGCATACAGTGTAATCCTCCATGGTGTAAGTAAATCAAATAGCATTATAGCATACCACCAAATCTAAATCATTTTATGTCACTGAACTATTTATTGAAGGACATTAAATCCAAATGAACCACAAAAAAGTGTTGACAAACGACCAAATCTAAATCATTTTATGTCACTGAACTATTTATTGAAGGACATTAAATACAAATGAACCACAAAAAAGTGTTGACAAACGACCACCCCCTCCCCCCCTCCCCCTCCCCCCCTCTTTCAAAGTTGCCTTGGATTGCGGACACACGAACACATTTTTGGCGGCAACATTGAATAGGGGGGGCAGGGGGGGCAGGGGGGGGGGGCTATTGTTAAAAATGCCTACAAATATGGAGCTACATATTTCTTTATGCCATAAATTTAAACCAAGTGCAATGTATGGTAATTCTCAAAGCAAGGAACGACGCACATTGGATATGTACATTGTTTGCAAATCATCCTCGTTTGTTTTCTCTTGTGTAATCGACGGTTACTACAAACGATGCAGTCACGTTTTCTTCCGGAAGGGTTTTTGCCAGGATAATGCATTTTCTCTATCATCCCAACAGGAAAGTTATTCGCATTGGATCGTCTACAACGCAGCATTGTAGAACGCTCCCAACCCGTGAGCAAGCCGTCTATAACTTGAAGACGGAAGTCAAGATTACTGACATGCTTATTTGTTGGTATGCTGTTGAAAATTACCGTAGCATTGAGCATACATATGTTCAACAAACAAAAAAACACCCGTTTCCACCATTTCAAACTTCTGTGTGTATGCGTGTAGTACTGACAAATTTGATTAGCGAGATCTGTTCCTCCCATGAAATTGTTGTAGTAATCTATAGATTTTGGCTTAGCAATTTCACGCAATCCACTTTCGCTTTTCTTACACCGATTTTTTTTGCTTATTACTTGGCAATCGCCTACATTTGTTAGGAATACAACATTTTTGTTATCACGCCAAACAATGCATAACTGACCAGCCTTCTCATAAAATTTGGGGTCATCTCCCTTTTTCATTTCATTTGTCTTTGGGTGTGCTGCACGAGGTATGCCCCGTGCCGTATAACGCACAGGACCACTACATCCAAATCCTAGGTTGTCCATTTTTGATACCAGAGCTGGCCTGTTAAAGTAATTATCACAATAAATTACATGTCCTTTATGTTCAAATCCATTTACAAGTTCAAGGACGACTTCTCCTGGGATGGTTAGGTCAGAGGGATGGCATTTTGCTGGGGATGATTCGGTATTTACAGGTGGCCTTTGTGAAGTCTTCGTCTCCTTGGGAGCAGCTCCTGTGTACAATACCCAAGAGCACGTGTAACCAGTCTCCGACTCATTCAAAGAGAATGCCTTCATTCCCCATTTGACCGGTTTTCTGGGCATGTACTGTAGAAACCCGAGTCGTCCCTTAAATTTGATCATACTCTCATCAGGAGATAAGTTCTGTCCAGGGTAATACAGGTTGCGAAATTTGGGGAGGATGACATCCAGCAAAGGCCTAACTTTCTTAAGCTTGTCACATCCAGAGGCTGGTTGAGGCAACTGGTTGTCAGACAGGTGGAAAAATCTCATAATGGAACTAAATCTATTTCTGGACATAATGGATGGATACAATGGCGTGAGTAGAACTTCAGATGTTGACCAGTACATGCTGTACTGAGGTGACTTGTTGATACCCATAGCAAGCAGGAGTGCGACAAATGCCATCATTTCATTTAAGTCAGTGGGGGTCCAGGACGTTTGTGAAGCAGTTTGTTCTGCGTAGCGGTTTGTTTCGTCTACAAGCATATCCCAAACCGTACTGCAAAAGAACAACTGGAATACCTGTGTTGCAGAAAGTCCTGTAAAATCACTGGTGGGGCCGGCATCTCCGGTGAATTGCATCGGCTTCCTGTTGAGACGACCGATCTCTTTCCAACCCGATCTGAAGTCTGGTTTCTTCCGTGTAGATTTAGCGTTTTCCTGCAGTAGGAAAGAGGAAAGAGGCAAAATGCATGAGGGCGCTGTAGATCTATCACTTTACGTAAAGTGTGCTATATGCAGAGTTATTTGAGGACCCAGATTGATGAAAATGTTATTATGTAACCTTCTCGTTCCACAAATATAGGGCAAGGGGGTGGGGGAGGGGGAAGGGGTGAGAAGGGAAAGGGGTGGGGGAAGGGGTGAGAAGGGAAAGGGGTGGGGGAGGGGTGTGCATGCAGTTGCCATGTCAAATTGTTGTAATGAACTTTCCCTTTGTTTGTGTGCTTTTTAGTGTAATATTCCTTATCGCAAATAATAATAATAAAACTTATATAGCGCTGGTATCTTAACCGAGGGTTAATTCATTGCGTTGCACCAACAGAGGGCGCCCTTCCGCAAACCATTATGGGATAAATCTTTACATCCAACATGGCCGCCAATGGTGGCCCATCGTTGATGGTCTTTTTGTATTCATTGTTGTCCGAGTCGACACATCATAACTTTAAGTGACAAACTTAATCATTCAGAACGCCCGCAGAAACGCCTTTTTATTGTTCAATGTACCTTTAAGAGCCATTGTCCTAAATCAAATTAAAAGCCAATGTAAAAAGGGGTACTTTTGGACAAATTTATGCCCAAGTTATTCCTGCCCTCTAACTGCATGCACGGTCATGACCTACTCCCTAACAACATCGTGCTTACCTGCTCCACCTCGCTCGCCGATTCGCTGGAGGTTGATTCACCACCATCCTGCGTGTCGATCTCCCCTTCCGAGTCGATCTCCCCTTCCGAGTCGATCTCCCCTCCTTCCGAGTCGATCTCCCCTCCTTCCGAGTCGCTGTCTGCAAATATCTCGGCCAAAATTTCAGCATTTCTATCGCCGTCCATAATGTTGCAGCCACTTGTTCGTTTGAATGAATGCGCGCCAACAGGTCCGCGGGGGAACGCTATAAATAACAATGGGATTAACGAATTTGCCAATAGAGGGCGCCCTTGTTACTTTCTCAATAAGCATTATGGGTGGGGACCAATAAGCGCCACTGGTCGTTAAACAATACATTTGACAAGGTGCCATATGGAGCCCTGGTCGGGAAGAATGACCCCAAATATGTGCCATTTGTCGCCCGTGGTACTGATAGGGTTAAACCGTACCACGAGTACCATCCAATAGGAAGACACTGAACGACACAAGGCCCGCCCTATAACCATTTCATCGAATCCACATTGACTAGATCATTGTAATTTCTGCCCATTAATAAACAATTTATGCATTCCGTACGCAAAGTTAATGAAATGCGGCTAAGTGAGGCATGCAATTGTAAACATGCACAGTGAAGACTCTTCGAGCAAAAAAGAATTCTTTCCCGGGAAATTCAAAGGTTTTATTAGAGTAGCTAGAGTATTCAGTTCACATGCACACTTGATAATTATCACCATAGTTTGCTATTCGAGTCCACCATGTATCCAGATGTAACTCTTTTTTTATTTGAGGTTGAACAAGGAAAAATTGACTAGAGCGGGATTTGTACCAACGATCTCATTTTTTTGATGAACCAGCGATGATCAGGCACTGCAGTGGAATTCGCAGATAAAATAAACCCCTATATCAACCATGATAATTATATTTAAATGTTAACAGTTCCTAAATTTCACATCAGAAAAAATGAAATTTAGAAAATTCCTTTTAGCATGTACATGTGAGTTACGAATCGGGGCTTTGTAACTGCTAATGAGAAGAACATCAGTGCTTTTTATCATTGTATATGAGACAGTTCGTACGGATTAGGGCTTTGTTATTATTAATGACGTGAAGCGTTAGTGCCTGTTGACCTTCTTAAACTTGATATAAAAGAGCGGGTTGGCTTTCGAAAATCCAGCACTAACACTGCTTGGTTATAACTGCCAATTTTGGTGAAATAATAAAAATGACACAAGAAAGAGCAGGAGTTGGAGTGAACGGAGACGAGAGACGACTGATATTTTCAGGCCATCGAGCCCACGGAAATAACTGTGGTAGGGTAGTGGCCCAACTATTGCAACACGCGGAACCCGAAGGCCCTATCTATCAGCAGTTACGTGCGACGAAATGCATGTCAGAATTATAAAAACATTTTCCTAAACTGAAAAGGGGTCATTTCTAATGATGTTTTATAACATCAACATTTTTCCAGTGCTCTTTACCAAGAAAGTGTTTATGGTCATTAATTTTCAGAGTAATTACCAAAGGTATAACCATGCGCATTATTATGCCTATTTTACTGATGCACAACCCTCCCAGTTCTTTGCATATATACATATAATTTTAGTGAATGCTCATGTGCCATTATTTAAGTCCGGCTGTGCACCGTCATGTAACTCACGGGGTCCACGCCCAACGAAGTTTGGATTGAATGCCTTATTTGAATTACCAGCGATTTCACCAGATTTCTTTCATTGTCTTTTTTTTTGGGGGGGGGGGGGGGGTTACAGTTAAAGAAATCCAATGGCGGATCCGTACAGAGAGTGAATGCACACACACATGTACCGGTACTTATCAAGAAAGCTGATATGTATTGGAATGAATAATGCATTCTTACTCATTCATAAGGAATAGTTGACGTAGGAGACAGTTCTGTACTCCTTCGTGATTGGATGACCGTGTGGTGGGCGGGCTGTAATGTACTCCATGGATTCTGATTGGATAGGATGCTTTGTACCGTATACTACGTGTGATAAACCGTCTGAAACGAAAGAACGCTACTAGCTCGATAAAGTGGGGGGGGGGGGGGGGGGGGGGCAAAATTACTACTTTTTTGTACCTTTTTAAAAGGGGGGGGGGGCAACTGCCCCCCTTGCCCCGCCGCCGGTGGCTATAGGCTGATGTAGCGGGTTGCGTGCTTGGGATCGAGAACATTTCTACTGATTTACAACATTGTGCTTGGGATGGAGAACATCTTTCTGATAATGGGCTTTCTCGAACTGGAGCAAACTGGGCAAGCGTATTTTTGTCTTCCAGATGAAGAAATAAGTTTCACTACCCACATGACTTATTTCATTGAACAATAATTAATAAACCTTGGAATGGTTTAGAAAGACGAAGCAAAGTGGCTTGGGAATGATAAAATACCATTGGTTTGGTTTTGAGAGATACATGTACAGCACAAATTAGAAAGGATAATGATTTGTTATATTATATCATAAACTTCAACTTGTTTCGAGAGATGTGGCAAAATTGGTTGGGAAATGATTTGTACAGTACAATATCAACTTGGAATGGTTTTGAAAGACGACACAACATTAATTTGGGAATGGTTTGTACAGTACATCATGAACTTGAAATGGTTCAGAGAGATGTTTCATTAAACAAAATGGAAAAAGATTCAACAGTACAACATCAACTTGGGTTGGTTTCAATAGATGGCAAAAAATGGTTTTTGAATTATTTGTACAGTACTACCATACTCAACTTGGAATGGTTGTGACAGATGACACATAATGTAGATTTAGGAAAGATCTGTGAAGTACAACATAACTTTGGAATGGTTTCAAGAAATGGCACAAAATTGGTCGGGATATGATTTTTAAGAGTACAGAACGACACAACTAAATAGATTTTCAGAGATGAAACCATTCCAAAGTATGGAAAGTTTTCTACAGTAAAACAAAAAATGGATTGGTTTAGAAAGACGTCACATCATTGGTTTGAAAATTATTTGTACCTGGTACAACATCAACTTCAAATGGTTTCAACAGATGACACAAAATTGGTTTGGGAATGATTTACATGGTTCTCCCTTTACAGTGGTCATCTGGCCAAGTGCTAGTTCAAAGACCTGAGGACCAGTTAGAATTCTCTTCCAGTGATCCAGCTGGCTAGTTCAGTGTTGAAAAACACCTCTTTTAAAATATGAACTAAGGAAAGTAAAAAAGCTGATGGACTAGTGAAAGGACCAGGTTACTGCAGTCCTTCTGATTAGAAAATCTCAGGCGTGTGGAAAAAAGCATACCTGGATTTTTTGAGGGGTGTGATTTTGCAGAGCGCCAAAGAGATTGTACAGAAACACATTTTGTATACAATTTGTAGACCACAGCGTTTTGTGTGACGTAAGCTGATTGAGCAGTGGCAATGATGTGACGCGGGATCGACCAATGGTGTTAAAGTTAACATGTATGCAATACGGTAACCCTTGGGCTTTAAACAAGACGCTAACTATCGCAAAGTTTCGTAAAGAACACGTTTTGTATAAAATACGGCATGTATACAGTATATCCATGAAGACCACAGTTGTGTTTTGTGTGACGCAAGCTGATTGGCCAGTGACAATGACGTGACGTGGCTTCGACCAAGGGTGTTTAAGTTTACATGTACACAACACTGTTACCCTTAGGCTTGAAAGATGACATTTCGTTTCCGGTAGTACATTGTAGTAGCATGCAGTTTGTTGTGCACTTGACTGCACAATGCAGTTTCATACGTCTTTCTCTTCGCACATGTCTTTGATACTAAATCATGTTGAAACAAGGATAGCTGTGCTGTCAAACAAGCGTATCGATTGAACCATGATTGCACTGGCTGTGCCAGTATTGGTGCCGCGCTGACTTTGCTGTTTCGTTGAAATGATTAGAGGGAAGTATAACATAAACTTAGGCTTTATGAGAGGGCATAACACTGGCTTGAATTTTAGAAATCAATCTCTAAACAATGAGTGAACTACAGATGTCACACTGTGTCCAGGGAGGTAAATGAGTTAATGGTATTTGAAGAAAAAACATTTGACATACCCATTCCAGTAATGAAGTGAGCCAGAGTTTGTTGAGTTTTGCAACCCTGTATGATGCTCTGCGACTAGTCCTCAGACAGGGGGCACTGATAACCATACATCAGGAGGGCTTGGCTTGGTGATCAGTGATCAGTGATCAGTGATCCACAGCGCCTTCCAATAAGGTGTTGAATTGTCCAGCATTTTGGAGGGTTTTAGTCCACCTTCTCAACACCATCCTGTATGTCCTAGAACCAGAACTGGTCCATTTCCTGTATTTGTTTTTCAAACTGCGTTTCCATGTAGCTGAAAGCAAACAAAGGTTAAATTGAGATTTCAGATAACAAAACAGCAAATTTTGATATAGGCTGTGCAAGTCTCGCGCGTATTCGAACGAGAAAACACGTCAAACGAAGAACATTTTTATTTCTGAAATCAAATCTTTGTTTTAAATTATATCTCATGACAAAATCTGAACAACAAAAATAAATCATTACAATTTCATGAAATTAGTTTTAGTTTTTTTTTTAAATACGCCAAAGTGTGTTAATTATTATTAAAAACAAATTAAAACTCTGGGACAAGGATGCTTTTTTGATGTTAACTTTTTAGAAACCCCTTACGCAGATTCGTGAAGGTCAAACGGGTTTTAAACTGACCCGTATCGCAGTTTAAAAAGGAATGCCGACGCCTCAACACCATAGACTGCAATGAAAAGGGTTTGCTTTGCAATTACAGGATCTGGCGATTATAATCGCGCATCCAAAACAAGCTTTTACATAAGTTTTATGATCGGAGGTGAGCACAAAATTCTTATTTTTTGCAATAACCGGAAGCTGAGGTCAAGTTTAATTCTCGGGTTTTCTTCGTTATATTGTTGAATTGGTTTTACTTTCATATTTTGTTATCACTTAGTATTGCGTTCCCAACAACATGTATAATTTTCTAGGTCACAAACTACGTTAAACTAAAATAATTGACGAAACAAAATCTCGCCCACGTAAAACTCCATATGGTTGGGACCACTATGGTCCCGGAAGTTCGAATGCGCGCGAGACTTGCACAGCCTATTGACATAAAATATTTTGAAAATGAAGAGACACAGAAAGGAGGCCGGTCCACTACAGAATCTAAAAAGGACTAGCATCAAGTCGTACCACTTTGATTGCAGATTTCTCCCACTTATAAACATCCCATACAACTCCAACCTACTTTACTTAACTCCTTACATGTACATCTGGCGAATTATTATGATACATGCAGAAACAACAATTCAGTATTTGATTAAGAATTTGTTCACATATCCAGGCCACAGGCCTTTTCTTACTTTGCAAGCGTGAGGCTCGCTCATAATCGCTCGTAGAAATTTTTATTCGGTAACGAGTATTCCCGAGTGACACGCAGGTACCCGTTCCTCGTTTGGATAACTACCTTTAATCATCACTGTATAAGCAATCAAATGACTTGACAAAATGATCATTTGTATGGTTTTTTGCACCAAAAATAATTTCTTTTACAACACTTTCTGTAATGATCTAAACTAAAAAGATTTTTATTTTAATAAAAACTTTGTTAAAATGACTTGGAAAGGTGCATTGATGTATTTCATGTGGTATTACTATTAGGGTTTTCTGTGAATTACTTTGACTTGGCAATGCGGATGTAACGTTGACAAAAAAGGACACCGTGTCCACATTACATCCAACATACGAGTGAGAATACTCTAGTGGGAAACACATTAGTGACATCCCCGAGCCGGCCCCAAAGACAAGAAAGAGACATCTGGCACCAAAGAAAAATATCAAAAGAAGAGGAAGAAGAGTGGTAGAGCCGGAGTCAGACAACGACCCAGAGCCTCCCATCGCTCAAGCACGCAACTACCCCCCAGATGACCTTGGCTGGACAAGATCTTTGCAGAATGTGATGGTGCGGTCGTTCATAGTGAAAAACCTGCTAGGTGCATCATTCACACGCTCGAGCTCAGCCATCAAATATTTTTTCCAGTTTTTTTCCCCTGAGTTTGCTGCTGCTGATCGTTAAGTGGACCAACCTAAAGATGAGGGAAGCTGGGACAAAAACGACCAACCTAGCGGAGATTTGGGCATGGTTCGGAATACACATTCTGATGTGGCTGATAAAGCAGGCAAACTACAGAAACTACTGGTCGACCAACCCAGGACTCCGGAACAATGTCATCTCCTCAACCATGTCCAGGAACCGGTTCAACACAATAAACACCTATCTTGCTTGCAACAACCCCGACAAAGACCCTTCATACTATGATAAGGCACACCAATACAAATACAAGAAAAGGCACCCACTCTACCCACTGGAGCCGATATGGGAGCGTGTGAGGCAGCAATGCCTCCACAAGTATAATGCAGCTCGAAATTTGACCATCGATGAAGCCATGATCAAGTACCGAGGGTTCAAGTCAGCAGTGAAGAAGTTCTTCATGCCTCTGAAACCGATCCAGGCTGGTTTCAAAATCTATGTTCTTGCTGAGTCCATAACTGGTGCCGTCCTCAACTTCATTGTCCATCCATGGAGTAACAAGCCGACAAAGATGACAGCAATAGCCTTGAAAGTTGCAAAGCACCATCTTCGGCGCTACCACAATATTTATACAGATAGGCTGTATACATCAGTGCCACTCGCTGAACTGCTCTTAACAAAAAAAAACTACCTCACCGGCGCAGTGAAGAGCAACAGTAGAGGACTTCCTAAAGATCTAACCAACTCCAACAAAAATCCAAACAAACAGCGCATGAAAAACATGACCAAAGTTCCTCGTGGCACTTTCTATAGCCGGCAGAATGGCCAGATGGTGGTAACAGCGTGGAAGGACAGCCGGGTCATGCTGACACTGTCTACATCACATCAAGGCTGGCGTGACCCGGATGTCCACACCCTCAACCGCAAGATACCAGATGACATCACTGCCCGAAGAGTAACCAAGACAATTGCTGCCCCCCTCAGGTATGTATTTTCCTTGTAATTTTTTTTTATCAGATGCTATCTTTACATTGAATTGTGTGCTGTATTTATATTGGAAGTTTTGAAAAAAATCCCTTTTTTTTCATCCTCAGGTGTGTGACTACACCAAGTACATGGGCGGAGTAGACAGAAGCGACCAACTCCGTGCCCATCACACGTGTTCAAGAAAGTCTCAGTATTGGTGGAAAAAAATCCTCTACTTTCTACTGGATATTGCCAGGGTCAATGCCTATATTGCCTACAAGCACCATCAAAGCCCCTCACACACAGCCAATTCATCCTGTCTTTGGCCATGGACTTTATTGATGGCTATGCCGACGCTCAAGCCACCGTCAGAGCAAGGCATCTTTAACCGTCGCTCATCACAATATAGGTGGCCACATCTCGTCAAAGATGCCAGGGCTCTACCCCAAAAGATGTAGATGGTGCATCAGTCACAACGGGGTCACTGCATCAGGACGAATAAAGACAACTAGATTCGGATGCAAGCAGTGCATGCTTAACCTATGTCCTGGAACTTACTTCATCAAGGCCACGACTGACTCATCATCAGCAGCAGACACCAGCACGTCCAATGAGCGCTCCAAACAGAGAGCAGAGAAGAAACGAGGGAAAACAGACAAGAAAGAGAAGAAGAAGAACAACAGTCAGAAAGAGAAGAAACAGAGGATGGAAAAAGAGAAGGAGTGAGAGACGAAGACCAGATAGAAAATATCTGTTGACTGAGCCAAAAAAAAAAAAGGGAGAAGAAACAAAAACACATAATTGATCAAATATCATACACCAAGGGCCCCAGCAGAGCACCTAAAGTAAATCACAAAGTTGACACCCTAACTTCTGTCTCAAAAGGATTTTGAAGGATTTGGGCTAATATGTATACTTACAATAAGTTGAAGGATATCAAAGGATTTGGGCACTTTAGGTTTATGACAACTTTAATCTGAAGGATATCGAAGGATTTGGGCACTTTAGGTTTATGACAACTTTAATCTGAAGGATATCGAAGGATTTGGGCAGTATGTCTACCCAAGGGCCTAGTCTGTTAGGGTTAAGGTTTACTTTTTGAAGCCTTGCATCCCAAAAACCACAAGTTTTATTGAGTTGAAACTTTGCATAAAGGTTCAAAGTCCATCAAACGTGCTTGTAGTCTTTTCTTTGTTCAAGGTTCGCGCAACCTGATTTCGGCGTTACGCTTTGTAGTCTCTAAAACAGCCGTCCATGCAAACCTAGCTAACAATCAAATGTCAGGCTTTTTATCATGTGCATTTTAAGACTTTTGCTAAAGTGTGAAGATTGTTAGCACACCACAGAACAGTAATAGCACCAAAGTTAAACTTAATGAAATAGCTGACACATTGGCACAGCATTGACCCCAGCGATACCCAAACACCTAGTTTTTCCTTGTTGTTCCACCATATTTTGGGTTTCTTTCTCTGTGTCTTTGGATGTCAAAGAAATGTTGATTGGACTGACGCGTGTGTATTAGTGAAACTTGCCATAGTAAAACATTTACCTAGACAAAGCACCAGTCTACTTGCAACATTGTGCAGCGATATTCCGTAAATTGGACATTTGCAACGGCTGGTAAGGCATATATACTGACCTTTGACCGCTTTATTTTTTTCCAATCATTTCTCGTTAATACGCGATATTTTTGTATTAAAAAAATATAAAAACCATCTAGAAATAATTCTCTATGATCTTACATCGCTAAATCACGTAAACATTTAACCGGTGTGTCCCTTTCCCAAGAGACATATCACTTCAATATTTATTCATTGACGATGTTAACAAAAAGGATGAAAATTGTAAGTAAATAATAAGCCTTGGGCATCTTTTGAAATTTGAACCACGATTCTAGTAATTTACTGTGAGAGCTTGAAAACTAATAATCTTTTCAGCAAACTCGGGCGGTGCAGGGACTAGAGGGTTAAGGGCAGGGTATACTTTTGGTAATTACTCAACAAGTTGATGACCATTAAAACTTATCTGATGGGGAGCTGCTGATATTATAAATAATATTTTTAGAAACAACACCCTATAAGGAAATTTAGTTTTATAAGCCATTTGGTAATGAGATAAAAGTAATTGTTCCAACTCCATAAGGGTTGTCATTAAAAATAAACTGATAAATTATTGGAACTAACAAGACACACAATTCACTAGTTTTGAGTGTTGTTAAATATTCTATATTATGTGTTGAAAAAAACAACCTGTTGAAAGTCATTTCTTATTAATCAAGTGTCTTGTAATTTAAAAGTGGAAACTTTTTGGACGTTTTCTGCGATGTCCTGCAAGGGTCTGGTTTACAAAAATAGGATCAGTGATGTAATAACATTTAAAAGCTCCCTCTAGCGGCAGATTAAAACAGCTCAAAATACAGATGTCTGTGGCGAAGTTTATGATAATTGTTTCAAAATAGGTATACATAATGACCTTCATGCAGGCAACATAATGTGTGGAGATTTAGATTCATGACGTCATCATGTGTCATGTGGTATTGCCTTAAAAGGTTTACTTTTTGAAGCTGTGTATCTACCAAACCACAAGTTTGACTGAATTGAAACTAGACGTATTGATAGACTGATATTGACTACTTAGAACTAGAGTGATGACATGATGACCTCGTTACTATAATTTGTACAATTTTTTGAAATTTTGACATATCATTACATATCTTGAGCACAAAACAAGCTACAGTCAAATTAAATTTTACATCAGACTTGCAAGGTCATATAAGTATAAAATGTTAAGTGACATTTTTTTGACGTCATCAATTGTCACCTTATGTCACCATCAAGGTAGTTTTTTACAAGATCTATACGTGTTACATCCAGACATTTAGATCACGTCAGGGGTGACGTCATCAAGTGTTACATGAAGTCACCTGCAGTAAGTTAAACAAAGTCTAAAGTCAAGCACATGCTTAAATCTCAATGCCCAGAAAAGAAGTTTGTAATGACGTCATTGTTTTTTCAATTTTTGCTTAATTACAGTTTCTTATTTCAACAACTCATGTATTGAGAACCACAGCTATTATGTTTTGAATCTTCTGTAAAAAATAACGTATCAATGTTACATATAAATGTTATTGATCTGAATTTTTAATGACGTGTCCTCCTGTCTAAACCGCAAGTTCACAATATTTTAAGGCTCTGTTCAATAGTTTTTTTAGACTTTTGCTAAAGTGTGTAGTTTGTTAGGGAAGACACCAAGAACATAGTACTCTAAAAGAAAGTACCGTAATCTTCGGAATATAGGCCGCGGCTTATACATTGATTTTGGCCCTTTTAAACACTTCGGCGGCTTATATCCCGGGCGGCTTATACACCGAGCAATAAAACTTGTTTTTAAAAAGATCGTTTGTAAAATATTTCTGCAACGAAACAATTTTCTAAAACGAAAAAAATCCCACCAAAACATGGTCTGTGTGATATAGTGATAGTTTTTACGAATTGTTGTTGAAAATCCCAGCTTATCTTTTGAGCTGAGGAGTCGTCAAACTTGCGCCCACCATGCTTGCTTCGACTTTCGCTGGTGATCGCTTGCGTGTACCGTACTTAATGCCGTGAAGAAGTAGGTGACCAGTGTGGTATCGCCCTGCAGTGTTGTTTATTAACGTTGTTGTAACGTTTTCCATAAATGGTTACAAATCTCTGTTCTTTCTTCATAATTTTCAGAGCACGAACGTACTTCCCACAGGCCGCATACCATCCCACTGCCATCCCATAGTATTCATCACATTGACCTCGCGGATGTGCTTGCTCTTTGCTATACTTTATTATCAGGGGATGAAGAAGCTGTGGGAGCGAGGGTACAAGGGAAATTCCCTTAGTGAGAAATCACCATGTGTTCGGAAAACGTCTAGTCTCGGTTTCAACACGTCCCAGTTGTGTAGTCAGGAAAACCTAACCGCTCTCCTGTAACCGCTACCACACCACGACCAAGACGATCCATTTGTGTAGTCACGAACCAAGACTATGAAACGTCACGTGCACGTGTATAAGAATAAAAAGCGAGGCACTAGCTTCAGCGATCGCGCGCAACGTTCCTTCAATCGTGGAGGTAGAAACCATTAATTAATTGAGTCGGAACTAGTGAAAAAAGGCACATAAAAATGTAAAGACGTTCTGTTGTCATGGAATATGAATATTAAATTCAGTGATTTTACCTCAACAGTTTATCAAACAGTCAAGTCTTGTTTGTTTATAATTGCTCACTTCCTCCCTGCGGGGTAAAACCGTTTTTCCGCGTTCGAAAAAACTTCACGAATATCGAGATCTCGGCAATATTTACCCCAAAATATATCACCATTCAAAATTTACGAAAAGAAAATAGACCCACTTAACTGCAGACCATTCTCATAAATTATTTCAATAACGATCGATACATGTTAACTTCAGTACATTTTACTTTAATGCAACGCAAGACGCACTTTGTGGCGATGTACAGTGACTTGTGCCGTCCGGTAGTCACTGTACATCACCACAAAGGACCGCCAAACACGCACGGCCCCCCTGTGTGTGCGGTCATTACTGCGGCTTATACGCCGAGCGGCTTATACACTGACGCATAAATCTTGTTTTGACAAATTCTTGGCATAGCGGCTTATACCGCGGGCGGCTATATTCTGAAGATTACGGTACACCATGTTCATTGTTTTAAAAGTCTTCTTCATGTATCCTCGATAGCGTGAAGCTGTTGTTTTGAAGTGCATTTCAGATTGCAAAGTTATTCCATTATACAACATGGCTCTCCGTTCCCATGAAAATTATGCAAATAAGCATTAGAAAACATGTTGGATAGGCAAGAAAGGGAAAAACCTGTCAGCTAAAACATAAATAAATAATACCCTTGAAATGTATTACTTACACTCCTTTGTGCACCGCCTTCTAATACCCTTGAACTGTATTACTTATACTCCTTTGTGCGCCTTCTAATACCCTTGAACTGTATTACTTACACTCCTTTGTGCGCCTTCTAATACCCTTGAAATGTATTACTTATACTCCTTTGTGCGCCTTCTAATACCCTTGAAATGTATTACTTATACTCCTTTGTGCGCCGCCTTCTAATACCCTTGAACTGTATTACTTATACTCCTTTGTGCACCGCCTTCTAATACCCTTGAAATGTATTACTTATACTCCTTTGTGCGCCTCCTTCTAATACCCTTGAAATGTATTACTTATACTCCATTCAACAAACATTCAATAAATTTGGTCAGATTTCAGAGCAACAGTGGTTTGAATAAAGCTTAACATCAATTTTAAGCAAATTCAAACGAAAAGTACAATATTTTGCAAATTATAAAATATTGTTATCCTTTCCTCTTGTTTTTTCTTCTTCCCAACAGTCTTCCTAAGCGTAGCACTGCGACCATAGTAAACAGAAGTCCACGCCACCTCTGCCACGTGTCCTGCCACATATGAACAACATTGTCAATGAACTGCATGTGAGAAAAAACCTTCAACAAGGGCATTCATTGCTTGTGCTGATTGCTGATGGCGGCCCAGATTTCAATGTGAACCATCCGGTGAACGAAATCTATTACGGCCGCCTCTTCAAGCAATGCAAGCTAGACGCCCTTATCATGACCAGCTTTTGCCCAGGCCTATCTGCATTTAACCCAGTGGAGCCGTTGTGGGCACCCTGTACGCGAGTGTTAACTTCTGTATCCATCCCCGCAGGCCTGCCTAATGAACTGCCCCTTTGTCACCAGAGGGTTCTGAGTAACCGTGAACGGCTTCAGGAACGCCATGGAAGATATTAAAAGATATTGGTCGACAACCAAGTATGCCGATGAGCACATCATAGTTAAATCTCTACCCAGAAGAAACTCCGTTTAATGATTTTGATCAGGTTCATGCTGCAGTAACATCATCAGCCACTAGGTTGCGAGCAGATGACACAATGTATGACAAATTCAGGTTCGTTATGCGACATAGTGATCTTCTCCAACGATGGCTGAAGAGATGCTGCAGTGTGTACGGAACTTCCCCATGCCGAAACTTTCCACCAGTCATCCTGGTCATTTCCTGACATTCATCGAGGCATTGCGCCAGCCTTGTGAGCACATGCCGTTGTTTCATAAAAAGGACCTAGGAAGGTGCATTGCAGGGTGCAAATATGTCTTTACGAGTCGGAAAGACCAGGATGACCATCGGAAGAAGTTACACCCCAGGAGATAATTTATTTTAACAAAAAAGTCAGTAATTGACTATTGACTACATAAAAATGTTTTCTTGTATTACCACTGACGTAGCTAAAGGGGTTTATGGTGTTTACAAAATATAAATTTGGTTTTAAAAGAATTCCCTGTTCATTTTTTCAGCAACCAAGAAAACAATTTAAAGTAAATTATTTATAATTAAGATAATTACCTTGATATTTCCAATGATGTTACTTTAACATACATGTATACATTGTTAAATGAGCGTAAAGAATATTACCCCAAATGAGTTTTGACTCTTCCTGTCTGTCAGAGAGAAACAATTGGAACACAGCCAGAATGATTGACGGTTCTTTTGTTGCCAACTTTTCTTGTTGATATGTACATGTATAGTCTGCTTTGTGCGCCGCGTTTCGCAACTTTGTCATGCTCTGAAGACAACTGCGCCAACTTCAAGCATTTGATGCGCTGAGGAGAACTGCGCCAACTTCAAGCATTTGATGCGCTGAGGAGAACTGCGCCAACTTCAAGCATTTGATGCGCTGAAGAGAACTGCGCCAACTTCAAGCATTTGAGATTGTTTGTATACCGTTCTTGCTGGAAGAGTAAATTCATTTGCAACATATCATAGGTTCTTTATATAAACAATTAGATGATATATTTTTGTAAACGAGCAGGGGTTTATTGGGGGATGGCAATCAAAATAAGTCGAGTATTAACTCGATTCAGTATGAAAACATACTGAATCACGTAATTCTAATTTATCTTAAAATTAAAGAAGTATTTAAAAAAAAAAAATTCTATCCCCACTTGAGATGTTTAAAAGCCAACAGTTTTATTGTATTTTTGTCTTTTGCTTGAAATTTATAAGAACACATGTGACTCGCATTTATTTAGAATTTGTCACGACATGAAGCGTAGATTATTAATACCAGTTTGTTCAAATCAATGACAATTTGTAGAGTA
The DNA here is from genome assembly GCA_037783415.1 of Leptasterias polaris. Taxonomy (NCBI): domain Eukaryota; kingdom Metazoa; phylum Echinodermata; class Asteroidea; order Forcipulatida; family Asteriidae; genus Leptasterias; species Leptasterias polaris. Next base: position 186,309 of record JAZGTN010000019.1, read on the forward strand.
ATGCTGCAATTAAATCACCTTAACGATTATCGGACGTCTGCTTGCTTCTTTTATTCCTTTCTGTTTAAATATTTTGGGGAAGCTTTGGGCATCTCTATTGTTTTTTTAGTGTGTATAAAAACCTAGATTTTCAAAACAAAAAACATTCCCAAACCATCGCGAACTTCACAATTTGCAAGGGGTCATAAGTTCATTGCAAAGAAGGTAAATCTGTATGCAGGGAAACCGACCTGAAAATTAATCTGCAAACCAATTTTCTAGATTACTCCTAGAAAAGTTTGTTAAAAACACTGGTAGCTTAAACTTCCAAAATGGGTCAACATTAAGTTGAAATACAATTTTTAATAAATGAAGTATTCTATTGTTCACACAATACAGAGATACAAATAATACTGGCTGCATCCAAGACTCGGGCTTCACAGCTTAACACTTAGGATTTTGAGTACATTTTTAGGACGCTATATAGGTGGAGAAGTAAAATGTTTAATAGTTTATGAATACAAAAAAGGGTAAGTGAACAAAATTCAACACAAATCAAAAGCAAACTTGCCAGATTACAACATTGTTAAAAACAACTCAGAAAACATTGCCACTTTCAATTTACTGGGCACTTCCAGTTTCGACTGGAAGAAGAGGTCATGTGAGGTCATGTTGAAAAAAAATAATCAAGACCTATAAGACCTTAGTAAGATCCCGCATAAAGCAACTGCCGGACTCTTTACTGTGATTTGTTACAGATTTTCAAAGATTTAAAAAGAAATGTTTAAAACCTTCTAATTCGACACCTGATTTCAAGTGCCGTCATCGTGTTATTTATTGTTAAGGTTCAAATAAGCCAAGTTTCAAGTTTGTACAACTTTTACTCATTGCGTTAAGCTGCAGAGAAGCAATAAACAACACCAAGCTGACCATGAGAACACAAAACATCTGTAAACTCTCTCCTCAACCCAGGCAAACATGACAGACAAGTCATTTCCCCAGTAAGCTGACACAGGGTTTTTTTTTTTTGGGGGGGGGATTATGTTGGCAAGATATCATAAGCAGACATACATGTACAACAAACTGAAGGCTCCACTTTGAAAGGGTTTTATATTGGTAGAATTGTCTTTGCTCTATGGTATTTGACTTGCAATGTTTAAATGGTAAGTACATTGGCGCAAATAGTTGTCTGCCCCCCCCCCCCAACAAACAAACTCTGGGACCTGAACGCCCCCTTCCTCTTAGATATGTGGAATGGTTCAGATGAGGCTGTCACTGAATTTAATTCCCCAAGGTCCTTATGCTTAATTAATCATTGTGTGGTATGGTCAATTACCCCTTTCCCTCATTCAATAATTTCTCGGTTTCAGAGGATTTGAAAAAAAATAGTTTACATGAGATGATGCATCTCTTAGAGTGATATTGATTCACTTGGCAGCATCTTGTATCAAAAATTCATCAGTGGCAAATATAAAATGATCTAGGATGGTTATGGCAGCCTTTTGGTATTCACAGAAAGTTCCAAACTCATATACCAGAAATTTTCTACAACACTTTTAAAAAAAACAAATTTCTCCATAAATGCTACTTCGGGCAGTTTCGATGATTTAGCTCCCTACTTTGGTAATTAAAAAACATTGTTTCTCCCTGTTTAGACCAATTGTTTTTTTTAGCAGTTATGCTTGTCACGACACAGGAAATTTGTTTTAACAATTGGTACTTTATAAGCTCACTGAGCCTGAAATTGTCAATATTTGTACTCGTAACCTAAATTCACAAACATCAAACCCAAAGACAACATGGCGGCCATGTTAAATTCCCACAATGCATTTTGCAACAGGTGATATTTCACCAGGCGTGTCGTGGCCGAGTGGATAAGAGCACCGAACTCAAGCTCTGGTGTTTCTGTTCAGCAGAGTGTGGGTTCGAGTCCCGGTCGTGACACTTGTGTCCCTGAGCAAGACACTTAACTATAATTGCTTCTCTCCACCCAGGGGTAAAATGGGTACCTGTGAGGGCAGAGATGGTTCTTGTGATGGATTTAGCCTAGTAGCGCATACATTGCAGCACAGGCTGTATATACTCCCCAGGGAGCTGAGATGGTTTCAGGATTGATAAAAATGGCCCAGAGACCAGGGGTAATAATATGCGCCTCGGAATAGCCTAGCTAGATAGATGGCGCTTTATAAATGCTTGATATTATTATTATTATTATTATTATTTCAGGACTAATATTGTTTTCTTCTTATTAATTAGAAAAGAAGTACTACTTCCAACCCATACCCAATTATGCAAAACATGTTATGTGTCCAAAGTGCTTTAAAGGCAAAGTATACGATTGGTTTTTGGAAGCCTTTGATTGTTTTAATCCTTTATAAATGTTTATAAATACAATAAAACTAACCTTTGAAAGTTTCATTTCAAAAGGTGGTTGCTTTTTTGAGATATCGCCAAAAACCCGCCAAAAATATGTCTATGTAGGAAGAATAATCCCTAATAAGTAATAGGAATAAACACTCTGAGAAACATTTCTGACAGAGACGTTTCTTAGATTCAAATTTGGGAGCATTAAAACTGATACATGTTAACATAACAAAAAAATGTATACTATAGAAAGCTGCTGTAGGCTTCTAACCAATAGGTTTTTTTTGGCCATTAATTTTAAGAGTGATTACCAAACATATACAGTCCTTTTAATGAGAGTGCTTAACTTGAGAAGCCTCATGCTGCGCTCAATGGCAAATGAATTGTGCCATTAATAAAAGAGTAAAGGTTCTCGACCTTGGTTTCAATTTCTGCAATGGCAATCTTTGGCACTGATGAATCACACATACAATTATAAATACAGCAAAGTGTGGCATGGGTTCCATGTACATGTACCTCACTATTGTGCGCCGTAGTACATGTATATGGGAGATTTTGAGGTACATTGGGGCAATATTCATAATACACATGCAGATCTTACACTGTACAAGTAATGGTACACATTATGGTGATCATGAATACAATAGCCCTCCTCTTTAGTTTTTCTATCATATTATTTTGACTCTAAAAATTTCACAAATTTATTTAGTGGTGATCAGGCTCATTATTGAACAAATATTACTCCATCCTCAGCTACTGTTTCAGTATTGACTCTTTGATTTAAATATCAAAATCAATCAATCAATCAGAAGACATTTATATCGCGCCAAAATCAACAAATATTGTTCAAAGGCGCTCGAGACAGCAACATGAAAATAATTACAATACATTTGTTGAAAAAGATAACATTTGAGGATTCTTGAAAAGACAGTTTGCAAGTTAGAGGACTCTCCAATAATAATAAGAACTTACATCAATAACAAAAAGGTTTATTAAGCTGTTATTTATTAAGGCTGTAAAGTAGCCACTCACTCCTAAACATTGTCAACGCCCCTGATGCGAGTGATGCACAGCAGTTTGACCTGATTAACAACACGCAAGTTTTTAAACTGCAGATTTAATTTTGAAGTTCACAAGTTCTAAGAGTATTAAGCGGCACATAAAATTAGCGTAAAATTCCATAAAGATTTAGCAGCTGCCTACTAATTATTAGTGATACAAAGATTTTACACACAGCTCTGTACAAGAAGAACTCAATTTATGCATACTAAAGGATTTATGTAAACAACAAATTATTGGCCTGGCTGATGTTTCCACTCTAATAGAGTCTTTCTAGGGTTGAAACGTCAGGCGTTTATTTTGTGCATTTATACCACAGTTGGTCCTTTTGGTTGGTAAGCAGTTTGCAGGAGCTAATTCTGTTTTCTCACTATAGGTTTTAGTAGAGATTTGTTGTATACTGTTAATACTAGTGGTACATGTACCAGATGAAAAACAAGGCATCTTTCAAATCATAGATGAAAAACCAGGCCTCTTTTAAATCAAAGATGAAAAACAAGGCATCTTTCAAATCATGATGAAAAACAAGGCCTCTTTTAAATCACAGATAAAAACAAGGCGTCTTTCAAATCAAAGATGAAAAGCAAGGCGTCTCTCAAATCAGATAAAAATAAGGCGTCTTTCAAAAACACAGATAAAAAACAGAGTTAAACAAAATATAAGGCATCTTTCAAACCACAGATAAAAAACAAGGCGTCTTGCAACTCACAGATGAAACGAAAAGCGTATTTCAAATCACAGAAAAACAATAAGGCTTCTTTCAAATCACAAATAAAAAATAAGGCGTCTTTCAAAATAATAGATGAAAAAGATGGCGTCTTTCGACTCACAGATGAAAAACAAAGCTTCTTTCAAACCACAGACTCAAAACAAGACTTTTTTCAAATCACAAATACAAAATAAGGCGTCTTTCAGAATCACAGATGAAAAACAAGGCTTCTTTCAAATCACAGATAAAAAACAAGGCTTCTTTCATACAGGCATGTGAGCGGGTCATAGAAAAAACAAGGAAAACTTGTTTTTAGTCAGCAAGTGAAGTCCGTGTCCGGATTTTGTGCCAGCGCTACAGTCTGAATAACAGGCTTTGTACTGCAGCGTAGACAAAACATTAACAGAAACATAGGCCACAATTGTTACCTGGTAACAATGTGTTGTTCGTTCAAGATGTTTTATGGCATTCCTTAGACAGGTGTTCCACAAGTGCGATGCGTCCTCTACTGCCATTATTTAGTTTCCTTGTCCACGTGAAAGACCGTGTGCGCCTAGTCTTGGCTCAAGGTGTTGGCTTTTTAATAGAGTTTTTAGTAAAGGGCTCTCTCTTGGTGGAACGGGACGACGACATGGGTAATGGGACATCGCGCTTAACGAAAAATGAGCAACAACGGCTTTAATCAAAGACTAACGCGGAGTATTTTACCGGGACTAGCCCCCGATTCACGTGTCAAAATCAAATCGCAAATTGCTTCCAGATGCCAGATTCCCATTCTCTGTGTGTGAGTGTTGTGCAGTAAAATTACTTGCTGCTTGATGAAAAAAAATAAATAAAATGCAGACCGGCCATTCACGGCAGAGACAGGAAAAACGCGGAGCGCGCAAGAAAAACGCAGTATGGGAAAATAAAAAACGCAAATTTCCGCATAAACGCGGAAGTCTCACATGCCTGTTCTTTTCACAGATAAAAAAACAAGGTTTCTTTCAAATCACAGATAAAAAACAAGGCGTCTTTCATAACACAGAATGGCAGAATGTAAGAATGTTTATTGTAATTTAGCAAAAAGCGATACATGGGCTTAGGCGGGATAAATGTTTCTGCACCTCGACCCCTCAGGCAGATATGTTATTAAAAGTCATAGATCATGTCACTTGGTGAATGCTGAACAGGTTTTTATCTGTTATGCAGTCACAAACAAAGGGCTTTTTGCCACTAAGGCTCACGATAGATATAAAAAAAAAAAAATGTAAAGAGTCAACATCTCCAATCTGAACATTTTTGGAAAGTTTGATTTCCTGATTCTTTCAGAAGATACATAATGAAAAACTTGTCAGATTTTTAAAGTTATCAATATATGAAAAACTTTTACATTAGTATCTGCAGCTTTATTTCATATTATTTTTACTTATTCCAAAACCCAAACAGTAAAATGTAGGTACATGTAGCCTGTTTAAAAATATTTGATTGGCATTGGTAATCTGAAGAGAACTTCCATTTGAATCCTCTTAGTTATCAGGAAATAATAACTTACAGAAATGTTATGGGTTTTTATAAATAAAGAAACAAAGTATCCCCTCAAAAAACTTCAACTTCACTTCAAATTCAATGACAAATGTATGATCATTATTTAAGTCTGCTGAAAATCCAAGCACCTGGGATGATTTTATTTAAACTTTAGATGATGGTGCAAGACAAGAATGGACCTGGATTGGCAAGAATGAATGAAATAAAATAAAAACTAGACTTACCACCAAGAACCAGGAAAAGTAAGGTACTCATCATGTCCTCTCCACTGAAGAAAGCACACTGTATCAGCAGAGGCAGTCAGAGTTCTGGAATCTCCTAAGGAATAAAGTAAGTACTTTATCAACAGAGGCAGACAAGGATCTAAAACTGGGGTGAGTTTTGTATAGTATTAACTAAACAGCTCCTTTCTCTACACTGAGTATTTAAACGAACCTCCAGCGTGTATATATGCATCTACTTCAGTATTACACTCTCACATTGCTTGTGTGTGCCCGAGTGCCAGCCAATCAGACACTGGCATGTTGTTGCACACCTACAGTGACATCATACTGCACTGTCACTAGTCTCTTAAAATTGTAAATATTATACTAAATTAAATAGTATTCTTAAACTTTTAAATAACCAGATAAGCATTTCCTAGATGTTTGTATTTTTGTGTTTTTCACTTTGCTTTTTTGAAATAAATTCCTTTGTGTTTTGATTTTTATTGTATCTCTGCACATGCTGGGACCCAAGGGAGGCCAGCGGTTGCCACTGAATGGGCCATCCAGTTGAAATACAAAATAAATAAATAAATAAATATTTTAAAAAGATATCGTTTAAAAAACAAGAAACAAAATGAAGATCTTTTTATATCTACTTCAATTGTAGCCAATCACAACAGAAACTATTGGATACTGGCAGTAGCCGAGAAGATGTACTGATTGGTAAAAGTCAACATCACATGTCAAACTGATACCCTACCCCTAAATGTTAAAATTGATATGTACAAGATGCAAGCTTTTCAGTACAAGTCACAAATTACAAATCCAAGCATAACTCTTCAGAGTTGAATGTAAGTCAATGTTTAATCTAACTTGTTTTTGAATTGAATCCAATAAGATTAAATCCATCATATCAGTTCTGTAATCCTAAGTTTTGTATTCTTTTAGGTATCTGTTTAACGTTTAAATTTAACACAGAGTAAACTTACATTAAATGGGGTACTATACATTGTATCTTTTAAATTGATCTTTTAAATTAGGTTTTTGGCTATTGTTTTTGTACAGCCTGTGCTGCCAAAGTGCACTAAGCTAGAACCATCTCTGCCCTCACAGGTACCCATTTTACCCCCTGGTAAAGCTAAGTGTTTTGCTCAAGGATATGATGGCCTGTCTGACCACGCTACCAAAGTACAGGAAGCTGATACATACTGATAGTACATGTACATGTATTTAAATGCACCATGTGCAAATGTATGAATTACTTCACCTACACTGTACATGTACTGTGGTACTGGTCATACATCTACATGTACATATTGTACATTACATAATAATAATAATATTAACTAGAGCAGAGTGTTCGTTCGCACACGAAACACAGAGCTATTCCTTTTGAAAATACACATTTAGGTGACCTCATCTGATTTTGTATATTTAATCTTGTAAAACTGCACCTTTAAAGTATATCAAGTGACGCTTGATGATGCAATCAAGATGCGACCTCAAAATGGAGATGTACATGTACATGTAACACATTCCGACATGATTATATACAAGGTTTCAGCTTGATCACTAATATTTGTCTGTATATATAGATCTTGTTAAACTGCAACTTTAAGGTAACGTCACGTGATGCTTAATGATGCAATCGTGATTCGACCTCAAATTGTAGATGTAACACATCCCAACATGATCTATCAGATGCCCAATTATGAACATCATAGCTAAAACATTCAATGAAATACAGCAAGTAGCAAATGGTAACTTTTTTAACTTAAATGGCGTATAACTTGAATACCCCATGACATTACGATGACGTCATTGTTATAATGTACTAGGTCTAATCAAGGTCTTAACATGATAGACATATGAAGTTGATTCAATATTAGGAAGTTTGCATTTAGGCGTGGAGAAAGAATTGGCGAAAAGAAAAAAAGAATAAATAGAAGGAAACAAATTTACGAAAACAATAGCCGTTACAGCTAAGCTGCGCTTGCTGGAACAGTTAAAAAGTCACTCAGATAATAAACATCTTGCAGCGAGTGACGTGGGAAGTTGTGACCGTCACAAGTCAAGAAAAACAAAACAGTACACATGTGGTAAATCCCAGCCATGCCATACTCCATGATATCCTCACCAGTACCATTAGACATAGTCTGAAAAGGGTGTCAATCTACAGGGGTCAGTGACTTGGGTCAGAGGGGGTGAGAACAGAAAAATCTCCATTGCCTCCAAATTTCCCCATTGGTTTGTACACAAGCAATGGCCGCCTGGTTAATGTCAATGACACTACAACTCGGCCCTGTCGCCATGAGGGCCCAGAGAGATGATTGAAAACATCTGTTCACCAACTGGTTGGGAGTCCTTTGATGTCTTGCTGACATTTTCTGCGGTAAGAAAATGGGAGATAAGCCCTCGCAAGCCCTCTTAAGTGATTTTATGTGTGGAAGTCACGACTGACAAGGTGCTGAAAATACGTTCAACTGAAGCAGGTGCCTCGTTTGAGGGTTTTAAGAAGCAGAGTAAAAGCAAAGCTCACAAACAATTTAGAGAGCTGTTCTTTCTTTGCTGAAAGCTAAGCGGAAAAGAGAGAGGTCCTACGGTTGTGGTTACAAACTGAAAAGTTTTTACATTTAGGAAAATGAGCTATTGTGTCAAGATGGTAATTGTAACTTTTAAGTCTGTGTGCTTCACTAAGTATCGACTCTTTGATAAGTCGCTATGCATAGAACAATAAGTACATTACCTAAATTGGCGGTACATACCAAAAAGTAGAATTAGGCCGTACAGTGTAAACGAAAAGATGCCTGGAAAATGATTTCCGTTCCGACCCCGTGGGTCTACTTTTTGAAGGTATATTTTGTGAGTTGTAGACATACTAAACACTATACTAAAAGTTCTCCAAAAAATATCCAGTCAAATTTGCGAAAAACATGCAAAGTTTGCTAAAAACGTTGTTGGGCGCAATCTGTGAAAATGCGCGCGCGCAATGTGCGAACTGAAGTCTTACGACACACACAAATCAAATTGCGCGGCTGAGACACGGTATTGACCATGGGCAGCGCGCCGTATCGATTCCCCCCGTTGGTGTGTGGGCCGTAAAACATATTATAGGCCTATATCCTTTATTAAAAAAAATAAATAAATAAATAAATTGCGTCGCGTTCAACAACATCAATTGTGTGGTTTAGGCCATGTTTAAAACTGTAGGCATATTTTTCAAAAACTAGCCTATCGTGTCTTTTTAACATCACTGAATGGTTAGCCATCAAAGTTTTGTGCCAAGAATAAAGAGCTTAGTTTTAAAAATGTATAGGCTAGTCATTGAACAACAAGGATGGAATGATGAGTCGCTCCAATTATTGTCAACAAAATTAAGGAACTGACAATTTTTTGTCTTATTCTTTTGACCTTTGATTTCTAATAGAATACTTTTCCCCTAAAACACCTATCACTGTTATTGCACAAATAATATCATAAGGCCTAAAGATATGATAGAACTGAGTAAAAGTAAACAAAATTTATGTGTACTTCAAAAATGATAAAGTCGGCCTTATAAATGGAGGAACTGAATGAAGTGATGATGCATAAAATGGTCAATATCACTTCAAATTGATGTACAATTTTCTCAGACTAATTTCTAGAGATAGTTGACATGAGGGAACATTTTAAAAACAAGTAAGTTTTTAGTTAAAATAATTTTAAAAAAAATTAAAAACTATAAATTAAAAAAAATAAAAAAATTAAAAAGGGGGGAAATGTTTGTTTTATTAAGTTAAAACATTCCCCTTTACCACTTATAACCCCCTTTTCTGTGAGGGTGCATGCAAACATCAAAGAAAAAGTATGTTTAACTATTGCCTTTTGACTTTTCGAGGGAGACCAATGTCTCCCACTGAAAACAACATCCTGATCATTTTTCTGTCGATGTCTCTCGCCGGAACACTCGCTTATTCGTTAAAGATTAATGGGCAGGAAAGTGCCTTGCCTAGGCACACTGTCTCCATTTTTCTCATGATCCTCCCTCCTTTTCGCCGCCCCCTCCTACACACACCCCTTTCTTGTGGATTTTCCCTTACCAGGCCCGTAACTACTAGGGGGTGAGCCGCTCATAGTATAATTTTCTTTGTTCATTCCAAAATCATTAAAATTTTACCCAGTCAAATTCCCTTGTGGTGAATTCAATATCTGGCTGCGGCTTTCCAGGTTGTATCTGGATTTGATCCCTGGCTACACTTTTTGAATAGCTTCTGACTGGTAACCCCCCCAACAAGGATAATTATTGACAAAAATAGGGAGACGGCCAACATAGGTATAGGTCTACATAGCTCAGTTGGTAGAACGCCGGCACGTTAATCCGGAGGTCGTTGGTTCAAATTCCACCCTAGCTAGTACATTTGTTTTGTTCAACCCAAACTCGTTTAAAATTTACCCAGTCAGTTTCCCTTATGGTTTATCATTTGATAAAAACATAAATAAATAAATAAAATAGCATCAATAAAAAGGCATAATAAATAATTTAAAAACCCACCAAGATCAAAAAAGGAAGAAAAAGTCCACACAAAATGTAAAAAAAGTGGTGCCCTAAAAAATAAAAAAAAATAAATAAAAAATTTACAAATTTGGCTGGAATTGGGCCTTCCATGGGACCTTCATTATCAAAAAAAAAGTAAAAATCCAGCACCCCCACCCCTCCCTCGTCACTGAGCGACGGGCGCCGCTAATTTATAACGTGCCGATGTCCTTTTCTTTCATATTCGCCCCCTCCCCTCTAAAAAAAAAAATATTAATAATAAACAAAGATAACAATAAAATAAAATAGATAAATAAAAATAAATAAAAAAAATTCCCCCCCCCAAAAGGGTTAGAAGAATAATTCCTTTTACATGCCTGCCCCTAACATTTGTTTTTGTATCCCCCACCCTCTTTAGAACTGTATAATATAGGCCCTATGATGACGCCTCATTTCTTCAAGCTTGCCTTAATACATGATTCTCACTCGACACAGGGAGAAGCTACATTTTTAATAATTTACAAACATTTATTATTTATTTAACATTTATTATTTATTTAACATTTATTTACATTGAACATTTTAACTGCGTTACGGTCCTATTTTCTTTGCATGTCCTCTAATAAAAATTAGCGCATGAGGTCCTTATGCACTTTATACTGTATAGGCCTATATCGAGTACGGGGCCTACTATCAAAAGATGCTGTGTTTTTCGTGATCTCACACACATGATCTCATCTCATGACGACGCGCTTGAACACGGCCTCATGCATGATTTTACTCTTCCCTGAAAATATATTGTGCTTTCTCAGCTTTGACAGATTTTAGGTGAACAAAACACTTCGGATTTATCACGGAGTCTTTCTCACCCGAGCGAGGCATGGGCGCCGCCATGTTTGTTTTAGGGTGTCACATGTGACGTGTGACCTAGGATGTAATTGGCGAATTTAGATCACATGGTGTCTGTGCGCAGGTATTTCAAATAAAATGTAACGAGCCGACGTATCACAACCGTAAACAGTGTTCGATCGCTGTCGATTATCTAGTGCAATGTTTGGTCGATAATTTCTCAAATTTGACTGGCATTTTTGTGGAGAACTTTCGGAATCGTAATCTCCAGCAATTACTCTGTTAAAAACTGTAGAGTTCTCTTAAACCCACAGGGGTCGGAACGGGACGACAAGACAGTTTACCCCGTATGGCCTAAATGATGGAAATGGAATTAACTGTTAAATTGACCAATGTTTGAAAAAAAATTAAAAAAAATATTAAACAAATTGTAGCTGATCGTTGTACGCAAACGAAACGCATGCACTATCACTTAGAATAATTAAGTTGATGGATTAATACACTTTCCATTAGGCTGGTTCTTTTTGAAAATCATTAGCATTGTCAGTAAAAAAAAAGGGACCCTCAGCGCAGCCGCAATAATCAAATAGAGTATATGTTGATATTGCTAATCAGTGGTTGATGTAACAATGCCTGGTAACAGTGACTGACATTATCATTCAAAAACCCCCAAATAAGTTTGTAATGAATCGCTGTGTAGCAAACACAGTTAAAGACGAAAGTTAATAGTCAGAGCCAGTATTTGTTGATATTGCATATAAATATGTGGCCGATATTAAACTGCCTGGTAACACTGATTGGCAGCGTGTGCTTTTGACAGTAACCCAAATAAGTTTGCAATGTATCTCTTTGTGGCAAAAGCTATTGAAGACAAAAGCTGATAGGCTTTAAATTTAGCGTAAGCCTATGCCCTGCCGAGTCAAAACTCGGATAGTACTGTAGAGACACGGTTAGGAGGCCGGTCCTCTAATTAAAAAGGACGAGGATTCACCAGAAGAATACAATAAAAGCAACAACAAATTCTATATGATGACGTGTTAAATATAAAATGATCTCCTGTACTGATTTAATTCAATGCCATACAGCACATCGAACACAAAATAGCATGTAATACAAATGCACACAGTCACTTATGTACAGCTAGGGGCAAAAGGTCAGCGCAACACGAGGCTGGCTACACACACACAAGTTTACAATAATATACCGATTGAAACAGCCCTATAAATCACAATATTTCTTGAATTTAAATATAATTTAGGACAAAATAATACTCACAGAGAGTTCTAGGAAACTACCCCTCCCAGATTATTAGTATTAGGAGCATGGCCAGAGCCATGCTCCCCACAAAATGGACAGAAATACAGACCAATTATAATGTGCTCTCTCGTGCTCAAACGCTACCAAATAAAAGAGACTGGGGCTACAGGTCGCGACCCCAAAGTAAACTTTCTACAAAATAAACACTGAGGGCGCACTTGGACTCCCTACAGTACAATAAAGGGAAAAGATAGTAGTACACATTATAGCACGGCACAGTCACAGTTAGTTATAATACAACTACAGTGTTAAGGTTATGGGTCAAAATACGGTTGGCTACTAAGTACCATCATATATGCCGAAAATACGTTTTTTCTTCGACGGCATTTTTATGTTAATTTTTTTTATTTGATTTGAATCAGTTTAATAGGAAACATTCCATCGCGGCCAAGGGCAAATTGAGATATTTTTAACCAAAATGAAAATCAGATTATTAAAAAAATTTCATTAAGTATTCTCTTTTAATGGAAAAGTAAACGAGTGCGCAATGACAACATGACTGAAACTCAAACGAAATCTGTTCATGATAAAAAAAATTCAAAGAAAAACATTTTGATCAGTGCCAAAGCAAGTTTTCTTGTAAGAGTCCATATAGTTTTTAGTTTGCATCAACAACTAATTTGTCAGAGATGGAATAAAAGTAAAAGCTCTTGCGTGTGTTTCTGTGTAACCTTATGAAAACACAACCACTCCATGATACCTTCCAAACAATCACACAGTTAAACCAACGGGCACTTGCACTTTTTAAGTGTCCGTTTGATATTTGTGTGTAATACATTTTTATGGAGAACACAATCACATTTAAATTGCCCATTCCTATAGTATAGTGGTTATCAGGTCCAAGGCTAAGTACTTGCTGTACAATTATGAGGGGAAAACCTGGAGAGCTGGTCCTTGATGGATATTTTGCTATAGTATAAAACCAACCCCGATGGTAACAAGACAGTTGGCATGCTATTTGGCTAGGTGTAGTGGGGGTACTTGGAATTTTATAGATTACAAAACAAAATATATGATGGAATACTAACTGTTTAATTAAAAACGAACACTTGATTTGTGACCGATGGCATCATGCAAGGTTTTACATATGGAAACGTTGCGGCCAAAAATACGCGCAGTGTTTGTAAACATGCGCGCTCCATATACTTTTCCCCCATTTTTCAGCTTCAAACCCGAATATCTTTCGTTCTTTGTAATAAATCTTCACAGTTCAAACACATTTAATTAGGAAAATAATTCCTTTTCATTTGTATGGTAATTTAAACAAATTTAATTGTGACTTTAGACCGGACTGGGGTGATTTAAAAAGAGACCAGATGCACTTTTAACGCTGCGTGTCCCACCTAATGTGTTGCTTGCTTTATTCAGAAAAGTGAAACAGCGCCATCCGCCGGTCGATTTTTTCAGTTCAAACAGTATTCGCACCAGAATCAATACATTTTCAAGTGATGTTAAGTGTTTGCTGATTGGATGAGATTCAGTTCCGGACTTTTAATCACCAATAAGAACTAAGCTTTAATAAATACATAGCGTGGTTGTGTGTACGTGCGCGCGTGCCCACACACAAGGACTGACCTACCCAATGGACGAGAATCGTGGAGGCAGTGTTTACAAGGTAAATTTGTGCATAAGTCTTGAGAGTTTTACCTACAAGTTTATGTTACTATTACAACGATTAAATACAGGTTATTTTGGTAGTAAAATCGGTAAAGTTGCATTTACAAACGACTGTTAAAAAGCAAAGGTAAAAAGTTTGTAATGCAGTCGATGAAACTTTTTTTTAAGTACGTGCAATAGCGATCGATAACGTCGATCCCATTTTACGCGTGGGTATGTTGCAAACGAGTACAGTAACTCAACACAGTACAGTAGTGTCACACACAGTAGTGTTTCCACACAGTAGTGTGTAAACAAAAAATGACAAGAACGATGATTACAAATACACTTAAGTTATTCTTGTTCCGAGTCGTAGCTCTTGTCCAATGTCACGTCCCTTCTAAACTAAAGTTTAGATACAAATTTATGTTGACAAGGCCAAGGGCAAGGCAAGGTGTGTAATTTAAAGCTAAACATATTGTTTTTAATTTTTTTCGCGTTTTGTATTAATTGCTCATGTTCAACTTGGATAGTTCCTAATCTTAGTACTAAATCAAATTTGTATGTGAACACAGAACTTTCTAAAACAATTAAGAGCATATAAAGTCAAACTACGACATTTATATTACAACTCTCTTTTACCCCAATCGTCACTTCCCTCACGCCCCGTTTTTTTTTTATGAAGACAAACTCTCCCCTCATTGCTGCTTGCTGCGCGCGTGGTCACCCCCGGGTAATAATAGTAGTGTCCATTTACTGCTCCAGAGTCCGCGCGCGCCCGCGCTTTATGCACAGTGCGGGGTGGCCAAAAACAGCTGAAACGTTTCCATATGTTGCTTATTTGTCGTCTTCAGTTGAGTTTGAATTGGAGCCCAGATGTGACAATTTGAAGTTGGAAAACCTTAAACTGTCTATTGGAGTATTATAGAAACTATTCCAGTGATGTGAGTCCAGTTGCAATATACAATCTAACTAGAGCTGAGTGTTCGTTCGCGAACGAAACACAGAGCTGTTCCTTTTGAAAAAAAAACACCCTTAAGGGGACTTCATCAGATTTTGTAAAGATAAAATCTTGTAAAACTGCACCATTAAGGTATGTCACGTGACGCTTGATGATGCAATCGTGATGCGACCTCAAATTGTAGATGTAACACATCCCGACATGATT
This sequence comes from Leptasterias polaris, assembly GCA_037783415.1. Taxonomy (NCBI): domain Eukaryota; kingdom Metazoa; phylum Echinodermata; class Asteroidea; order Forcipulatida; family Asteriidae; genus Leptasterias; species Leptasterias polaris. Next base: position 201,596 of record JAZGTN010000019.1, read on the forward strand.
ATATACAAGGTTTCAGCTTAATCGCGCATTTTTGAAAATTGCACCTATAAGATGACGTCATTTGACGCTTAATGATGCAATCGTGATTCGACCTCAAATTTGTAGATGTAAAACATCCCAACATGAATCCATACCAGGTTTCAGCTCGATCGCAATTTTTTTTCTATATATATAGATCTTGAAAAACTGCACCTTTAAGGTATTGTCAAGTGACATTTCGTCGCGCGTACCACGAACCGACCTAACTCGTACACAGTATAAAAAAACATGTTTGGAGAAAATCACGAATGAAGTTGCACTATTTTTCAAACTGCTGTTTCGGGTTCTGCTAACTATTTGTATACAATTTTTTAAGACAAACATAAAGCCGACTACTTTATTAATACAGAACTGTCAATTTCATTTAATCCCCGCAACTATTTTAATTAGTAAATAATACCTAAACAGATAGGTCACTTTGTGAAAATTAAAATCCGAGTTTTGCCCGCAGAGCGCCGTGTACAAACCAATGCACAATAGAGACGTATCTAGTTAGGTCACTTTGTGAAAATACCACGCTTTGAGTTAGGTCAGTTCGTGGTACGCAAATTTTACACGCGCGCCCGAACTGCGCGCGCTGTAGCACATAGTACATCATTGGTAAAGTGGCGTATCTAGATAGGTCACTTTGTGAAAAGACAAAACGGCAAATCTAGTGATACGTCGTTTTTAGTAATTAGTGTAATTACAAAACTATTACGTATTTAGTACTGAAACTTGCTGAAAATGTTAACAGTAATGAGTATATTAATAATTTGTGCAAAAGTGTGTGATTTTTGTCAGTTAGGTCGGTTCGTGGTACGCGCGACGATTTGATGATTCAATCGTGATGTGACCTCAAATTGTAGATGTAACACATCCCGACTTGAATACATACACTGTATGAGGTTTCAGCTCGATCACATTTTTTTCTGTATATATAGATTTTGTAAAACTGCACCTTTAAGGTAACATAACATGATGTCTGATGATGCTTCCACCAAATTACTTTTGCAAACATTCTATTGACAATATTCCAAACTTCAAAAATAGCCTGAAACATGAAGATTGGTCTTCAGTCCTGAGCTCAGTCGAACCCAATGATTCATTTAAGAACTTCATGACCATCTTTAACCATTCACACGACATTCATATTCCTGTTGTCAGACTCAAACATTCCAACAACAAAAACTCCACCAAGGTCGCCATGGATTTCCAACAATCTTCTCAAATCCATCAATCATAAAAACAAGCTTTATCGTAAGTTCTTGCGTTCCCCTTCTGAAACCACTCGACATAAATTTACCAAATACACAAATTTATTAACCATCATTTTACGTTCTGCAAATGTAGCTATTATTCCCAGCAATTCGAAAAGGAAAAGGGTTGTGCTAAGAATACTTGGAAGATTATCAACAGTGTACTGAAAAACAACGCTAATTCCCACATTCCCAGTCTTAGAATTAATGACCTCACTACTGAAGATTCCCTTCTCATCGCTGAGCATTTCAATGATTTCTTTGTCAATATTGGCCCTATACTTGCCGATCAAATTCCGCCTTGCAGCTCTCACTTTAGGAATTTTATGTCTGACCCATTTCCCCACTCTATTTTTCTTAATCCAATCACTGAGCTTGAACTTTCGTCCATTGTTCTGAACCTACCCGACAAGAACAGCTCAGGACATGATTCGATCAACTGTCCTCTTAATAAACAGGTTATTCAAGAAAAATCTAGGCCCTTAGTTTATGTTATTAACTTATCTTTATCTACTGGTATTGTCCCTAACCCGATGAAAATTGCAAGGGTCATGCCCATTCACAAAAACGGTGACCATCACTTGGTCAATAATTATCGCCCCATTTCTATTCTTACCTCCTTTTCTAAAATACTTCAGCGTACCGGCTATACATTCATGCCTCTCAATTTCTCGAGAAGCACAACATTCTTTCTGATTCTCAGTTTGGTTTTAGGAAGAAACATTCCACTACTCATGCCATCTTGCAACTAATCAACAAAATCCGAGCAGGTCGTGATCAATCACTACATACAATGGGAATCTTCCTGGACCTTTCTAAGGCCTTTGAAACCATTGATCATTCTATTCTTCTCTCAAAATTGCCTTTTATGGTGTCAGAGGTATTGCCTTGGAGTGGTTCAGAAATTATCTGTCCGACCGCAAGCAGTTTGTATGTATTGATGGCAAAGAATCCTCTTTATAAATCGTTACTTTGTGGTATTCCACAAGTATCTCTTTTGGCTCCTCTCCTATTTTCAATCTACATTAATGATTTCCCCAAATCTTCTGATAAGTTCACCTTTATTCTTTTCTCAGATGACTCTAATCTATTTTACTCCCACAGAAATGTAGGCATTCTTTTTGAAACAGTAAACTTGGAGCTTATCCACATTTCCATCAATATCAAGGCAAACAAGTTATCCATCAATATCAAGAAAACTAACTATATGTTATTCAATCATTCCAGTAATTTACTTCCAAGTGACATTATGTTTGATAATTTACCTCTTCTTCGTACTGATTGTGTCCAATTTCTTGGACTGTTTGTTGATGATAAACTTTCTTGGAATCAAAATATTAATTACTTATGTAAACTGATTGCAAGGAACGTAGGAATTATCAATAAACTTAAATAATTTTTCCCTTTCACAATACTCTATGACAAATTTTATTCTGCGTTAATCCTGCCTTACATTTCTTATCGAATTCTAGCATGGGGCAAATCAAGTGCCTGTCTACTGAAAAAAATTATGTTACTGCAGAAAAGGGCTCTTAGAATAATTAATTGTGCCGACTTTTGTGGTCATTTTGACCCATTGTTTAAAAAACACAAAACTCTTAAAGTTTCCGATATTTATCTTCTACAACTTCACGTCATCATTGATGTTACATTATACTTGTAGGTTCCCAACTGAGTACTTTCTTAACCCAGTTATATAAATGTCGGGGGTCTCCACCCAACAAGCTTGCTTTTAGGAGACTCCCACCACTTAATCATTACATTGTAGCTAAAGTACCGTACCATATGTGTAATTTTGTGTAAGCAAACTGATTGAGTGGAAATAAACTGAATGGAACTGAACACCAGAAACATTTTGCTGGTAACCTACGCTTGAAATGCTACTTCCCTTGCACACTTGGACAACTACCAACTACTATGATTTTTATCTTGAGTTATACAAAATATTATGTTTATATGATTAATTTGTCAATAAAAATGCAAACATCGGTGATGTTTTTGTGTACAGGATGCTCCGAAACCGAGGAATTCATTACATGGCACATAACAAAAATTGTCATATAGCCATGATCTTATTTCAAGAACGACGTCAGACCGGACCACTTTGCCCTCGTTAGCCTGACTTTTATTGCCCATAACTGCCTATATTTGGGATCTGCAGAAAACAAATGCTGGCTGACCCCATCTTTAGTCGTTTTGCTGCATCCAGACGCAATACACCTGGTTGGCATTGCCGGAAAAATGCAAGAAAAATCCCTTTTTTGGATAACCAAATGAAACGTACAAGCTCACTACTTGCACGTGTGTATTACAACGTAAATGCAGGCAACTTCGAGTGGGGTCGATGTTCGATCGCGGCGAAGTCTTCCTTGATTGACGTCACAAAAAGGGATGGGCGGAGTCAACCCCAAACAACTTTATCTATTTTTTTAACATATTAATCCTGACAAATAATTACTCAAAAAATTGTTTTGTTGTTAATGGACATACATGTATACTCTTCTGTTAAAAAAAATAAAATCTATTTGCAGGTGCCTTTAAGTAGCGATATTTAATTCCAGAAAGTTTGTATGATGTACACATTATATGTGCGCGTAGGCTAAAGAACAATACATTGCTGTACAATACAGTATTGGTTTTGTACAAGGAGCTTTGAACTGTCCACATTGAGAGAGTTAAATAATATTATCTTTAATGTACATGTGGGTAGCGTGTTGGTGGCGTTACACTTTTCACACCCTCCCCCCGCACATACTGTTTTATGTATGTAACTTGCTATGTCATCAGATTATGGGTTCAAATCCCAGTCATGACACTTGTGTGGATCCTTAGGCAAAAGACTTAACTGTAATTGCTTCTCATAGGTCCCCGCAATGCTAGAAAATAATGTTCATGGTTAGCAACCTGTCCTAGCACTTGGCTGCTGGTGCTGCATACTCCTAAGAAGTTGAGATGGTCTCATGAGAGCTTTGGACACAATTGGATCATTGGTAATAATATTGTAAGCCACTTTGAGGGCCCTACTTGGCTTATAAAAGTGCATAACAAATAAACATTATTAATTGTTATTGACATACATACTGGGTCACCCAGGACCATTCTCAGCATGTTCAAGGTTATACTATAGCATTGCTCTTAACTAATGTATTTAGAAAGTTCTTTTGATATTACTGAAACCTTCTACTGTACCTGGTAACTGACACCAAGAATCCCTTCAGTGCTGATATCCTCATTTAACAACATGTACATGTATAAGTAGGCAAGGATGGTACAGAAGTGATGCTACAGGAAAAGAGCATGAAAACTAAAAGTGAAGTGCCTTGCACTGTAACCCCATAGGCCTACAGATGTAGAGAAGATGTTGAAGTAATCTCAGTTTTAGATGTGGAAGGGAAAACCCCAACTGGAGAAAACCCATTGATTCAGGGCCGTAGGCCTATATCATAGAGCTGCTTAAGCACAAAAATAGTCATGCACAACCAAATTATGCTGAACAGAAAAAGGTTACCAGCCAAAATACTAAGACACATGCATTATCTGTGATTGGTATCACGATTCGTTTGGTTTCCAGGACACTGTTAAGCAATTTTGTCTTCCGAAGTGGAAACACAATCCATGTGCAAGGCTAATGTAGGAAATAGGAAAACAACACAGGCCTAGACTTTTTTTAAAGCAGAAAAGAAAACCCTCAGTCAGCCTAAATGCCCACAAAAATAATCTTCACAGGAAAAAGAGAATCATCGCCCTTGCAGGACATAATCTGTTAGAGACTACAATAACCATTGGGTAAGGTGTGTAGAATAACCTATTATGTAGATCAAATGCACAATGGATGAAAATTAAACTGTCATGTCTATAACCCCACAAATATGACACACACACACTACAGCTGGATTTCAAAACCTTCTTCCTAGTGTTGTTGATGCTTTCTGTGTATTGCTGTCTCAATTTTTACAAATGTTAACTTTTTACTTTCAAATCAATTGATCTCCATTATAAAATGAATCAATTACATGTACATGCACAAAAATAAATAATGGCCTGACTTTTTGACCCTAGCTGAGTCTTTCTCGAGAAAGACTCTGCGAGAGTTAAAACACTATTGGGAAGGTTAATCAAGAAGAGGACGCTATTTCAGGTGAAAAATTGAGCAATACTATAAACCTGACATATGTGATTGAAACAAACGGGGTCCGTGGTTAATAATAATAACAACATTTATAATGCGCACATATCCACCACAAGGGATGCTCAAGGCGCCTAACATACTATTACCCCTGGTCACTGGGCCATTTATTTCATTCCTTAAACCATCTCAGCTCCCTGGGGAGTATACAGCCTGTGCTGCAATATATGCGCTACTAAGCTAAATCAATCACAAGAACCATCTCTGCCCTCACATATGAGTGTTGACATTTATCTTGATTTTGAAGACACACTCAAGACTGAGATGGATTGGATATTTCTGAGTTTTATTTTAATTTGTTCTTGATTTGTGACAATTTTCTCTGAATGAGAAGTTTTCTTGAATGAATTTGAAAGGCCACTTTAGAATTTAAAACCATTTTTAATCAAAAGCACAAATAAACAAAACAAAATGCCTTTTGATGCTTCTTATTGTTAAAAGGGGGCAGGATCAAATTCAGCCTGCATCCTTTGTAAACAAAATCGGTAGGTCACTGTCATTGGTAGATACTTGTGGTTGAAATGCAAAGACCACAGGCAACACATCGACAGAAACAATATTTGTTCATCATTGATTATTAACATGGGTACAATGAAGGTACCAGAAGTTGCTTGTTTTTCCTCTTTTTTCCCGGTCTCAGTGTTTGAGTCTAGGTGGAAAACAGAGTCACAGTGCTACGAGACCGAGTCCAAGTCCACAAAAAATGAACTCGAGACTGTTGTCGAGTCTGAGACCAGTCTTGAGTCCTCCAGCACTGGTACAAAACAAACCAAATTAAAAAAAGAAGTTTGGGGGAACTCTATGTTTACTCAGTCTGTAGTATTATTATAATGGCACAACTAGGGGAGGCTTGTTTCCACCAATTGATGTCAGAGCCCCCCCTTCAAATGATTAAATATTGAGATTACAATACTGCAGCAAAATGTTATATTTTCAAAGCTTTACTGTCTTATCAATATTTTAACTCTGAAGTGAAGGGCCTGTTTGGTTGCAAAGCCTTTGTGGTACGTATTGGCAGCACATGCTGTCAAGCTTTTACCAGGTTAGGAAGGCTTGTTTTGCATTTGGCAGATTCAGCAACATTTAATTTAAGTTTGTTGTTTACATGACAGGTATTGAATGGGTTAGTTTAAGCTTAATTAATAGTTTGATAGCTTGGATTTATCTTTTTTTTTTTTTATTATGAAATATCGCCTAACTCACAAGGCCACGGACGGCCACTCAAGGTGAGGGCTACACATAACTGATTTGGGCTATCAACCCAAATCAATTGACACCAGGGGCACGTTGCCTCCTACTCCTGGGGCTGAAACAGGATTACCCCCTTCACAGTCCTTAAGGATGTAGGCATGGGTATCATCCACTAGGAGCCTGTCTGGTAGAGCAGAATGCACTACCTTCCCAACTTTTTCGAAGCAATTATGGTTAAGTGCCTTGCTCAAGGGCACAAGTGTCATGACCGGGTATCGAACCCACACTCTGCTGCTGAAAACACCAGAGCTTAAATCCGGTAACCTAGACCGCTCGGCCACGACACGCCACCAAAATGACAGTGACCTACCGATTTTGTTTACAAAGGATGCAGGGTGAATTTGATCCTGCCCCCTTTTAACAATAAGAAGCATCAAAAGGCATTTTGGGGGGTTTATTTGTGCTTTTGATTAAAAATGGTTTTAAATTCTAAAGTGGCCTTTCAAATTCATTCAAGAAAACTTCTCATTCAGAGAAAATCAAAAACAAAGTAAAATACAACTCAGAAATATCCAATCCATCTCTGTCTTGAGTGTGTCTTCAAAATCAAGATGAATGTCAACACTCATAGTGTTCTTAGATGCTAAACTTGTTTATACTTGTCCAATCTACAACCATAATTTGTACTTCCTGTGGGGGGGGGGGGGGAGATTGTTCCAAAGACTGAACTTACATGTACCTGTACTTGATCCATGGACTGAAGGGACTAGGCCATACGGGGTAAACTGTATCTTGTCGTTCCGTTCCGACCCCTGTGGGTCTAAGATAACTCAAAAGTTTTTAACAGAGTAATTGCTGAAGATTACGATTCCGAAAGTTCTCCACAAAAACGCCAGTCAAATTTGAGAAATTATCGACCAAACATTGCACTAGATAATCGACAGCGATCGAACACTGTTTACGGTTGTGATACGTCGGCTCGTTACATTTTATTGGAAATACCTGCGCACAGTCACCATGTGATCTAAATTCGCCAATCACATCCTAGGTCACACGTCATGTGACACCCCAAAACAAACATGGCGGCGCCCATGCCTCGCTCGGGTGAGAAAGACTCCGTGATAAATCCGAAGTGTTTTGTTCACCTAAAATCTGTCAAAGCTGAGAAAGCACAATTATTTTCAGGGAAGAGTAAAATCATGCATGAGGCCGTGTTCAAGCGCGTCTCATGAGATGAGATCATGTGTGTGAGATCACGAAAAACACAGCATCTTTTGATAGTAGGCCCTGTACTCGATATAGGCCTATACAGCATACAGTGCATAAAGGACCTCATGCACTAATTTTTATTAGAGAACAAGGACATGCAAAGAAAATAGGACCGTAACGCAGTTAAAATGTTCAATGTAAATAAATGTTAAATAAATAATAAATGTTTGTAAATTATAAAAAATGTAGCTTCTCCCCGTGTCAAGTGAGAATTATGTATTAAGGCTAGCTTGAAGAAATGAGGCGTCATCATAGGGCCTATATTATACAGTTCTAAAGAGGGTGGGGGATACAAAAACAATTGTTAGGTCTGTAAAATAAATTATTCTTCTAACACTTTTTTTTTTTTTTGGGGGGGGGGCGATTTTAAATTTTTTTTAAATTTATCTTTTTTATTTTATTGTTATCTTTATTTATTATTAATATATTTATATATTTTTTTTTTTGGGGGGGGGGGGCGAATATGAAAGAAAAGGACATCGGCACGTTATAAATTAGCAGCGCCCGTCGACGAGAGGGAGGGGGTGGGGGCGCTGGATTTTTTACTTTTTTTTGATAATGAAGGCCCAATTCCAGCCAATTTTGTAAATTTGTTAGTTTTTGTTTGGGTTTTTTGAGGGCACCATTTTTTCACATTTTGTGTGGACTTTTTCTTCCTTTTTTGATCTTGGTGGGTTTTTAAATTATTTATTTATGCTTTTTATTGATGCTTTTTTATTTATTTATTAATTTTTTTATCAAATGATAAACCATAAGGGAAACTGACTGGGTAAATTTTAAACGAGTTTGGGTTGAACAAAACAGCTAGAGTGGAATTTGAACCAACGACCTCCAGATTAACGTACCGGCGCTCTACCAACTGAGCTATCTAGACCTATGTTGGCCGTCTCCCTATTTTTTTCAATAATTATACTTGTTGGGGGGTTACCAGTCAGAAGCTATTCAACAAGTGTAGCCAGGGGTCACATCCAAGTACGATACAACCTGGGAAGCTGCAGCCAGATAGGAATTCACCACAAGGGACTTTGACTGGGTAAATTTTAAATGATTTTGGGATGAACAAAGAAAATTATACTATGAGCGGCTCACCCCCTAGTTACGGGCCTGGTAAGGGGAAATCCACAAGAAAGGGGTGTGTGTGGGAGGGGGGCGGCGGAAAGGGGGGAGGATCATGAGAAAAAGGGAGACGGTGTGCCTATAGGTACTTTCCTGCCCATTAATATAATAGCGTTCCGGCGAGAGACATCGACAGAAAAATGATCAGAAAAGCGTTGAAAACCATCCTATGGATGTTGTTTTCAGTGGGAGACAATGGTCTCCCTCGAAAAGTCAAAAGGCGATAGTTAAACATACTTTTTCTTTGATGTTTGCATGCACCCTCACAGAAAAGGGGGTTATAAGTGGTAAAGGGGAATGTTTTAACTTAATAAAACAAACATTTCCCCCTTTTTTTTATTTTGTTTTATTTTAATTTTTTATAGTTTACCTTAGGCCTTATGATATTTTTTTTGCAATAACAGTGATAGGTGTTTTAGGGGAAAAGTATCCTATTAATTAGAAATCAAAGGTCAAAAGAATAAGACAAAAAATTGTCAGTTTCTTAATTTTGTTGACAATAATTGGAGCGACTCATCATTCCATCCTTGTTGTTCAATGACTAGCCTATACATTTTTTAAACTAAGCTCTTTAATTATTCTTGGCACAAAACTTTGATGGCTAACCATTCAGTGATGTTAAAAAGACACGATAGTCTAGTTTTTCAGAAATAGGCCTACAGTTTTAAACATGGCCTAAACCACACAATTGATGTTGTTGGACGCGACGCAATTTTATTTATTTTTTATTTTTTAAATAAAGGATATAGGCCTATAATATGTTTTACGGCCCACACACCAACGTGGGAATCGATACGGCGCGCTGCCCATGGTCAATACCGTGTCTCAGCCGCGCAATTTGGTTTGTGTGTGTTGGAAGACTTCAGTTCGCACATTTGCATGTAAGTTCCTGAGTAATTTTTATGAAACTTGCTATGCAAAATTGATTGCCCACATATGAATAAGAAACGAAAACACAGTTGTACGTCCCATGCACCCAGATGTTTGCTAATTTGAATGTTTTTTATGAACACTAACAGGAGGAAAAAACTTAGTGTACATACATGTATGTAAGAATGAACAATATAAGTTTTGAATGCCCAACAAATGAAATTGAATGCCACAAAAATATGAAAGGGATATTTGCTCCAATGTGTAAAATTCTTGCAGAGTTGAATGAATAATAAAAATTATCTGAAAAATCAGAAACAGGCAGAGAAGACCTATACAACTGAAAATACAGGAATCAATTAAATCAAGTATTCTAAAGAGTACTGTTATCTAATGTACACAATATTAACTGAATGTACTAACATGTACAGGAGCTGATAACAGAGGTGTACTTCAAACTGTTTACGTGTTTAAAGATTAAGTATTATTATCAACAGCCATATTCCAATAAACTGATAATCTGGACATGGATCATTATTAATGGTTGTTTGTCTGATCCTTGCCTGTAACAGCAAGTAGCTCTAGTGCACAGTTTATGTTGCCTGGTACCGACATGTACGTGTTATTCATTTATCGATGCCATCTTGACTGGAAAACCTAATCTCATGAATATACATTGTACATTGTGTCAAATCCATGTATGAGAAGAAAGGATAGACTTGAGGAATAATCATTATCATTGATAGAGTATTGTGTTAACACATTAACCATGGAAACAAAAAATGTGCTCTAAACTAGAGGTGATATCTGAGCCTCAACTCACAAACGAAGACATTTGGTGTTGTTATGGATGCATTTGGGGTTGATTTGTTATGCTGCACCCTGACTCAGCTAAATAAAAAGAGGACAAACTACCACTAGTCAAGCTTCAGTTTGATCAGGGGGGGCGGAAGGGGTGTTGCGCAATCATTTGCGATCGCTGTTTGGGTACACTCCATTTTAAAAATAGGTAATGACCATTAAAAAACAAAAAGAAATCCATGTATACCGTAAAAATTCTCACTTTATCAGCACTGAAAACATAACCGTGTATATCGTAAGAGTATTTTCAATTGTTGAGATGCTTAATTTTAAATAAAGTGCGTAAAAATATTTTCGAAAATTTTCCGTTGGTTTATTGCAGCGGCTAACATGTATGAATGGGTCCAGGTGGGAATTTCGTTACAAATGGTCTCCCCTAAAATGGCTACAAATATCGACATAATGTGAAAATAATTATCGTTCATCCTCTGATTTTTTTCCATTAACGTAATATTTAGGAATAGATCTTTCATTCCTGAAAGTTTAATCGAAATCCCTCGGTACATCCTCTAGATATTTGACGATTTATAAAACTTTTTTTTGAGAGAGAATGGATCCCGCCAATACTTAGTTTGCGTTCAAACGATCTCTGTTGACGGACGGGAACATTTGCCGCAGGTAATTGTAATTCTGAGGCAACATACACATCTTAAACAGATATGTTATACATGTCGTTTAGGTGAAATATATGTTGTTTATTAAATAGTTAATTTACTGAAGCAGTTGGCAAGGCAAAAAAAAACAATTTACAAATGTTTTCTGGTGTAAAAATTTTGTGAATTTACAACATTTGAAGATAACAATACCCTCTGATAAAATGGACTCGTCCAGGCAGTCTCAACAGCACGCAGCGGAGAGCAACCGTAAATTCAAATAGTGTGTACTGTGCATACACACACATCCGTTTGTACGTGGGGAGCTTCGACCAGTCCACGTCGAATGGTCGATTGAGATTATTTTCAACGTAGGTGGCGCGCTGGTGGCGCTACCCCTTCCGCCCCCCCTGAGTTTGATATAAGTTTTGACTTGTGGCTTTGAATGCTTTTGTACCGCCTAGTTTTCTCCAAATTAGGTACCCCCCCCCCCACCTCAAAGAGATATTGATGACCTTATCATTCAGTAGGGCCTTCAATCATTTTCTGGTTCAATTTTTTTGATAATCTATATTCCTTAGCAAAATGAGACACTTAACATAAGGTGATGAGTAACCAAACAATAAACTTTGCACTTATAAAATCTATATCCCCCCAAAATCTTTAAACCAGCAGGAATTAAATCGTGTTAGCTTTCAAAATATAGATATGAAAAATAACACTATGTGCCAGTTATCTTGAATTCAAAACCTTAACTCAGACAGTTGTAATTTGCTTAAGAACTTGAGTTTGTAAATAATATAAATGGAAGTTTAGAAACGTGACTGGTGGGCACAGCAAGCATTTATACAACACGTTATTGAAGTGACTGAGTCCCATTATATCTGTTCTTTAACAAGATTGGTTATTACAATTACAGTTTTAATTTACAATTTGCTAAAGTTCTTATTTTCAATAAGATGCACTAATATAATCTGCCAAGAAGAAAAGACATTGAACGAAGTGTCTCAGTAAAAAAATAGTTTTGTTCAAAGATGACATCTGAATCAAAAACCAAACATGTTTTTCAGTACGCTCCGTTCAATGTTCAACAAACTGTTGTTGATATCACCGAGTCCCAGTAATGTACGTCTAGGGGTCAGACACCAAGAACCTGAGATTGATATAATTCCAGTGTGTAAATATGCGCTAAGTGCAGTATCAGTAGATCTGTACAGTAATCATCACACAGCTACAAACACAGGAGCTAATTTAAGAAACTGGAATTTCCACATAATAGGGAGTGTTGTGCCAAAGTTTAACCAAGAGCTATGTAACTCTATGGTAAAACAATTTACACGTACAGAAGGGACACCATTCAGTGTGTTGTGCCAACATCTAACGGATCATTGCTGCAATTTCTTCTTCAACCTTAAGATTTGTTGCCGTATTATTCATGCCATTTTACTCATCAAATACCAGTAAGTTATATTTCAAGCTGTAATTTGCCAAAGTTTTTTACATGCAGAGAACAAGATTTAAACTCCTAAATACAGCCTAACTCTGCAGGTCTTAAAATTGCCATTGAACTCTAAGTAACAGTTTTTTATTCAATTTATCAGAAATAATTTTAAAACTTTTGCAAACAAGATTGGGCAACTAATGAAAGACAAAATTGTGAGCCCATGAACATTTTTAGGTCACAGATACTCTCTGTTGCATATTAGGCCTTTTCAGAGAATTTCGTTTACTGTTTCTTTGTAAGAAAATGAAATCACTCATAAACTTGTTGTTTTAGTATGTTTAGCGGGAGGGAGTGTCTAAAGCCACTTTGGGGGAAAGGTTTGCTTTGGATAGGTTGGTTAAGAAGGCTTTATTTCCTCCTGATTCTTTTCAATAATGTTATTGTTGTTGATCGTTGGGAGTGGAAGCTCCTGTACAGTGCAAAATTATTGTTATTTTCTGGATAGCTGTGAGCTAGGTTAACAAACTTCTATTAGTCAATTTTTAGGGTTATTTTATATGAATAATAGTAGATTAATTCTATTTGATTATTCATAACCAGAGATTCACAACAAACGAGGGGGGAGTGAATCTACTGCTAAAAAATGTATGTGCAGATCTTTGCACATGTCCTCCATTTTGGCCAAAAAAACAGAGACTGAGTAAATGGAAAAAAGTTACTCTATGAAATAATGATATATTTTTAACAATGCTAGGTGTGAAATAACTTATTAAGCTCACATTCCAAATAAATGATCTTCCAAATCAGTAATCCCGTCATGCCTCACTTTGAACATTTTGAATTGTTTTTCTATCATTTGTGACAAGTGATCATAACTTTTGCCATCCTGTTGCAGATGAAATTTGATCTTCAAACTCTTTTCAGTATCTTCAAAATAGACAATTTGTAAACCGTAGCATTTTGAAGAAAGAAACCAGATAAATAGTCTGAGACTCATTGGTAAATGCAAACATTGCTGATTCTCTACACATGTGAGTCAGCCACACATCGTCTCAAAGTTCTCACCGGTCATAGGACAATGCATCAACTTATCTCCAGCCATAAATAGTGATTTCATGAGAAAAAGTGCGTACTGACGACTGATGGCAATATTTGCCAATACAAGCGCAAGCGTGTCCATACAGGTGGCGTTTTTAAAAGCCATTTTCTGAATTGTTCAGATATAAAGGTTATCATATTGAAACCTAGCTTCTTCTTGTTATAATTACTTAGATTGGTTTGAATGAAATAAATCACACTATAATCCAATTTGATGTTGTGTCTACAGTTGTATGAAGGATGCTACACACACAATCAACCTGCTATAAACACCAGGCCAATTATTACAGACCAAGCTTGACTTTGTATTGGAGTAGTTCCAACACAAACACAAGGGACATTCACTAAAGGCAGTGTTGTAGTCGAGTCACCTGTGTCGAGTCCGAGTCCGAGTCTCAAGTCACTTGGGTCGAGTCCGAGTCCGAGTCTCAAGTCACTTGGGTCGAGTCCGAGTCCGAGTCTCAAGTCACTTGGGTCGAGTCCGAGTCCCGAGTCTGAGTCACGAGTCACTTGTTTAAATATTTATTGCAAACCAAATGTCGTAAAATAAGAATTGGAAATGACAAAATAAAACACATTTATTTTAAGCAAAGTTCTGTTAAAGTTTTTATTAAAGTTGGTATAACCAAAAGAAACAATACGGGGCGGAACGGCAGATGCCATGATTTAAAAAATGTACTATTTTTACTAGTGATGTGACCAAACGTCGTGTGTGTGTGTCGACCATGTGTAGAAACTGGTACAAACAACACACAGCCATCACAGTGCAATATGCAGGCTGTTTTACAGGTACCAGACATGCCATTTCCCCTGTAATATGCATCAAGCACAAGCAGTGGCTATGGTGTTAACGTTGACAGAATACCAGCATAATACTGGTGTCGTGCATCCCAGTGTTATTATGCGTATTGAACATACGAATCGAACATACACGCGCTGTACGTAGATGGCCATCTACACAATAATCACGAACACTATTACTTGCAACACCATACGACAGTGTACTTATTTATTGTGCTAGACATTAACTCCATGTGCACTCCGGGAATGACGATTGGATCATCGGAAATGTTTTTAATATTTAAAAAAGGTTTTGTTTGTGAAAATACGTGACTCGAGTCACGAGTTCTCGAAGACAAGTCCGAGTCATGATAGTCGAGTCCGAGTCCGGGTCCGAGTCTTTTGCAGTCCGTCTCGAGTCACAATTTCGGTGACTCGGACTTGAATCGAGTCACCGAAATTGTGACTCGAGACGGACTCGAGTCATACAACACTGACTAAAGGTAGGGTCATACTTTGGTAATGACCCCCCCCCCCCAAAAAATAAAGTATATATCAAATCTCAATTTCTCTCTGAAAACTTACTTGTTATAAAGATGATAATATTATTGTCAGAAAATCACGTGTTAATTAAAATTCAATATTTGCATCTGAGAAACGATTCACCAAGTTGTGAGCACATGTCGTTGGTTCACGCGGCGGTGTTATTTTTCTTGTCGTTATTGTACGACAGATACCCTCGCTTCACGCCGCTCCGCCATACCAGTTGTTCACAAATCGTTCTCCACTGTTTCTTCATTATTTTGGTCACATTTATGTGTTCACGAGGGAGATATAGACAAGAAAATTATTTTCTTACGGAAGTATGACGAAAGAAAGCGCACATCTCCGAGCAGTGCACAATCCAATAAAAAAAAATTTTAGTCTGGACCGTACGTGCGTTACTGTGCAAACCACATTGACTTCTACTGGGTACTTGACTCACTGCACATTAGACTTGTTAAAAGTCCATCAATTTTTAAAGGTTTCTGCGTTCAGCGCTCGCACACCCAAATGTATCGCGATCTTCTGTCCCCATTTTTCTCACTGGATTTACACGATTCACACGGGTCGACTTTTTGGTAAAAAAAAAAAGAATTTCCGGCAAAAACCGGAGGAATCACATCCCTGGATCATTCTATGTTTTCTTAATACTAACTGATACCTTATTAAGTTGCAAGAATTTTACACAACTTATATTTAATAAATAACAAATACTTTATTTGATTAAATTTGACACTCGTCTCATTTCACTTGTCAGCTCCAGATATATGAAGGATATTCAGAATTTGTGAGGTATAAGCAGGCTGGGCATAAGAACTTGATATATTATAGCTCAACATGTGTACTTCTTATTCAGCAAAATACATTGTATGTTGTTAGTGTCTAGAACCCATAAAATGTGTATTTTTAAGGGTGTAAAATGTAAACATTTTCGGGGCTACCCCCTTTGGACCCATGATGTACGCCTCGCGCAAGCGCTCTCGGTACCTCGCTTAGCTCGCTCCTCTGTGGAAATTAACCGGCTCTTAAAAAGTTCTGGTCACAACCCTGATTGTGTGTTGTCATTTAGCCTTCGAGAAAGACTGCTAGGGTCGAAACGTCAGGCCACTAACTTATTTTTTGCATTTTTAAGCTTATTAAATGTAACATTTGACTCTGGAAATTTTAATTATCAAAAGTCAAGACTCCAAATGGGAATCGGAAGTGGGGGGACTCCCCCCCCCCCTTCTCAATACACTACTGGTCTTTAGCAGAGTTTTAACAACAGTTCATAGTATGACAATGAAATCAACTCTTCCATTGATGAGAAAGGCTACTGCTATAAGACATAAACTAATTGAGTTAATTCTCTCTTCTAATTCACAGCTCTTCAATTTAGCAAGTACTTCCAATCAGAATGGCATCCAATATAACAACTCAGTCAGTGCTTGATGAGATTAGTCAGGATCATCTTGAATGCCCAATTTGCAATGAACGCTTCAAGCAACCCAAACTACTGGAGTGTTCTCATTCATTTTGTCTTGAATGCCTTCAACAACTCAGACAGAAAAGTCCAAGTTCAACAAAACTGTCATGTCCAGTGTGTAGACAAGACACTCTGTTAAAAGAAAATGGCATAGATGGTCTGAAAACAAACTTTACAGCCTTTTCTCTGATAGAGGCTTTTGAAAAAAAGGAAACCCATTTGAAACAGCAGCAAGAAAAACAAGTACAAATACAGAGTCAGGAGTTAGTTTCCAAGTGTAGCAAACACACAGGCAAGGATCTTCTAGCTTATTGTGAGACATGCAAGAAACTGATCTGTATAACTTGCATCACAACGAAACACAGCAAACACACTGCAATAGAAATGAATGAAGCTTCAGACAAAAGTAAAGAACATGCCACAGAACTTCTAGCAAATATAAGACAGAGCATCAAAACCTTCAACATTGCTATTCAAGAAATAGACACATCCCGCATGACATTGGACTCTATGTTTGCTGATACCAAAGAGAAAATCTCCAATAAGGTTGATGAGGAGATTGCCAAGGAGGTTGCCAGGATCAAAGTGGAGAAGCAGAAACTGATGCAAGAGGCAGAACATATTTATAAAGACAGAGTCAAGACAATGGAAACTGCACAAGCTACAAACAGCAATGGTATTAATAAAGCAGAGCGCAAGAAGGAAGAGGTGACTCAACTCTTGGATCGAGGGATCAATATTGTACTTCACATCGAACAACTCTTACAAGACCTCAAAGAATACAGAGAGATGAAATCAACAATAGTACCTGATGGGTTGACTTATATGGACTTTATAGAAGGCCAGAAATCACTAGGGAGACTGGTGCTGAAAAATAAATGGGCACTGGAAACAGAAATTAAGACTAGACGTACTTTCTGTCCATACGTGTCTGCATACTCCAATAGTGATATTGTTGTGTCAAATGGGAAGAGTGTAAGTTTGATTACATCAGCAGACATGGCAAAGAGCAATCCTCAATCCACTCTCATACCAATCAAAGGTCTAACCAGACCAAGCAGTTTGACTGTGAATAAGAATGATGAGCTCATTGTTCTAAATGATGAAACAGTCAAGATCTTCAACAGGAATTATCAGCTCCTCCATCAGTTCAATCCAGGCAGTAAACCATCATGTATTGCAGTGGATGACAACAATCTGATAGCAGTGGGTTATTCTACCAAGGAAGAGATCTCTCTACACAAACCAGATGGATCCCTCATCAGAACACTGCCTGCTCCAGGGATTGGTGGACACCTGACTACATGTACATGTACATATAAAGAGCAACTCATTTACACCAAATGGGAAGACAGGAAGTTAGTATCAGTAGACTACAATGGTAGAGTGGTATTCTCAGTACATGTAGGTATCAATCAGTCTGTGAGGCCTCATGGTGTGTGTTGTGACAAGGATGGGAGCATCTATGTTGATATATTTAGAGAATCACAGTGGTCATCACCAAGTGATATCCATCATTACAGTCCTGATGGCAAGTACATTGGATGTATCATCAAGGGTTGTGCTTTAAATCCCAATGGTCTCACATTCACACCAGCTGGTGATCTGGTTGTGGCTACATACAATTCAGTTAAACTATATCAGCATGAGTAAAGACATAAATAAACATTATGCTTGACCACAACAACATTCAAGATGAGGTAAATGTTTGGGCAACATTAAATAAATTAGCATCCCGACAGAATATCATTTCACTCACATCAGTTATGAAAATTTAACATCACAAAATATCTTGATAAAAGATTTGTTGATTTAACTTCTCGGATTCGGTTTTCGGAACCATTCGCAAGATTAATTTTTAGAGCCAATTTGTCATTTTGGGTGAGATATCAGTAGCTTTACCATCAGTTCATGAAGCAATAAATGTGTCTCCCTAGAACCATTAGTTTAAATATTCCACTGATACTAAAGAATTTTTAATAACACAATGAAATTTACCCACTGGTTTGTACACTATAATGTTTACAAGGCCTGTTTACTACAAAAATGATCTATTGGCTAGGGAAGTAGAAAATGCTGACCTACATGTATTTCAATTTCAATTCAATTCAATTTCAATTCAATAGACATTTATTTCACATTGACATATTCAATGACAGTAAATACAGTTTGTATAAGGAAACAAAAATAATAATTAAATTAAAGCAGTAGTTTGTAGCATAAATCAATATTACATGTTTACAGTAAGTAGGCATAATATAATTAATTTTACGTGAAGAGCACACTTGACTGTAAACAAAAAACCTTTTTTATAATGATGTCAACATGTAGGAAACGAAGTGAAGCATGGCTTTTGTACCTTTCCCTAAAAAAACAGGACAACACTACAAAAACAACAACAGACGGACTAGGACAGGACAACACAAACAAAGAGTGAGACTAGGCACAATGTATTGATTCACTTAAATAAATTATAAAATAAGATACAAGGTGAATTCTTACACGTAACTGTTGATAATGGATTTTTTCAGATTTCTAGCAAATAAAAACAGACTAGTACTGTCTTTTAACCCAATGTCCAGTTCATTCCAGTAAATGACACCATGTTGAAACGGGCTGTTTCTAAGATGGGATGTTCTATTATGTCTCACAAATAAATTACCTTTACACGAACTACGTGTTCTGTGGGAATGAATAGAAGAATTTAATAAGAAGTAGTTATTGAACTTAGGTGGGAGTATGTTGTGAGTATACTTGTACATAAATACGCCCAGTCTGTGGTGGTAGAGATCATTCAGTTTTAAAATATTTAAACTTGCAAATA
Source organism: Leptasterias polaris (assembly GCA_037783415.1). Lineage (NCBI taxonomy): Eukaryota > Metazoa > Echinodermata > Asteroidea > Forcipulatida > Asteriidae > Leptasterias > Leptasterias polaris. The sequence continues at coordinate 221,113 of JAZGTN010000019.1, forward strand.
AGGGAGTAGTATGGTCACGATAACCTGCATTATTTAAAGTACGAACAACTTTCTTCTGTAACATAAACAGTTTGTTTATACCATGAGAAGTTGATGATCCCCCAAAGGCAAGTAAACCATAGTTCAAGTATGGGAAAATAAGTGAATTATACAGAGTTAACATAATGTTTTTTGGAACAAAGTTTTTCAGATGGTTCAGGACCCCAACATTTTTAGAAATTTTGCTACATAAGACATCAATATGGTTATTCCAGGTGAGGTTCTCGTCTATACAAAGTCCAAGAAATTTGGTGCTCTTGACTTGATTTATTTCATTACCATCAAAACTGAGTGAAACTGTGTTTTGATACTTATGCTGCTGTGGGCAAAAAATAATGTAATTAGTCTTGAGCAGGTTAATATATAATCTGTTTGAAATAAGCCATCTATTTATTTTAACAAGTTCAACATTTGCATTCTTAATGGCTGTGTCTACATTATGGTGATTATAAATTAAATTTGTATCATCTGCAAATAAACAAAATGACATAAGATCAGAAGAATTACAAATATCATTGACATAAATAATAAACAGTAAAGGACCTAACACACTGCCCTGGGGAACACCACAAGTAATTCGCTTTTCTAAAGAGTTGTGCGAATTAAAAGAAACAAATTGCCCCCTGTTCGATACATAACTCCTGAACCAGTCCAAGGCCAACCCTCGCACACCATAATGCTCTAACTTGTTTAAAAGGATATCATGGTTTACAGTGTCGAAGGCCTTGGACAGATCCAAGAAAATACCAACAGAAAACTGCTTGTTCTCAAAGGCATCAATAATTTTACTTAAAACATCAAGAATAGCCAACTCTGTCGAGCGATTAGCTCGAAAGCCATATTGAGATTGAGACAGTAGACCGTTCTTATTAACAAATGCAATCAAGCGACTGAACATAAGTTTTTCAAACACTTTTGAAAAGACAGATAATATTGTGATGGGTCTATAGTTAATTAAATCATGTTTACTACCACCTTTGTGAATAGGAACCACTTTACCCATTTTCAAACGATCAGGAAAGACACCTTGAGAGATAGACTGATTAAAAAGTAGAGCAAGTGGTATAGCTAAAGCATTCCTGGCCTTTTTAACAACAAAGTATCTCAGACCATCCCAGCCTGGGGCTTTACCAGTAGGGAATTTGTTGATCATGTTAACAATTTCTGCTTGCGTAACAGGATTCAAAAATAAAGAATGCGAGCACCTGTCTCTAAGAAAGGAATGGTATGAACAATCAGACAATGGAAGGTTACTGGCTATTCTGTTTCCGATGTTTACAAAGTAATCGTTAAAACTGTTAGCAATACTGTCGGCATCATCAATATTTTCACCGTTGTGAACAAAATAAGACGGATTATTAGTTTTAGACCTGGATTTATTAAGTAAAGAATTAATAAGTCTCCAAGTGCCTTTGATATTACTCCTTTCGGTATTAAATTTACGAACCCAATAGTTTTTCTTAGCTTGTTTAAAGACACAAGTGAGAATATTTTTGTACTGAGTGTACACATGCTTATTGTAGGACGTAGACCTATCAAGATACTTACTGTACAGGTAGTTTTTCCTTCTTATACAACTATAAATTCCTTCGCATAACCAGGGTGACTTGTCCCTATTGATACGACGAGTTTTAATCTCTTTCCTAGGAAAATGCTTGTTATAAAAGTGAAGAACATGATCTACATGTAGGAAATGTGAATACGAATCATTAACACTATCATAATTATTAATAAAATTCCAATCGGTACCAAACAAATCTTGGACAAATTGCTGGATATTGTCGTCACTGAAGTCACGTCTGTGATTATTCAAATTAGATGAGTTATTACTAGAATATTTACTTACAATTGCAAACACAGGAAGATGATCACTTATGTCTGTGAGTAAAATACCGGTTTTATGATCTGAAAACTCGTTGGTAAGAATGTTATCAAGGAGTGTGGCACTACCAGTAGTAATTCTGGTGGGTTTATTGGAAAAAAGGAATTAGAAGACAAAGTATTAATAAAATCTTGAACACTTCGACTTGTCTCATGGAGCAATAAATTAATGTTAAAGTCACCCATAACGTAAACCTTTTTCCCGTCTTTTTGAACATTGGCTAATGTGTCATTAAAAGAATTAATAAAATTGGTACAAGAAACATCTGGGGGTTTGTATACAATCCCAACTATTGTATTTCCAGATGTAGGATTCTCAATTTCAACAAAGCAAGACTCAAAGTCTTCAGAGTTAAGACAAAGATCATGGCGAATCTTATAGGTGAGGTCATCTTTTATGTAAAGAGCCACTCCTCCTCCTCGTTTGTGTTTTCTACAATAACCTTCCATAACATAGCCATTGAGTTTAACTAAGGGATCATCAATGTCTTTTAACCATGTTTCACAAACACCGATAACAGAAAAGTCATCACCCAGCATGTCAAGATAATGATGAATATCAGAAATGCTACTTGACAAGCTTCGAGCATTAATATGCAGAAGTTTAGAATAATCGGATTGAGAAAAACTGTTTAGAAACTGGTCTTGATCATAATACTCGCAGGTAATATCAGGCAAATGCAAATTTATATCAGGATCTAAGTTCGGATCAACTACTGGTGTAATATCGACCATCGATGGAACAATCAATCAAGTAAAAAAGAAAGTGAATACAATAATGTACCCGATCTCACTCCTGGTGTGACACATAACACAAGTATAGGACAAACATTACAAACATTACTGGTGCTTTTAAAAATTATATTCAATTAGATCTTATATTAATTTTCACGAAGAGTACTAAAAATGATTTTGGATGAAGTACACTATTTAAATGGTTTCTTAAAAAATAATCATTTCAAGGTGGTATATATCACATTTTTGCCAGATGTTGAACTCAAATGATTTCTGCATGGCAAATGTGCGGAAATTAAAACAAATCCTTGACAAACAACAAATTTAGAAATAAAGTTTGCCGCCATCAGGTGCTTTAAATTGATGGCCGCAGCAGACATATTATGCTAAAGAGTCATGTTTCAAGATGGCAATTGGAGCTGTGAGACTCCAGCAAAATCATTACAGTAACATTCTCCTCCTTGAACTCTTTTCTTATTAATTATTCCCATCTTGATTGGCATTCATTGTGTTAAACAAAATCAATTAGTTGAACTCCGGAATCTACAAAATATGTTTGCTCCAGTCAGAAGTTAATCCCATCCCATCCAGGAATACTTTTAGCTATGGCACTAACAAGGAGAACATTCACATTACTAAACAATAACCATTACACGTTTCTGTGAGGATTGTGATAATTTCACAATTTGATGCTAAATTTTGTTAAGCTTTGCCCATCTTAAGCTTTGCCCATCTTAAGTTCTCTGACTGAGAACTCAACTTGATTCAAAACGGCAAGAGTGCGACTTTGACACCACTTTGATTTCAGTCTCTTCTGTGTAGAAGTATACTTGTTAGATGGTATAGATTTGCTACAATTTTACATACAGAATATTATACCACGTAAATGCACATGTACATATACCCCCATATTATGTTAAGGTTTTTTGTACATGTAGGGTGTCATGGTCGAGTGGCTTAGATCATCGGATTCAAGACCTGTTGGTTTAGTCATCAGGGTGAGGGTTTGAGTCCCCGTCATGACACTTGTGTCCTTGAGCAAGACACTTCGCTAAAATTGCTTCTCTAGACCCAGGGGTAAAAATTGGTACCTGAGAGGTTGATATTTTGTTTGAAAAGGTTATCTGAGCGCCACGGCACCAGGCAACAATCATCGGAATTAAAATGTTTCATTAAGAAGCAAACAAATATCTTGCTCTGAATGGTCTATTGTTTGCCTGACCTGTATTGATAAATTGTCCCTACTACAAAAAGAAATGCTCAAGAGATTCATTTTCTCCATCAACAATTGCATTTATGTGTACCGTATTTTCCTGCGGATAAGACGCGTCTTATCTGACTTTTTAGACCCCCAAAACATCGGTGCGTCTTATCTTTCGATGCGTCTTGTCTGCTGACGATTGATTTTTTTGGGGATGATCACTGCGTACAATAATACCTTTATTTTGTCCAGTTCAAATCAACGGTCTTTGTGTGCAGAATCCTTACTCAATAATGCGGTCAAACAAGGCTCAACTGTCCAGACACTGAGACCGTATTTTCATTCCAACAATGCCGCAATCCCCCAGACTGTCCTTTCATTCCAACAATGCCGCAACTTGTTCATCCCCCATGACCGTGCTTTCATTCCAACAATGCCGCAATGTGTTGGTACTTTCGGTCCAACAGACGTCGGCGTCGTACAAACGTTTTTCTGTGTGCCCGCGTATTCGTTCCGAAAATGCTGCAATCAGATTTACTGTCAATGCTGTTGTACAAACGTATTTTCTCCACCAGCCACCTGACATACAGCTTCAAATAAATGTTGAAGAACCAACAAAACCAACCGTCCTTTTCAGGACGACCAAACGAGAAAAGAGATGGTTCATGTGTCTGTTTCGTTTATTTCATTTATCAAATAAAAAAAATTATCCTTGAAAACAAGGTAATGACCCTTGAAAACAAAACTAACATTATTTAAGAAGAGGATAGATGTTTTAAACAAATATCTTATGAACGAGATTATAAGTTTGAAATAAATAAAAAGAACTTTAAAACAAAATCTTATGAACGAGATTAACAAATTAAAGGTTTGAAATAATGGAAAAGAATTTTATATACAAAAAGAAACACATTACAAAAACTTAAACAAATATATATAATGAAACATTTTGTTACGTCTTCCCGGGTGTGGGGATTATTTGCGTAAGGTATATATAAAGGCGACGCTAGTTTTGGTATTAGTCACCGGTAGAGGGCGCAACATCTACTGGCTCGGAGGGACTTAGACTGGTAACCTGTCTTTATCAGCAAGGATCCTCATTGTGGGACGTCGGATGTTCATGCTAGGAGGGCCTGGGTTCGTGTTGCAATATCTTCAGACAGTGCGTGGACCATTGTTTCTGGCCGCTGATTGGGCCGGACTTCATATTATTAACAATGCACAGCGTTGGCTGAATGGATGGACGAAGGTCGGTATCAATTTACGTTGGTCTTTTCTGCATGGCTCTACACGCCCATGTGGTTACGGTTTCATTCATGCTTCGAATAGTGTGAACGCTCCAAAAGGCAACAAAATGACGTCTTTGTGTCAATGTACCGACACCGGGTGGCGCCTGGTGTTCTTCTGTGTGCTGTTAAACATGCGTCTTGTGCGGCGGTGCGTCTTTTCTGCTGACGATTGAATTTTTTTGGGGTCATTTTAGGGTCCTGCGTCTTGTCCGCCGAGCGTCTTATCCGCAGGAAAATACGGTAGTTGTACACTACACATTCACTGTAACCATGGTAACTGCAGAAAACTGCAGATCTGTATTAAAAAAAAGAGGCGTCACTCTGTAACCATTACTCAGTTGTCCACTAAGTTACTGAGTGACCTACAAGTACATAAATTAGCTATAATTATTAGGCAAAAGCAATGTAAGTATTAAGAACTTAAAGTGTTTTTGTTACATGTATAGGTCTACAAAGTTGACTTTTTTCTAAATGAATATGCATTGGTCTCCTTTCTCTTATTTTTCTAATAAAGTAAAAGTGTTGGTGTATCTTAATGGAGTGACATATACTTTGTGTGATATAATAACTGCATTTTTGTTATACCATGGTTTTACTAACAATTGTTCAGATTTGAAAAAAATATAATACTCTGAAGTTCTTATTGAATATATTTTCATTATTATTGTAGTTGATTTTAGTTTCCTAAGTCAACATTTATTTTAAAACTACTTTTAGAGCTGTAAGTAGTTTGATTGTTTTTGTCAAATTTGATTGATTTGGATGTTTATCTACCCGCCAATTTTGTATTTGGAGTACAGTATCTATCCCGACAAAAAGATTTCCAACTTTAATCAGATGCCAACTTTTTTAGAATGCTCTAAATTTGAAGAATGAAATACACATTGTTTATAGAACACTTGATGTGTCAAAAATGTAAGTTTAGCAATCTGGCATGTATTGACTTCTGCACCTACATGTATTGACCCCCCCCCCCCCCCCCCCCACACCACAAATCCCACCTACCTACATACATGTACAGTGTACTGTAATGATCTCTTTTGTTAGCAGTGAATGGTTTCTACTAGTACAGCAAAATAGTAATCAGAAGAAACAAAAATGTATTTGCTGATTGTTTAATATCTGGATTACCTTACACAATTTTGGACAAAATTTTGCATCAAAATCATTCCCCTGCAGCAGACAGGATGTTTCATTTGTAAAAAGCACACTGTGTCAAAATATTACTTGTATGTACCTTGTTTATGCAAAATTAAATGTATCGATTGAAAAGTTGCATTACAGTCATCCCTTTTCTCTTTCATTTAGATGTTTGTGTCTACATTAATCAGCTGCAAGACTATAAACGCAGTATTCAGGTTGGCTGATCTAAGGGGGACATTCCCCTATTTGAAAATCAACCATGTACTAAATCATAAATAATGGGAGTGGGGTGCAGATGGTGGTGGGGTGGAGGAGGGTTACTGAAGGAGAGGCAGTGAAATTTGGGCAAAACAAACCTTTTGCAAATCAAAGGGAAATTCAAGTAAACTTATTTCTTATAGAAATAGATGAAACTTTTCTCCTCCCAACCCCGTCCCAGACCATGATGATTTGAGTACAATGGAGGGGGTACTCAGCCCATAGATGAAACTTTTCTCTTCCCAACCCTGTCCCAGACAGGGTTGTAGCTAGAACTTTTTGAGTGCCGGCTAATTTACAATCAAAATAGAGCGAAGCTTTTAATTTTACTGCTTTAAAAATGGATTTGTATGGGTTTTCTGAGACATGATTTTTGTAATGCATTTTAAGGTATGTAAATCTGTTATTTAAAACTTCATTACAGTTTCAATAGGCTTCAACATTTTTAGGGCAAGGCCACTTTGGTCTTGGAGCAAACAAAATTTGGGAGGGCTCCAAAGCCAGTAGATAGAGCACAAAGGCCAAACATGTTATTTTAACAAAGGCCTGAAGGCTATAAATAAACTATTAGTTGTACTCTGAAAAAAGCAATTTACCAAAAAATACTATTTAGAAAATTGGCCAGGGGTTTCCCCATGGGTGGTAAACCCGATGGAACAATTTGCATGAATAAAATGTTAATAAATCATATCTTATTCAAAAACAAACATTAAATCTAAAAGCCAGCAGATGTCAACACACTTTCCAGGTTTAAAAGAACACGAAACCCACTCCAAGGAGTCACAAAACCAGGTCACAACACCACACAGACACCATGCACACAGCTCGCTTTGGAGTAAAGCAAGAGTATTACAAAGTAAAACAATTGTATAACAACTGTAGAGGATTAGCTACAAAGGCACCACGCAAGCTGCTTGTCTTTTGAGTGAAGCAAGAGTATTGCAAACTAAAACAATTGTGTAACAAACTGCAGAGGATTATAGATAAGAGTAATTGGGTCTCAATTGGAGGGTCAATCATTCTCCCTGACATGTCTGGATAGTGTCCAGCTGTCTGGGGCTAACATTAAAGAAAAGGACATCCAACTGTCGGCTTCCTTTGGGTTGAATATGTGTTTTATTTAATCATTGACAACTGGGGAAAAACAAGTTTACCGTTCAAACTGAACAAGCAATCGACTGTGTAAAAGAGGTAGTTCATTTTATTGTAACTTTGTTGCATTTTGTGCCGGTCGGTAGGAGGTTCATCTAGTCTGTGTGGCGGTCGGCAATAGCAAATGCCGGTTACACCCGACCGGCGCCGACCGGCGTGGCTACAACACTGGTCCCAGACCATGATGCATTGAGTACAATGGAGGGGGTACTCAGCCCATAGATGAAACTTTTCTCCTCCCAACCCTGTCCCAGACCATGATGCATTGAGTACAATGGAGGGGGTACTCAGCCCATAGATGAAACTTTTCTCCTCCCAACCCCATCCCAGACCATGATGCATTGAGTACAATGGAGGGAGTACGCAGCCCATAGATGAAACTTTTCTCCTCCCAACCCCATCCCAGACCATGATGCATTGAGTACAATGGAGGGGGTACTCAGCCCATAGATGAAACTTTTCTCCTCCCAACCCTGTCCCAGACCATGATGCATTGAGTACAATGGAGGGGGTACTCAGCCCATAGATGAAACTTTTCTCCTCCCAACCCTGTCCCAGACCATGATGCATTGAGTACAATGGAGGGGGTACTCAGCCCATAGATGAAACTTTCCTCCTCCCAACCCCGTCCCAGACCATGATGCATTGAGTACAATGGAGGGGGTACTCAGCCCATAGATGAAACTTTTCTCCTCCCAACCCCGTCCCAGACCATGATGCATTGAGTACAATGGAGGGGGTACTCAGCCCATAGATGAAACTTTTCTCCTCCCAACCCTGTCCCAGACCATGATGCATTGAGTACAATGGAGGGGGTACTCAGCCCATAGATGAAACTTTTCTCCTCCCAACCCCATCCCAGACCATGATGCATTGAGTACAATGGAGGGGGTACTCAGCCCATAGATGAAACTTTTCTCCTCCCAACCCCGTCCCAGACCATGATGCATTGAGTACAATGGAGGGGGTACTCAGCCCATAGATGAAACTTTTCTCCTCCCAACCCCATCCCAGACCATGATGCATTGAGTACAATGGAGGGGGTACTCAGCCCATAGATGAAACTTTTCTCCTCCCAACCCCATCCCAGACCATGATGCATTGAGTACAATGGAGGGGGTACTCAGCCCATAGATGAAACTTTTCTCCTCCCAACCCCGTCCCAGACCATGATGCATTGAGTACAATGGAGGGGGTACTCAGCCCATAGATGAAACTTTTCTCCTCCCAACCCCATCCCAGACCATGATGCATTGAGTACAATGGAGGGGGTACTCAGCCCATAGATGAAACTTTTCTCCTCCCAACCCCGTCCCAGACCATGATGCATTGAGTACAATGGAGGGGGTACTCAGCCCATAGATGAAACTTTTCTCCTCCCAACCCCGTCCCAGACCATGATGCATTGAGTACAATGGAGGGGGTACTCTGCCCATAGATGAAACTTTTCTCCTCCCAACCCTGTCCCAGACCATGATGCATTGAGTACAATGGAGGGGGTACTCAGCCCATAGATGAAACTTTTCTCCTTCCAACCCTGTCCTAGACCATGATGCATTGAGTACAATGGAGGGGGTACTCAGCCCATAGATGAAACTTTTCTCCTCCCAACCCCATCCCAGACCATGATGCATTGAGTACAATGGAGGGGGTACTCAGCCCATAGATGAAACTTTTCTCCTCCCAACCCCGTCCCAGACCATGATGCATTGAGTACAATGGAGGGGGTACTCTGCCCATAGATGAAACTTTTCTCCTCCCAACCCTGTCCCAGACCATGATGCATTGAGTACAATGGAGGGGGTACTCAGCCCATAGATGAAACTTTTCTCCTCCCAACCCTGTCCCAGACCATGATGCATTGAGTACAATGGAGGGAGTACTCAGCCCATAGATGAAACTTTTCTCCTCCCAACCCTGTCCCAGACCATGATGCATTGAGTACAATGGAGGGGGTACTCTGCCCATAGATGAAACTTTTCTCCTCCCAACCCCATCCCAGCCCATGATGCATTGAGTACAATGGAGGGGGTACTCAGCCCATAGATGAAACTTTTCTCCTCCCAACCCTGTCCTAGACCATGATGCATTGAGTACAATGGAGGGGGTACTCAGCCCATAGATGAAACTTTTCTCCTCCCAACCCCATCCCAGACCATGATGCATTGAGTACAATGGAGGGGGTACTCAGCCCATACATGTAGATGAAACTTTTCTCCTCCCAACCCCGTCCTAGACCATGATGCATTGAGTACAATGGAGGGGGTACTCAGCCCATAGATGAAACTTTTCTCCTTCCAACCCTGTCCCAGACCATGATGCATTGAGTACAATGGAGGGGGTACTCAGCCCATAGATGAAACTTTTCTCCTCCCAACCCCGTCCTAGACCATGATGCATTGAGTACAATGGAGGGGGTACTCAGCCCATAGATGAAACTTTTCTCCTCCCAACCCCATCCCAGACCATGATGCATTGAGTACAATGGAGGGGGTACTCAGCCCATAGATGAAACTTTTCTCCTCCCAACCCCGTCCTAGACCATGATGCATTGAGTACAATGGAGGGGGTACTCAGCCCATAGATGAAACTTTTCTCCTCCCAACCCCATCCCAGACCATGATGCATTGAGTACAATGGAGGGGGTACTCAGCCCATAGATGAAACTTTTCTCCTCCCAACCCTATCCCAGACCATGATGCATTGAGTACAATGGAGGGGGTACTCAGCCCATAGATGAAACTTTCCTCCTCCCAACCCCGTCCCAGACCATGATGCATTGAGTACAATGGAGGGGGTACTCAGCCCATAGATGAAACTTTTCTCCTCCCAACCCCGTCCTAGACCATGATGCATTGAGTACAATGGAGGGGGTACTCAGCCCATAGATGAAACTTTTCTCCTCCCAACCCCATCCCAGACCATGATGCATTGAGTACAATGGAGGGGGTACTCAGCCCATAGATGAAACTTTTCTCCTCCCAACCCCATCCCAGACCATGATGCATTGAGTACAATGGAGGGGGTACTCAGCCCATAGATGAAACTTTTCTCCTCCCAACCCCGTCCCAGACCATGATGCATTGAGTACAATGGAGGGGGTACTCAGCCCATAGATGAAACTTTTCTCCTCCCAACCCCATCCCAGACCATGATGCATTGAGTACAATGGAGGAAGTACTCAGCCCATAGATGAAACTTTCCTCCTCCCAACCCCATCCCAGACCATGATGCATTGAGTACAATGGAGGGGGTACTCAGCCCATAGATGAAACTTTCCTCCTCCCAACCCTGTCCCAGACCATGATGCATTGAGTACAATGGAGGGGGTACTCAGCCCATAGATGAAACTTTTCTCCTCCCAACCCCATCCCAGACCATGATGCATTGAGTACAATGGAGGGGGTACTCAGCCCATAGATGAAACTTTTCTCCTCCCAACCCCATCCCAGACCATGATGCATTGAGTACAATGGAGGGGGTACTCAGCCCATAGATGAAACTTTTCTCCTCCCAACCCCATCCCAGACCATGATGCATTGAGTACAATGGAGGGGGTACTCAGCCCATAGATGAAACTTTTCTCCTCCCAACCCCATCCCAGACCATGATGCATTGAGTACAATGGAGGGGGTACTCAGCCCATAGATGAAACTTTCCTCCTCCCAACCCTGTCCCAGACCATGATGCATTGAGTACAATGGAGGGGGTACTCAGCCCATAGATGAAACTTTTCTCCTCCCAACCCCATCCCAGACCATGATGCATTGAGTACAATGGAGGGGGTACTCAGCCCATAGATGAAACTTTCCTCCTCCCAACCCTGTCCCAGACCATGATGCATTGAGTACAATGGAGGGGGTACTCAGCCCATAGATGAAACTTTTCTCCTCCCAACCCCATCCCAGACCATGATGCATTGAGTACAATGGAGGGGGTACTCAGCCCATAGATGAAACTTTTCTCCTCCCAACCCTGTCCCAGACCATGATGCATTGAGTACAATGGAGGGGGTACTCAGCCCATAGATGAAACTTTTCTCCTCCCAACTCTGTCCCAGACCATGATGCATTGAGTACAATGGAGGGGGTACTCAGCCCATAGATGAAACTTTTCTCCTCCCAACCCTGTCCCAGACCATGATGCATTGAGTACAATGGAGGGGGTACTCAGCCCATAGATGAAACTTTCCTCCTCCCAACCCTGTCCCAGACCATGATGCATTGAGTACAATGGAGGGGGTACTCAGCCCATAGATGAAACTTTTCTCCTCCCAACCCCATCCCAGACCATGATGCATTGAGTACAATGGAGGGGGTACTCAGCCCATAGATGAAACTTTTCTCCTCCCAACCCCGTCCTAGACCATGATGCATTGAGTATAATGGAGGGGAACTACTAACATGAGAAAGAACAGTTAGTACAGTAGATAAACTAAATTTCCTTAAATATCTAAAAATTATATTTAAAAAAGTGGCAGGACACACTCCCCCCCCACCCCAAGCAAGACCACAACACCAGACAAAAGTGTCCACTACCAGCTTACCCCAAGGCTGCAATCTGGCCATCCAGATTAATTATGCCTGGACTTTTTAGTCAAAGTGTTGTCTCGTTGCATGCACAAACACGGTGCATTGAATTTTGCAGCCTATTATACTGACCAGAATACAAAATAATGTGCGGGATTCATGTAGGCCTATATTCCTCCCAAGTAGTTGTAAGTAATCACTAGCCAACTAAGTAGCACGGAAACAAAAAAATACATGTAAGGACATTTTAACTTCCTTCTTTATGGTTTAAGTCTACAATCAGAAAGTCTCTAAATTACTAGAATACTAAAGATCAAAATAATCAATCTGTGCCACAGTCATACATGTTACAATCATTTAACCATGCAGCCTTGTAGTGAATGGTCACTACGATTCAGTCTGGAAAAAACAAGCTTGATCGTAGTATTCTGCATACATACATGTACACTGCAATTGTGTCATGTAAGAGTAACAAGTTTTACAGTTTATGCGGCATCATAGAGTTACATACAAAGACATCACCAGACATCCAGATGCCAGACTGAAAGTCTGCCAGGCAAACACAATCATAAATTATGTACCACTAATGAGCTTATCAAAAACATGAAATAGGCATAATCCTCAGCAGATTCTGCAAAGTTCCCAAGACACTCCTGTGAAAGCGATTAGAGAAATGATAGCACCTAATATAAACGTTATAAGGGGACAAACCCCTTTTCTTTGATATACATGTAAGTGTAACAGGGTTCTTTTAGGGACATTGATGTGGCTTTACATCATTTTCAAATGATGAAGCAATTGGTGAAGTGTCTTGCTTGGTAACAAGTGTCAAAACAGGAACTCAAACCCACACCCTTCTGATTAGAATTACCAGAGTGTGAGTCCAAGGGATTGACAAGTCTGCAAAAATGGAAAGCACGTATAAAACTGTACACATGAAACTTGTTCAGAAATGAAAAATTTCTGAGATGGTAGAACATCTGCAAATTTTAAGAGTTAAAAGTCAATAAACTGTTAAGTTAAAAAATACTTTATTTTGGGGGTTGGGAAAAAATATTAGGCTGGAAAAGTGTTGAGGGACTAAACATACAGAGCCCCAAAAGAAACAAAGACGTAACAACTCAAACTCTGAAACAATTTATGATCCCTAAAACAATTGTCATGTTATCAAGTTTGGAGTTGATATGCCAAGTCCTTCTAAACTTATTAAACAATACTTCTTTAATTAAGCCAACACAAATAATCTTGACATTCGACTAGGGGGGTTTCCACAAACAATAGACCTTGTAGGGATCCCAAGACCAATCCTCACGCCCAATTTGGAGTTGATACCTGTATGCCGAGTCTTTCTTGAGGTATGAGAAAGCATTTGGTTTGTTTTAGCAATAATGACCATGTGACATTTAAAGCTTTTTTTAAATACCTGACACTTTGCACTACATGTTATGACAATGTTATGAAAACATAATAGACTGTGCAAGTCTTGCGCGTATCCGAACGAGAAAACACGTCAAACGAAGAACATTTTTATTTCTGAAATAAAATCTTTGTTTTAAATTGTATCTCATGACAAAATCTGAACAACAAAATAAATCACTACAATTTTATGAAATTACTTTTAGCTTTTGAAAAAAATAAGCCCAAGTGTGTTAATTATTGTTGAAAACAAATTAAAACTGTGGGACAAGGATGCTTTTTGGATGTTAACTTTTTAGAAACCCCTTACGCGGATTCTTGATGGTCAAAGAGGTTTAAAATTGACCCGTATCGCAGTTTAAAGAGGATGCTGACGCCCCAAAAACCATAGACTGCAATGAAAAGGGTTTGCTTTGCAATTACAGCATCTGGCGATTATAATCGCGTATCGAAAACAAGCTTTTACATAAGTTTTATGACCGGAGGCGAGCACAAAATTCTTAATTTTTTGCAATAACCGGAAGCTGAGGTCAAGTTTAATTCTCGGGTTTTCTCCGTTATATTGTTGGATTGGTTTTACTTTCATATTTTTTATCACTTAGTATTACATTCCCAACAACATGTATAATTTTCTAGGTTATAAACTACATTAAACTAAAATAATTGACAAAACAAAATCTTGCCAACGTAAAACTCCATATGGTTGGGACCACTATGGTCTCGGAAGTTCGAATGTGCGCGAGACTTACACAGTCTATTAAATGGGGTACACCCTAGCCTGCTAGCCCTGGTACATGTAGGATGTTAGTGTTTGTTTGCAACAGAGGAGTCCAACCTGGGCTAGGGTTCACCCTTGGCCAAGTTACTAGACCCAACAATGCTATTTTAACAATTGGATAATATTTAAAAGCACCTGGAAATAGATTATTTTTTTTTTTTATATAAGAGTATATGTATATTAACAATAAAACAATTCTTTGAGTAATTGTTTGTCAGTATTTATATGTTAACAAAATAGATAAAGTTGTTTGGGGGTGACTCCGCCCATCCCTTTTTGTGACGTCAATCGAGGAAGACTTCGCCTCGATTGAACATCGACCCCACTCGAACTTGCCTGCATTTACGTTGTATATACACGTGCAAGTAGTGAGATTGTACGTTTCGTTTGGGTATCCAAAAGGGGGGTTTTTCTTGCATTTTTCCAGCGAAAATTGCAGCTGGATGCAGCAAAACGACTAAAGATGGGGTCAGCCAGCATTTTTTGTCCTGCAGATCCCAAATATAGGCAGTTACGGGCATCGAAAGTTAGGCTAACGAGGGCAAAGTGGTCCGGTCCGACGTCGTTTTCAGCGCTATGCAGCGAACACTTGGATATATACATGTAGCCCTGGGATTTTTTCGTTGGTAGTAGTGTGCAAGGGAAGTCAACTGCATTTTACAGCACGCTCAATAGAGCAATTGAACAGTTGATTCCTACCAGCATCATCAAACTCCACAACAAGGATCAACCATGGATGACTACCAAGGTGAAAGAGCTTATACAAAAACGACAAAGAGCTTTTCACCAAGGAAAGACACTACTATGGAAAATGCTCAGAAACAAGGTGAAAAGATCCATAAAACTTGCAAAAAAGACCTACTACCATGGCCGTGTACAGCAACACAAAAAATCTAACCCTAGAGCGTGGTATAAGCAAATACAAAAAATGACTGGTAATCAAACGCGAAGCTTAAAGATCACTGTCCCTGGTATTGAACCATCAGAGGAGAAATCGATAGCTAATGCCATCAAAAATCAGTTCTTGTCAGTTGCAGTGGACATTCCTAGACTTGACAGTGCAGCACTGCCTGCGTATCTGCCTTCACCGTCACCCTGCCCTGCAATCTACTGTTATGGGACTACTTTTCGTATGATGGCGTAGTAATATTATGAATAATAATTAGTGAAGGGTAGTACTTAAACCAGGGTGCGGCCTATGATCGCCAGTAGCTGTTAGCCTGGTCTGGGAGGTTGGAGTCTCCGTCCTTAGTTTGTCTAAGTTACGTAAGTTAAGTTATAAATAAAGCAATTGTGTTATCTTTAAGAAGAAGTCTCACAAGCCTGTTTTATTTGAAGTTGTGTGTTTTAGTATCCCGGTGGGCTGACAAAGCCATAATACTACCCATGGCAGGTCTATAAGGAACTTCAGAAACACTAATAAAGCTGTTGGCCCTGACGGCATCCCTCTTCGCCTGATACATGAGTTTGCATGTGAGTTGAGCACCCCAATAACCGACATTCTCAATCGTTCATTCAGCACTGGTAGCCTACCATGGCAATGGAAAAAAGCTGTGGTAATTCTAGTCCCCAAAACCAAATCACCAGCAATCGACAAACTTCGACCAATCTCACTTACCGACTACTTTGCTAAGGTAGCAGAGAACTTTGCCATCCAATGGATTCTGCAAGACATCCTTCCCCAGCTTGACCCCCAACAGTTTGGTAATCGAAAGGGTTTCTCAACCACTCACTACCTAACTAACATCATGGATACTTTGGCTCGTAACGCTGATACTCCAAACACCGTATCTACAGTAGTTGCCACAGACTACAGTAAGGCATTTGACAGGGTAGACCACACTATACTCATCAGCAAGTTGGTATCTCTAGGAACACGCCCATCAGTTATACCATGGATCTGTGACTTTCTTTGTGAGCGCCAACAATGTGTACGCTACAATGGTGTATCGTCTGATTGGCATACAACCATAGCTGGTGTACCGCAGGGAACGCGTTTGGGCCCAGTTGCTTTTCTTGCAATGATCAACGATGCAGCGTCAAACACCTCAGCTCATCGATGGAAGTACGTGGATGATATGACTCTTGTTGAATCAATAAAGCTCCCTGAGCAGAGTCGTATCCAAGAGGATCTGAGCTCGATTGAAGAATGGTCCAATGATAACTGCCTAAAACTGAACCCAGATAAATGTGCAGTAATGAGAGTATGCTTCAAAAAAAGCATGCCACTAATGAACGAACTGACACTCTGCAATCAGCCAATTCAGGAACACCACTCACTAAAACTCCTTGGCCTCACTATCCAATCTAGTCTGAAATGAGACCAGTGGGTGACGGACATCATTACAAAAGCAAGCAGACGGATGTACATGCTGAGACTGCTGAAACATTTTGCACTGTCCCCAAAAGATTTGCTCACCATCTATAAGGGTTATATAAGACCAACTCTTGAATATGCAGTCCCAGTTTGGACATCTGGAATTACACATCAACAGTGCAATGCCCTTGAACAACAGCAGAAAAGGGCATGCAGAATCATACTAGGATCTCAATACAATGGATATGAACAATCACTAACTGTACTGGAACTCTGTACCCTTGCTAATAGAAGAGAAGAACTTTGTTATAAATTTGTATGTAGCCTTCTTAAAGATGATTCATTTAGTAGCTGGCTTCCTGAGCAAAGAACACAAACTCATAGTCATAAATTAAGAAACAATAATCACCTCTCCATTCCTCCCTGCAAAACTAACCGGTATACAAACAGTCCTGTACCTTATCTCTGTAGGCTATGGAACACAAAAAAAATGTTTTTTGTTTTTTTTCCCAAGTGTTTATCCAGCTTCCTTTAATGTGTTTATTTTGTTAGTTTTATATATATATATTTTTTATCCATGTATTTTGGTTTTCCTTTTTTTTTTTTTCTCTGACTGTTGTCTATTTTTAGATGATCTTTACTCTTCTTATTATTGTACAAATTAAACTCAATTCAGCCTCCTTAGGGCTGTGAAGTTTTTATTTATGAAATAAACCAACAACAACAAAAGTTGCAGTGAAGCTTAGGTTACCAGCGAAATGTTTCTGGTGGAAAAACAATACCTCGTACTATCCGTGTTCTCGTTATGACCATGCTCGTATCTTCCGTTTTTAAGACATAGAAACGCGCATGGGACAGTTCGGGACCGGTGAAAAACCTTGTATAAACTGGCGTCTCGTATTAGTCGACTGTACAGTACTGTCCTAGGATTGCATTGGGTGGTGTGACGTCCGAATACGAAAACGCATCATACTGATCAGGTACCCAGACGTAATGTACGGGGCCAGACTACACATTTTCTCCTGCCTCGATTGACGTCACGAACAGCGCCATGTAAAGGGGGGCCTATTTTTTAATTTGTAATTAAAAGAAAAATACAATTTTTTAACCTTAGCAAATTGTTTATTCACATTCCACTCGTAAAAATGTATATATTAATGACAAAAGCTTTATTTTGAAAAAATACCACTGCCAGGTGCCTTTAACGATTGAACCCTAACGTGTGTGTTGGTTCCAGTGCATATTGAAATCAATTTAAGATTGTGCAAATCCCAAGAATGTGCTCCATGGTTTTTGAAGCAAAACATAAATTAATACGATCCAATTTGGACATTGGTTCAACTTTAAAGCATAAACATTCTATTTTTGAGAAATGTGTGTGGCACAATAAGAGCACAATAATAAGAAAGTGGTAGCCTTGCTCAAGGCGGTCGAAGTTTTCACTCCGAAAAAAAGGCTGTAAAACAAACCCGTAGCTACATGTAGCTGTACACTAGCACTGTGCGTAATATGACTGTGTACTACGTGTACGGTTCATCTGCACTTGTATTACAGTCCGCATGCGGAGGCCGTCAGGCCGACTGCCTTGTACTTTGTAGGGTCTGTAACTTCCCGGGTTTAATGTGTTTCTTGATATTTATATTCGCTAGCCCCCCATTTTCATCCACTATTGGGACGAAAATAGGGGGGCTAGCGGATATGCTGTATGAAGATCATGAATATTTAAATATTTTGTTCGGCCGACTGCGAACAGCGCAGAATTGGAGGCAAATGAATGATTCATTTTTGACGGTCCAATAACAAGCTTCCTTCATCGTGACCTTTGTACCATGCTTCCACATAAATACATGTACATGACATGCACAAGATTCGAACACTGTGGCCGCTGAGACTGGTTGGACGAGTCAATTTTATCTGAGGGTGATGTTATCTTCAAATGTTGTCAACACTTAATCTTTACAGTAGAGAACATTCGTAACTGATTAATTTTATGTTGCTAACTGCTTTTGTAATTTAAATATTAAACCTAAAGGCTCTACTGTTATGATGTTAGTGGTGATAGAGAAAGAGGTACAATTTTCTTTTAAAAATGGAGTGTACTGAAATGGCGATTGCGAATGATTGCGCAATGCCCCCCCGGCCCCCCCATCCTGTTAGTAAACATGATTTCCGCCACTGACCAATGGGGTCTTTTCTTCCGCACGCATTATGACCCTAGCTAGCTCAAAACAGAATCATCAAGGCGTTGATTCAGAGAGTCTACGTGTACATCTCACACCACGGCAAGCACTGCATTACACATGCATGTGTACATCTAGAGACTGCACATAGCTCGGGTGGATGGCGCAACAGCGAAAAGGGAAACCACCTAATCAAAAAAACAAATTAATAATTAAAACTAAAACTCCAACGCCCTGGTCAAGGCTAGAGACCTGTCCACAATTCCAGCTCATTTGGTCATCAAAGTTGCAAGAAAACACTTGTTGCACAGAATTGTTTTCTCTCAGACATGTCAGATGCCTTTCTCAGATGCATATTTTTCTGTGACAAAATTACCCCTTTCTCTAAAACTACATAACTCCAAGGAGTGTCATTTCTGACACTGTTTTATAATATCTCTCCAGTGCTCTGTATCAAGAAAGTTTTGATGGTCATTATTTTTGGAGTAATTACCAGAGATGTACATTCCAATTAGGCAGCTCTATACATGTACATTGGGACCTGTGACATAGCAGTGTACTCCAAGAGCAGTGGATTTGGGCATCTGTGACAAGTACATGTACATGTATATCAGAAACTGATATTGGGGCCAATCTCATAGTGCTGCTTTACAGTAAGAAAATGTTTGAGCTAACTACAGCAGAATTTTGTTGGTTAAAATTACATGTAAGCATATTACACAGGTTAGTAAGAAAATATGGCAACCTGAATGGATTTGAGTTGTTACGTCATTAATTTGTATACTGTAAGCACCAGAATTAATGCGCTAACATCCCATGAAAATATGTGCTTTACTTGGTCCGGTAAGTGGCTAAGCGTAGAATTCAGCAGTAAGCAAAGTAAAGTACATTGGAACAAGAAGAGTTATTGAGCAGTCTGAAACTCTTAGGGGCCTTGTCAAATTTACTCCAGGACAGGTAGTTGGATAACAATTCTCTGAGTGAATTGTTTATTGGATTTTGGTCGGCCTGTGTTTCTATGACAAACAAGGTTTTCTCCCTGAAAGACACACAGTTCTCTGATGCGCTTAATACACGCCCAATGCCAATGCACCCCGCTGAGCACTCATCCCAGGTAGCAAGCCCATATTGGGCCCATATGGATACATGTATCTGGGCCATATGGGCCGGGGCCAACCCATATGGTACTCATCTCTTATGGGTGTGGGCTATGGGGAATATTCCCACTTGGGTATCATACATGTATGGGGAAAAGTTGGGCAATCCCATAAATATGGGCAGAATATGTAAGGGCCCATATGGGTATCACATTGGGAAAACATGGGCATTCCCATTATGGGCTATGATTTCAAGTCTAGTTCTGCTCTCGATTCATTCATGCATGCAACTGCTGAGCTAATAAAAATATTGGAGTACGTACACCTATACATGTATAGAGCACGTACAGTACCAGCCGCAATAATTCCAAATCCCCGCGGGTAACCCGCGTGGGGTAACGAGTACATGGCGGGGACCCCCGCAAAATACCCGCGAGTGTACGGGGACCCACGAGAAAAGTACCGGGGGCCCCGTAAGAGATTTGCGGGGCCACGTACATGTACATGTAGATGTGACACAAAACCCGCTCAACATTCGTGGGTTGTAACGGGGGGCTTTGTTCGGCAATCATTGATGCGTAAAACTAAGCTGTGTTCAATGTTCAATCACAGAGAAAGGACCTTTCAATCAGCACAGTCCATCATCCACCACTGCGTTTACACTAGATCCAGAACTGAGAAAGGTGGATTGAGATCGGGCATTTTTTTTTACGACCGCAGATCAATATCCCTTGTCGCGGTTTACACTAGTGCTTGATCTGGCTCCGATTCTATTCAATTAATCTTTATTATATCCCAAAAAGGGTAATTCAAATGCTCGCATACAGTAAAAACATTGAAACATTAAAAACAAGTTTTAGGAATAATACAATTACAAGAAAACTCACTAAAAAGCGATAAGTATTTTCCTTGCGATGACAGTACCCCACTGCGCTGCCATCCCATATTATTCACCACCTCTTTCCTTGCTTTCTCCCAGTGTTCTATACTTTGTTAGGGGACGAAGGAACGGCATGCAGTGGGAGCGAAGGTGCAAGGGGAATTCCCTTGGTGAGAAACCACCAGCTTTTACCGCGACAGATCGCAAAATCTAAACAGCGAGGAATGGTCCCAGCAAAGCACAAGCAAAAAGCGCGCCATTCGTAGCGAAACCGGAAATGACCACGAATGTTCAATCGTCGATATCACTGTTAAATACATGTTCTGTCAGAAGTTAATAAAATACCACACCTGTGTATTGTGTCATTATTTAACTCGGATAATTTTATGCTTTTTTTCTTAAAGGAGAATGATGTCGGAACCTTCACAAGAGGGAGACTTTTTTAGCACGCTTCCTTGAAAGAGACCGTTATCCTACGACCTTACTTAATGTTCATGAACATTAAATATTCATCCCCGTGGGCACACGACAAGCTGTTAGACGTCTTATACACGGAAATTATTGACGTCATATTAATGTCTTATTTAGGTGGTGTGTGCAAAACCAAAAGTTAAAAGACGTCTTCTTCTGACGTCTGACGTATTTTCTTTACAACTAAATGACGTCTTTTGTTGACGACTAATTGACGTCTTCTTCTGACATCCTATAAATGTAATATTTTGGTCGTGTATGCAAAACAAAAAGACGCCTTTTTTCAAACTAAAAGACGTCTTCTTCTGACGACTAAATGACGTTATTTCCGTTACCATAATTAATGACGTCTTTTTTGACGACTAAAAGACGCCCTTTTCTGACGTCCTATAAATGTCTTATTTTGGTCGTGTATGCAAAACAAAAAGATGCCCTTTTTCGAAACTAAAAGACGTCTTCTTCTGACGACTAAATGACGTTATTTCCGTTACCATAATTAATGACGTCCTATAAATGTCTTATTTTGGTCGTGTATGCAAAACAAAAAGACGCCTTTTTTCGAAACTAAAAGACGTCTTCTTCTGACGACTAAATGACGTTATTTCCGTTACCATAATTAATGACGTCTTTTTTGACGACTAAAAGACGCCCTTTTCTGACGTCCTATAAATGTCTTATTTTGGTCGTGTATGCAAAACAAAAAGACGCCCTTTTTCGAAACTAAAAGACGTCTTCTTCTGACGACTAAATGACGTTATTTCCGTTACCATAATTAATGACGTCCTATAAATGTCTTATTTTGGTCGTGTATGCAAAACAAAAAGACGCCTTTTTTCAAAACTAAAAAACGTCTTCTTCTGACGACTAAATGACGTTATTTCCGTTACCATAATTAATGACGTCTTTTTTGACGACTAAAAGACGTCTTTTTCTGACGTCCTATAAATGTCTTATTTTGGTCGTGTATGCGAGACAATGCTTGTAATTTAATCGTTGGGAATGTCTACAGGGCTCCTGGAACTCCATTTAATGACTTTCACAGATGTTTTGATTCTTGCCTTGAAAGGATTAATAAGGAGGGGAAGCTCTGCTACATAATGGGCGACTTCAATCTTAATATGCTCCTTTGTGAAGATCACGTACCCACAGACCAATTTGTGAATACTTTTTATTCATATGGCTTCCACCCACTGATTACCAAACCCACCCGCATCACCCCACACACTGCCTCTCTGATTGACAACATTCTTACTAACTCTGATCTTGCTATTACAGCTGGTCTTTTGTATTCAGATATCTCTGATCATTATCCTCTTTTCCAGATGACTGCCTCTTGTTTTCAAAAGTCTGTGCTTCCTGAGAAAAGCTTCCTTACTAGGGACATAAATACCAACTCACTTAATTCTTTCAGGCTTGAACTTAATGCCGTTGATTGGAATGAGGTTTATGAAGCTACAGAGGTCAACTCTGCTTACGATTCTTTTCTTTCCATCTTTACCTCTCGCTACAACAAAAAGTTTCCTCTTGTTACCAAAATTGTTGGGACTTCGCACAAAAATCAGCCATGGATCACCCAGTCTATATAGTGAATTCCTGTCTATTTAAAAATAGACTTCACAGGCGTTACCTGCGCAAGCCCACTGAAGACAATGAGCGATTTTACAAGATCTATCGTAATCGTCTCACTTCCGTTATACGTTCTGCAAAGAAAAAATATTATGCTGATAAGCTCAATCATCACAAGGGCAACCTTAAAAACATGTGGCGTGAAATAAATGGCATCCTCGGTAAAAGCAAAGATTCAACGCTTCCAGATAGTTTCACAATGGATGGTGACAACTTTGTGTCGCAACCTCATGATATTTCTAATTCTTTTAACAACTTCTTCACTAACATTGGTTCCTCACTTGCCAACAAAATACCCTCCTCTCGTACGCACTTTTCAGATTACATGCACAATCCTAATAGCTTTTCTCTTTTCTTAACTCCCACTAATGCACAAGAGATCTTACATATCAGTAGAGACATAAAAAAGGGTAGTAGCTGCGGTTTTGATGGTGTTAGTTCTACTGTTATGAAATCTGCCCTTCCTTCCATTGCTGAACCTCTTGCTCACATCTTCAACCTTTCTTTTCTGAGTGGATCTGTGCCTCGCGATCTTAAGGTTGCAAAAATAATTCCCATCTTCAAAAACGGGGATAAGAGCAACATTAATAATTACAGGCCTATCTCTATTCTTTCTTGCTTCTCAAAACTTCTCGAAAAACTAGTGTACAATCGTCTTTCTTGTTTCATTTCTCAATTCCATCTTCTTTACGATCATCAATATGGCTTTAGATCTAAACATTCCACCGACTTGGCCCTTATAGAATTTATCGACAATGTTACTCAGGCACTAAATAAAAAAATGCATGCCGTCGGTGTTTTCATAGACCTCTCTAAAGCCTTTGATACTATTGATCACTCTTTTCTTCTTTCCAAACTTGAACACTATGGCATCAGGGGAGTCGCACTGCAATGGTTTTCTGACTATC
The DNA here is from genome assembly GCA_037783415.1 of Leptasterias polaris. Lineage (NCBI taxonomy): Eukaryota > Metazoa > Echinodermata > Asteroidea > Forcipulatida > Asteriidae > Leptasterias > Leptasterias polaris. The sequence continues at coordinate 245,013 of JAZGTN010000019.1, forward strand.
TTGCTAATAGACACCAGTTTACGTCAATAAAGGGCTGCAATTCTGTTCGTTTAAATATTAAGCATGGTGTTCCTCAGGGCTCAATTCTTGGGCCGCTCCTCTTCCTTCTGTACATTAATGACCTCTACTGCTCCTCTCACCTTCTGTCTTTCACACTGTTTGCTGATGATACTACTATTTTCTACTGTAATCATCAACTATCCTCCTTGTTCAACACACTTAACACTGAACTCATTCAGGTATCTCTGTGGTTTAAGGCAAACAAATTGTCCATAAACCACGCTAAAACAAATTTCATCTTCTTCTCTAAATCTCCTCGCTCTGTAGACATCAATTTACCACAAGTGATCATCGACGATATTGCCATTACTAGAGTTTCTTCAACAAAATTTCTTGGGGTCATCATCGACCATAAACTATCTTGGTCTGAGCATATCTCTTCTGTCAATAAACTTATCTGTCGTAATTCTGGTGTCATCTCCAAGATCCGTCATTTCCTCCCAATAAATACAACCTTTAGTTGTAATTCAGTTAAATTAGTATATTCAAATTTGGCTATGGCCATTATGGGTCTTAAAAATAAGATCCCGACAGTGACATGCCGAAAGAAAAGAAAATTGCTCTTTGTTTTCTCGACAAAATAATTTCAAAATTTAATTTTCTCGCCGAAATAGTTTTCTCGCCAAGATCATTTTCTGAACTATGTTTTTTCCCAAAAATATTTTCCTAGTTTTGGTATAAAGAAATTAGTTTCCAAGTTTTGTTTAAAAGCAACAATAATTTTCAAACATTTGTTTTCTTGCCAAAATAAAATTTCCTTCACCGTCCCTTCATGCCCTTCCAAAAAAAGTATAGCAACTAGGAGCAAGCACATCCGCGGGATCGAGGTGATGAATATTGAAATCATTTATTAGAATGGTCTGTAGTGAAGTGGGTCTATTTTTTCCCATACATTTTGAATGGCGATATAATTTATTGTCGGGTAAAGATCGCCGATATTTTGATATTCGTGAAGTTTTTTCGAACGCGGAAAAACGGTTTTACCGCAGAGAGGAAATAAACAAGACTTGGTAAAATCACTTAATTTAATATCCATATTCCATGAAAACAGAACGTCTTAAATATTTATGTGCTTTTTATCACTAGTCCGACCATGGGGAAGGTTCTGACTCAATTAATTAATGGTTTCTACCTCCATGATTGAACGTTGCGCGCAATCTCTGGTGCCTCGATTTTTATTCTTTCATACGTGCACGTGACCTTTTCCAAACACATGGTGATTTCTCACTAAGGGAATTTCCCTTGCACCTTAGCTCCCATAGCTACGTGCCGTTTCCATCCCCAAACTATAGCACGCTAGGAACAAGCACATCCGTGGGATAGAGGTGATGAAAACTATGGGATGGCAGTTCGCGTATTTTTTTACCAGGAGAGATGAGGCCACTTGTTTTACCTGCTTTCGCATGTGTGCACCAAACATGATCGTAGTACAGCCGTGTACGTGTAAGTGGCCTCATCTTTCCTGGGAAAAAAACCCAACCGCTGGCAGTACGTAGAGGAAAACATGGCGTGCTGTGACCTTTGCAACGTAACACGGCCATCTGTTGATTTTCAGCGCAACGGAGCTTTCGCTTCCTTGATCATTCGTTTTGGTTTTTGTAAGTTTCACTCTTGCCTGTCACTGTTATTTTTACATGCACGTACACGTACAAATGCAGGCCTATTGAGCTATTGTCATGGAAGGTATTCATGTTTACCCATGCGTGATGTTGCTACCAGACTTGTTGCGGGGGCCTTCGTGGGGCCCCGCAAAGTATGCCACGGCACGTAACACCGCTGGCATGGACCCCGTTGCTCCCCCGCAAAATCCACGCGGGGAAGCGGGTGTCCCCGTACCCGCCACGCAGTTTACTCGCGGGTACCCGGTCCCAACTCGCGGGGATTTGGAATTACTTGTATCCACCCAGTACACAAAAATGTAGGCGCTCACCCAAGGTGCTTGAATCCTTTTTAACACAGGTATTTAAAGTTTGTACAAATTATAAGACCCATTTAAGTAGCACTTCATAAGGGTTTACAAGGGGCCACAGTGCTCAGCATCCACTGCCAGAAACACCAGGGGAAACCCAATTCTCTTAGCAATAAGTGTAACTGGGTTCCTTTACTTGCATTAAACCTTATGGACCTACAAATGTACATCATTACTGTACGTCCTATTCGAAGAAAGAAGAATAAATGATTCAGTGTCTTGCACCAACCGAGACTCAAAACCCACACACTGCTGATCAGAAACACCAGAGCTACATAATGTCTGTTGTGCTTGACTTCTTAGCCATGACCATAACGACACACCTGTTCAGTGCAGCTACATGTACATATGTAATGTAGCTTTACAACCTAGATGCAATATGATGGTTGACACTTGATTCTAATTGACAACAATTTGTACAAATCAACAATCTTACTGGGAGCTAAACTACCAGTTACATTATCACAAAATCAATTAACAAAGGGTAATCTTGCCACAGAACCCATCTCCCTCTCCCCAGCAAATGGTTTAAGTACACTCGTAAAAATATTCATAATTGAATTCTGAATGACCCCAGAATGATTCACAACCACATGTATGTGAGTTTTACATGCATGAACAAAGCAAACTGGCTTGACACAGGCATGTAATGTCATCTCTGAGAGGGCAAGACCATTTTCATTTTGAAAAGGGCACCTTCTTTGGAAAATCATATACATGTACATGTAAGTACTATAGAAAATATCTGATGGAGCACTAAGGCAAAGACAAGGCCAAGGCCAAGGCCCCTGTGTTATTTCATGCATAGTGATAACTAGGTACACTACATGTTTAAACCTGTTAAATGCAACATCTCTCCAGTTGGAAGAATTCAAAGTTTAGCCATGACTAGTGACTAACCAAGTCATCCTAGGCAAACCAGATAGTAAATTAAAATCTTACTCAGAAATGGCCACAGAAAGAGCAGAATCAGACCAACATGAAACTCCCAAACCTCAACCATGTGACTGGACAGGTTCAAAAACATACACCCCTCATTGTTGTTGATGGGGTGGTGTTGGTGGTAGTGTGGGGTGGGGGGGTGACATGGGTTTGTTTTTAATGGAGTACAATGTTGGGGTTTACCTTAAAACAAGGTCACACGCTTTGTAGGGTATACATTTGACAGAACTCAATAGTGAATTACATTTGTGACTATATCAGCATGTTAGTTCAAACAACTAACCCATACCTAAATATGACACATTAGTGGTATTTTGAGGCACACTAATGCTGATGTAGAGAGTAGAGCCATTGCCAAAAGTACATAAGATCGTTTCACTGGTGATCCTTGGGCCTATAATTTAATTTGGCATAATATTCTAAACGATCTAAGGGGCAAATTATCTGAATTTTTGAAACCCATCACTAGAGGGCGCATAGACCCGAGTCACATTTTTCTTGCTGTCAATGCCATGCAAACAATGAGCCACACATAAAGGTGCACACACCCAATGTGCACAGCAAGCTGTTGGCTACATGGAAACTACAGTGTACAGGTGTAAATACTAATCGCTTCAGTATTTTGATGTCATGTGGGGGTGTCCACATTAGTCCAAATCAGTGGCGTAATATATACTTATCAGGTTACTTCTTTAGTTACCATGACATACACTGTAATCAGTTTCTGTCTTCTGATTAAATCTTTGGTGAACTACATGTACTAGTTGTTGACTTGGCCCCAATTATCTTATTTGATGACTCGTCATTATTATTAAGATTATTTGTTTATTACCCTCATATTTGGATTTACGCAAATAATGGACAGAACTATTCCGATAGTTTTTTGATGGAAATGTTAGGGTGATTCAGAAAAAGAACAATAATTTAATCCACTCAAATTATTTTCAGTAAAACCAATATATCTATTCAAATGTTGTCAAAACAGTTTGTGGGTGCCTTATAGTTTATTATACATGTACACAGTAGGTACATCAATTTGGAAAAACTGCTTACAAGAGATGCAAAGTGGTACACTCTGTTGTATTGCTTGACAAGTTTCTGTCTTGTCAAGAATTTGGCGCACATTCACACAAGCTTATTTTGATTAGGCAATTTAAGCCAACTAGAATTAAAAATTGAAGAAATTTTGAGACAGAAACGTTTCCAACTATTGGCACAAGTATCACATGTATAAAATGTGAAATCTCTGACTATAAATTGTTTACTTTTGGATTCATATCAGTATCAATGGAGCATAATTCCTATAATATTGTCCAACGGTAAAATACTACGAAGAAGGTAGAAGATAATTGGTACAATAGATGAAACTTTGCATGGTGGAGATACAATCTAGAGTGGTTTGTGGTAACACCATGGGCATACATCTCCCATGAGTAGGATTGGAAACTTTGCAGGATGTAAATACAGTAATAATAAATAGTTTTTATGACCACGTTATTGACCGGCGTTACAAAGTACTTATCAGTATTTTTTCAAGATGGGTTGTTGAAGTTTCTATATTATGAGACTGATTTATGTAGCACGTTGTAATGGTTTATAAGGTGCTATGGCGCACTCAGCAGTCACTGCCAGAAACACAGAGGCAAACCCCTTCGCTTAGCAAGAAGTGTAACTGGATACTTTAAAGCGCTTTACACAACACATGAAACCTCTGGCTTTACGTCACATCTGAAGGACCAAGCAATAATAGTCAAGTGTCTTGCTTTAAAAAGGCACAAGTGTCAAGGCCGCTACACAAACAATCAAGTAAAGTTTATGGTAACACCTGTACATGAAATCTGTCTATGAGTTGTTGTGGCGCTGAACAGATTTTGTAACAACTCAACATTTTGATTAGTATGCTCTGATGGTCTTCATGAAGAAGGTGCAAGTTAATCTGACTTACCACAGCAGTGGAGTACTCATTTTAGAAGCTCAATTGTCTGTATGTTCCTTCCTCCATGCTCTCTCATGAACACCAAACGGTCACTCTCAAATTTACACTTGATAATCTCCTTGTTGTATTGCTTCAATCCTTGGTGATCTTGATCTCTGATAATGGATGTGGAGTGCCACCAACAAAGAGGAGACCTTTGGTTTCAGGTAGTCTCTGTAATAGTTAACCAAGATTATTATTATATATTTCTGGTAATGAAACCAAGGATGCCTCATACATGTAAGTGAACCTAATCACTGTACATGATACCTCATTTGAAATGTTGATTTTATACTTTTTACAAAGCACATATAACCTTTCCAGACGTTGTAGAGATAGTTTGGCAATTTAACAAATTACAAAAATTGAGATTTACATGTAAAGACCATCATTACGGGAAATAAGGGTGGACGATATGACGATATTATCGTCGCTATGCGATATTGAAATAATATAGACAATGTCGATGATGGTTTTTTTAAATATCGAAATATCGCGATATTCGCGATATTATATAAAATAGACGATATGGTTTTAAAGAAAACTTAAATCACGCTTTTTCCGTTCAAAGGGTTCCAATTTTTTTCGTCCATTCAATAATTTGGACGGCGACCAGGCCTGAATATTTGTAAACCCCAGGTTTTGTTTATGTAAATGCCGCAAAATCAGACTAAGTTGAATGAATTGGGGCTTTGAAATATATATCGAAGGAAACCGGTCCCATTGTGTACGTCTTCCCATCTAACCGTGGTTGGTTTTTTTTATTTGTGGTATCCCGAATGTGATGCACAGGCTGATTGGCCGATTTCTGACTGGCCGCTTTCCGATTGGCCGAAATTCACTAGATTGGCGTGAATAATTATGACGTCATGCTTCTCACAGCGCTGCCAGTATTTATCACCTCGATCCCGCAGATGTGCTTGCTCCTAACTTAGTTAACTTTATAGTAAGGGGGTGAAGGAAGGGCGTGTAGCCGTGGGAGCGAAATAGCGAGGGAAATTCCCTTGATGAGAAATCGCTGCGTGGTCGGGAAGCGAATTTTTTTTTTCCCCAGCGCGGTAAAGGCCATTCTGTGCATATCTCACTGGGATCCGTACGTGCCAAGCTTCATTACAATATCAACTAGCCCCTGCACAGAATGGCCTTTACCGTGCTTGGAAAAAATTTTCCGCGTGAAACGTCGGGAGAATGTTTCTACATAACACGCACATGTACGTGATCGGAATAAACGTCGAGGCACCAGCTTTTAGAGAGCCAGTTATAAAAAGCACATAAAAATGTAAGACGTTTTGTTTTCATGGAATATGGATATTAAATTTTCTCAGCGGTTTATCCATACTGTGACGGAACAGGGGGTAGACTTGGTGAAGTTTAGTGCGCCAAAAGACGCAGTGCGCATTGTGCTTTGCGGGGGGTGCTAGCGGGCGCATATAAGCGAGCAGCGCTGGTTTTCCCGCCCTCTTTGGTCTTCTTATTTGGTCTAGTGTTTTTGATGTAGTCTGTGGCTCTATTACTTTTAGTGTTCTAGTTCTGTGACCGTGAACTGTGCGTTGGCACTGTGTTGAGACCAAATTGCGTGTTCCCACTGCTACCGTGTGCGTTATCTTTAGCTGGTGGTTGAGCTGTGTGACCCGTTGTGTTTCTACGTTCAGCGAGAGAGATATAGCGAGGTGGGTTTTACTGTATAAGTAAACTTTATGTTAATGTAAGGCTCGAAGTTGTAGAGCGTGAATTGTGTAACCTTTATTGGGGGAAGGCTGAAGCATTGGAAGGTTGTGCGAGTTGTATGCCGTTGAATAAACGTTGGTGTAGAACGGCTGAGGTACGATTCAGTTGCGACCACTGTGCGGGCTACCCGGAGGGTTATTAGAGACGTAGCGCTAACGAGTTCTTTAGAGAGGGTTATTGTAATCCGCATGAAGTTTCTATTGTGCAGACTTGCCAGTCTGTGAGGGTTATTAGCATAATACAGTGTGAGGTATACCTGTGTTTGGCAAGGCTGATTCTTAGCGCTGGGCCGACTGGGGTTGTACTGAGGTTTATGCTACTTACTATACTTGTTTGTATTACTGAGGTTTATTACATTTAGGTGAGGTTTATTATCTTTACCTGGTTGTGTAATTACTATTATTGTTGAGTGATTCATTGAACGTTTATGAAAAATAAAACCATTGTTACTGTTATTGGAGACCTGGTATCCTTGTGAGGTTTATTGAGGTTACTGGTGATTGCTCTGATTCTAGCTATTAGGAATATCATTCTCAATCGGTGGTAAACTTCCACCAAACGAACTGCCCCTAGGCATAGCCGCCGTTCGTTATTATCCCCCCTTTTGTCTGGGTAGCCGCTCACCCTTGCATAAAGTTAATAAATATTATTGGGGTTGGATAAGCACCCTGGGTTGTGTCTGGTATTCATCGGCCTAGTCGCTGAATCGAGGGTGTCCCGCCACAATACAGTCATGTCTTGTTTGTTATTCTATTGCTCATGTCGTCCCTGCGCGCGGTAAAACCGTTTTTCCGTGTTCTAAATTTTTTTCACGATATATCGACATATCGGCGATATTAACCCGACGATATATCACCAGTCAAAATTTACGATATCGTCCAGGGCTACGCTAACGGGATAGCTTGATTAAAGAATTGCTGAGTTTTGGCTGAAAAACTCAGAAAGTAAATAAACACCTAAACACTAAAAATACAACAAAAGGTATTCAAAAGAAGCGATAAAAAGGGAGAGGTTTCCAGCACATGCACCCTCAGCCAGATCCTCAGCATCTGGCCACAAAAAATTATTTAAAACATAACAGTGGTAATGCACAAAGAACAGTAATAAACTGATTGCATAATGAAGCCAGGGTAATTGACTGAAACATAATAATAATAATAATTAAAACTTGTAAAGTGCCATCTATCTAAGACTAAACTTATTCCGAGGCGCATAAAAACCAAACAAAACAAAAAACAGAGAGAGTAACAAAAAAGATTACAAATTACGTAGCTTAGAAAGAAATAAGAGCACATTGAATAAAACAGATTTACGTAAACGTGTCGGCAAAAACAAGTGGAAAAAAAAAAAACAGATAGTCAATCATAAGAAATATTGAACAGGTGAGTTTTTAGCAATGTTTTGAAAATGTCCAGAGACTTTGTAGCTCGGAATGTAAAGGAAGAGAGTTCCAGAGAGTGGGTGCAGATACAGAAAATGCACGAACGCCGTTGGAAGTGGTTGTTTTAGGGACAGTTAAAAGAAGTTGGTTTGTAGAGCGAAGATTGCGAGTTGGCGTACATGTACAGGTATAAGGTGAGAGAATTTCTTTGAGATAGGGAGGAGCCCTATCATTCATAGCTTTCCAGGCAAGCAAAATTATTTTGAATTTAATTCTTTGACAGACTGGGAGCCACAGTGAAGCTGTTTCAACACAGGTGTGATGTGATCATATTTACATGTTTTAGATAATACCCGAGCAGCAGCGTTCTGGACATTTTGCAGTTTTTTGATAAGATGCTTGTTAATACCATAAAGCAATGAGTTTCCATTATCAAGCCTGGATGTAATGAAAGCATGTATAAGGATAGAGGCAGACTTTTTATTGAGGACTTTACGAATGCTGCTAATGTTTCTAATATGGTAAAAAGCAGATTGACAAATTTTCTTCACATGGGATTTCATGCAAATAGTGTTATCAAACATGATCCCAAGATTGCGAACATTTGCAGATGATGTAACAGTAGCAGTGCCAATTTGCATCTGGTGATTGATTATTTTGTCTTGGTTATGTTTAGACGTTATTATGAGCAGTTCCGTTTTATCATCATTGAGTTTTAATTTATTATTGGTCATCCATGACTTTATATCAGAAACACATTGCTCAACACGTTTGCGTTCAGATTGCTCATCAGAACAATTTAAATCAAATGAAAGATACAGTTGAGTATCGTCTGCATACAAATGTACATGGAGTCCGTGGTTTCTTGCAATTGCAGCTATTGGTTTAGAGTAAATGGTGAAGAAGAGTGGTCCAAGGACAGATCCCTGGGGAACACCAAACAAGAGCGTGGCAAGTGATGATAAAACTCCATTAATGTCGATGGCTTGAGTTCGGTTGCTGATGTAAGATTTAATCCATTGGAGAACTGGTCCCTTGACACCCAAAGATTTCAGGCGTCCCAGAAGGATAGTATGATCTATGGTGTCAAAGGCTGCGGAAAGGTCTAAGAGGACTAAGAACACACCACGTTTATCATCCACAGCGCGAAGAATATCATTATGTACGCGCAACAATGCACTCTCTGTCTCATGATATTTTCTGTATGCAGATTGAGAGGTCTCATACAGATTGTGTTCAGACAGATGATCAGTCAGATGGGCGGCAACTACTTTCTCAATTATTTTCGACATAAATGAGAGGTTGGAAACTGGGCAGAAATGTTTTGAGTCAAGCGATGGCTTTTTCTCTTTCATTTAGATGTGTCTACATTAATCAGCTGCAAGACTATAAACCAAGTATTCAGGTTGGCTGATCTAAGGGGGACATTCCCCTATTTGAAAATCAACCATGTACTAAATCACAGTGTTGTTGACTCGAGTCGGTGACTTGGACTCGAGTCAGACTCGAGTCGCCAATTTCATTGACTTGCGACTTGACTTGACTTGACTTGAGCAAAAATGACTCGTGACTTGACTTGACTTGAGCAAAAATGACTCGTGACTTGACTTGACTTGAGCAAATATGACTTGCGACTTGACTTGACTTGAGAAAAAATTACTTGGTTACAACACAGGAATATTAAATGTGAAGTTATACGTTTACATTTTTAGGGTTCGGATAAATTAATGTCGAAACAATTCACTCGGAAGTTCCGCAAAACACGGACCACATTGCGATCACAGTTTACACAACGCACGCGGTCACGTCTTTTCCAATTTAGAGGCTGCTAGTCTTTATGTCGTTCGTTTATGCGCAACAATAAAGATAAGAAACATTGAACGCTAGAGGGCGTTTCAAAACAATGCGATACCATTGGAGTAAAAGCCCTCTATTGGTGAAATATCCCACAACACCTGTTTGAAACGCCTTGACAAAAGACTTTACGTGTCTGCGCATGCTCGGGGAAAAGGGTTTTTCCCTCGAATTGCAATAATCACCATCGCTGGTGCGCCAAAAAAACGTGTACAGAGCAATGAGCCACTGGTATTCACGCAAAAGCCGTCGACAGTATGGTCTTCAAAGCACATTTCCTCGGAAATGTTAGCTTGTTTACGGAAAACTGCACAACTTATAGGCTTTATTTTACCAAAATGACACCATTTTGGACATTTTGGATCAACAGAAAGATTATTTAAATGTAAAACGTAAGATTTGTTTCTTTTTAGCTGTTCCGAACTTTCAGTCGGAACAGCTTTTGAAATCGTCCAGATTTTTTTAATTTTTATTATTATTATTATTTTTCTTTCTTTCCCTCAAATCGTATTGACTTAACCTGTGTCTCTTTCGAAGACCATATGTTATTCTTAGAATTATCAAAAGCAGACAAATCCTATATCATATTAAAGCTTATGCCCTGACTTGAATTTTAGATGTAATTAGATTAAAAATCTTAATTAATTATTCACGTCACAGCTGTATGAATATTTAATTAGCCAATCTGATTTACACCATATCTCAAGAAGTAATCATCCGATCTTCAAACTTTTTTCAGTTATGGCAATCGTCTTGTATTGTAGATGTCGATTCCGGTCTAACATTTTTCGTCACGTCATCATGACGTCATTTGTAGGTGTTTTTTCTTTTCGTATAAAAAAACACGTTTTAGTAACGTTTTGGTGGTTCAAACACAAACCATGGCTACGAAGCTGTGCTATTTGATTAGGTTCTGTCACCAACAATTGTTCAGTTAGGCATTCACAAGTAGCGAACCATATTCCAGGCTATTAAGAATAGGACTTATCACAGTTCGCCGAGAAGTAATCCTTAGATATTATTGACAAACAATTTTAATTAATTATTCACGTGACAGCTGCATGAACATTTAATTAACCAAACTTGTTTCTGTCATATCTCAAGAAGTTTACATCCGATTCAAACTTTTTTCAGTTCTAGATTCCTAAAGGGCATTGGATATTAGCCTTGGGTAACTGTGACCCCATGTTGACCTTTACTTCCGGGTCAACCGGAAGTGGGACCATCTTAAGAATTACACAGCCGATTTCAAAACTTATTTCAGTTATAAACTCCTTGGGCATGGGAGATTAGCCTTGAGTAAACGTGACCCCATGTTGACCTTTACTTCCGGGTCAACCGGAAGTAAGACCATATCTCAAGAACTACACAACCAATTTTCAAACTTTTTTCAGTTATAGACTCCTAATGGGCATTGGATATCAGCCTTAGGTAACCGTGACCCCATGTTGACCTTTACTTCCGGGTCAACCGGAAGTGGGACCCTATCTCAAGAACTACACAACCGATTTTCACACTTTTTTCAGTTATAGACTTCTTGGGCATGGGATATTAGCCTTGGGTAACTGTGACCCCATGTTGACCTTTACTTCCGGGTCAACCGGAAGTGGGACCATCTTAAGAATTACACAGCCGATTTCAAAACTTATTTCAGTTATAAACTCCTTGGGCATGGGAGATTAGCCTTGAGTAAACGTGACCCCATGTTGACCTTTACTTCCGGGTCAACCGGAAGTGGGACCATATCTCAAGAACTACACAACCAATTTTCAAACTTTTTTCAGTTATAGACTCCTACATGTAATGGGCATTGAATATCAGCCTTAGGTAACCGTGACCCCATGTTGACCTTTACTTCCGGGTCAACCGGAAGTGGGACCCTATCTCAAGAACTACACAACCGATTTTCACACTTTTTTTAGTTACAGACTTCTTGGGCATGGGATATTAGCCTCGGATAACCGTGACCCCATGTTTACCTTTACTTCCGGGTCAACCGGAAGTAACACCATATCTCAAAAACTACACAACCGATTTTCAAACTTTGTTCAGTTATAGACTCCTAATGGCATTGGAGATTAGCCTTGGGTAACCGTGACCCCATGTTGACCTTTACTTCCGGGTCAACCGGAAGTGGGACAGTATCTCAAGAACTACACAACCGATTTTCAAACTTTTTTCAGTTATAGACTTCTTGGGCATGGGATATTAGCCTTGGGTAACCGTGACCCCATGTTGACCTTTACTTCCGGGTCAACCGGAAGTGGGACCATATCTTAAGACTTACACAGCCAATTTCAAAACTTATTTCAGTTATAGACTCCTTGGGCATGGGAGATTGGCCTTGAGTAACCGTGACTCCATGTTGACCTTTACTTCCGGGTCGACCGGAAGTGGGACCATATCTTTAGAACTACACAACCGTTTGTCTAACTTTTTTCAGGTGTAGACTCCTTGGGCATTGAATTCTAGCCTTGAGTAACGGTGACCCTATGTTGACCTTTACTTCTTAGTCAAACGGAAGTGGGACCATATTTCAAGATCTACACACCCGATTTTCAAATTATTTTCATTCATTAACCCTTTGACCATTAAATGTTTCACAAGGTTTACCATGACCCCATGTTGACCTTTGTTTCTGGTTTAAAACTTCCGGTCAACAAAAGAGCACAAAACTTGATATATTCATATCTCCTGAACCACATGTCATAAGGTTGTAATGTTTGTGGTTTCTTGTAGCTTGGAAAGCTAGAAATTAAAAAAATTACCGGAACAGCTCTGTGATTGTTAGTTACAATCACTATCTCTAGTTAAATATGTTTTGTTTTGTTGTTTTGGGGAATTTTTTGCGGGGTGTTTGTGCATAGGATAGTCAAAATGCTGTGGTGGTGAAGACGCATTGCTTTAGACCACATCCGTGGTTGTGTTCAACCTTAGTTTTTTCACCTGACACCTGTCGTGTTAAATTTTGTAAAATTAAGTTTTTGCCATGATACCCCCCACATTCGACAAAAATGCCGTGGTGCCCTTTTTACACTTACGAAAATGCTGCGATGCCCTTCAATAATTCTAAAAAAGCACGGCAATAATTGCCGTGCATGTGGTTCAATGGTTGTATTTACAACATCCTGGGACTGGGAGTCAGTGGGCTTATCGGGACATTATGTGACTTGTGACTTGACTTGACTTGCGAAAATTTGACTTGTGACTTGACTTGACTTGACCAAAGATGACTTGCGACTTGACTTGACTTGACAAAAAATTACTTGGTTACAACACTGCTAAATCATAAACAATGGGAGTGGGGTGCAGATTGTGGTGGGGTGCAGATTGTGGTGGGGTGGAGGAGGGTTACTCAAGGAGAGGCAGTGAAATTTGGGCGAAACAAACCTTTTGCAAATCAAAGGGAAATTCAAGTAAACTTATTTCCTATAGAAATAGATGAAACTTTTCTCCTCCCAACCCCGTCCTAGACCATGATGCATCGAGTACAATGGAGGGGAACGACTTACACGAAAAACTAAATTTCCTTAAATATCTAAAAATTATATTTAAAAAAGTGGCAGGACACACGATCCCCCCCCCCCCCCCCCAAGCAAGACCACAACACCAGACAAAAGTGTCCACTACCAGCTTACCCCAAGGCTGCAATCTGGCCATCCAGATTAATTATGCCTGGACTTTTTAGTCAAAGTGTTGTCTCGTTGCATGCACAAACACAGTGCATTGAATTTTGCAGCCTATTACTGACCAGAATACAAAATAATGTGCGGGATTCATGTAGGCCTATATTCCTCCCAAGTAGTTGTAAGTAATCACTAGCCAACTGAGTAGCACGGAAACAAAAAAATACATGTAAGGACATTTTAACTTCCTTCTTTATGGTTTAAGTCTACAATCAGAAAGTCTCTAAATTACTAGAATACTAAAGATCAAAATAATCAATCTGTGCCACAGTCATACATGTTGCAATCATTTAACCACTCAACCTTGTAGTGAACAGTCACTATGATTCAGTCTGGAAAAAAACAAGCTTGATCGTAGTATTCTGCATACATACATGTACACTGCAATTGTGTCATGTAAATGTAACAAGTTTTACAGTTTATGCGGCATCATAGAGTTACATGCAAAGACATCACCAGACATCCAGATGCCAGACTGAAAGTTTGCCAGGCAAACACAATCATAAATTATGTACCGCTTTTGAGCTTATCAAAAACATGACATAGGCATAATCCTCCACAGATTCTGCAAAGTTTCCAAGACACTCCAGTGAAAGTGATTAGAGAAATGATAGCACCCTCTGGCAGTGCTTGGAGTGATAGCAGTTCAGATAGTTACTACACAACTGCAGTGTCTTTGAACCTAGACCAGGTTCAAGCATAATGACCATCACATTTGACCCTTGGGTCTAAAAACTACAGGCTGTTTCGGAATTCCATGACCAATCCATAAACCAAGTTTGGAGAGGATATGAAGTACATTGAAAACTCAAGATATTTGCAAGTTTTTCAAGGACAGGACAACACGCTATTTAAGACATGGCACAATATCACCTTTGGAACATTTTGGAGAGTTGAACAAGTATTAGGTTAGGCAGTTTGGATGCAATGGACATCAGGGAAACCTACAACAACAGCTTGGTAACCTTTTGAGACTTGACAAAACATCAGGCTCAACATTTTGGAAAATACTTTAAAACCACCCAAGTAATAACCCTGAGGATTTTTTCTTTCTCAGGACTCAGGAAATTACAGAGTATACAGTGCTTTACACACATTAGTGTATGGGAAAACCATGTAATATTCTATATCCCTGATGGAAAATGAACATCTATCAAATACCTTTAATGATGTCACCACAATCCATGTTGGTGTACCTTCATCGATGTAATTCTCACGTTCCATGTTGGCATGTTCTCATTGTCATCCATTCCAACAGCAGCCAAACCTGTCCAAGAGACAACCAACATGGCAACCTACACAAAATCAAATCATTACATTAATAATCACACCAAAAACATAAATGTCTCAACTTCTTAGAATTTTCCAATCATAACCAGTGCAGAGACTGACTTGATACATGTACTTCACAAAGTGCTTCTTGTATGTAAGAGGTGACGTCGCGCGGTACTGGAGCTTGAGACTTGCCCATCTAATGAATATGCAAGAACCCGTGAAAAGAAAAAGGCATACTACATCGAAAACCGGACAGGGGAGGATAAAACTGTTTTTTGTGGAATCATCAAAAGTGTATTTTAGGACACCAAGATTTATAAGAATAATTTAAGGAACTTCCAGCTTCTTAAATCAGGTAAAAACATTTTTAAACATTAGTTGAAAACTTGTTTTTATTGTACAGACGCTTTATACCTTCCTCCATGTTATACACAGGACGTCAGTGCCAAGGGCGTCGATCGCTACTGAAAAGTAGGGGGGACGGTCGAGCAAGTCTTGAAAAAATAAATTATTTGCACCCCACATTTTTAATATGCTTCAGGAGTCCGGCGTTTATCAAGTGTCAGCTTGTAGTTCTTCGAAAAAACAAAATATTGCTTCTTCAACAAATCTTGTCATGGCCCAAACTGCTCCTATTTATTTTAATGGATTTTACTACATTTTGTGCGTTAGTGCGATTGTAACAAAATGAAACACATTTGCACGTGTGCGCACACACATACTTCCTTTGTGGAGGGATCGTGTATACCGTACATTATAGCATACACAAACGACGCATAACTTGAATGCTAACAAGGTATGTAAGCGGGATTTTGGCGTTATTGTCTTGGACGATACGTGTCATCTTATTGTCTGTATAATTATATAAGCGGAAATGGGCCCAAAATACCATTCTGCGCGTGGTCGATCAGAAAAAAATATGAAAATGAAGAAAACATTTCATCGTTTGTTCGCATTTCTTGTATCCTCCCCTGTCCGGTTTTCGATGTAGTATGCCTTTTTCTTTGAATTGAAAAGAAATAAAAATATTCCATAATCAACTGATGCCCTAATTACCTTCCTTTGTTTATAAGAAATATGCAAACATATATTAAAACGTGATGGACATTGAAACTTTCACACCACGCACCGATCTTCGATGACTTCAATAGCGTCCCATTTGTTTTGAGTTTGACCTGTTTTCGATGCAAACAAGAAAGTATGGTGTCCGGGTGAAGCCATACGTGGAAGAAACATCTGCAGTGACTACAAGTGTTCTGTGAGACTTAGTGTATGACTCTATAGCCAGCAGTTTTCTTTATTTTATTCAACATATTTTTTATCTAGTTCTAAAAATAACCATGGTATTTTTCAAAAACTAAAAAAAAAAAAAAAATGTAAATAATTTTTGGCTTTGAAATCTTATTTTTATTTAGTTTTGTGTCTTTTTATGTTTCTTAACATTTAAAATAAAGCATATAAATAAACAGTGATAATCGAATCACAAAGCTGATGTTTAAATTTTAATATTAATAACAAAAATGATAGTGTGTTACAAAAACAAATGTGACCCGCTCCATCGTAATCAGGAATAAGTCGCTGAGGCCAATCCACGTAACAGGCCATTGAAAGTGAACGTACGGTGAAAATCATGACCAGGTCGATTATCTGATCTTTGTATTTTTAGGAAGTGTAGTTATCACAGATTACTCTCATAAATGTATTTGATGTAAAAACGATCAATAAAGATGAAAAAATAGAGGATTTGTGTGAGCCTCCAGTAAGTTTTTGGTCAAGGCAGCAATCAAGTCTTCCGAAAACCGCCCGTATTCCAAACATCGTTTTCCTATTTTTATAAAACTTACCCCTTTGTGTTTGGTATCGTCCGAAAGCTTATTATTTGACACGTTCGAATGACGTATTTTTTTTTGGTCACATGCTAATGACTAACCAATGAAAACCTACTAAAAAACTGTAAACAAATTGATCTTGTTGCTATGTCTGTGACCATGTGATGACGGTTTATGTATCTGATTGGCTGGCAATCGATGACTCACGGACTGAGCATGCGCAATAGCCTCAGAAGCTGACCTCTGACCGTACAGTGATCTGCGGGAAATTCCTGTCACACGTCGTAAACACGTCTCCAAGACTCCATTTCGACTGCGCTGTTGTTCCGAATCCTTGTTATAAAAAAACATCCAAACAATTATTTAGTACTTTTTATGCTAGTGTTGATATTTGATTGTGTTAACCATTGAGTACTTGTGAATTTGGGGAAGTTTTAATGTCAAAATTGGCCATGTCGCTTCCGAAACCGGGTGATGTTGAACACGCATTGGGCCTGCTTCGCGAGGCAAACCTCGGCGGTGTTACTTGTCGTGATGAAGGGGCACTGAACGACCTCGTCCAAGAATATTTCTTGGACAATGGTCAGGAATCTGACGACGATGATGGTAGTGATGACATGTCTGATGGTGGTGGCAGTGATGAACAAGAAGACGACGATCCACCGACAGTCGAAGGTGACAACATGGACCGCATTCGACCCATCCTGATATTTTAATATTTTATCAGTTAAAATTTCATATTGATAGTATGAATATTATGTTTAACTTATTTCCACTAAGCAACTGGGCAGGCCAGTCAACAAACTTACGCCAATGAAAAACATAAAGCCAAATTAAAAATGGTGCATTTCAAACAGTGTCTATTTCAAAATATTCATAATTGATATTTCATATTTCATATTTAATTATATTAATGTGTTTTATTACAGTGGTGTTTAGTTCATTTTACCCCAAAATAGTTTGTATGAATTCCAGCAGTTCTGAATCGTGGAATAGTAATAAATTGACATGTTCAGTTGATATTTCACAAAAAGTTTGTTTTGGTGTGCATTATTATTATGATATTTAGAGGTGTCATATTTCAAAAAATACTTAAGATGTGAAATCTTAACTCTAGGAGAATGTTCCCTAGGTAGTACCCTACTAATGTGGAAAATTGTATGACTTTCGGACAACAGGAAGTATTCCGTTGTTATGGTTGTTTATTGAAAAGCCTGCATTTGTGTTGACTTTTACAACTGTTTATTTAAAAGCTGTTTTTTTGGAATGTGGATTCGGCAAATAGCTATACACATGTCATCTACATCAGACCATAACTCGTTAACCTAAGCAGCTATACACTTGTAATGGGTATCACTAGAAAGCTTATAAAATTTCCTTTCTTGCTATGTGCATATCTCAAAATGTCATTTTGAGACATATACCTGATTTCGATGGAGCTGGTCACAAATTATCCAGACTATTAGAAAATGATATAAGGCACGTGGCTTCTTTAAGCCTCTGTATTTTTTTTTCCAGAATGCTCAGCAGAATGTTCAGTCACATGATTTGATCATCGTGAATTGTGAATTGAAAAAGTGTTTGATGAAACTTTTTCGGTGGGAAATTTTTTTTTTATGGCCCCGACAGTATGACATTTTTGTACCTTGCAGAAATGCCTAAATACCACAACTTTTTGCATTTACAAGTGCAACTAACCAGTGGAGCCTTACATGTTTCTAAGTTTTGGTCAAATGAGAGGAGACTCTTTGCTTGGCAAGTCAAACCACAAAAATTGTATCTAGGGACTGTTTACATCGCGCGCAGAGAGGTCAAAGGTTTGCCTCGATTTCAGGGACGCCCTGAATACAGGGCGTCCTACGATACTTGAAACAAAATTGTAATGAAATATTAAATCAAGAAAATGTTGTTGCATATTTCTAATGAACAGTCAATCAAAAAGTGGGGGGGACGGGACATCTGATATGCTGTCCCCCCCCCCAGTCTAAAAAGTGGGGGGACATGTCCCCCCCCCCCCCCGTCCCCCACCCATCGACACCCTTGGTCAGTGCAGTGCAACGAATACTGACGTCCTACCACACCAGGGCTAGACTCTAGAGTGCGCTGTACGACTGTTGACCTACACCTGTGTGGAAGGCACTAAAAACTAACGCTTTCAGCGGTTCGGTGCCTCCTCGGCCGGTCGTGTGCCTTTCGGATGCGACGGGCGAAGGAAACACGCACACGCACACGCACCCATGTACAGAGCGTTGGCCGTTGGCTGTGTGCGCAAAATAGGCCTATAAAGGGAAATTCACAACTCTGCATTTTTAGTTATCCCAATGGAATGGTAGCCCTAGCCCTCGGCCCTAGATCCAAACTGTGTGTATTGTTCACCATAATTATTAAACAAATGTAGGAGGGGCCCGGGTGTTCACAGTCAAAGAAGGAAAATACAAGTACACAAATATTCCAGAATATGTCAAACGTTCAGATTCAACACGAAAACTAGTATTTAATAGTAGTAGATGCACATGCTGTTTTCAAATCCCTCCTCATATCAAGGAACAGGTCTCAGACGTTAGTACATGAAGCAAACTAACCTCTGTGACCTGGTAATTAAAAAAAATCCCACGACTAAATACAAATGCTGTTTTTAAATATGTTTTTCCATCCTCATATCAAGGAACAGGTCTCAGACGTTAGTACATGAAGCAAACTAACCTCTGTGACCTGGTTATTAAAAAATCCCATGAATAAATAGAAGTGCTGTTCCCAAGGTTTTAGCCAGGATTTGGTAAAAGGGTGTCCAAATCTGCTGGAAATTTAAAAACTGGGTGTCCAAATTGTTCACTTTACAATACATTTACATGTAAATGACAGATGAAACAGGGTGTCCAAATTTAAAACAGGGCGTCCAAAAGACACCCTAACACCCCTCTGGCTAACACTATGGCTGTTCCCCATATCAAGCAACAGGTCTCAGACGTTAGTACATGAAGCAAACTAACCTCTGTGACCTGGTTATTAAAAAATCCCATGATTAAATACAAGTGCTGTTCCCCATATCAAGGAACAGGTCTCAAACATTAGTACATGAAGCAAACTAACCTCTGTGACCTGGTAATTAAAAAAATCCCATGACTAAATACAAATGCTGTTTTTAAATATGTTTTTCCATCCTCATATCAAGGAACAGGTCTCAGACGTTAGTACATGAAGCAAACTAACCTCTGTGACCTGGTTATTAAAAAATCACATGATTAAATACAAGTGCTGTTTTTATATCTATCCTCATATCAAGGAACAGGTCACAGGAGGTTAGTTTGCTTCATGTAGTACTAACGAGACCTGTTCCTTGATATGGGGAACAGTTAATCCATGGGATTTTTTAATTACCAGGTCACAGAGGTTAGTTTGCTTCATGTACTAACATCTGAGACCTGTTCCTTGATATGGGGAACAGCACTTGTATTTAATCATGGGATTTTTTTAATTACCAGGTCACAGAGGTTAGTTTGCTTCATATACTAACGTCTGAGACCTGTTCCTTGATATGAGGAACAGCACTTGTATTTAATCATGGGATTTTTTAATAACCAGGTCACAGAGGTTAGTTTGCTTCATGTACTAACGTCTGAGACCTGTTCCTTGATATGAGGATGGAAAAACATATTTTAAAACAGCATTTGTATTTAGTAATGGGATTTTTTTAATTACCAGGTCACAGAGGTTAGTTTGCTTCATGTACTAACGTCCGAGACCTGTTCCTTGGAACAGCACCATGTATTTAATCATGGGAATTTTTAATAACCAGGTCACAGAGGTTAGTTTAAATAAACGTTGACATATTCTGGAATATATTTGTCAGTACTTGTTTAGAGGAATACAAATTTAAAAACAGCACTTTTTAATTGCATTTTCTACTATTAGTTTTTGTGTTTAAGCTGAAGTTAACCCAAATAAACGTTGACATGTTCTTGAATATTTGTGTACTTATATTTTTCTTCTGTGACTGTGCACCCTCATACATTTTTTTAAAAGTAATTATGTTGAACAATACACACAGTTTGAATCTAGGGCTAAGGGTTATTTCCTATTGCCATTGGGGTAACAGTGAAAATTCACCAGAGGTGTCAATTTCCCATAGGCAGTTATGAGTTAGGCCTATTTTCAATTTAGGAAGACCCTCTGTATAATCCACTCAGCTACCAACGAAAGATCTGCCAAAAATGAATAGCACATCACAACGGACAATATTGTCATCCTCGATTGATTCACTTTCCCCTCCCTCCTCTCTACCGTCCATAACCGCGCTGCCCTCAGGTCTAGGCAGGCAACCCTACCATGGAGCCCATGCTTCTACTAGTCCTGAAGAACGGCACACACACCAGTGCTTCCACTCCCCAAAATTGAATTTCCTTAGATTGACATAATTTTTTCCTTAGATTAAAAGAAATTTCCTTAGAGTTTTGGGAGGATTTCCTTAACATTTCCTTAGATAAAATAACTTAAACTAACCATGGTAATTGATGGTAATTGATGAAAATTGTCATAGTATACCAGTCCCAATTTTAGTCAAACAGCAATGAACAAACAACACAACATGTACAATGTACAGTGCAAAATCTACGACGTGCAAACCACACACACAGTCATCATGTGGTCGGTAGTAGTGTGGATGCGCGACCCCGGCGCATATCAGGCCTGGGCTCAGCCTACGATGCAATCGAAACCAGACTAAATACTTGGGGGCGCCAGACGCAGCAGTGGAGTGATGCTTTTAGTACGCACCGGGTTCTAATTCTATGGTACGCACTATAAGCAACCAACCTCGTTCCCAGTCGTGATCGATCTCACTGCGCCATTTTTCGCTGATGTGAACCCTAAAATGGCCAGTTTTCATGTTTTATTGTATTTTTTTTGTATGATTTGCTTTTATTCTCAAATTTCTTTAAATTTTTCTTAAAATTTTGAAATTTCCTTAAAATTTCCTTAGATTTTTGAAATTTCCTTAAAATTTCCTTAGTTTTTTTGTTTCCTTAGAAATTTCCTTAGGACGTAAAAAATTCCTTAAAATAAGGAAATTTCCTTAGAAGTGGAAACGCTGACACACACACACAGTTCATCCAAATTGGCATATGCAAGGCACGGACGGACGTACGTGTGCGTGTGCGTGTATCCGTCGCATCCGAAAGGCACCCGACAGGCCGAAAGGCACCGAACCGCTGGAAGCGTTAGTTTTTAGCAAAGATCGTATAGCGCCGTAGGCGCAAGATAGGGAACTCACGCACAAACGCGCGCAAATGAGTGAAGTACGCACTGGAGGGGCGCGGCCGCCATTTTAGGAAGCATATCAATCACGCGCCCCCAATGTTCATGCACAGAGAGTGATAATCTCTCATACATCGAAGCAGAACAGCCGTAGCGCCCCAAATGTTCATGATATGCATAGAGGGTCTTGTTATTTATTTTTATTGTTTTGAAGGTGGCCGCCAAGCATAATTCAAACTGGCCACCAATTCTTCAGTCCACACTTTATGTAGTTACACATAGTTACACCCAGAAAATTTGTCTTAAAACCAAAACAAATGTAAAAATAAAAATAATTTAAAAAAAGTTGCGGCCTCAACAAAGGATGATGAGAGAGTGGACGATCAACTGGTATTTTTTTCGGGGGGGGGGGGGGGAGGGGCCTTAAAAGCAAATTAGCATTGCTTTAGATCTTCGAGTTGAATGCATAATAAATGACAGAGTCAACAGGACAATATTATTGCCCAAAATCGGGATTTCTGGTATAAAATCAACAATTAAAACACTTATCTGAACAGAATTCGAACATTTGTAGTTGTTTTTGTATTATTTGTTGGGGGCCTACGGGGTGGGTGGTAAAATACTTTGTCTTACTAACCCAACAGACAATGAATACAGTGAATAGCACAGCTGTGTAATTTATTCAATTAAACTCGTGGACAGCACCATAGCACAAATTGCAGCAGGGCTAAAATGAAGTTTATACAGAAGTTTAAAAGTAAATATACATACTTACATATACATGTAAAACATGCATTGAATTTTATGCATCTCAGGGCTAAAATGACAATACAATAATTAAAAATATCTGTAATAACCCCCCCCCCCCCCAAGAAAAAAAGGAAAAGACATTTGCCAAATTTTGTAGCCTTAAATTAATTTAATTTTTAATTCTTGTTCCTCGTTACTGAGCCAACACAGACGGCAATTTTGAAATTAAACTTCCCGCTTTTATCAGATTCAATGATTCCAAGTCAATTTGTTCTTTAAGTCATGCAATTAAGAAAAATGATGAGCTTTTCTTTCAAGGTGTACACAAAGACTAAACATTAAAAATAAATATAACTATTCTTTTAAACGCCAATAAAAAATTCCAATTAAAAATAAAACAGATGAAACTGCGATAACCCCCTCCCCCCACACACACAAACACCCAGACACACACCCCTCGCTATTTAGTGTTTATACATTCATGTCGCTATGACTTAATTTGCACATAAACTACCCATCAAGTTGTACGCCACTTCAAAAATGTCATTTTGGTGACATAATTATTCAGGGCCACTGTACTATTATTTTAAATCACAATTAAATGTTGTTTAATCACAATGACTGACTTAATGTACAACTTGTTTTAAATCACAATTAAATGTTGTTTAATCACAATGACTGACTTAATGTACAACTTGTTTGCTTCATTTATGTGCAACTTTGTCAACTTTCCTACATTTCCTTTTGAGGGTGACATTATGTACTTCTCTGTTTTTAAACTTAAGTGCATAATGCATTCTGACGTTCACAAACACAGCTACAATTTTGGATTTTATTCTCTCACTGCATAACTGCATCTCCTTGTACAAAGGTAGATCACACATGGCTCGATTGAGCAGGTAGGAGATGTTGCTCCTTGTCATCTTGATGTCATCAAATTCAGTGCGAAACAACTTCTCACATTCAGTACAGAAAGCTAGGAAACGCTCTGAAGGGACCATTAACGATCCAAAGTCAGATGTGGAAGTGTCGTAGGCTTTGTGATGTGTGAAGAGTAGCGCAGGGTTGTCTAAATCTGCATTCTCTTTCAGTAGAGCTTTTCTGCAGATCTGGCATGAAGAGAGTACTTCATGTCCAATTATTACCTTGCGACAGAGATAACCAGCGATGTATGCAAGTGTGTTCTGTTCAGGGAGGTCAATTGGGATATTATTTACTGCGATGGCTTTTCGTCGAGCATTGTTGATACTTGTGACATTCTGTGATTGTTTTGTTGTTCTTCCTGTGGGCCTACTACTTGTGAGAGACTGAAGCGTAAGGACAAACTTGTCCTCGTCTGGTGAGCAATTCGAACCAGCGACTGGTTTGATAAGCTCTGCTACCATTACCATCCTCAAGGCGCAACGAAATTCCTTAGGTGACGGATTGTCTCTGAACCCTCCTTTTCTCCGAATTGTAGAAAAAAGGTTTTCCACAATGTCCTGATTTAGACGTGATGTTAGCAGATATCGAGTATCAGTGGTTGTCTTCAAGTGTTGCCACAGCTGTGAAACACAGGATATTGCGAGACACCAACCCCTGATAAAGTGAACGTTCCGAGATCCAACTACCTTAAGGCTCTTGAGTACTGGCTTGCATGACTCAAAGAATGATTTGTGTTCAGAGTTTTCCGACATAGGCCTTCTCAATTTCTGTGGATCCTTCAAACATCTACTGTTGAATGAGTCAAACAAATCGTTGATCAGATCAACAAACTCTGCTGTGTATGCAGCTTCTGCAGGTAACTTACCAAATGCTACATATGAGTACAGACCTGCAGCCACGGAATGACTAAGCACCTGTGCTGCTTTATTCACTCTCATTTTGGAGAAGCTTGTGAGTTCAAAGTGCCCTTTTGTGAGTTTGTGTGCTTTTCTGATTGCAAATTGTGAATCAAATTCATAGAAATTACGAATATGTGTCCACCTAATGTGCTTGCAACCATCAGTTCCCTTGATCTGGAAGACATATTTCTCCAGGTTAGATCTTGTGTTCTTTAGTAAGTGTGGCGGGTCATTCAAACAGAAGATCTTGTCTTCTTCGTGGATGAAGAAAGGTCGCTTCTCTGTTACTGCAAGGAGTTTATAGAGTCGAACGTTGTTGGACCCTTGGTCACATACGACAGCCTTAGGTTGCAGTCCAGTGTTTTTAACGACCTGAATGCATTCATTGAGCAGTTTCTTCAGATTTTCAGCACTTGTTGCAGCTCTTGACAAGAAATAGCCAATGGGTTGTTTCCACTTGCCAATCAAACCCCTTACCATGAATACAAGAGCATGATTTGCAGGCTTAGATGTTTTACCCAATGAGCCAAAGTCTTCAAACCCCTCCACCGCATCTTCTGTGATGTTATATGACAGGCCTGCTCGAAGACTCATTTCATCAAATGTGATAACACACAGCTTATTCTTCTCTGTCATGACAGCTACTTTGTCTCTCAATAGTTCAAACACCTTGGGAGGAAAGCCTGGCCTCACTTCCACATTACTTAACCATTTGCGGAGGGATGACACAGATGGAAGTGTGAAAATGCGTGAGCAGAATTGGTATGCACGAGGACTCTGATGATATAGGGAAAGTGCAATTACTTTGTCTTTATAAGTCCATCTCCTGCCTTTGGCCTTACAACGCTGTGATGAATTTCGCAATTGAGATGCAATAAACGTCAGTGCTGGCTCTTCTATATAAGTACTTACTGCTTTGATTACATCCCTGATTGATAGTGACTTGCTAGTCACCAAATCCAATGACCTTTGCAGTTGTTGCACTCTTTTCTGAAGCCTAAATGTTCGAAGGCGTTCTTTCTTGAGCAGTTTGCCGTTCTTTCCTTCGAATATAGGACCATTGATGACATCAGATGATTCATATGTTAACATTCTCCTGGAACTATCATTATGCTTGTTTCCGGGAACTTCACAATATGTATGGTCAGTCACACTACCAGGCACTGCAAAGGCAAACAGAAAGAGAAAATGTCTCAATGTTACAAAATATATAAATTACAGCAGGACCCACCACGGCATGTACATATCAACTCCAACTGGACTGACCTTCATCATTAAGCTCATAGTCGCGTGGTTAAAACTTCTACTCTAAAATGCTTGTGGGATTGACTTTGCCCGCGTCACCAGAGTTTTTTGTTTTTTTACTTCGGAAAATATATGAAGCTTTTAACTTGTTCAGGGTAAAACAAACTTTGTTAAACTGTATAAGTTACTAGTCAGTGGCATACAAGACATGTTCATTGGGGGGGGGGGGGGGAGGAAAGCAGGGGCAAAGTCATAATTTGGGGGAGGGCTGCCCATCAAACCATTCATTTGTTCGATCTCATTTGGGGGCCGGGGGTGCAAAGGTTCTGAGCGGGGGGTTTTAACAGAACATAGAATATACACAAAACATATGTACTTAAGTGTATAAACACATGCAGTGTTGTAGTAAAAGTTTTTTTTTTCTGAGTCTGGCATGAATATCATATATGTGGTACAGTTTGAATCAAGTCTGATTTTCAAATAGGAACAGCCGTGAGCAATACAATTTTCAAGTGTACTGTGTTTACATATGGGCCAACAGAAATGTAGTTTTGTTTACTTAACTTTTGTTTTGAATTTATTAGATGAATTTGCTGTAAACTTTACAGCAACTCATCTAATAATTTCCAAACACTTACACAGCTAATCCTTCTGAAAGTCAAAGGGCTCAGACCTCATAATCTTCACTACTGGATTCTAACTGCACCACTTATAGCATTTCAATATTTGTGTGGGAAAAGACTTGAGTGATGTGATGTTTGTATACTGTTCATACCTTCTTGCTGCTGTGGAGCTTTTGGTGTTGAGACTACCTCACTATTTCTCTTAAGTAGCCTGCGAGGGGTGGACAGAGGTTTGGGAGGATTGGGAACTTGGAAAATTGTTGGAATTGCATTCCAGTTCAGTCTATTTTTCATTCGTTTGTTTGAAAACTCCTGAATCTCGAAATGCTCCGAACACAAGCGGCAGTTTGATGATATATACAGGGAAGTTCTCTGAAGCAGATCAGAGCGACGGGTGTTTTGGACCCACTTCTGACATCTGCAAAGAACAAAATATAGGCAATATACTGTATGTTAAAATTGAACAAATAAGGTGACATTATATGCGGAGAAGCCTCTTAAATCTACCAACAATTCAGTTTAACACAAGCTCATTTTGCTGCCAATTCCTTCCTGCTTGCTTTCGTCACATAAAGTCAGAGTCAATAAACGTAATGTTCAACGAGAGCATGCACCGCTAATTTCCAAACATCATAACCAGTCATCATGTTTAACCCAGGGTAATGATTTGGTTTTTGTCAACCTTAAGGTATCAAAATTATTAAGAAAGGTACAATACAAGTCACCTGTGAAAGTTGCAGATGAATACAGTGTACTTGTTGAAGAAACAGCAATAAACTGGCACAGTATTTTCATCAAGACTGTTCAATCCATCCATGTTTAGTGTGTGGTTTTAATTGTAATGCCCCCCACCCCCCAACCGCTTGGTACCAAATCGCATTCTGGCCATTATCTCAATTGGTCTAGCCAACCACCAACTTCAGCCAGTGTGCTTTCCAAAATCAGTTCTACAACTACAAGGTGGAGAATTTCATTGCTTAAGGCAAAATTCAAATGGACACCGCCACATTTAAATGTTGCCTTTAGTTAGGTGATATGAATGGAGTATATTTTTAAAAAATTTCTATTATTGATGCAATGATATAGGCCCTATAGTAGGCTAGTATTTTTTTTTACACATTTAATGGAAATAATTCAAACAAAAAATTGCCTAATGTACCTCTCCTTGTTCTTAGGAAACTTGAAGAATGACAGATCCGGTCGCTTGCTCTGACGATTAAAGCAATTTATTGCAGAACAGTGAGCTGATGATGATGAGGTCGATGCCATGTTGCCCTCCCTTTTGTTTGGTTTTTGTTGACAGATCAGGATCTTTGAACAAAACAATGAATAAATGTTCTATAATTAAAACCACAACACTTTGACAAGATTGACAGCAATCATGGCAAATTGCTCAAAACAATCCATAGAAGCATGGAGGTAGGATAAAACAGACAGAGGAACGTAAACGTTACAGTCGTCAACAGTAAGTAACATACTACTACATAGTACATAGATCCAGAATGATTTGGCAAGGGGAAGGCCGGAAACCCTTTTAAAACCCTTTTTAAAGTCCTTAAATTGTTAAACGAATATCATGAATATTGTCTCAAATTTTAAAGTTGGGCAAAATGTCCGCTACCTTCCTTGTGTTCTTTGTAAAAAATGATTGATGAAACAAAAAATTGGTGTTATTACACCCCATAAAAACATCAACTTACATATGATGTATGACTCCACGATCAGGCTGTCAGCAGGGGGTGTAGCGACAAACACGATCAGGCTGTCAGGGGTGGCGACAAACACGATCAGGCTGTCAGGGGGTGGCGACAAACACGATCAGGCTGTCAG
The DNA here is from genome assembly GCA_037783415.1 of Leptasterias polaris. NCBI lineage: Eukaryota > Metazoa > Echinodermata > Asteroidea > Forcipulatida > Asteriidae > Leptasterias > Leptasterias polaris. The sequence goes on from JAZGTN010000019.1 coordinate 273,236, forward strand.
GGGGGGTGTAGCGACAAACACGACATGCCCGAGTGTACGCTTATGGCAACTAAAAAAACTTTTTTCCCGCGCGCGGTTTTTATCACCGATGCGATCAACTCTCTCTGCTTACTAAAATGGCGGCCAAACGCGCCCGGTGCGTACTTCACGTTTGTGCGTGAGTTCCCTATCTTGCGCCTACGGCGCTATACGATCTTTGGTTTTTAGTGCCTTCCCAACGGTGTATACTGAGCTGAGCGACTGACAAAGACAAAACTCTGCACAGTTTGGACTGATAAAAACACACTTTTTACCACAAAACATTAAGCCTTATGATGTACTAGCAACAGTACCACCCTCCAGCTTATCTTTCCATCTCATAAACTTTGTTTTTAACGGGTTAATGTTCGCTTACCTGACAATTTACTCCCATAATGTACAGAGGACGTACTTTAGTAAACTTTGACATTTTTGTGCAATTTATTTATATTTCTCATCATCAACAACAGAGGGCGCTATGTACAACTCGATTATTTTCCAGAGACCAACGCACGTGTGCTGCAAAACTGAATACAACGTCACAGTCTAAATTTTTGCCAAACGAGACTGGAAAACTATGGAAAGTCACAAATGCAAAACAAAAACAGACACCCACAGTTTGCGACAAAGTAACATAAATACAAAAGAATAACGTTGAATTTGTTGGAAACAAAGAAATAAATCATGGGAGGTTGCAGAAAAACGGGAGTTTGGTTAAAACATTTAATGTGAACACTATTAAATGTTTTGCTTACAAGCGGCCGCCCATGCCAACCAGCGCGGTTAGTTTATCAACAATACAATGCCTCAAAAACCCGTAAACAACACCCAAATAACAATTTCATAAACTTTTTAAAACAAACATTTACCAAAGGCCTAGGCTAATCTTGGGGCTGGTTGAGATATCTGAGTAAAACTTGCAACAACGGTGATAAAGAAATAATATGTGCTGAAATAATGTTTCCCTGAAGATTCCTTCGGCAGCCTACGAATGATAATAAAATGGCAATGAGAATCCAATTACCAACAAAAGGCAATCAATAACAAAATGCTAACCCGTTGGTTTACTTGTTGCTTTACGGTTTTCTGAATTCTATAGATTGAGTACTGCTTAATTATTATTATTATTATTTATTCGACCTCAACAGTACAAGTACAGAAAATACAGTACAATGCAATAACGGAGGGGAAAAAAACCCAAAACAGAAACGACAAAGCAACAAAACAAAATGAAAAACAACATAAATAAATTAATGACAAACAAATAAATAAATCAATCAATCAATCAATCAATCAGTCAATAAATTAAAAGGGAATTAAACCAATAAATAAATAAATAAATAAATAAATAAATAAATAAACAAACAAACAAAATAATATAAAATAAAATAAAATTAAATTAAATTAAATAAAATAAAATAAAATAAATAAATAACTGAACAAATAAACAAATAAGTAAATAAATAAGTAAAACAAATATATAAAAAATTCTGATGACGTGAGGGCAAATAGAGAGAACAATGAAAATGAGCCTATGAGGGGAGCATGCACGTATAAGAAGTTAATCTGAGGAAGGACACAAGAAAACTACTCGACAAATAAAAGGACCAAACAATACTATGTGGGTCAGGGACAACAAAAGTAAACTAAATTACTGATGCTCGGAAGCATGTTGTCCCACACATAGTAAAACAGGAAAACTGGAGACAATAAACTTGACAATAAGAGGGAAGGGGAGAAGATCAAGTTCCCACACACGCATGCTCCCGGGATTAAATAAAAACAATAAGTAACCATGACAACTGGAGCAACCATTGTATATATTGTAGATGTAAGGTAACCATTTATTGTGGGATTCGGATGGTTCGGGAAAGACCAGTGAAATGCTAAGATTCAGCAACCTTTAATCCTACATGTATGCGTCCATAATGTTTGCTACGGTCCCTATGTGGACAAAATCCCAAACAGCAAATGAAAGTGTCAATAACCAAACAAGTTTGGCGTCAGGCGATACATTTTTGGTACAATCTCGGTTCCGATACAGTGAGAAAATCTTACAGTAGACATATATATTTCTAGCTTTCAAGAATTGCTCGAAAAGAAGGAATTATAAAGGATTTTTTTTCTTTCTATTTTGTTTTTTCGAGGTTGAGAGTCAAAGTACCGTAGCCTGCATGCCAAAGTGCTTTTTTCTGTACTTAGCAGTGGTTTACATTCAGGCACTACGTCGGTGCTTATCGAGGCCGATTAAGGATTGCTCAATTCAGATCTTGCCAATATAATTATATGTAACAAGAGTATTGTACAGCATCAACAATAATTGCATAACTTTATTTCAAAAAGTTATTAGTTCTTGTGGGATTCCATCAACTTCATGTATACAGCGCATTATATTGAACAATGAAACTGCCTTCCCGAATAACAACCATGAACGGTTATATCAATCGGTTCCGATTAAACTATAGCCTACGGAACCTCGACAAAACATGAACAGTTGCATAACAGTCATAGAGTTGCAAGTGTAACAAAAGCCTTCAATGCAGGATTTCATTGGCAGATTTAACTGCCTTTAATTCGCAAATTGGCGTGATCGACTGTCCCCCTTCCACGGTCCATTATTGAAAGTGAGTATCACGGAACCAAAATAGGTTGAGTCTATTGTTCCTCCAGCCTCGGTTTGGATACATTGAACTTTAAAAGGGGAAAAAGTACCAGCTACTCGACAATGACAACCAAAATGGTCCATGGTATTATGTTATAATTCCCATTGCACAAAATTGAAAGGTAACCAATAAAATTGTAAGACTCCGACGGTTCGGGAAGTTCTGTGAAATGCTAAGTTCGGCAATCTGTGGTAGGCCTATACCCGTAATTTGTGGTCATGGCTGCTATGTGGACACGGTCCCCATCAGTACACGAAAACTGCCTATCACATAACCGAGTTAGGCAGCTGTCCTCCCAGCCTCGGTTTGGACACAATGATGGGAGAAAAAAGCTTAGGCCTATATGTTTTTATTTGTTTGTTATGTCTTTTTAACATTCAGGAATTGCTCCAAATGACGGTTGGCCTTTTTCAGGGTCACTACAAAAAAAAGCCACACGTTCTTCCTGCAATAAAACACGTAATATTTTGTTGTTGATCTTTTCCCCCTTTACTTGAAGTCGTAAGGTAGACTTCATTTTTCGGGAGTTTTGCGGGGTTTTGAACCCAAGAGAAAAACAGCCAAGAGCCTGATCTGTGTAGGCCGTGGTTAACGTGGGCAAGACAGCAATAATACGCGTATAGATTTGTAACTGGTTTAGAGGTACTTAACAATGCAATTGGCAAGCGGGCCATTGTTTAGAAAGACCTTATTAGAATGCAGTGCGGTTGAATCTCCTTAGTTTGAAGTATTATAACTCTCAATGCATAGAACTGTAGATGTGTCTTTAAAATTTATTGTGGGATTTCGATGACTAGGGAAGGACCATTGAAATTCTTATAAGTTTACACTTTGATGTTCCTACAGTAGGCCTACACGACTCAAAGCAATTTTTACCTGAAACAATTTCAGGTAACGCAAATGTTTTCCAAGTCTCGGTTAAGACACATTACTAAAAAGATTAACAACACTTATATTGACTAAAAAGTAATTCATTTCGAGCTTTAAGCAATCTTTTGCAACCTTACTCATTTTGTTTACTTACCATTTTATTCAAAGAGTATAATATGGAGAGCAACCAACACGGTCTTCCACTGAGACTTAATCGGCCATCTTTCATCAGTTTTTGTAATGTGTTCCTGTGTTCAATAACAAATAAAGACAAACAAAGATTCTAACGATATAATTACAAAACCTGACTAATTATTCCTACAGACTTGGTTTAGATTCATTGAGTTCAACATACAGAAAGGAAGACAATGGTAACGTGGTAACCAATAACAAGAGCACCGAAAAGCCCCACTAATTGAAACATCGATCTCTTGCACTCGCAAGTATGAATTTTCAAATCGAGGCTGAGAGGAAAAACATGTCCCCATTATGCAGTGAATGAGATTGATGCCTGAAGTGATGAATCGTCTTAAGGGATAGCTGACACTGAAAGGGGTCTGTAGAGTCAAGGGTGCATCTGACATAAAACGCATGTAGATCCAAACACAGAATTAAATGAATGAATAAAACAGCAACTTGTTCTTTAGTGACGTATGCAATAGATGCGCGTAGGAAGCCCCACCCCACTTCAGATTCCTGAACTCCCGGCCCCGTCAAATTGAGATTTAAAAAATTGCACAATGAATGGCCTAATGTATAAAACAGTTCGTAAAATCGCCTTTGCCCCAAGATGGGACTTCACTGCCAATGGTTTATTAACTTGAGTCAAAGTATCATTTATATCTTCAATTGTCTTCATAAACATAGAAATATAACACATGATAGGATCGTGTTTGGGGAAATGACAAGGAATGATTCACCTGTGATTTACAGATGATACAAATTGCTACATGAATCATGAGTTCTGCAAAGAGTATAGCATTAATTAAATAACTTCAATTCAAAATCACATAGGTCTTTGTGGGATTCCGCCCTTTTCATGTTAAGAGCGCACGCCAGAGAAAGCAGAGTGAGTGAGGGCGGTATGTCAAATTAACGGTGGCAGTCTCAATACGGTCTACCATAAAGAACATCGCGAGAGTCAGATCTTCAATTCGTACTTGTCAACGCCACGGTTTAGTTTTTACTAGCTTGAGTCTTGGTTACTAAACTTCAACAATCTGTCGTTTGCAAAATTTTGTAACAGTCTTTTTTTCACGGTTCCCAACAGTACGTGAACAGTGATCAAAAACTGAACCAAAATAGAGTCAGGCAATTATTGTCCCTCCAGCCTCGGTTTGGATACATTATACTGGAAAGGGGAAATCTTCCAGTATTCATGTTTTTTATCCCCAAAGATTAAGTTCTGCCATTGTCATGGTAAACTATAACGGTAACCAAACAGATCTATTGTAGTATTACATAAATCTCATTGCCCAGAATTGAAGATGTTGGTAACCAATCATTGTTGGATTCCGATGGTTTGGAGAAGATCCGTAATTATATGCTAAGTTTTAGCGGCCTTTATAAATGCCAGTGAATTTTCGCCATGTGGACACAATTGCTGCTCGATATGGGGCAGAGGGAGGCCCCCCCTCTATTGTGTCTTCATTGTGTTCTGGGAATCTCAGGAATTCTTTTGAGAATTTTAGGGGGGGTGCTTCTGTATACAAGAGGGAAGAGTGTGTTAGGGTTAGGGTTAGTTTGGGGGGGCCTCCCTCTGCCCCATATCGGGCATGGTATATGTGGACAAGCTCCCAAACAGAACATGAAAAGTGCTTATCACTGAACCGTGTTAGGCAGCTGTCTTCCCAGCCTCGGTTTGGATACCTTGATTTCAAGAGAGAAAAACCTTAAGAAGAAAACAATTGTCCAGCTTTTAGGAGTCATTCAAAATGCATTCGCTAATTGTAATACAACAAATTTTTTTTTGGTTTTTTCTACATTTTTTTAGAGCCGTTTTTGCTTTTATTTGAATCTGGAGGGTTAAATTCCAAGCTCATTATTGGCAGGGGAGGTGGGGGGGGGGGGTGTGGGGGGAGACACACCGGAAACAAATCCGTCAAGTGCCTGGTTTGTGCAGGCATGGGCATGAGCTTGCTTGCAACAACATGGAGATGTTTCATTGGCAGCAGACCATTGTTTTGGGAGACCTCTGTAGAGTGCAGTGTGGTTGAATTTCCTTTGTTTGTCGTTTGATGTCATCCAAAATCAACCAAGGCATACCAGATCATAGGCTTCTAACTCATATAGGTTTGCTGGTTATAAAATGGGTTTGAAATTCTATAGAGTACCGCATAACCATGACAACTAGAGCAATCCATTGTAGTATTATATAACTCTCAATGCATAGAATTGTAGATGTAAGGTAACCATTCAATGTGGGATTCCAATGGTTCGGGAAATACCAGTGAAATGCGAAGTTTCAGCAATCGTTAATCCTATGCATCCATAAATGTTAGTTACGGTCCCTATGCGGACACGATCCTTCACAGCAAATGAAAGTGTCATTAACTAAACAAACTTAGTGTCAGGCAATTTTTGTTTAAACCTCGATTTTAAGACATTTATTTTTATCATTATTTTCTATCTTTAATTCGTTCGTCCTTTTTATGTCACTTTAAAAGTAGTAGGCAGGTTTTGTTCTTTGTTTATGTTTCGGGGGGGGGGTAGGTCATTCGAAACTCAAAAACACTCTACTTTGCCTGCATTTCATGGGAAACCATAGCTAGCTCAAAAGCGTACATCGATTTCCTTTTCTCCAGATCTTACCAGTGAAATGCTAAGTTTCAGCAACCTATAATCCTAAGCGTCCACAAATAATTGTTACGGTCCCTATGTGGATACGGTCCCTATGTGGATACGATACCTGACAGCAAATGAAAGTGACAATAACTGAACAGGCAATTTTTCTTCCAACCTCTTTTTTTTTTTTTACATTCATTTCTAGGCCTAATAATGAATTTCTATCTTAACTTACTTTTTATTTTTTATTTTTTTTATTTGAACGTTCTACGTAGGTTTTGTTCTTTCAGTGGGTGTGTGTGGGGGGGGGGGGTCATTCGTAACCTAAAAACATTCTAGTTTGCGTGCATTTTATGGGTAACCATAGCTAGCGTAAACGCGTACATCGATTTGTGTGTCTTCAGTTCTGTTGTATTTCACATTACAATTGGCAAGCAGATCTTTGTTAACGAAGAATACAGGCTTCCACATTCTATAGATTGAGTACTGCATAACCATGACAACTAGAGCAATCCATTGTAGTATTATATAACTCTCAATGCGTAGAATTGTAGATGTAAGGTAACCATTCATTGTGGGATTCCAATGGTTCGGGATAGACCAGTGAAATGCTAAGATTCAGCAACCTATTATCCTATGCGCCCACAAATGTTTGTTACAGTCCCTATATGAACACGATATCTTCCACCAAATGAAAGTGCCAATAACTGAGCTATTTTTGCGTCAGGTGATGAACATTTGTTCCAATCTTGGTTTTGATACATTAATTTCAAGAAATACTAATGTGAAAATTCAATTCCAGAGACCAACGTCACAGCCCGAGTTTTTGCAAAACGAGGTTGGAAAACTATGGAAAGACACCCACAGCTTGTATTAATGTAACATAAATATTAAAAATAGTGTTAAATTTGTTGGAAACATAGCAATAAATCATGGTAGGTATTTTATTGAAAGGTTGCAGGAAATGGGGAAATTTGGTTAAAACATATATTAACACGATTAAATGTTTTGCTAACATTCGGCTGCCCATGCCAACCAGTGCAGTTTGTTTATCAACACTGCAATGCCTCCAACACCCATGAACAAAATCAAAAATATTATTTCATTAACTTAAAAAAAAAAAAAACATTTACTAAAAGCCTAGGCTATTCTTAGGGCTGGTGGTTGGGTTAAACTTGAAAAACGGTCGGTGGATAGGGCCTATGTGCTGAAATAATGTTTCCATAAAAATTCCTTCGGTAGCCTACGAATGATAATAAAATTGCAATACAAGTGCAATCACCAACACAAGGCAATCATTAACAAAAGGCCAAACCGTTGGTTTACTTGTTGCTTTACGGTTTTGGGAATTATTTAGATTGAGTCCTGCATAAGTAACCATGACACCTGGAGCAACCATTGTAGTATTATATAATTCTAATTGTACAGAATATTGTAGATGTAAGGTGGGATTCGGATGGTTCGGGAAAGACCAGTGATGCTAAGTTTCAGCAACCTTTAATCCTTTTTTTCTTTCTATTTTGTTTTTTCGAGGGTGAGAGTCAAAGTACCTTGCCTGCCAAAGGGCCCTTTTCTACTAGCAGTGGTTTACATTCAGCCACTGCGTCGGGGCTTATCGAGGTCGATTAAGGATTGCGCTCAATTCAGATCTACGCGTCAATATATATGCAATAAGAGTAATGTACAGCATCAACAATTGCATGACTTTATTTCGAAAAGTTTTTGGTTCTTGTGGGATTCCATCAACTTCATGTATTGTGGCGGGACACCCTCGAGTCAGCGACTAGGTCGATGAAGACCAGACACAACCCAGGGTGATTATCCTACCCCAATAATATTTATTAACCTTATGCAAGGGTGAGCGGCTACCCAGACAAAAGGGGGGATAATAACGAACGGCGGCTATGCCTAGGGGCAGTTCGTTTGGTGGAAGTTTACCACCGATTGAGAATGATATTCCTAATAGCTAGAATCAGAGCAATCACCAGAAACCTCAATAAACCTCACAAGGATACCAGGTCTCCAATAACAGTAACAATGGTTTTATTTCTCATAAACGTTCAATGAATCACTCAACAATAATAGTAATTACACAACCAGGTAAAGATAATAAACCTCACCTAAATGTAATAAACCTCAGTAATACAAACAAGTGTAGTAAGCAGCATAAACCTCAGTACAACCTCAGTCGGCCCAGGGCTAAGAATCAGCCTTGCCAAACACAGGTATACCTCACACTGTATTATGCTAATAACCCTCACAGACTGGCAAGTCTGCACAATTGAAACTTCATGCGGATTACAATAACCCTCTCTAAAGAACTCGTCAGCGCTACGTCTCTAATAACCCTCCGGGTAGCCCGCACAGTGGTCGCAACTGAATCGTACCTCAGCCGTTCTACACCAACGTGTATTCAACGGCATACAACTCACACAACCTTCCAATGCTTCAGCCTTCCCCCGATAAAGGTTACACAATTCACGCTCTACAACTCCGAGCCTTACATTAACATAAAGTTTACTTATACAGTAAAACCCACCTCGCTATATCTCTCTCGCTGAACGTAGAAACACAACGGGTCACACAGCTCAACCACCAGCTAAAGATAACGCACACAGTAGCAGTGGGAACACGCAATTTGGTCTCAACACAGTGCCAACGCACAGTTCACGGTCACAGAACTAGAACACTAAACGTAATAGAGCCACAGACTACATCAAAAACACTAGACCAAATAAGTGGACCAAAGACCAAAGAGCACGGGAAACCCAGCGCTGCTCGCTTTATAAGAACCCGCTAGCACCCCCCGCAAAGCACAATGCGCACTGCGTCTTTTGGTGCACTAAACTTCACCAAGTCTACCCCCTGTTCCGTCACAGTATACAGCGAATTATCCTGAACAATGAATACTGCCTCTCAAAATAACAACCGTGTGAACGGTATACCAATTGAACAGTACCGATTATTACGGAGCCTCGAAAAAACATCAACAGTTTTGTTTTCTGCCCGAGATACAGACTTTGCATGTCAGTGTCTTTAGAGTTAAAAAAACCTGTCAATTGGGGGGGGGGGGGGGGGGGTGTCAAGATACGCGTCGGGTTATCGATACCATGTTGAGTTCAATAAACGACATGTCAAAGTTCTCTGTCAATCGATTTAAAGCTGAATCCTATTATTAGCTTCAATTTTGATTTCAGTTTCGAACCCAATATTCTCTTTAGCAGACAATCTTTTCCCTACTCATCGTATTACGTAATTCTTTTTTGCATAACAGTCATAGGCTGTAAAGCCTTCAATGTAGGATTCCAACGGCAAATTTAACTGCCTTTAATTTGCTAATTTGCATGACTGTCCCTCTTTCACGGTCCCATTTGTGAAAGTGATTATCACGGAACCAAAACAGGTTGAGTCAATTGTCCCTCCAGCCTCGGTTTGAATACATTGAACTTGAAAGGGAAAAAAGTACTAATTACACGACAATGACAACCAAAATAGTCCATGGTATTATGTTAATTCCCATTGCACAGAATTTAAAAATGTAAGGTAACCAATAATTGTGAGATTCCGATGGTTCGGGAAGTTCCGTGAAATGCTAAGTTTGGCAATCTGGAGTGCGTTTTGGCGATCCCAACCAGAAACTGGTTTGAGGTTTGGTCATTGGTTGAGCGTTTTCGCGCATTCGGTTGAACCGCGGTGACGCGGCTGTTCCGACCAAACCGTTACCGAGTTGTTGGATCGGTTAGGCTTGGTTTCAAGATGGCGGAATAAAAACTATTGAAAAATTTCAATGAAATTCTTTAAAACATGAAATACCCTGAAGCAAAACAATTAAATAATGTTGATAAAATTACAAAGTTCCATTACTTGAAAATAAAATGAAGGTTGTATATTTTAAGAACATGAATTTTCAAGAGATGTAGGCCTACCTACGTCACTGTTTCTGGTTACCGAGCCGTTTTCGCGTAGCTCTTGGAAATTGTTTCGGTCAGTGAATTTTACGTCAGAAACTTGTTCCTGGTCATGGTCGCCAAAACACGCTCCTGTAGTACATGTAGGCCTATACCCATAATTTGTTGTCATGGCTACTAATGTGGACACTGTCCCGAAACAGTACTTGAAAACTGCGTGACACTGAACCGAGTTAGGCAGCTGTCCTCCAAGCCTCGGTTTGGACACAATGATTTTAAGGGAGATAAAGCTTATAGATTTTTTCTTTCTTTTCTTATTATGTCTTTTTAACATTCAGGAATCGCTCCGAATGTTGGCCTTTTTCAGGGTCACTATGAAGAAAAGCCACACGTTCTTACCGCAATAAAACATGTAAAATTAAAAAATTCAGTTTTTGATCTTTTTCCCCTTTACTTTAAGTCATAAATAAAGGTAGACTTCATTTTTTGGGAGTGGCGCGGGGGCCCGGGGGGGGGGGGGGGGGGGTGGGAGTGAACCCAAGAGAAAAAACAGCCAAGGGCCTGATCTGTGTAGGTCGTTGTTAACGTGAGCTAGACAGCAAGAATACGCATAGAGATTTGTAACTGGTTTGGAGGTACTTAACAATGCAGTTGGCAACCGAACCATTATTTAGAAAGACCTCTATAGAATGCAGTGCAGTTGAATCTCCTTAGTTTGAACCAACACACCAGGTCAAAGGCTGGCCCATAGGCTTACTGGTTGCATTACGGATTTGGAATTCTATAGATTAACTACTGCATAACCATAACAACTGAAAACACACTAGCAGTATTACATAACTCTCAATGCATAGAACTGTAGATGTATCTTAGACATTCATTGTGGGATTTCCAGTGAAATTCTTATAAGTTTACACATTGTTGTGACGGTCTCCAAGTTCCTAACAGTGGGCCTACAGTGTTAACAGTGGGCCTACAGTGTTAACAGTGGGCCTACAGTGTTAACAGTGGGCCTACAGTGTTAACAGTGGGCCTACAGTGTTAACAGTGGGCCTACACGAAAAGTAATTTTACCTGAAAGCATAGACGCGTACATCGATTTGTGTGTCTTCAGTTCTGTTGTATTTCACATTACAATTGGCAAGCAGACCTTTGTTAACGAAGAATACAGGCTTCCACATTCTATAGATTGAGTACTGCATAACCATGACAACAGGAGCCATCCATTGTAGTATTATATAACTCTCAATGCGTAGAATTGTAGATGAAAGGTAACCATTCATTGTGGGATTCCAATGGTTCGGGATAGACCAGTGAAATGCTAAGATTCAGCAACCTATAATCCTATGCGCTCACAAATGTTTGTTACGGTCCCTATATGAACACGATACCTTCCACCAAATGAAAGTGCCAATAACTGAGCAATTTTTGCGTCAGGTGATGAACATTTGTTCCAATCTTGGTTTTGATACATTAAACAGTTTATCCTTTTCTTGACATTTTAATAAGAAGAAACGCTGAGGTATCGTCATTCATGAAGCAGTTATTTTTAAAAGTTGTATCAACTAACATTTTTCTCTTCAAAGGTCATAGGTAAAATGTATTTATGGAATTTGTTCTTTCCAGTGTGAGGGTCAAAATACCCAAGCCTGCCAGAGTACATTTTCTTAGAGAAGATTTGTGTTACAATCGGCAAGCAGACCATTGTTAAAATCCAACACTTCACTTAATGCTATTCACGATGAATCAAGGCACACCAGTTCAAAGGCTGACCATAGATTTACTTGTTCCTGTACGATTACGGAATTCTATAGATTGAGTACTGCGTAACCATGACAACCCAAACCATCAATTGTATTATTATAATTATAATTCTTAATGCATAGCATTGTAGATGTAAGGTAACCATTCATTGTGGGATTCAGATTGCTTGGGAAGGATCAGTGATATGCAAGTTTCAGCCGTCTCTGATATGCGCCTATACACTGTCATTACGGCCCATAAGCCACAGTCCCTAAACGCACATGAAAAGTGAACATCACTAAGGGAAAAACGGGTCAGGCAGTTGTTTTCCAAACCATTCAATTGACTAAAATATGTATTCCTTTCGAGCTTTCAAGATTCGTATAATAAAACGTTAAGTGTTTTTAACTTACCATTATCCATGAGTATCAACAGTAACCAACATGTCATTCTTCCACTTTCTCTGTAATAACTGCTTTAGTTTATCGGGGGGTGGGGGGTTCATAATTGGCAAGTGGTGTGTTTGTTAAAATCAACAAACATTTTCCACCAGGGGAACATAAAACACTACAAAAAAACAATGACATTAGAATAACATAATTTACTTCTTGGTAACACAAGCAAGGATTTGAAGGGTCGCCAATAAGTTTGTCAACTCCACACACGCACAACATGCTTCATGCATCAACTGGAAAACCTTCAAAGTAATTGCATAACTTCAAGTCCAAATCACACTGGACCTCATGGGACTCTGTCAACTTCTTGTATGCAACCCACTTACAAAAGAACAAAAGATAATGCTGGCAAAAACTAAGCCCTGGGAGGGCGCTATGTTAGTTTAACGGTCTCGATAAAAGTATGACATTTTCGAAGAGACATCGAAATAATTCTTTGATTTTCTGCCCGAGAATCAGACCAATAGAATTTCTGACACTGTGAGGGGGTCAAGGTACGGGTCAAGTTTACCCAGCCAACCCGACCCTTCATAATAATTGAATGATTTGAATACAATAAAATAGCGGCTAATTGTACGTCAGCTACTGAAGTTTTTAATAACGACAGTGGTAAATTGTTAGTTAAAATATTGGTCGATAATAAAACGTTGTTTTTAACTTACCATTATCTTCTATGAGTATCAACAGCATGTCATTCTTCCACTGAGCATTAATGGGGCCACCTTCCATTATTCATTGCGGTGTTCCTATCTGCAATAACAATAACACATACAGATTGTGGATGTATAATAATGGGCCAGACTAACTTCCCTTGCAGCCTCGCTTTGGGTTACATTGGGTTTTAGAGTAGAGAAACAACAAAATGCGGGTGGTACTATTTTCTAACTTTACGGTGGTATGGTTTTGTGTTGCAGTAATTCTAGTAATAGTAAACTAAACTTGCCGAATTGAACTTGACATTGACGTGATTTGTTTTCTCTGTAAGAACTGCTTTAGTTTATCGGGGGGGGGGGGGGGTTCATAATTGGCAAGTGGTGTGTTTGTTAAAATCAACAAACATTTTCCACCAGGGGAACATAAAACACTACAAAAAAACAATGACATTAGAATAACATAATTTACTTCTTGGTAACACAAGCAAGGATTTGAAGGGTCGCCAATAAGTTTGTCAACTCCACACACGCACACATCCTTTTCTCAGTGTACGCAAAATTTGCAGATGACCATACATTTTCAAAACTGGCACAACATGCTTCATGCATCAACTGGAAAACCTTCAAAGTAACTGCATAACTTCAAGTCCAAGTCACACTGGACCTCATGGGACTCTGTCAACTTCTTGTATGCAACCCACTTACAAAAGAACAAAAGATAATGCTGGCAAAAACTAAGCCCTGGGAGGGCGCTATGTTAGTTTAACGGTCTCGATAAAAGTATGACATTTTCGAAGAGACATCGAAATAATTCTTTGATTTTCTGCCCGAGAATCAGACCAATAGAATTTCTGACACTGTGAGGGGGTCAAGGTACGGGTCAAGTTTACCCAGCCAACCCGACCCTTCATAATAATTGAATGATTTGAATACAATAAAATAGCGGCTAATTGTACGTCAGCTACTGAAGTTTTTAATAACGACAGTGGTAAATTGTTAGTTAAAATATTGGTCGATAATAAAACGTTGTTTTTAACTTACCATTATCTTCTATGAGTATCAACAGCATGTCATTCTTCCACTGAGCATTAATGGGGCCACCTTCCATTATTCATTGCGGTGTTCCTATCTGCAATAACAATAACACATACAGATTGTGGATGTATAATAATGGGCCAGACTAACTTCCCTTGCAGCCTCGCTTTGGGTTACATTGGGTTTTAGAGTAGAGAAACAACAAAATGCGGGTGGTACTATTTTCTAACTTTACGGTGGTATGGTTTTGTGTTGCAGTAATTCTAGTAATAGTAAACTAAACTTGCCGAATTGAACTTGACATTGACATGATTTGTTTTCTCTGTAAGAACTGCTTTAGTTTATCGGGGGGGCGGGTTCATAATTGGCAAGTGGTGTGTTTGTTAAAATCAACAAACATTTTCCACCAGGGGAACATAAAACACTACAAAAAAACAATGACATTAGAATAACATAATTTACTTCTTGGTAACACAAGCAAGGATTTGAAGGGTCGCCAATAAGTTTGTCAACTCCACACACGCACACATCCTTTTCTCAGTGTACGCAAAATTTGCAGATGACCATACATTTTCAAAACTGGCACAACATGCTTCATGCATCAACTGGAAAACCTTCAAAGTAACTGCATAACTTCAAGTCCAAATCACACTGGACCTCATGGGACTCTGTCAACTTCTTGTATGCAACCCACTTACAAAAGAACAAAAGATAATGCTGGCAAAAACTAAGCCCTGGGAGGGCGCTATGTTAGTTTAACGGTCTCGATAAAAGTATGACATTTCAGAAGAGACATCAAAATAATTCTTTGATTTTCTGCCCGAGAATCAGACCTATAGAATTCCGGACACTGTGAGAGGGTCTGGTACGGGCCGCCCCGACCCTTCATAATAATTGATTGATTTGAGTACAATAAAACAACAGAAATCATCAACTGAAGTTATTAATAACGGTGTAAGTGTTAGTTAAAATATTGGTCGAAGCCAGAATCAAGATGTCGGTGGCTTTTTTAGGCCAGTTCTTTGGTCGGTCTTAGCTTCAAATAACAATTTAATGTAGTTCCCCCACCGGAATTTACGGTCGTAACACGTAAACCCTAAGTAGAGGCCCTTTACCGGCTTCCATTAGTTCCCTTTTGGCTTGACGGCCGACACACCACATGTCCTTCCCTATCTCGAACCCTGGCACCGCGGGCCCTCCCCCCTCAGGGTAAACAAGGCGGCTCCCAAACCATACTGGTGCCAGTCCCAGTAAAATTGCCTCGTTTCGTAATATTGGCAGGAGCCGGGTTCGAACCCAGAACCGGGAGCGACCCGGTTAAGAATTCTGAGATAGTACCAGCGCCTTATCGAACTGAGCTACCGCGTTGGTGCTTATCGAGGCCGATTTAAATTGTTATGGGGCAAAGAATACACATGCATTGTGGGCCGGTCGTTTGATCACTGGGATGTGAACAACAGACAGTGTTGGGAGATAGACAAGTAAACTCTGCGGGTACATATATATTTACTATCTAGTTAAGTTCTTGGCGTTTTATATTAATGAGAACAATGCATTGAACTTGTTGCCTTTGTCTATTATAGGAAATTTAACACAAGAAGAAAGTATCAGCGTAAAGGGTACACTGATGTGTCGTAGCCAACGTTGGTTCTAAGCTTAACGTCGCCTGGTATGAATTGTCATTATTATTCACTTCGAGCACTGACCGATTAGCTCAATGAGTTAAGGCGCGGGGAATTTTACACTTCAGACGCCGGGTCTGAGTTCGATTCCCGGCATGGGTCCAGATGTGGGAACAAGGTATTTTTTTATTTTATTTTACTGACCAGTATATTTTTTTTACAAAACATTACTAACAAATCATAAATAACATTTTTAAATTCCCCCAAAAGACGGCTCTAAAAGCAAAAGAGAATCGTTCAAATCAAATAATAATAAACAAAGTTTGGTGATTATTTCTAAGTTTGTATTTGCTTTTAAATAATTTCGTTAACACGTATTGTGAATAGAACGGAACGCGTTTTTTTTTTTCCCCCAGGATTGATGAGGCCACTTAGCATAACTTTGCGTGTTATAATAATGTTTGTAATACATTTTAAAAAGTCTTATTTTAATAGAAAACGCGCCAATTTATGGGGAAACAAGTTACGCGGCCGGAACACACACAGACATGTTGACATAGGCCTAATTAGTAGCAACCAAAAAATTCCTTCATAAAGGGGGTTGATATTTTGTAGGCAAGTTTCAAACTTGTGAAAACAATACGGGGGCGGACAGTCGCAGATTTGTTCCCTCCAAAATGAGATCGAAAAATGCACAAAATTAATGGTTCGATACATCAAAGAGCCTCCCTTCCAATTGTTGTGTTTGCTTCCGCTTGCCCCACCACCATTTAATATTCTTGCATACGCTACTGCATGGCTACACCCAAACTAAAAAGTTCCCTTATGTGTCTTAGCGAGTTCAAAACTGTCTTTACTCTAAACAAGTCCAGCATCTGGTGCGACGGACGTGTGGTTTGTAGCGCTGCCAAGGTTTGCACATACACCTTAGAGTTACACACTCTTAATTTTTAAAACGTTCCCATTCGGTAATGTTTTTCAAACAGAAGGGATAGAGCCCAAGCCATGGTTTCGAAAAGGACCTATGCGAGAACAATGCTACAGAGGGCGCCCTGTAATGTTGTCGTTAAATTGAGGGGCGCACCCCTCTAAATAATCTCCCATAGGAACCAATGCTAAATGATAATTATTCAAAAATACTCAAAAAATCGTGTAAGTCTCTCAGCCTCTTGAAAACCAATCAGACATATTTCCGGACAACTAAACTTCAGAATTCTTTTCAATTTTTGGCAGGTCAGCCGTTTGGAATTTTTGCTAACTACCCCAGAAGAAAAAAACACGATTTTTTTTTTTTTTCCAAAACCGACTTGCTGCCAGTTTTCGTGAAGCACTTCTCCACTTCCCCGGTCAAATAGGGCCAACTTTAACGCCTAAATTTATCAAGTCTCCTCAAAAGTTGAAGCACAGAACCCCCAGGTTGTGATAGATTTTTATATTTACACAATCTATTAATTGCATGACCCCCAAAACGTTATAATTAAAAATAAGTTGTGGGTTTACAAATTATGATAAGTAGCTTGGCGCATTAATTCTGGCTTATTTAGTGTGGTGCACCCTATAAGGGCACTTAATTATTCTTTATGGTTAAAAAATTATGCTTAAATTGTTGAGAATAAGTCACTGACTTGATATCTGGAAAAAAAAATGTGAAATGTTATTGCGTTCGTCTACAACAAGGTCAAACATGTTGGAGCATTTACATGTACTCTAAGCACTATGCGAGAAGAAAAACCTGCACGACACACTGTGTACATTCTAAGGACAAGTCGGAAGTTATATCCAAGTCCTCACTCAAAAAGTTATTAACATGTCTCTTTTTTATCACAGGATCATAAAAACCTTACAAGTTATTTAATTAATCATTAAGAAGGGGTTAATTGGCATGAACAAGCTGTAAACATGGAAGGGGGCTGGCCGGGGGGGGGGGGGGGGGGGGGGGGGGTCACATTTTGCTTTCCCTTAAATTATTCTAACCATGCATTCATATTAGTCTAAAATGGGGAGCTTTATAAAATCTAGAAAACACATAGGTCACTTTTTGTACATTTAACTGCCCTTTCAAATTGTATTCTACCTCTGGAACGGGGTAAAAGGGGGAAAGGGTGGGCGGGGCATGTTGAAAAAGGCCAAACCATTATGATTGTTTCTGGTTGATGGGGACAAGTTATAACTCTATCCAGAAACAGATGGCTATTATCTTAGACAATTCCCCTGGGATGGGGGCCTTTTCACAGGTCCTACTGTCCAATATGGAGCATTGGCAATGGTTTTATCTTGATGAATTTTTGTGAAATTTATCTGAAATTGAAAAAAAAATAAAATAAAAAAAAAAATAATATTTTGGCATATCGGCCGAAATTTGTGCGTTCAGCGTAGTGTCGGCCCTGATACGCTAGCTTGTGCATCGGGAGAACTCTAAAAGTATTTTTGCTTTAGACCACAATTAATGTGAGATCACTTATGATGGATGCCATTCAATGTTTGTAACAAATCCATTGCCATAAAAATGGGTAGAGCTAGACGCGGCATTTTCAAGATGCAAAAAACTTGGTTCAAGCCGAAAAATAAATTTAATTCACTACAAGACAAAGGCAGTGAAACTCAAAGTATACCTACACCACGGTATGTCAGGCCAACCCATCAGCAGTTGAGTTTAGCCGCCCCAAATACGGAGCGAGGAGATTTCTGCCACATTGCAGCACAGATGGAACAAGACAACCGCAGAAATGTGATGCTCCTTCGCCCAAAAGTTGTAGAAATGGCTCCAGTTGACAAGATCCAGCTCAAGGGAGTGATCCCAATAGCCAACAAATGTGGCCAGCCACTGCCCAAGAGAGGAACTGATCACCAAGGAGGAGGTTATCGTTTTGTAGACATCAACTCAGCTCTAGAGCTGGGTGCACAAGCTGTACTTGATCATCAACAAACACATCCTAAGTGTGATGGTCAACCTAAACTATTGGCTGAGGCAGAAGAGCGTAGAGGTTTAGCCGTCTCAGAGGTAATGTCCTGCAAAAAGTGTGGTTTTAAAACACAAAAGACAAAACTTTACAGTGAGATAGCTAACGAGGGTAGGAAGCGGGGACGACGCACTGCAACCCCAAACATGTCTTTCCAAGTTGGCCTGCAGAACACTGGCATTGCAACCGCAGGTGCGAGGAGGCTCTTGACATCAATGGACACAGCTGTACCATGCACTAGTGGGCTGCAAAAAATTTCGAACAAATGTGGTGAAATTATCAAAAATGAAAATATCAGAGACATGGCAGACAAGAGGAAACTAGTGAAAGACATCCGTGAGCTCCAAGGCTTTGAACGAGAAAGTCCAATTGCAGTTGAAATGGACAGGCAGTATAATAATCCCCTGCGCAACTGTAGGAAAAAAAACCCATTTGTTCCTGCAACACAGACAAGAGACACCGTGTGCGAGAACGCAACTACTTCAAAGTTTGTTATAATGTACCATCAAGAAAACAAGCTTTGTAAAAGTGGTGAAATGTCACCATCATCATTCGGTCAACAATGCACATCCGCTAAGCACGGCGACAAGTGCACAGCTACTCGTCCAGCGCATTTCAATATGGGAGACGAGAGAGAAGGGGGTGTTCGATGTGCGACTAAACTTTTGGAGTGCACGGAACCAGTTCTTGTGGATAGAATAACAACAGACGCTGACGGCTGTCTAGCAAAAGGAATGAATTCTGTCATGAGAAGAAGAACGGGAAAGGAAATGGAAAGTCTGCTGGACCCATCCCACTTGAACCGCTCGCTTTGTGCGGCAGTCAGCCGAGCAAACTTTAGCAGTGACATGTTCCCTGGGAACAGTGCAAGAGACCGAAACAGAGTACAGGACCGATTTGCTGATGACGTGAGTCACAGAGCACAGGCTGAGGCACACCATATTTCCATTAAATGCGGAAATGACACAGCAAGCATGAAAAGACTGGCTGCAAAGGCGATTGATGCAATTCCGAACTGCTACATGGGAGACCATGAGAAATGCAAACAAAATTCTCATGTTTGCAACGGTAAATACAAGTACCCATACCTCTCTCGCTATGTCCGCGGCAGATTTATTTTAACATCTAAAGATGAGGAAATCTTAAAAACAATTTTGGAAAAACGCATAGGAGACGAAGCGATAGAGAGAACCAAGTACAGAACAAGTTCCCAGAAGTCTGAATCCATGAATCATGCCTACGCCATGACAAATCCAAAAGGAACACTAACCTTTTCAAGGAACGGAGCTTCAAGAGATCACAGCGCCATCCATCTGGTGAACAACCAACATGCAAACTCTATTATCAAAAAGTGTGAGGCAACTCATTGCCCCATTACTGCTGGATCACCCGCTGCAAAAGCCCTCGATGCAATGGACAAAAAACAACAATATCACAAAAAACGTGTTATGGGAAAGATCTACAAAAAGCGACGAGCACAGTGTCGAGCTGAACGATATCACACTTACTATGCTAAACAAAATTTGTATCAACCTGGCCAACTAAATCCAAAGTCACAGGACACTAACTCATCGTATAACTATGAGGGGCCAAAGATTCACAAGGAGCACAATTACAGCAGAATGTTCTCAAAATGGAAAAACCGATAGAGTGTAACTCTAATTGAATCACTTGACTTTTCCGGAAACTTGACATTCATAATAATGCAATGTTTACACCTCCCCCACTCTTCTTGTTCAGTTATTAGTTAATACCAACCATGCCATGTAATGTATGATGATGATGTTTACAACATGTTTATTTCTTCCTAATTGAGGAAGCAACCAGCCGCTGTTGACCCATGATTTTCTTGAAAGTGACTTACCATCACAGTCTCATCAAATAGTCATACACGATAGTCGTTCCGTCGATCGTAGTTTGTCCCGTCTTACACACTGTATACTGTTAAGTGTGTAGGAATAGGATGCCTAAAAAAAAAGCAAGCCACTCTTTGAAAACGTTGAATTATTCTGTTAACAAGTGACAATGTTATTGCTATCTATATTTTATTATAATTACTGTTTGCAGCCAGAGGAGTGATGTTTTCACGAACAATAAAAAAAAACGGCGATAACTGACGAAAGAAGTCTCAAACAACTCATTTCTGTCACGCCTGCAATTGTAAACAAACGGCAGACATGTTTAAATCCCAACAAAAATGGCTGCAAGGGCGCCACCATGTTGTATATATAGGGCGCACCCCTCTAAATAATCTCCCATAGGAACCAATGCTAAATGATAATTATTCAAAAATACTCAAAAAATCGTGTAAGTCTCTCAGCCTCTTGAAAACCAATCAGACATATTTCCGGACAACTAAACTTCAGAATTCTTTTCAATTTTTGGCAGGTCAGCCGTTTGGAATTTTTGCTAACTACCCCAGAAGAAAAAAACACGATTTTTTTTTTTTTTCCAAAACCGACTTGCTGCCAGTTTTCGTGAAGCACTTCTCCACTTCCCCGGTCAAATAGGGCCAACTTTAACGCCTAAATTTATCAAGTCTCCTCAAAAGTTGAAGCACAGAACCCCCAGGTTGTGATAGATTTTTATATTTACACAATCTATTAATTGCATGACCCCCAAAACGTTATAATTAAAAATAAGTTGTGGGTTTACAAATTATGATAAGTAGCTTGGCGCATTAATTCTGGCTTATTTAGTGTGGTGCACCCTGAGCGCGCGCACATGTCTACAAATTGAATGTAATTCACGTACCTGATGTATTCCAATTGTTCTCTACCATGGACCTTCCTTGCCTCACACCGAGATATAAACATCTGGTTTGAAGCTAGTTACGTTTGTACTGTCCTCCTTACGGTTAAACACTTTGTCATCTCGAAACCCATGCATTCTGTACTAAAATTAACAGACAGGGTGGAGGCACGTTGGGTTTACAATGGCAACGAGAACGCTGGGTCTAGTTCCCTATGCATGTGTGACGAGCGAAACTGTAAATGTACTATATATAGGGGCCAGGCTACTGATGTGTGTGTTCGAGCAAGTTTACCGTTACTATACAAACCTATTTCCCTAGTTGTTATTCTCTAAATTTTATTGAAATAGAATATAGTTATAAACCATAAAAACATAACAAATTGATTTTCCCGCGAAATTTACAAGTGGATTAAAACGTCGTCTGGTTCCAGTAGTCACAGTAACATTGACAGTTCTAATTCGAAAAATATTTGAAGATTGAAGATAATGTTTACTTCCAGACTCGACTTGCTCCTGGTTTGATTATTAATCTAAATCTATATTCCAAGTTGTCTTGGTATCAATTTAATAATCAGTGATATTGGAAAAACAGAAATGTTTATACGTCTTAAATTCAACTGAAACTGTTTGTATTTAAACAAATTTTTTAAATAGTTTTCAGACGGCATCCCCACTCCTCTCATTGACCGGAACTAAAACCAAGAATAAAAAGTAAGAACTCAAAAACAGTAAAAACAAAATACAACAACAAAACCTCCGTAAAATAAAAAAATAAATAAAACGCAAACAAAAAAGCCTGACAAAAATAGAAAAATAATAAGAAATCAACAAAGAAAACAACAACAACAATAAACAAAAAAGGATCTACGTGGCAAGCAAGATTTGCCGCTACTGGTCAACAGAACATATTATAAAAACCACAAGGGCAAGACAACTTTGTGTAATTCTTGTTTATTATTAATTCGATCATCTCGACACAGCATTAATTTCATGCTACCTTCCCTAAAGTATATAAAGATACAGAACTTTTTACATAAAACAAAACTGTTAAATCAATGAACTTTTTTCGTTTAAATTAAGACCAACCTGAGAATGTTTATACAGGCATCTTCAAATTATTGACTTTACTGCAACAGTAGGGTCCCAGCCGCCCACCGTGACAAAGATTGTTTAGTGCTGATTTCATAAAGTCTCGTTTGCCTTGTTTTGGTTTTTCTGGTTTGGATTAAAGAAAAAAGAATGATTGCGTCATGATGAACCGTTTATGCTAGTAACAGAAACATTATTTCTGATGTAACAGAATTGATTCAAAATGAGCAGCTGTACCAGCACTTTCATTAACACCAGTGTTGTGTCCTTTGTTGTTTCACATTAAATTTATCAGTAAACATATTGTCCAATCAAGAACCTTTCCCAAACCACTGCTGCGAGTATAATCCTTCATAGATCTTCATAAACACCAGATCCACATTCTTTAAGAATTGGAACCAGCCAGAGCTCAATTCGAAACCACTCAGGATCAGAAAGGGCCATACTCAGAACAAGAGCTATCACACACAATTGCTACTCTATAGTTATTTGTTAACAACAACTATTCAATATTGTTTTAAAAAGCACATAATTATTAATTCAACTAAATCATCAATTAATTACTTATTAAATTAAATAATTACTTACAAGGCAAGCATCGATAAATATATTGAAATGAACAATATTCTCCTTCGGCCATACTAGCTTTTTAAAACCTTCGACGGGGGCACCTGTTTCAACATAACATGGCTTCAGATGGCTGCCAGAATGTCTGTCACATGTATTTAATAAGTTAAGAGGGTTCGATTCGTAATTTCTCAACGATTTCTTTAGCTAATTGTGTTGCCAACGTATCAGGTTTTACCTGTAATTATTTTAAAATTATTTATTTGATTTTTTTATATTTTTATTTGCTTTTAATTAGTTTAAAATAAAGAAAAACAAAGGAAATAAACAAATTGTTTTTATTTCTCGATTTGATTATTTTCTGGATGCCAACACAGTCATTATACAACATGGCACAGTATTGTTTACTAGATACTGTTCTAAAGCCCCCTAATAAATATCCTCCATGGATAAACCTCACACTTTAGGCACACTCCCTGTAATCCAAAAATACAACAACAGTTTGATGTGGCCGACATGTTTGGAGAGCAAGGGATGGAATAAATGTTTTTTGGAAAACTCAAATCAACTGGTTTTAAGATACACAAAGCGATGCTATATGTTTTGAAAAGAATACAACAATTTCAATCCTTTAGTTTTTTAAAAACACAATGGGATGTTAGATCTTAGGTTTTATGAGAATTCCAATATTCTAATCCTCTAGTTTTCAAGAAACCAAAAGAGATTGTAAATCATTGGTTTTTGGAAGAGTACATTAACTCCTTTGCTCTAGTTTTCAAAAAACTTATCATCATTTGAGGGTATCTCATTGGATTGAGGAAGTTTGAGCTTATTTAAAATATCATCACAGGTAATCAATTAGTAGGAATGAAAGTTAATTCCCTGTCAGCTTCTGATACTCAACTTGTTCCAACTTGTTACATATATATTTAATTTACCTTAAAAAACTTAACCATGACACACAAAACAATAAATTAAGTAACTTATTAGTGATTAACTTAAGATAACTGTCTATCTACTAAACACATCTGTAAGTTGAACTGTGTTTTTATGGTTTCATAATTTGTGACACCCATGACGTTTTGTGTGAAAAGGACAAGGGCTTTAAAAGTGATTAAAACATATACATCATCAATGAAGAGATGTTGACAAATCTCAAATTACAAGACTTAATTAGTTTTTTAACATTGTATAATCAGTGCCGCAACTATGGTAACATTTTAGGGAGCACAAGGGGATGCAAACAATTTTATGGGGGGGGGGAGTAATTAGCTGTTTCGCAGCGAAGCGCAGCGAAACAGCTCTTGTTTTTAGCTGTTTCGCAGCGAAGCGCAGCGAAACAGCTCTTGTTTTTGTGCTGGTTTTTGTTTTTAGCTGTTTCGCAGCGAAGCGCAGCGAAGCGCAGCGAAACAGCTCTTGTTTTTGTGTTAGTTTTTGTTGTTTTTTTTATTTTAATGTTTCAGACTTCCGGAAGTCATTGAAATAACGCACAAATCGTTCCAAGCACCTTTTTTCAAAGTTCCCGATAAGCAATTGCAATGAAACTTTCAGTGATGAAAGGCATTGGTGCAAGGAAGGTCCTAAAACAAATTCGTCATGATGACGTCATCACCTGTCACGTGACGTCATCTTAAAGGTTTATATTTTAAATATTTGAAAATCTATATCAAATCAGCCACAAGAGACCGTAGGTTTCTGTTTGTGGGATTGGGTAGGGATAAATTAGGTCTTCATTTTATTCAGTGTGCGTGACCTCACGCGACCTCTACTTCCGGTCGAAACCGGAAGTGCCTTCGTAATTCAAAAGTGCTAAATGTTATGAAAATGCTTTCAACGATGTTAGTGTCCGGCAAGGGTGTGCAGTTTAAAAAAATTACCGATGACGTCACGATACACAAGAGCGCCCTCTAGCGGCAGTTGGAAAACTGTCCAAAATGCACTTTGAGAAGATGTGTGTTGCGAAGTTTGTTGTAATCGCTTCAAAATTGATACACATGATGAACGTCAGGCAGCCAACATATGTGTGAAGTTTTAGATTGATTACGTCATCAGGGGTCACGTGACGTGACATTAAAGGTGCACTTTTTGAAGTCGTATATCTCCAAAAGTATAGGTCTGATCACGTTGAAACTTGGCAAGTCGTTAGATAATGGCAAGTTCCTCTCAAACTTGTAATGACGTCATGATGACGTCATCACACGATTTCTTATGATTTTTTCATTTTTTGCCCCTTTAAGTCAGAAATTGCTAACGGAACATGATTTAATCCAAATTCTTTTTTAAACAGGCTTGATACGTCATAACTGCTTCGAAAAAAAATTGCCGTCATCATGACGTCATCATTTGACCTCATATGACCTCTATTTCCTGTCGAAACCGGAAGTGCCTTGTAATTCAAAAGTGCTAAATGATATGAAAATGCTTTCAACGATGTTAGTGTCCGGCAATAGTGTGCAGTTAAAAACAAATACCGATGACGTCACGATACACAAGAGCGCCCTCTAGCGGCAGTTGGAAAACTGTCCAAAATGCACTTTGAGAAGATGTGTGTTGCGAAGTTTGTTGTAATCGCTTCAAAATTGATACACATGATGAACGTCAGGCAGCCAACATATGTGTGAAGTTGTAGATTGATTACGTCATCAGGGGTCACGTGACGTGACATTAAAGGTGCACTTTTTGAAGTCATATATCTCCAAAAATATAGGTCTGATCACGTTGAAACTTGGCAAGTCGTTAGATAATGGTACGTTCATGTTAAACTGGGTATGACGTCATGATGACGTCATCACACGATTTGTTATGATTTTTTCATTTTTTGCCCATTTTAGTCAGAAATTACTAACGGAACATGCTTTAATCTAAATTATTTTTTAAACAGGCTTGATATGTCATAACTGATTCGGAAAATATTTGACGTCATCGTGACGTCATCATTCGCCATGTTATATTAAATTAAAGGTACAGTTTTACAAGATATAAATATAGACAATGAATTGGATCTCACAAGGCATTCAATATTGTATTTATTAACTTGATTATGTACACACAACAAACTTTCATGTTCGCTTGAGTAATTTGAAAATATTATTAGCGAAACAGCTTTGCATTTGTTCACAAATGCAATTGAGCTCTAGTTGTTGTTTTTTTAATTTTAATGTTTCAGACTTCCGGAAGTCATTGAAATAACGCACAAATCGTTCCAAGCACCTTTTTTCAAAGTTCCCGATAAGCAATTGCAATGAAACTTTCAGTGATGAAAGGCATTGGTGCAAGGAAGGTCCTAAAACAAATTCGTCATGATGACGTCATCACCTGTCACGTTATGTCATCTTAAAGGTTTCTATTTTAAATATTTGAAAATCTATATCAAATCAGCCACAAGAGACCGTAGGTTTCTGTTTGCGGGATTGGGTAGGAATAAATTAGGTCTTCATTTTATTCAGTGTGCGTGACCTCACGCGACCTCTACTTCCGGTCGAAACCGGAAGTGCCTTCGTAATTCAAAAGTGCTAAATGTTATGAAAATGCTTTCAACGATGTTAGTGTCCGGCAATAGTGTGCAGTTAAAAAAAAATACCGATGACGTCACGATACACAAGAGCGCCCTCTAGCGGCAGATGGAAAACTGTCCAAAATGCACTTTGAGAAGATGTGTGTGGCGAAGTTTGTTGTAATCGCTTCAAAATTGATACACATGATGACCGTCAGGCAGCCAACATATGTATGAAGTTTTAAATTGATTACGTCATCAGGGGTCACGTGACGTGACATTATAGGTGCACTTTTTGAAGTCGTATATCTCTAAAAGTATAGGTCTGATCACGTTGAAACTTGGCAAGTCGTTAGATAATGGCAAGTTCCTGTCAAACATGTAATGACGTCATGATGACGTCATCACACGATTTGTTATGATTTTTTCATTTTTTGCCCGTTTAAGTCAGAAATTGCTAACGGAACATGCTTTAATCCAAATTCTTTTTTAAACAGGCTTGATACGTCATAACTGATTCGAAAAATAATTGACGTTATCATGACGTCATCTTTTGACCTCATATGACCTCTATTTCCTTTCGAAACCGTAAGTGCCTTGTAATTCAAAAGTGCTAAATGATATGAAAATGCTTTCAACGATGTTAGTGTCCGGCAATAGTGTGCAGTTAAAAAAAATACCGATGACGTCACGATACACAAGAGCGCCCTCTAGCGGCAGTTGGAAAACTGTTCAAAATGCACTTTGAGAAGATGTGTGTAGCGAAGTTTTTTGTAATCGCTTCAAAGTTGATACACATGATGACCGTCAGGCAGCCAACATACGTATGAAGTTTTAGATTGATTACGTCGTCAAGGGTCACGTGACGTGACATTAAAGGTGCACTTTTTGAAGTCGTATATCTCAAAAAGTATAGGTATGATTAAGTTGAAACTTGGCAAGTCGTTAGATAATGGCAAGTTCTTGTTAAACCTGTATAGACGTTATGATGACGTCATTACACGATTTGTTATAATTTTTTCACGTTTTTCCCATTTAAGTCAGAAATTACTAACAGAACATGCTTTAATCTAAATTATTGACGTCACCATGACGTCATCATTCGCCATGTTATATTAAATTAAAGGTA
The DNA here is from genome assembly GCA_037783415.1 of Leptasterias polaris. Lineage (NCBI taxonomy): Eukaryota > Metazoa > Echinodermata > Asteroidea > Forcipulatida > Asteriidae > Leptasterias > Leptasterias polaris. The sequence continues at coordinate 300,979 of JAZGTN010000019.1, forward strand.
CAGTTTTACAAGATATATAGACAATGAATTGGATCTCACAAGGCATTCAATATTGTATTTATTAACTTGATTATGTACACACAACAAACTTTCATATTCGCTTGAGTAATTTGAAAATATTATTAGCGAAACAGCTTTGCATTTGTTCACAAATGCAATTGAGCTCTAGTTCAGTTTGTGTTTGAGTTGTTCCTCAATAATCCCTTTTTCATCAAATGTTGGATAAGCTGCAATGATGTAAAAACAAATACATTGTCTGTCCACAGAAAAATGGTTTTAAAAACACTGAAAATACTATTACTAAAAGTTGGGTGGCACCTTGCAGGGCTGGGTACAAATATCACCCCCCCCCCCCCCATAGTTACACTACTGTTTAGAATCTCCTATATTTCATGACCATTTTATTAGGCATCATGGCGTTAATACAGGCTGACCATAACATTTCTGTGCACCCTTACCAAATTTACCAATTCATTCCAATTGGATATCCAGTTGGAATGAATTGGATTGAGTTGGATTTGAGTTGGTGTTAGTTGGTTTATATTGGATACTGACTTTCCAATTGGAATAAAATCTTAAACCAACTCAGTCCAATTGGAAATCCAATTGGAATCAGTTGGTTTGGTTTAAATGAATTGGAATTAGTTGGAATTTGTTTCTACCAATTGGAAATTTCACCTTCTAATATAATTCCAATTGGAAATTTTATTTCCCAACAGGGTCCAATTGGAATAAAAAATAAAAACAAATATTCCAATGTGTGTACCAACTGGATTTATAATTAGTTAATTGCACTGGTTTACATCCCTCGAGTGGGGTGGGTTATTGTCCCCATAAGCTTTTGGACTCGGTCCAAAGGGTATAAACTTTTGTTCCACCCCTCAGTGGTCCAATGATCAGTAACAATCTGTCGGACAATTGAGCTGTCAGACCAATCGGCTGCTAGACCATTGGGTAAAAACATTGGGGGACTAACACTAACAGGTTATCGGACCTCTAGGCCACAGTCTGTTATTTAACCTCTTAACAAGAAAAATTCTGGTCCAGTAAAAATGTTGAGCCCTGTAGTCATGTGGATTTAAATTCTGGTCCAGTAAAAATGTTGAGCTACGAGCCCTGTAGTCATGTGGATTTTCTCCAAAAATTCAAGCCCTGACATTAACAAAAACTGTTAAATAATAATGCTGATTTTGTTGTTGTACAATGTACCAGCTATGTCTGTCTCTCTTACATTTTTGCTTTTTAAAATCTTACTTTGTGAAATATATCGTGATACGTACTGTACTACATGTATGACCCAAGTGTTTGAAATAAATTACCATAAAATTGTACTGAAAATGTATGGTACTTCTGAAAAATGTTTCTTCTTAAATGTGCAAATTTTTAGCAAATATTTTAACATTATACTAACTCCAATCGGGAAATAAATTATCTCAAATTGGGTCCAATTGGATGTAGTTATGAAAAGTCCGATTGGGACAAATTCTTCTGTTGGAAAAGTCCAATTAGTTCAAATTGGGCCTTGTTGGAAACTGACCAATTAAAGTCCAATTAAGACCAATTGGGTGTAATTGGAAAATGTCCAATTGGGTCTAGTTGGAAAAAGTCCAATTGAGACCCATTGGGTGTAATTGGAAAATATCCAATTGGGTCCTGTTGGAAAAAATTCAAACTGAATCCAACTGAGTCCAATTGGATCCAATTGGATTCAATTGGTTTTGTGCCAAAACACAACATGGAAAAATTCCAACTGGTTCCAATTGGGAAAATTGAATTGGTAATTTTGGTAAGGGCAAGTTGACCACAAAATGTTGAGTGCAGCAAACAGTAGCTGCATGTGACATTTGTGCATGGGATCAATACTCAATAATCAATACTCAATACTCAATATTTTGATCAAGGGCTTTAGATACTACTTCATTGTACCATCTATGTAATCAGCGTCTAGTATGATTACCTTGCATGCTGATAGGGGGCATGTTGTTCTCCTTGGGCTCCTGGTTATCTTGACCACCATCGTCATGTTGATAGACTTCATGGTTGTCATCTTTAGTATCCTCATCATGTGGTGTTTGGCTGGCATTGTGAGCAGCCTGAGATGCAACACCAGCAACTGCAGCAACACCTGCTGCAAGACCACTACCACCACCTGTTGCTGCAGTGGCCTTCTCAGATACAATACAGCATTCAGAGGAATGGCTGTGGAGTACTTTGGTGGTTCATGGTACGCCTCCACTGTTACTGCAATATCAGAGATGTCTGCATCAGCGACCTCTGTTGAGATTGTTGGCATTCCATTTCCAGTGGCAACATCACTGTTATTGGATGATGCATGAGCAGCTTCATCCAGATTCCAATCAGAGACTTGGAGCCCCTTGTTGTCATAGGCCAGGATTCGACTCTCAGTGCTGTCCTCTCCGCCAACTGCAGCAATAATCTCAGCCACCTCGTTGGGGTTCTTGCTGCAGTTACAACCAATAAAGTAGCCCAGGCACCACAGACCACAACCCTGCTTGGTTATCACTCTTAATGATATCAGTTTGTCTGTCAACCTATGAACATTGGGAAGCATTCATGAAATAAAAAGGTTAGCTCAAAAATACAACATTTTAAAAACTTAAGGGTTCTCGTTTTAGCTTCAGAAAAACTGGTACTATGTTTATGTTGATAAAAGTTTTGTGCATGCATTCATGAAGTGATTATACACAAGTATGACCTTGTCACTGTAACAAGTTCATGCCTCATGTAATGACCTTGTCTCACTGATGCAATAAAACTCTACTTTTTGTTAATTTTTCTCACCAGAAATGGACTTACTTTCACAAAATGGGCATTAATTCGTCGCTGGTCCCACGAACTGACCTATCTCATTTTTTGTCGTTTCGAGAAAAACGGGTTTAAAGTTAAGCTATTTTTGGATTGGTCATTTCCCAAGGAAATATCACTTCTTTTGGATTGATAATACTACAGCGGGTATATTAATAGTTATAGATTCACACTGTATGGTTTAAATGCAAAAATATCAAATATTAAGGTAAATATAAAGTGGTAAAGTTATCCGTCACTTCGTGAAATTATAACTTTCAGTTTTCTTACGCGCAGCGAGCGGCGTATCGCGATAGGTCACTTCGTGGGACCTGAAGTTCCATTTCTGCGCTCTGTGCCGGGCGACGTATCTGTTGTGCGCACGCGCAATACACTCTGTCTGTGACACTCAATGCGTTCGTAATGCAGGCAAACAGGGAGTCCGCGTCGATTTTTAAAATACTATCGGGGTCGGGGGGGGGGTGGGGTTCAATGTGTGTTATAACCGGAAATGGGCATTTAAAAAAGACCACCTTATTAGACGGAAGTTTATTTGTTGTCTGTTTATTTTTCATCATGGGGAACGTCGGTTGGAAACTTCCTCTTAAAAAAATGTCATAATAGGAACTTTCACAGGGGTAATTTTGTAATTTACTGTGATTTAGTCCTTCATTGCTGTCAGTACGTAATGCAATCAAATGAAAAGCCAATTATGTCTGTTTTTAGTTAACAATAACTTTTATTCATACAATTAATTTAACAATTCATTCATTATAAAAATTCATTTAATTCAATGTACAAGTAATTAAAAAATTCATCCATTGTAAATATTCATTTTAAAATTAACAAAACACTTTGGTTTCATCCCGCTTTCACAATGATCTACTCTGGTATACATATTTCTTGTAAACATTATTTTGGACAATAAAGCACCATTTAAACCCACAAAGATCCTCAGAATGATTGAATAGGAAAACCTGATCAATGCGGAAGGTTTCTGTAGAATGCAATGTGATCGGGATGACTAATTACCGGAGTCGGGCCTTCACACAGACTCATCAAGTCGTTGTACTTGCTCTCTGCAAGTTTAGGAGGACTTCTAGGATAGGCAGGTGGAGGGTAATTCAGTTGGTCAATTGCTGTGAGCCTTGAGCTACCCTCAATGTCAATAGTGTCAAACGTTTCTTGGAGGTGCGAGAGTTTTACCATGATTTTAAGAGGTTTGGATTTTGTGACCTTAACTTGCATTACCTTTTTCCAGTCTACTGGATTACCTTCGACTGTTGACCGTACCTTTAGAATATGCAAGGACTGCCCGAATGCTTTCCAGTCATGGATGTCCCCTGTTTGCACTTCTGTTACATGATAGTTAGTAGGGTGTTTCCTAGATGTTCTGATGAGGATAGAGAGTTGGGAAGGGAGAAATACATCCCCCGCGCTGGACACTTGGCGCTCGATTGTACTATGAACGGAATCCCCTTCACTTTGACCATGGTTGGTCTCAAAAAAAAAATAAGTTACCTCTTTCACTGTTTTAGATTGGGATACAAAGTAGGTCAGCATGGCCGGTAAAATTGAGTTCTTGTTCTGACCCACGCAGCCGTCGCAAAAAAGATCAACGGTATCCTTTCCTTGATTGTCCAGTGTTTGCAAATAGGTGTATAAATTGGACGCTATTTCGTTCGCACCGCGCTTCGCGATGCCTTCATGGTGGAGGAAGCAGAATCCATCCTTGCTACCTAATTCGTAGATAGTGAAATCGTAACACGAAAGCCTACGTTTGTAGAACAGTGTCCCTCTCTCCGATCGTGGCAAGTATATGACTTGCTGGAGGTCAAATACTGAGGCCTGGTACGATTTTGGATTCATGACTGCTTGTTTTTTCTTGTCCGCTTTTATTTCTCGTACTTTGTTTTTTTCATTGGTGTGATTCATGTATTGCACACTGATTCTTTCTTTTTCTTTATCATCCCCTTTGTGATACGTCTCGCAAATTCCACACTGATCCTTTTTGGGCTTGTGGAACTTTAATTTCATGTCATTCAACACCCTTGCATACAACGTTCGAGAAGCTTTTAGGTTTGGGTTTTCTGCAATGTACAGATCGTACATTTTGTTCACATTGAGATCAGAAGCCAAGTATTGGAAAGATGTGCTAGAACGGCAGTAATGTGATTCAGCTCTAGGAAACCTGTTGATGTGAGCCTTGACCTCTTCCCTAAGATGTTTATCTTTCTCTTTTGTTTGCCTCCCTCCCCTTCGCTCTTGTGCAAGTGTGTTACACGGTCCAAGTTTTTTTACGACAGTACGTACCTGACGATCTGATATTCCTACTGTACTGAGAAACATTTTTTTACAAACCCGAAAGGGAGATGACATTATGCCTTCATCTTTAGGTAGGAAAAAATGAGTGTTCCTCTTCTTGCGTGAACTACCTTTACATGGCTCTGAAACAATGTGACGTGCCACCCACTCTCTCTGTCCTTGCAGGCTACCAACTAAATAGAAAGCATTTCTTATTGATTCTCTTTGTTCTTCACTGAACTCATCACACTCAAGTTTTCTGGCCTTGCAATATAAGCCGTTACATTTTGGTATCATTTGAGTTTTTCGTGCCGTCTTTAACCTGTCTGACTTTTCCGAATGGTAGACCACTGTTTCGTTTTTCTTTTACGGTTTTATTCTTGGCTTGTTTTGATTGGATTTCAGGGGAATCCTGTTCAAAATCCATCTCTATCTGTGGTTCTCCTTCCACAATAAAGTTCTCTGGTTCCAGAGGAACTGTGATATTTGCACTGGATGAAACTGACTTTAAGTTATGTTCGATATTAACATCTGGAGTTGACACATTGCTTAAATTAAGTAGTGGAGAAAATTTGTTGTGAGACTCACAAGTATTGCTGGACCTTAAAAAATGTTCAAAGCATAACAGACAGTCACAATTACTGCAAGCTGCAAAAATGTCCTCCTGACAAGTAAAATCTGAGCACTTCTGGACCATACCCTGTTGTGGAAATAGCGTTTCTTCGAGGTCAGGGAGAATTGTTGTTCGAGATTCCGATATTGATGGGTTTGAGCCTGCAGTGTGAGAAAAGAATAGATCAGTGACGTAGCTGATGTGTGGGTGTGTTTGGGTGTGTGTTTGGGTCTCTGCTGCATGGCCTAGTAATGCGCTAAGAGGCATGTTGTCTTCACCACTATCACTGTCCTCAGTTCCTGTAGAATGCCACAAAAAACAACAGTCTGATTAATGAAACAAATTTCATGTACTTTGTGCTTTCAAACATAATGTAGTAGGAATAAGTTAATCCAGAACTTACTCTCTCCTCCTGCATTCTTTTCTCGGGATTCAGCAGTTGTGTCCAATGTTGTTTGGTGTCCAATGTCTAGTGAGGTGTCTTGTGGTGAGGTGTCTTGTGGTGTGGTGTCCAATGCAGTAACGTCCAATGTTGCATTCTCATCGGGAACGCTGCTGATGCCCCCCGAGTCACCCTCATAGACTGAAACAGAATAATGCAATAATGGTTTAATGTGGAGAAAGAAAACAACTTAATCCTACATTTTACATTACACCTGAAAATAAAGAACCATTGTTCGAATAAAAGACCCTTTCTATACACAAATTGAGGAGTAACATTAGACTTAGTGAGGAATCTGGATATATGCACGCTCAGTTGCAACATTAAAACAAAAAACATAACAGAATACTGTAATAAAGACCACATAATATTGATGATTAGGTATAACACTAAAACTCACTCTCTGCTGCATGGCCTAGTAATGCGCTAAGAGGCATGTCGTCTTCACCACTATCACTGTCCTCAGTTCCTGTAGAATGCCACAAAAAACAACAGTCTGATTAATGAAACAAATTTCATGTACTTTGTGCTTTCAAACATAATGTGGTAGGAATAAGTTAATCCAGAACTTACTCTCTCCTCCTGCATTCTTTTCTCGGGATTCAGCAGTTGTGTCCAATGTTGTTTGGTGTCCAATGTCTAGTGAGGTGTCTTGTGGTGAGGTGTCTTGTGGTGTGGTGTCCAATGCAGTAACGTCCAATGTTGCATTCTCATCGGGAACGCTGCTGATGCCCCCCGAGTCACCCTCATAGACTGAAACAGAATAATGCAATAATGGTTTAATGTGGAGAAAGAAAACAACTTAATCCTACATTTTACATTACACCTGAAAATAAAGAACCATTGTTCGAATAAAAGACCCTTTCTATACACAAATTGAGGAGTAACATTAGACTTAGTGAGGAATCTGGATATATGCACGCTCAGTTGCAACATTAAAACAAAAAACATAACAGAATACTGTAATAAAGACCACATAATATTGATGATTAGGTATAACAGTAAAACTCACTCTCTGCTGCATGGCCTAGTAATGCGCTAACAGGCATGTCGTCTTCACCACTATCACTGTCCTCAGTTCCTGTAAAATGCAACAAAAAACAACAGTCTGATTAATGAAACAAATTACATACCTTTGTGCTTTCAAAAATACTGCAGCAGGAAGAACTCTGAAAAGATGCAAAATGTAAACAGACACTGATAAGAGCTTACCTCCAGTGTCATCCATGTCTATCACTGTTCCCTTCCACCATGCTCTCCCCCACCGCATCTTAACTGTCTGGTAAAGTTTCAATGGGGGATGAAATTTCAGGTGTTCAGATAGCACAATATTTTGACTACCATCAGACCACCTTACTAAAACATCCATTGTGTAGCTCACCGGGGTTGAGTCCAAGGCTGTGGTAAAAACAAAAAAAGTTAACAAGTAGGCTTGTCACTCTTTATGTCTTAGTCATAAAAACATTAAGTTATTTTATAATTTCACATTGCAGGATGACTGTTTAACAGACTGTTTATGTTGCAGTAATTCAATGGAAAATTATTTTCACTTCCCAGCCGGATAATCCCATGAATTATGAAAATTAACCAGTAGGCCTAAATAGCCTTAGAAATCATAGACTATTTCAATTTTTGTATCAACAACATGGAACATTCCTAAGTTAAGTAGTTTGTTGTGCTTTAATTTTTTTATTTATTTATCATTTAGCCTGCATTATGCGCCATCTTGACAAATTTCTGCCAAAACGACATCATCGGTAACTTCATGACCGAGGCTACAAAGTACAATTGACAATTGGTTGTTCCAGAAAACATAAAATATAACTGTGGTAGGCAATGGATTATTAATGTCATTACAATTTCTAAACAGCATTAAAAGTGAGTGTTTACCCTGCTTAATATTGTTATCTACAGGCTTTTGTCACACGATAGCATGAGTAAAATTACAGTACACTAACAAGACTAAACAAGACTACAACTACAAGCCAAGCCAAGCCAAGGTCAAGGTCGGACAAGGCCATGGCCAGGTCTCAAGGACAGAATAAAGTTTAAACTCTCTTTCAATAAACAATATCCACCACCCGCCGCCATCCCATACACATGGCCCGACCAAATCTGTGCGTTGATTTGTCAACTAAGCCATCCGATGTTATAGTATTTATCAGAATTAGGTTCAATAACGAAACGTTAACGTAACGTTAACACAATTTAAGCTATATTTTGATCAAAAATATACTCACATAATAACCCGCCATGTCGTTGTTAACTTGGACTGCTCCCATTCCACACATACACAATGTTAGTGTGCATTACGTTCAAATACCAGACGCGCGTCCTCCATAGAAATAGTATTTTGTATGATTTTGTTTGATTCATTCACAAATATTACATGATACAAAGTTTTATTTGCAGCAGCTCAACTCATAATACGTAATTTTAACAATATATTAATAAAAAAAGATCTTAAAAAAAGAAAAAGATACGGCTCTTGAAAAAGAATATCATGTAAATATTCATGTAAGTCACTTCGTGAACTGCGCGATACAGGGAAGTCTGATCCCACGAAGTGACCTATCGTGATACGTCACTTTGTGAGCCCCAAATTATCATTTATTGACAATGCGTCGCTTTTGTTTACTACTGTAAACAACAATTAGAGATGAGGTTTCGTCCCAAAAATAAAAAAACAAAACAAGACTTCACTTTTGTAATCCAAATATATAAAAAACTCATTTTCGCCAAAAGGTGAGATAGGTCAGTTCGTGGGACCAGCGACGAATTGTTGATATGTTTACCTCATCAATTGTTGTAAGGCAGTTTTGTCTCCTTGTTCACCTCAACTTTGTAAATTTCACCATCAGTCTTGAAGTTCATAACCTTCTTCTCCCTGAAGCTATAATGCAATGCCATCAACTGTTGGGGTCAAGAAGTTTGAGAGTGAGGTTAGACTAGTAGACTAGTATGATGTTGTTGTTTAACAATAAGAATAAAACTCAAGACAGGGACAGACTGTGATAAAAGCTTGAACAGTGATGAACAAAGAAGTCCGCAGTATTTAAATATGATTCAAACTTGCTCCTTGTCACTGGAGGAGCTCATTGGCCTAACATCTGTCTTGGTCTCCCGTACCCTGCGATAAGACAGGGGGGAGACAGCGATAGGCACAGTTTTTGTTTATGTCAATAACATAAGAACTGTTTGGTCAACACCGGTCATATTACATGTTATGCTCTATTAGAACCCCCCCTAAGATAGTGTGGTCATCCATTGGGTTGAGGTCACTAACAGGTCACATGACCCTTTGAACTTTGCCAGCGGCAGTCCGCTTTGATGTGTCCACAAAAAAATTACATGGTATACTATATATACCATTGAAACACGTTCACAGATTTCCGCCTATGCATTTTGTACACAAACCTTAAATGTTATTAAAACGATAAGGTCTGCCAGCCAGCATAATGTAATCTGTCTATGATCAGGCTACTACAAAGTCCCTCTAGCGTAGGATTTACCTTGGGATCCCACCCCCCTAACAGACTTAATTGCCCTATAATTAAAAGTGCCTTCCACAGAGGCAAAAGTTGTCTGTGGTGGTTTTTTGTATCAGGAAGTAAAAGATAATAGCCCTGTAACTATGAAGATCTATTTAGTTTTGGATGAAGAATGAAAACCCTCCAGCATACCTAATATTGGAGAGACTAAAAACACTATCCACACATGAGGCACTGGTCTGAGGTGTGATTCAAACCAGGGTCCATGGATGTGATTGATAGGACAAGTCACAACTAGACCAACCTGATTCCTAACTACTTCTTATTGTTTATGGACTCACCGATCTCTCTGTCTGTTTCTACCATGTGGGAGTACAGTCCTTGCTTTGCAGTTCCTCTATCTTTTCCTCCAGCTCTGTTGAACCCCAAGCACCTTATCCCACTCCTCATTCCATCGTTGGCTTGCAAAAGACTGAGAGTGGAGAGAGTCTCCTTGTAGCAGAATGGTAGCAAAGAGGTCATAGGAGAGCATCCTATGATTGGAATAAAAGAAGCAACATTGATAATAAGGTGCTACATAAATGGGTCTCATAATAAATAAAGGTCTGCTTACCCCGTTGAAAAGCAAACAGTGAGTGATTTGATCCTACCCTAGGGGGGTTGACAAAACACTTCAGAACCCAATATTATTATTAATATTAATACCATGATTTGGAGCTTATCTGTGGATTATTTTGACAAAATGAGTTCCTGTAAAGGAACAATGTAAACGAGTCTAATGTCATGGACTGAGTGCCTGGAATAGACAAATCTGAACAATTCATGTTTTCCACCATTGCTGGGACACCACTGTGGTCCAGTACACAGTACACACCACAGTCAAGCGTCAAACAGCCACAATCAACATTGATCAAAGCTATGCCTGTCATGTATAAAAAAGTAAGAACTTGATTCAGTGTATGGACTGCATGTAGTGCCATCAAGTAATCAGTACCCCAAAATAGGCACTCAGACTTGTCTATAATAATTGTGTTTTAAAAACCAAAATAGGTACCCATGTTGAGTTGGAATAGTGCCACCCAGTAGTGGTGCCCCATAATAGTCACTCAGACTTCTCTATAGGGTTATGTATGTGTTTTAAAAACCAAATTAGGTACTCCTTTTGAGGTGGAATAGTGCCACCCAGTAATGGTGCCCCATAATAGTTACTCAGACTTGCCTTAAAGTTGTTTTAAAAACCCAATAAAAAACCCTTGTCAGACACAGCAATATCTACAGGAAACATGGAGGCAACCAACAGCACAGTGTGAAAAAGAAACCCTTGAGAATCACTGCAGATATTTCTGTCTGAAAACCTCTAAAAACCTAAACTTAGAAATGAAAAGTCAATGTACTGCCTGGATGTGGTTTGCCTGTAAATTACCTCATGTGACATGGTCCCTTAGCTTCAAAAGACTCCATCTCTGGAATACCTTAGTTTCATCTGAAGCTGTTGCTTCTCCACTGTCACATGATCAGCTGACTGCAGCATGATTGTCATAGCCTCACTCTTAGCAACTAAACAATAAAAACAATATGGGAATTATTATAGACTGTGTAAGTCTCATGCATATTCAAACATTTTCAATATTAATTTTGTTCTTTCCTTTGTCTCTGTACTTAACATCCTCCCATAGTTGACTTTGTGCACAACATTTCTTGTGGAACATCCCTCTCTTTAGAATTCCCGTGGAGACCTCTTGTTGTTGGTCTCCATAAGGTAGCCAATAATCAAACACTGAGACTCGTTCCAAAGTGTGATTTTGTTTCCTTCCCACATTAAAGCACACATGTGAGAACCAAAGGATCCCCAAACTGTTCAAATACATGCCAAACTTGTACATTCTAGTCATTCTGTACACACCATGTATTTCTGTATCATTCATCATTGCTTTACTCCAATAGATGGATAACTATTGCCGAGTTTTAACACCCCTTTCTTACGAAAATGCCAAAAAGATAGAACAGCACAAAATGTTTACGTGAAAGGTTGGATAGTTTTCCATTGTGTTTATGTTCAAACCAATCCTTTATTTTATCTTGTGCTTCATAAAACCTCAAATATGACATCAATCAACAAAACTTGGGGCACTAGAGAGAACCCAGACTTTATGTTCTATAACCCTTGTATTATATTCAAAGCAAACGACTACTGTCTCAACAATGTCTTACCACTAGACCACCAAGTTAGAAGCAGTTGGAATCCATAGCAGCAGGTACCAAAATGATTAAATTTTGCCTCTAGCCATCAGGCTTGCTATGGGTCTAGTGGTTAGACATCTGCTCTAGCAAAGCTAAGGTCGTGGGTTCGAATCCCACCTGAGTGATTTGCCAGTGGATTTTTTGTTCAAAGAATTCGAGTGAGTATCAGTGCTTAAAACACATCGGTGTAAGGGTAAAACCCAAATTTTATATTCTTCATCCCCGATGCAAAAATTCAACATCTTCTTGAGTGTTGATAAAACTTTATTTGCACAAAATGTTCTGCACAACAATTTCCTTGAATGAACTTTGACTCTGTCCCATTATGTTTATGCTTAAAGAACATTTGTAAGCAATACTCTAAGCAGCAGAATGTTATTTGGCAGTGGATTTGTCTGCACTCTTCTTTCTTGACTCTAAGACACACCACATGGTTCCTCTCATCTCATACCTGATTTCTTGAGTCTAATTCATGCTCCAGCAGTGACATCATCTGCTTCAGCTTTAAACTCTCAAACTCCTCATCCTCAACTAGACTTCAGTTCTCCTTCTGTAAAGAGTAAAGATGAGAAAGAGAAAGATGATGTGAAAATTGAAATCCAGTAGAATTCCAACCAATGATGATCTTTAAACCATATTCAGAATCTCATTCATGAGAACCATCTTCTGTCTGAGGTGCATTTTTCTCCCTACAAGACTCTGAAAGCACCGAGTATAGACCATGTGACCTGTGACATCACATGTTTACAAAAGAGCCACAGGGCCTGGACTTCCTGCAGACACAGTTTGTACACAGCTCAATGGAAAAAAACAATTGTTATATTTTATGAAGATTGCACTTTCTGATTTTTACCAACTTTTGATATGAAAAAGGGGGGACTTCTCAAAAGCTGTATGGCTGTTGCTTTTGAAACTATTGAACTTATGTGAAAACTACGACACAAAATGTAAATTTTCCATATGGCCTGTGTAGTATCTTTTTTTTTTTTTTTTTTTTTTTTTATCCCGGGGATAACATTTTATTGCTCTCTGATCAACTTACATCAACATAGAAAAGAGAATAAATGAAACCTCTTATCTTACAGTAAATAATAAGAATTAAACTGGTTACAGTAGGTTATTCACAGAGTACATAATACTTTTTCCATTTCGAATTAAATTTCTGAGAGGTTCCGTTGACAACTGACAAATATTTCTCGCAAATGTAATATCTCTTCAGGTCTTTTTTAAAAACTACGAAGCAAGGACGTTTGTCGTTCATTTTCATTTTATAAATGTGAAAACGAGCAAGTAAAAGAATAAGATTCAGGCATTTGAATGTGTTACCAATAACACCGAACAACATCAACTCGTTGTCTACTACGAGACTGGCCTTGGTCTTTTCCTTGATCCAATCGAAAGTAGAGTTCCAGAAAGAGGTTACATAATAACATTGGCAAAAAAGGTGAATGAGGGATTCCTCTTCAGTCTTACAAAAGGTACATACATTGGATTTTTTATTTTTTTTTTTGAAAAGAAAGGAATTTGTACCTAAAATCCTGTGTGTCAAACGGAACTGGAACCATTTAAGCTTGGAATCAACAGTACATGTAAATGGTACACTAAATACCTGAGACCATTTTGTGAAATCATAATTAATTTGGATTTTCCTTTCCCAGTTGTCCACAAACTTCCTAACAACTGTTTTAGACTGAACAAAAATGTCATATAATCTACGAGAACCCTTTTTATCACTGAGGAGAACTTGAAAATTGAACGGAAGTTGGGGGAGAGGAACGAAGTCATTATTTGGCACTAAAACATTATTAAAAGCAACCTTGATAGCTCTAACGATAGCACCAAATTCTAAAAAATTTGTCCGTACTTTAAACTTAGCCCTAAAATCGTTTAGAGAAAGAAAACCACCATTATCGTCCAGAATATCACCAACAAAGAAAACCCCAGCTGACAGCCAGTGGTGATAATGAACACATTTACCCCCAACCTTGATCAGATTGTTGTACCAAATCGTTGTTTTTTGAACGTCAGAGTGAGTGGATGGTTTATGAATTTGCGTAAATGTCTGCCAAGAGTTACATACGTCAACCCAAAATCTATTCTGATGAAACAAATGTTTATGTACAAAAAGATATGTTGAACCACCTTCTAGGTACAGTAAACGATCAATACCAAGTATTTGACGAGACAAATAAGCCCAGCCAGTGCTTTCTGAAACAAGGAGTCGACGCAGCCAGGTGATTTTTAAAGCATCTATATAGGCTCTAACGTCAACCATTCGTAAACCCCCTAGACTGTAATCTTGGATCATCTGGTTTCTAGAAACACGATCAATACCCTTCCAAATAAAATTGAAAAACATAACATTTAAATCTTTCACAATGTTGTCGGGAGGATCAGGAATGGTTAGGATAAGATACGTAAGTTTGGACAACAGAAGTGATTTTACTACCGTCACTCTCCCCAAAACAGTGAGATTCCGTCTAGACCACTGGGAAATAAGTTTACTTAGTTGTAAAATAACCTTATTATAATTCAACAAAACCATGGAATCCAGGTCAGTCGAGAAATTAATACCTAGTACTTTAAATGTATCCTTGGGCCCTACCCATTTAACATTAATATTTGTACACAGTTTCTCCATAGAACCCTTCTTTGACCCTATCAATACTGCATTAGTCTTATCAATATTAACATGCAACCCTGACATATTGGCGAAGCGGTGAAGCGTGGAAAAAGCACCGTACATAGATTGTTCTGTACCATTTAGGAACAGCACCGTGTCATCAGCAAATTGGGATATCTTAAACTCCACACCCCCTAACACAATACCCTGAACATTCTGGTTGTTACATACCATCATTGACAAAATTTCGGGGCATAACAGGAACAAATACGGACTTAGCCCATCGCCTTGCCTACAGCCACGCTCAATAGGAAAAGACTCTGAAAGAAATCCATTAACCAAAACTGAAGAATTGGCTTCTTTATAAAAAACTTGAATCCATCGTTTGATTGATGGCCCAAAATTAAAATTATCCAAAACCTTGTAGATGAAATCATGGGAAATAGAGTCAAATGCCTTCTCAAAATCAATGGAAAGCAAAATACCTGGTATATTGTTGATCTCAGACAGATTGACCAAATCATACATTGTGCGGATATTTTCGCCAATAAAACGGCCTGCCATAAAACCTTTTTGGTGATCATGAATAATGTGGGGTAAACAAGATTTCAGTCTTTCAGCTATACAGGCAGACGCAATTTTATAAGAAGTGTTTAAAAGGGTAATTGGGCGCCAGTTTTTTAAAAGCTGTCGAGGTTTGTCCCCTTTCGGTAATAAAGTTATAATACCATTCTTTTGAGTCACCGAAAGCTGACCATAATCGTAAGCATAGTTCAGGGAACGTACAAGAAAGCATAGTAAGTCTTCATGGAAAAACTTATAAAACTCATAACTAAAACCGTCTGAACCTGGAGACTTATCATTTTTACTACTGTTCAGTGCTTTCATTACTTCGTCCCTAGTAAGTGGACCTTCAATGCGATCACGCATTTCGTCAGAAATTGGTTGTTTGTCTGCATCAACAAAGATAGACTTTAAATCCGCTTCAGTATCAATCTCCCGTAAAGAATAAAGCTTCTTGTAAAAATTCCTTGACTCTGTCAGAATATCTTCACTTCGAGTCAGTGTACAATTATCATCATTAACAATACGGCTGATACATTTGTTAACATACCGGTAATTACGCTTTTCCAAATTGAGAAAATATTTTGAAGGTTTTTCTCCATGCTCCATCCAACGGGTCTTTGATCTAATTGTGACACCATCCATTGTTTTCTTACGTAACTCGATAAGATCAGCCTGTTTGTTATTTAGAGCTTCAACTGAATCACGGTCCCCATCAGCCACTTTGTTATTTAAATCTGAAATTTCGTTCTCTAAATCACTCTCAGCTTTACGGGCTTGTTTTTTTCTCCAGGCAGAAAAAGAAATAGTTTTGGAGCGGATTTTCAAAAGAAGCATTTCAAACAAAAGCTGGTCATTGATTGTAAATTGAATATCTATTGAATGAACGGTATTTAGGTTAAACGGGTGATAGGGAGTGGCTGCGTATTCTTTCACTACCTCCTGAATGGTACTTTTAACTAGCCTCTGGTAAGCGGGATCAGAAAGCAAGGAATTATTGAATTTCCAATATCCACTTCCCCGTTTCATAACAGTAAAATCAAGTTGAATATCAATGAGAGAATGGTCAGACCTATAACCAGGCTTAATATTGCAATTGACTAACTTAGAGTTAAGTTCGGTAGAAATGAGGAAAAAATCAAGTCTAGATTGTTTAAGGGTGTCATGTTGTCTCCAAGTGTATGAACGGAGTTCGGGGTTACAAACTCGCCACACATCCACAAGGTCTAAATCATTGCACATTAGACGTACTCTATTTCTAGCCAAGGGGTTATTAGTATGCAGGTAATTTACACAATCTAAGTTTTCATCTAGGATCAGATTCCAGTCTCCACATAAAATCGCATGTGCATTGTTCAAATCACTAAGAAGATCTGAAACATGTTCATAAAAGTTAGGCTGGTCATTATTTGGCCCATACAAATTAACTAAAGTTAAACGAAAATCAGCAATCTCAATATCAAGAACCAATAGATTACCGCTGTCATCCTTCTTAACGCCTGTGTAGTATCTTGCCCCGTCAGGAAATGCATTAGAACGTACAAGGTCATTTCTGTAAACAAAGGTAACATGGTCTAGACAGCGCTTATCACACATCAATGAGAGGGTAAAACTAAAATAAGTTTATTCAATATCCCAGCCTCGCTATCATGCACAGCGCTGTATCAATACTTCTCATCAGTAACCCTAGGATGAGATGAGCTGGGAAGCAACGCTGATTGGCTACCAAGAATGACCAATCTGCACATGCTAGGGGTATGTTTTCTAGGCTGTAACCATTAACTGTTTCTGTCATTAGATAGTGATGAACCAGTGGCCAATTCAACTGAAACAGTTATTGGTAAAAACCGCACCACTTTGGTTAAGATCAAGCAAGGCATTTTGGGCGAAAAATTGCGCATCAAAACCATAAACCACTGGGAGTGAGGTTGTTCAATACCCCTTATTAGATGTGATGTCTAGACCCAGGCTTATCAGAGCAACCTGACTGTTTTTTCTGTCTGCAGTTGCTAGAAGTTCTTGGTTCTATCTTCATTGCTTTTTGGAGTTAATGAAATATTGCCTAATATCACCAGTCCTGATTGCCGATCCAAGGTTAGGGCTTCACTTAACTGATTTGGGCGTAACGTAAAATTTGCTATTATTGCTGTTAATCTTGTTTCTCCATGTAAAATATATTGAAAGGCAGTATTTCCAATGGCGTTTGACAACATGTAACCCTTACAAATTCAGAACTGGATTTGTTTTCACTTCAGAAAAGATTTCAACTTCTTCCTGATCCATCAAGTAACTACAACAATTCCTGTACAGTTGCACATTTAGGAAACATCTCTAAACTCGTAGCAGTTTTTACAAGACAAGCAAAGTGAATGAGGGAGAGAGATAGTGGAATAAATCTTCACTCGACAGAAATAATAATAGAGTATGAAGCATCTCCAGATTTATTGACAATGTAAAAAGTTGGGAATATATTTAGCTTTAGAGACAGAGCAGCACTAATCCAAACAAGTCTACATGAGCAGTATCCACTGTAATGTCAATCTTAATATACACTGGATATAACACCCAGTTCTGTTCAGACAACGCTCCAGAGTTGTACCAAACCAAATAGATTAGGAGCTACTCTAGGTCAACCCAAATAAATATTGGTTTCAGAACTTAACATGACATTTACATTAGGCTCGACTCACAACAACAGTTGACTGTTTGCTTTTCAGTGAGTTCAGTTGCTCCTAAATGTTTCAGACATCAAACTTCTCACGTACTTATTTCAATAATTTGGTTCGGCGCTACTCTAGAGTGCCTATCTGAACTGGGGGTAAGCTTACTTCAAATTAAACTACTTTTTATATGTGCTAAACTTCTAACTACATAATAACAATCTTGGTTATCCCATCAAATTGACTTTTAATATACACATAGTTCGAACAGCAAACTCATACACAGTAATTGTCTTTAAATCACTTCATCATAAAGTAAACTTGTCCCTAAACATAAAAGCAAATCCAGATAGTTGGAAGAATCAGTAATGAAACTACTTTTTACTAACTACAGAAAAGAAATTTCTCATTTTACAATGAAACTTAGGTTAACTCCCTTCATAGGTCAATACCAAACTCATATACATGTATAATGTATGAAGTGTTTGTATTAATATGACTTGATCACAATGTACACCTGTTCCTGAACATCAAAGCATTTACAGATAATTGGAATAATCAATAATAATAACAAGTTCAATTGTCAAATGAGGAAAAAGGAGTACAACAATATACATACAATGTAGACCAATATGAAGTTGTGTCATCATATATTTTATAAATTCTTAGAAATTGTGTTTATTGAATCAGAAACCAATATTTCTGTTTCTACTTTTTCCACCCCATGATCAGACTATTAATTGTATCTACAAGAGCAAACCTACCACACAGTTGCCCTGACTCTAAGATCTCCTGACTCAGAACTGATCCTGAATCCAGCCAACTTCCATTTTGTCTTCTTCTCAGATTGTAGTGTCAGTATGTTGGTAAACAACTACAATTCCAAGTTGGATTTGAAACTCAGAGCTGATCTGACTTTAGATTCCATTAGGCTTGATCCAATTTTGAATCAATCTGACCCAGATTTTAGGATTATTTAGGTCACTTTAGACCCAGGAGTATCTAGAGTGCTTAGTAGTATAAAGGCAACCAGCTAACAAAGGAAGTTGAGAGAATTCCCTGGTTACCCATTATCAGATTGAAGTATTAGAGGGTGCACCGACCACATTTCAAATATGGACCTACAAGATGAAACAAGATGTTAAATTTGGAAGCTTTGCTGTAGTGAATTCAATATTCTATTAACACACAAAGAATACAATTGCTTTTACTTCCACATTAGATAATTTCATACAACAAAGGAAATGACATAACTAGAGCACTAAAAAGGGACTTGCTTGAGAACCGTGCGGACAAAAAATCATTTCCATTTGAGCTTTTTGTATATAGACTAATAACAGAAACGTTCACTCATTGTTTTGTCATAAAATTGAAAGTTGCTCCCACTTGAGTTTAATTGCAAACTCACAGGCAGAACTATCATTTCATCATAACTGTACATGTGCTCCTTAATATGAAGGCACATCCAATTTGGGAGAAATAAGAACAAGTTGAAATGTCAAGTGAAGATATAGGATTATTTAATTTGTACATTAATTATGTGCTCATTTGGGAAATTCTGTGAACAAAAGTGTTTATTGAATCAAAATCCAATATTTCTGATTCTACTTTGTCCACCCCATGATCAGACTATTAATTGTATCTACAAGAGCAAACCTACTACACAGTTGCCCTGACTCTAAGAACTCCCGACTCGGAACTGACCCTGAATCTAGATCCAATTAGACCTGACCCATGTTTGGATCAATCTGACCCAGATTCAGGCTCACCCAGGAGTATGGAGTGGTTAGTATAAAGCCATCCAGCTTACCAGGGAAGTTGGGGGAACTCCATGTTTACTCATTCTCAGATTGCAATCAAGTAGGATTTTAAACTTTGTATATTTGAGCCAATATCAATTGCAGTACATACAATATTTGTCTAGTCATAAAATACCCAAGCAGCTAGCGACAGGTTTTAATCGATTCAAAATATGTTTCAGCTGACATCTGTTGCAAAGTTTTCGGTAATAGTTTCAAAACTGGTTTAAGAAATGACCTATTCATGCTCCTTGCAATGCTTTTATGCAATTGTTTAAAAAGTAAAACATTGTTCTTTTACATAACAACAAAGATGTTTAAACAAAATTCAGCTTAACTAGCAGAGTATGCTATTTTTTCTGATTACAAATTGTGAACATACATTTGACATGGTCAATCTTGAATCGGACAGGGAAAACAATTAAGGGACCACTTTCCTAACAGCATATTAGCAGTCTTTTTCAGATGCTGTAAATTTTCAAGAACCCTAATCCACCAACAAATGTTTCAACTCATGAATGCACATGAATGCTTAAGTACTGAAAAGAATCGAATTACTCTCAAATTTCATAAATAATGGAACGACAAGGTCGGTAAGATTTTTCATGGAAATTGGAGAGTGATTTAAGAAAATGATACCAAAAAAACATAAAATAATACAACTCAAACTATTTTCAGTGACAGCATGCATCATTCACATACCCGAAAAAGTTTGGGTGGTTTCAAGTAAATTTTATTAAACACTAAATTAAACGATGTATTTACTACATTTTGGTTGAAAATAAAATAACATTGTGTAGGGTGTTTTACTTATATTATTGAATAAATGAACTCACATGTGAGTTTTAAATTCAAACTTATTAGATTATTGTTTGATTGAAAGAATTAAGAACAAACATCTTTTTCAATGTTGGGTTTAATTGTATTGAACTGTATTGACACATCAAGGTCATTGTTTAATTACATGTTATACTTGTAGCATTGTTTCTCTTACCAGTATTTTTTTTTAATGATAGTTCACTTTATTTCCATAATCAAGATTTAGTATTAGGCAAAATAGCCATACAACATTGCAAATTAAATATTTGTAGTAAATGACAATTAGAATTAAATTAATTAAAACTAATAATTAAGTTATGTAAAAATACATAACATCAAAATTACTATAATATGCCAACAGTAGACATTCACAATGGAGGGGGCTCAATTAAAGCAATGCTTGTTGTGAATGAGCTCCCTTTTATAAAGAAAACATGTAAATTCTTTAGATACAAAGTACAAGTTGTATATCACGTTAATTAAATTAATACAAGAACGAACATATGGAGAACAACATCAGGGACACCGCAACACCACGCGCACCGGCCTGCCACTGCCATACACGCCGCGCTCAATACACAAAATTTGTATCGAACGCAGCGTGCACCGCAGCAACAAGCCACACAGCGCATCAGAACGTTGTACTCCATATCACAAAACACAAACTAAACAAACAATGGGTTGGACAACAAAAGGTAGTACAATAACAGAACATGTAAGGCATTGTTGATAAAGAAGCAAGATGCAATAGTAAACCAATATTTAGCAAACAATTTATGTATGTTTATATATATTTAGGATGGATTTTTTAAATGATTTTTTGAAAGAATTAATTGATTTCAAATTGGCAATAGAAGAATCCAAAGAATTCCATAATTTAGGACCAGCAAACTTTATGGTTTTTTGAGCAAGATTAGTTCGAGTGAATGGAATATGCAGTTGAGTGGCCTGACGTGTAGCGTGCGAATGAATAGTATTATTATGAGCGAATATGCTTGTAAGGGAGTTTGGAATTACATTACGATGCACTTGAAACATAAAAATTGCAAGGTTGTAATGATAACGGTCCTTAATCTTTAAGGTACTAAATCGATAGAATAGGGGATCAGTATGTTCAATGTAACTGGAATTGGAAATTATACGTATAGCCTTTTTTGCAGTAGAGTCAATCTATTAAGAATCGTTGCACAGGCATTTCCCAATGCTAATATACCATAGTCAATATAAGAACAAATTAGTGTTGAATAAAGGGTGAATAAGATATTTTGAGGGAGAAAGCTTTTTAGTCTATTTATAATACCAATATTTCTACTAATTATATTACACAAATAATCAATATGATTTTTCCAAGTAAGTTTGCTATCTATATATAGACCCAGAAATTTAATGCTATTAACTTGATTTATAACGATATCGTTCATATATACTGGTCTGGGTAATATATCATAGGTGTTACTGAAAAGCATACAGTTAGTTTTTTGTACATTTAAAGACAATTTGTTACAATTTATCCATTCATAAATCACTTTTAGTTCTGTATTTACTGTATTAATGAGAGTGTCAATATTTTTATGGCTATAAAACAAGTTAGAGTCATCTGCATAAAGTACACAAGATAGAATATTTGATGCATTTGCAATATCATTTATATAAATTATGAAAAGAAGGGGGCCAAGGATTGATCCCTGTGGAATCCCACATGATAAATACTGTGATGATGAAACGCTCCCATTTAAAGAGACATGTTGTTTCCTACCAAATAAATAGCTCTTGAACCACTCCAGGGGTTTTCCTCTAATACCATAGTGATTAAGTTTATACAATAAAATATCATGATTAAGAGTATCAAAGGCTTTGGAGAAGTCTAAGAAAACCCCTAGAGTGGTTTCACAATTGTCGATAGCACCAGTAACCTTATTAATTAAGTTAAGAATTGCATGAGTTGTAGAATGCTTGGCACGGAAGCCAAATTGACAATTTGACAAAATATTATAAGCATTTAGAAAATCAATCGTGCGTTTATAAACTATTCTTTCAAAGATTTTAGAGAAACAGGTAAGTACAGAAATAGGTCGGTAATTGGAAATTGAAACAGGATTTCCTTTTTTAAAGACGGGAATAACCTTGGCAATTTTAAGTTTATCAGGTACAATTCCAGTAGATAAGGACATATTAATAATGTGAGTAAGAGGGTCAGCTATACTATTAATTACTTTCTTAACAACAAAGGAGTTGACACAATCAAAGCCAGAGCTTTTTTTATTACCAAGATTATTTAAAGTGTTAAGTACTTCCTGCTTTGAAGCAGGTGCAAAAAACATTGTATTAGGATTAGTAGAAGGGAGATATTCTTGGAAAGCCTTGACACAATGGGGGATCTGACTGGCCAAATTTGGTCCAATGTTTATGAAGTGTTTATTGAAAATGGTTGCCATTTCCTGGGGGTCATTAACAACTTTATCATTGTGGGAAATGGAAGTTATTTTCTTAGAAACTGGCTGTTTATTTAAAACAGATTGTATAATTTTCCATGTATTTTTAACATTATTTTTCTCTTTTTCAAATTGAAGAGCAAAGTAATTTTTCTTGGCATTTCTTAGAACTTTAGTTAATATATTTCTGTATTTAATATAGTTGAGATGATTCAAATTTTTATTTTTTTTTATAAATTTGGAATATAGTTTATTTTTTAGTTTAATCGATTTTAAGAGTGATGCAGTAATCCATGGAGATTTAGGTTGTGCCTGCTTGTGCTTCTTCTTTGTAATTTTTACTATATTTTTATCATGCAGAAATTCAAATGTATTGTTGAAGTTCTCAAAAGCAATATTAGGATCATCGGAATTATACACATTTGACCAGTCAAACTCCCGCAAATCTTTAGAAAAATCTTCCAAAGCTTCCTCTGTGTAATTGCGAGTGAGTGCACTGTTAGATACTTGTCTTTTGTTTAAGGTATGCGAGGGGATAGATGTAGAAATTGGAAAATGATCAGATATGTCAGAAATTAAAATATAAGATTTATTAGGAGGGGGTAACATGTTAGTAAATATATTGTCAATTAAGGTGGCTGAGTTTCTAGTGATTCTTGTAGGTTTATCAATAAGTGGGAGGAAGGAGTTGGAATAAATTGTGTCAAGAAAATCTTGCGTATTCTTATTATTATTATATTCTAGGAGATTAATGTTAAAATCTCCGGAGAGAAAGCATCTTTTTTTTTCAGTAGAGAGTTGTGATATAATATCTTCAAATAGTGTCATAAATTCCGGATGGGAAGCTTGTGGTGGTTTATATATTACGCCAAAAATATCGTTTTTAGAACCAGAGTTTGAATTTTTTGTTTCAATGAAAAGGGACTCCAAAGACTCAGTAGAGTGATAGAGATCTTGTCTGATGATATAATTTATGTTGGACTTGATATAAAAGGCTACTCCACCACCTAATTTACTGTTTCTATTGTTATTAATTAATTTATAGCCAGGCAGGAAGAAAATATCAGGGGAGGATTCTCTTAACCAAGTTTCAGTGAGAGAAATAAGCGAAAATTCATTGAATGACTGAAGGAGAGATTTTAAATTATCAAAGTTTTTAGCGAGGCTTCGAATATTAAAATGGATTAGTAATGAATTAGTAATGAATCAGAATTTACATCATTGAAATTTTTAATAAATTGATCTTCTTCAGAATAAACGCACGTATTGGTAATTGGGTTATCGATAGCAAGATCCACATTGATGTTAAGATTAGACAAGAGATCGGCATTTGCGGCACCATAATTATTAGGGGTTTGTACTGGTAAATTATTGTTTTCAGCTATAAATTCATTAAATTCATTTTTTTCCAGAGAGTTAAAGGGCAGGGAGTTTGATAAGCAGGTTTTGCAAAACCATTGCCGGTCACTATTTGACAATTCATTATAGTCATTAAGAGAAAAACAGGTGCACTTTAGGTGTGTCCAGTTGTCACAAATATCGCACTGAATTGCATTTTGATTAGTTTTAACTGAATAATTACATTCAATGCAAGGATGTTTAATGGGCATGTATATACAATGGTTACTACCTCAAATTGACCACAACACAAAATACAAACTCAGAAACAATGACAAACATAAATAAAAATAAACCGAGGAGATACAGATAATATCGTTTAGAAGAAAAGTTAAAGAAAGTAATAAATACTTATGAAACGTGTCTCAAAACAGCTAAATAAAATAGATTACGTATTTCACAAAGTCGCTGGAAGATATAGGACTTATAAGCGTTGCAGGTCCTCAGCGCAATTTATAACTACCTTTTTGCCGTTTTTTTGTCTAATCTCAATCCTACCGTCTTGAGTCCAAACTCGATCAGTGCTGGAGTGTGATCTGGCCTTACTGAGCCAGTTCTGTCTTTCTCGAGTCAAGTTCTCGTGGATGTAGATTCCAGTTCCTTTGAGTTTTGAGCGGACTTGATAAATCGCAGCCCGGGTGTTGTAGTCTACAAACTTGACGATGATCGGGCGGGTACGTTGTTTGCCCGATTTATCGAGCCGAGGACCAAAGCGGTGAGACCGGTCGATGGTTTCAGGTTTGATGGATAGGGACAGATGGCTTCTTGCTACGGAAATTACTCTTTGATCAGTGTTTTCCTGTTCGGAAGTGTCTGCTTCAGGAAGTCCGTGCAGTAGCAAGCAATTCCGTCTTGAGTATTGTTCGTACTGGTCAAGTTGGGAAGTAATGTTTCCTAGTTTTTTTTCCAGATTTGCTATTTTTTCATCTCGAAACTGAAGTTCAAATTCCAATTTCCGGTTAAGGTGTTCGCCGATGGCCTCTGAAAGAAGAGGAATTAGGATGGACAGCAACTCCTGCGACTGGAAAGCCTCGGCAATGGCGCTGGCAAAGGTTGTAGGGTCGATAGCAGGAACAGCCGCTACAGCGGCGTCTTTGCTTGCCGGTTGAAAAGGTGCGGTCGTGGGCATCATGGTAGTTAGTTTCTCCGGTGTAGACATCAGCGGAGTTTTCTTATTTACACGTGGATTTTTGGGTGCCATATTTCACTAAGTCGAAGTGTGTTTCACAGGAAAGAAACCGACGAACTTCCAAAGACCAAAACAGTGAAATATAGTTGCAAAAGGCTGAGATAACTAGCGACTTTGTGATGTGAAATTAGATTTTTTGAAGAGCTG
The DNA here is from genome assembly GCA_037783415.1 of Leptasterias polaris. Classification (NCBI taxonomy): domain Eukaryota; kingdom Metazoa; phylum Echinodermata; class Asteroidea; order Forcipulatida; family Asteriidae; genus Leptasterias; species Leptasterias polaris. Next base: position 326,506 of record JAZGTN010000019.1, read on the forward strand.
TCCTAAAACCCGTGTTCACTCTACCATTGCTTACAAGTAAAAAAAGTATCATCATAATTAGATAACATTACACCTTGTTATAAATCTTCACTGATATGAAGTCTGCCACTGCAAGCTGCTGACCATCTGATGTCAATGAGATTCCATGTGGCCAGTACAGACCCTCAGCAATAGAGCTTATCAATCTACCCTGCATGTCATACTGGTGAATTTGACCAGTGTATTCATCCCAATTGCACACTGCAATGTAGATAGCTGAGCTGTCACAGCATACACCTCTGCAGTGTCTAACTTGCTGACCATCAATGAGTGGTTTGATGGTGATTAGTGTAGCACCATTGTCATCAACAATGTCTACTTGTTGTTGCTCATCACCACTGATGATAACTCTGTCCTTGCTGTCAATGGCCAAGTAGTAAGGTTTTGTCTGAACTGAAACAGTATCAATGAGTGAACCATCACTGGATCTGTGTTTAGTTATAACTGACCTCTTCACATCCCCCACAATGATTGTATCCTTCATGACTGCTACACTGCGGAGGCTTACTGCTGTCTTGCCCACTTCACTATGAGGCACTGTGTGGAATTCAAATATCATGTTGCCATTCCTATTGTACATCTTGACAGAGTTGGTTTCATCTACATGTACAACCACTAACTGATTCTGCAATGCAGCAACAGCCAGAGGGCCTGGAAAACAAATGAACAAATTGATCCTTCATTTGCATAGTACTTAAAGCCTATTTGATTTGCTTTTTGTGAAAAATACAAGAAACATGATTATTTAATAAAAATGTGTTCTTATGTTGTAAAAAGGCCCTTTGTACTCTGCTAATAATTTACATAGCACCTACATGTAACTATGACATACAGTGGAACACTAACAACAACCTGTTATTATCAGCAAGGTGACTACTATCAAGAGAACTAGGCATTGCATTTATTATTGTTAACTCTCATTTTAATTTTCTAGCTAAATTACAATAATTGTTATTATTTATTCATTTAGTATAAATCAAACTTTTGTTGTTGGTGGTGTTGAATAGAAGAATGTTAATATTCAGAATGACAGTAGATAGAGTGGATCCAATGATAAAGTGAAAAGTATGTTTCAAACAGCCCTAGCCTGCAAGGTCACATAACCAATCTACTTCATGATAATTATACACTTTGACTATCCATAATCCTAATATACTTAACAGACATGATCTGATTTGTGGACATAATTTTAACCCTGCAGTGAGGGCCATTGTCATGACATGCTTGCACACTTTATTAGTTCAATTTCTTTAAGCACAATGTACACACTGGTCAGCTCATATGCCATTATATCCTAAGCTGGCATGTCACATGTCCTAGAGGGAGTGTCAATCAACAGGGGTCAGTGACTTGGTTCACTGGTACTTGATTACCAGTACTAATACTGCCACTTGAGAACCAGTACACGAGTACCTGTATTTTAGCACTGGTACTTGATAACCAGTATTTACAGGCACTTAATTGAGACCCAGTACATGAAAACCTGTATTTTAGCACTGGTATTAGATGGGGGAAAGACAAAACTCTGCCAGCATCCTTTGTGTACAAGATCAGTATGTCAATTGTCAATGGCAGATGAAACCAATTTATAAGACTTGATTAACAAAAAAGCAAACAAATAAACTGAAATTAACCCTGAACATGTAAACAACACATTTGGATATAAATATTGTTGAAAAAAGAAACCCTTTAAACCTTTGAAAACAAAGTTGTTAGCATGTTCTAGCAATGACCATAGGGGTATTGCAACCAATCAGGTTCCTCACTGCTTGACTTGAGTTGATCACTTTTAGCAAATATTGGTAAAATGTTCTCAGATTTGATTGTAGTATTGGATAGGAATAAATTCTTATTTTCATAGAATACTCTTTAGACTGCAATCCTGATAACCAATCAAATGCAAATATTGTTCACTGTTTGAACTGAGATTTACACAACATTACAACTCTAACTAAATGACTTTGTAAAGAACTCACGATCTGATACTTGGATAGTTTTCTGCTGGTGTCCCATAGTGTTGTAAATTACCACTCTGTCATTATTGTAGTCTGTCACTGCCGTCTCATCCCCAGGCACAGAGGCATCAATATCCCAAACCCCATTGACTCCTGCATCATACTCCAAACCAAACTCCCACCTTGGCTCCATCAGATTACCCAGGGAGATATCACAAACCCCTGGATTGAATCTCAGATGGGAAAGGGTAGAATCTATATTGGGTTGATTTTGATCTCTGGGTAATTTCAAGTCCTTACTGATAGTAGGATAGAGTGCAAGGAAGTCAGGAGCTGATGAATTGTTGCTGGCATCTTTGGCAGTCTGCAGTGATTGCTGTAGTTGCAGTGAGTTTACACTCACTGTTTGGTCAAATTCCTCCAATTTCTTGTTACCATCTTTGTGGATGGTTTTTATTTCATCCATGATGCGACTCTCTTGAGCTGTTACCTCAGCCCTGATCTTATCGGCTGTATTTGTCACCTCTGCCATGGTTCTCTCAACTGCAGTGTCTAGGTTGTCTTTCAATGTTGAGACAGTTGCTTGAGATTGTTTAAGGTTCTTCAGAATTTCTTCCAGGGGAGTAATGAGTTGAGCCAATGACTGTTTATATGTGAATGAGGCTTGGTTGCAGTCAATATACTCATGTTGTGGTTTACAGTGATCTATGACAGTGCAATCTCTACAAATCATCACATCACATGTTGTACAATAGAACCTCATCACTTCACCTTCATGAGTTTGGCATTCTGGATGACGTTTTTGTCTTTTCTCTTTCCTTGCAATCTTCCCATCACTAATGTCTTTCAAAGTAGCCACTGTGTGGCTCGACGATGCTGGAATTTTCTGGTGCACTTTGTAGCAGTTTGCACAAATGATAGTGGGGCAGTCAAAACAGAAATATGTTGCTTCGTTTTTTTCCTCACAAAACTTACAAATCAACTTGCTGTTTTCGGATGAGCTGACCTGCTCCAGTTGAAGTGCAAGACCAGTTAGATTGAAGTTAGTCTTAAGATCTTGAACACCCTTACGAGGAAGTTGTGTCTCCTTTCGACACAGAGGACAAATAAGCATCTTAGCATGCTTGTAGTTGGTAGTCTGGTTTTCCTGCAAACAGTGTTCACAGAAGCTGTGAAGACAGTCTAGTTGTTTGGGTTCTGTGTATTGGTCATAGCAAATACTGCACTCCAGATGATCCTGGATGATTTTTTCGAGAGCTGAAATCTTTAGTGGGTTTGAAGAAACCATTTTTATCTGGAAATAAAAGAGCAAAAGAGCAAACTTAAAAAGATATTAACCATTCAGTTTACAAAAACACTTTCAGTTTAAACTTACTTATTAATGGCACTCATAAAAATATGCACTAGTACTCAGCAGTTTGAATTTCTGCTTGGATTTTAAAGTACTTAACCATTCATCAATGTGTGATATAATGCACTGTATACTCAGTGCATTATACCCCCTAGTTATGCAGAAACAAATCCATAGGCAACCTACTTGGGTTGGATTCAAACCCAATACCTCAAACATCCTGGAGCAGACATCTGAACCACCAGACCACAGGCATGAGAATGGGTCAAGTCCAAAAAACCTGGAAGATATAGATCCACTATTAATGATCCCAAATGTCAGACTTTGACCAAACTAACATGTTTTTTAACAAAATTGAACTAAAAAACCAGAACACATCCAGACAAGTTTACTGATATCTGCGTGATTTGGGTCTCATGATTTTGTGATCCACGGACGTCGTGTCGTGTTTCCTGAAGTACCGAGCGGAAAATACCCACAATGCAAAGTACTTCGCGCACGTGTCTACACAACTGTGCGCAATCTGGAGATTGCACAAACTTATGCTCAATAGGCAAATGGAGCTGCCGATTCTGCATAGCACTAACTAAAGATTGCGCAAAAGTTTATCCGATTCGTTGTGCAAATCTGTTGATTGCGCTCCACAGATAAATGAAAGGGGACACAACAGAAGACGCAAGCGGACGATTGGGGGCACATCGTGTACATCGTGATTTCACGGCACTTTCAAGTGATTTTTTATTACGTTTATCCGAACAATAAAAACGTAAACGTGGACCAGATGATCGGTCGGTTAAACATGTAATCGTGTAACCCCTACCCCCCGAATTTTATACCGGATTCACATTGAACTCGGAGAGGTCATATTTTGGCCTCCAAAAAGCGGAAAACCGCCGAACGGCGGGGAATTCTCATGCCTGAGACCACCAAGCATCCCAGCCCAGAGTGATGAGAATCATTGCTTATCACACAGCAGTGTATGAAACTACTGAATACAATTACCACTTTGATGAAACAACCAAAAGCCTGGGGTACTTTTGTGCAGTAAAATGTTTCTGCAAATGCCAGGAATTTAACCTGCACTACTTCAGTCACAATTTACAAACAATTCAATATGAGTATACAACATGACAAGGCTATGTACATTGTTTAAATAAACTCTTTAAACAAATTTGAGTATTCATAAACACAGGACATACTGTATAAAATTTATCCTTGAAATGAAAACGAGGTTTAGTATCTAAGTTAAAACCAGGGAGTTTACAAGACACCCTTCTGGGTAACACTTGTAAACTGAAGATGAGGTTGAATTTCTAAATTAAAACCAGGGAGTCTACAAAACACACAGACACCCCTCTGACTAGCATCATGACATGTGGCACATGTAAAATGAATTTTGAGGTCGAGTTTCTAAATTCAAACCCAAACACCCTGAAAACACTAAATTGTTGCAACACAGCTTACAGTGTAGTACATTCTTATAATCACTGAAATCAATTTATAATTTCATGTATGCCTATCTAAGCCCAAAATGTTGAGTAAAGTTGAACTATTTTGTGACTCACCTTGTTCCGGTGCACTGTAAACACTGTCAAATGTCCCAGCTATGCTAACAGTACTGAAGTATTTTTTCCTGCTGACTTCACAAACAAAATTCCACCATAAAATGGCGCTGGTGACAAGATGTTTAACAGGTTTTAGGCTCATAGAGTCACGTACCAGATAAGTAGGATAAGTAGAAACAATGGGTTGCTATTCTTGTAGTTGGCTGACTGACCAAATAAACAAACAAACAATCAAGTGGTGGACTTTCAACTTAGTAAACATGGTAAATCTGTGAGGCTCAAAAGACTTGAAGCTAAACCATTGTTGTTTATTTATTTGAACTTAAATTAAACTTGATATGAATTTTCATACAGTAAGTTACCATTGCTGTCTGCCTGTGTTGCACTCAAAGATTTCTTATCTGTATCTCCATAGGTGTAGTGCACACAGTTAAGTTAGAAAGCTACTGTACATGTACATGTAGTCTGGCTTTTTTGGTAGTGTTTTGGACATTTTTAAATGTTTCAAAATTTGTGATGCGATCAAGCTAAATGATTCGTTTGTATGAACCTTTGGAGGTGGACATCGTCATTTTTGCACCATGTGCTATTTTTAGACTGTTGTCATGTCGAGATACATGTAGCGTTCTTTCTACAGCCGTTTACTGCATGTTAATCACATGTTTAGAACTAAAGATAGTCAAACTTCAAAGGCGTTTGGGCGCGGTATTCGAGGCAACCTGTATGCGTGCGAGCTAAAAGGGTTTTAAACCCCTTTCTCTTTGTTTCATTTTCTCATACCACTTGGTATTTCTGCTTTCCCAACTTTTGAACAAAAGGTTTTATAAACATAGAGTTTTAAAAGTAGTAAAGCAAATGCTCTTTTCAGATGTATAACAAAATATCTGATTTTGCTTGATCGCATCATATTTGTTGTTTTCTTAAAAATGTTCACAATTGTACAGTGGAAACTAAAATTCCCTTCAATAGGCACAGAGACCAAGGCAAGAAGATGTCAAGATACACTTCTCAACTGAACAGTGTGATTCAGTTCATCGCTACTTCAAATTTAAAAGATTTTTAAATCTACATGTATTAGTTAGCACTTATCTTTAAATATGCAAACGTAAAGAGGAGCTTTGAAATCATATTCTTGTTTCTTTACTTTTACTTTAGTGCCTTCTGGAACTCAGTCTTTGATAAAAACAAATTAGCCAAATCCGACTATGAATTGAATGGAAGGAGTTGTTATTATGCAAACTATGCAAAAAGTCTTAAAATCGAAATTGTTGACTTAATTGTCTAAGTTAAATTTATTAGACATAATGTTTTTTTATAAATAAGATGTTGGTAGTTTGGGAAGGAATTGAAGTGTAATCTTTTAAGTTTCTAGACTGATGAAGTATAAGTAATGAACACAAATCCTAAAGAGATCACAAGACGCGAATCACTACACAACATGCACAAATGGTATTATAATCTCAAAGTATAACGATGCATTTGGAGGACCATTTCAAGCTAGAAACAATGAACTCCAGCCAACAATTTAACATTCACTGAGGTTGTGGGAGAACATTATGTTATTCTTTTAATTCACACCTTGATTTAATAATGAATGTCTTACATGCAGTGAACACCACTTCTTATTTAAATAACCTAGAGATGAACAAAGCCGCCTACATTGTAGCGCTGGCTCCAGGCTCCTGTAAATTTCTATGCTTTTTACTTCCATCTTTGCTAATTAGTTTATCATCACTTGCACAAATGACCAGTGATGTCACCTGATGCACCATACCTTAGTTTCCTTCGAGAACTGCTATAGGGATTACTCTACTCAAGACTCAAGACAAATTGATTTGAACCATTGACCTCCACACTAACACGACGCCCTCTACCAACTTAGCTATCTAGGTGGTGGTTTCCCTATTACATGTATGTCAATATCTTTGTTCTACATGTAAGTGCCAGTCAAAAGCCATACAACCTGTAACTGCCATGTAGCCAGGGATCACACCCTAGTTAACAACCTGTGAAGCGGCAGCAATGGGATCACCTTAAATTCAATATCAAACCTCAAGGGAAACTGATCGACTGGGTAAACTTTCACTAATTTTGAGTTTTTCTCTGATTTTTTTTCTGTGGGTGTCTTACATGTACACTGCATATTATGTGGCATAATACAGGCATTGTTAAGTTGTTGAACTATGAGACCCTTATATAAAGCACCTTTTATAATCTGCAGCAAACCATACACTTAGCAATACACCAAAGTAATAACATGTTTAGCATCCCCGCCAACTTCCATTATTGAGGCCGCATTGATTTTCTTCTTATTTTCCATTCAAATGAGATCTAAAACCTCAAATAATTCAACTGATCCATCAGAAAATAAAAAAACTCAAAACTTAGGCTGTGTGGGTTACACAGTTACTAATTGATTGTTCAGTTACACATTTACAATTTTATGGATTAGATAACTGTAGAAAAACATTCCTCCACAGTGTGACGATATGCAAACCACATAATACATGTACATTCTGTGCAACACACAATTTTAAGCAATCAACTCTTTTCAATAATTTACAAGCTGGAAGTCTTTCTTAAAAGGCCTATGAAGTGGGGTTTTTTGTGTTTGTTTTTTTAGTTTTATTAAATCAGTTCATATGAAAAGAAATTATTTTTCATAACTGTTTTGTGTCTGGAGTGAATTTTTTAATTTTAATTCAATAAGAAAAAAATACCCCCCCGAAACTTTCGTATTTTGGACGCCACAAGAGGGCGCTGTTCGTGACGTACACAAAGGCAGTGGCTCCCAAATCGAGATCAGCCATGGTCTGGTGCCCAGGCGCGCAACGGGTACCAGTTTAAGTACACAGCCGAGTCGAGTCGTCCACCAAACATGTCGGATTGGACGCACGCACACACACACCATACCGATGGACAATAACGCAACCATATTTTGGGGGTGGAATATAAATCTTCAGAAGTACGTGTTCAGTCAGTGGACTATTGATACATTCTATAAAATTACATGTATATATTAGAATATAATATCAGATATGATGTCGTCAACAATAATGCGTACAAACCAATGCATAATAGAGACCTATCTAGATAGGTCACTTTGTGAAAATACTATACACATTTGCGACTTTTCTCCCTCGGCTCTTTTTTCCTTCTCCCTTCCTCCCCTCCCCCATTTTTGTCTTTTTCTTTTCTTTCTTTCCTTCCCTCTTCCTCCCCCGTTGTTTTTTTGTTGTTGACCCTCTTGGGTGCGCCGTTGCCACGTTCAAAGCAACTTGGCTCAAAGTGGGCACTGCAGAGCATAGGCTGCTCGCTCCGTCCAGACCATTTGGCTCTGGTCAGCTTCACATTCACCGTCCATATCCGTCTGAATTTTGGGTCCGATGGAAATTTATGGACACTAACTGCATCTTTAGTGGTGTTGCTACACCCAGCAGCAACACACCTTGATGGCATTTGTTAAAATCAACGTAAAAAGACCCCAAAAGAGAGAGACAAACTTCTTCGAACTTGTTCCTTCTGTGCAGTGTTTGCATGGCCCCACGCACGACGTATGACAAGTCGTTCTGTTGAGTGCCTTTGTTTACGTCACGGATTTTATGTTAATGAGGAGGTATGGGTGGGGCGCGGCGGCCCCCCTAAATTTTGAAATGATTTTTTTAATGGTGTAAAATGGCTTGTGAAAAAAAAAAAATATCAAATATATGTTGTAATAGGCATACTGTATTGTTTACAGCATTAAAAAATTCTATTTCATAGGCCCTTTAACTCACTACTAACTTTGCACGATACATTAAAGGCAAGAAACATTAAAGAATAGATGGGGCTTTCAGAACAGCACTATTTAGAGCGTAAACCCTCATTTTGGTGAAACGTACTACATGTAGTGCATCGCAAGATAGCACCAAAAACGCCTTAAACATGTAAACTAAGACTGCACAAACAAGTAAGCGCACACTCAAGCAAAATGTTTATCCCCAAGATTATAACAAGCACTATCACTCATGCACCCACTACAAGCCGTGTAGGGCATTGGAAAAACTCTGTTTGGAATTCATAAAGAATGCACAACAGAATACAGGAAAGAATATCAAGTTCAATGAGTGATTATTTTCCAAATTAAAATTATCATATTCTTGTGAAAGTGAGCTAAAGGATTTTTAACAAAACCACTGTAAACATGTTCAATGTCTTGCCTAAAACGTTTCTTTCATTATTGTGTGCTGAACAGTGAAAAAAATATTGGTTGTATGAAATTTTCAAGAGAATGGAACCATCTTGAAAGAAATGGAATAAATAAATAATAAGAATTTTTTTTTTTTTTCAGAAGCCTGAACACTGAATATGATTTTCTCAACTCAGTCTAAGTGTAACTGTGTTTTTTACATTACTTACACAACACATGGGACCTACAGCTGAAGGATGAAGCCATGGTACACAAATGTCAACCTCTGCTGGTCAGACAATCCAGAACATGGGGCAAAGTGCGCTCTGCCACAACTTTTAAACAGTTTGGAAAAGCTTTGGAATGTTTGAGATTTGAAGGAACTGGTCTTTATAAAGACAGTCACTTCCCTGCATTATGAGAAAGCTTTACACACAGCAAATAGCATTTCAAAATTAACATTTTGAGTAAAATAACAACATAAAGAGATTACAGTTTCATACTATCTGTTAATCAGTTAACTGGTTCTTTTATCCGAAACCTATTTTCAACCTATTGCAATAATTTTTGTAGTGCAACCAAGTATTGTTTAAATTAAATAAATGATCACAGTGATTCAAGTTCTCACCTCTCATTGTGAGTTTCCTGTTTCTTTTCCATCTCCAACTCTCCCTGTAGTGTCTTCAGAGCTTCACTGATAGAGACTGACTAGGGTATTGTGGGTCTTGGGTTACCATGGTTATGGGCTTCCAAGATTCTTGCATCATGAGGAGGGACACCTGAGATAAAAGAGATTTAGAGTAAAGAAGAAAGGTTTAAATAAGTAATTCAAAGATTGTCAAACTGTCTAAACCACAGGCAGTCTGATTGGGCATGGCCAACCCAGGTAACACAGTGATGTTTTCCGAGGTAGGTTTTGGTCGGCATTTGGGCTGCAGAGTCGGCATCTAGTCGCAGTCAGTGTAAACTGGACAATTGACCCTACATCATGTATGACCACCGTCTTAAAATTACCGGTGGATTGTGGAGATCTGGCCAACATAGGTCGGTCATTAAGTAGCTTTCACTATTGATTTGTTATGTCTGGTCTGGATTCTAAATCAATCCTAAGGCTGATGTTTGGCTCTGGAAGTCTTGACCACAGAGGCTAACCAAATGGTATCCTTCAAGGCCTACAAGTGACCAACAACTTACTTCTGTAATTTAACTCCAGCCAACGCCCTTTTTATCAAACTTCTAATAATAATAATAATGAACCATTCTTGTATAGCGCATATCACATTCACAGGGAAGTCTCTATGCGCTTTGAGATGAAAAATAGAAGAGAAATTGAAGTAAGACAAAAAAGACAAGTGTAAGTACATGAATGAAAAAACTAGTTGACACAGTAAGACATACTGGAGGCTATTGCAAAAATAAATGTGTTTTTAGCTTCGTCTTAGAAGAATTCACTGTTTGCACTTGTTTTATGTTGTCAGCAAAAGCTCTGGCCCCATAACATTTAGTGAAATTCGAGGGACATACTAAGAGAGACTTGAATTTTGAGCGAAGATTACGAACTGGATGATATTTTTGGATGATGTCTTGGAGATAAGTAGGGCCCAAACCTTGCAAACATAAGAAAGTTAATGAAAGTATTTTATACTGAATACGGTATTTTATCGGAAGCCAATGTAAATCATGCAAAATAGGAGAAATGTGGTCACGCTTTTGAGCACGTGTCACCAATCTAGCAGCTGAGTTTTGGATTCTCTGAAGCTTGTTAATTTGTACATCGGGAAGTCCATACAAAATGCTATTACAAAAATCAATGCGTGACATTACATGTGCATGGACGAGTCTTTCTGTTGATTTCTTGTTTAAGAAAGGTCGTATTGTCCCAATTTTATGGAGTGCAAATGAAGCAGCTCTACAGGTATCATTTACATGAGCATGCATTGTAAGATGATTATCAAGTTTGACACCTAGATTTCTAGCAGAATCAGCCACTGCAATAACACCCGTGTCACCTAAGAGGAAAGATTCAAGTTGATGACTATGTCTAAATTTACTGGTAAAATGAAGAACCTCAGTTTTATCTGCATTAAGTTGGAGATCATTCTGAACAGACCAATATTTTATATCTAAAACACAAGCCTGTAGTTTAAGAATCGCATCATATTGTCTACCATTTTCAATGAATACATATACTTGAGTATCATCGGCATACATCATACATTTCAAATTGTGATGAGCAATAACAACTTTCCTGATACACAAAACAACCGACAATAAAAATTGTTCATAAGTACATGTATGTCTTGCCAATGTCGGGCTGGGAGCGTCTTGTCGACGTAGGTTTAGGGGCTCATATTTGACAAGGCCTACAGCAGACGGACAATAGACTTCGGTATTTTAATTCATGCCAATGACATAAATATTTTAATTTCCTACCGATGGTCCTTAGTACACAAAATAACCAACTTGTCCAATTAACTCCATAGTTCATGAGTACGGTGTTACCAAAGTTGGGCTGTTTGAGTATTGCTATTGGAGGTTGAGCAGATGACATCCAACAAGAGACAGTCAACTTTTGTTATATGTTATATTTACACCGCAGTCGATATCACCAGCGTATTTATTTATTGGTCTCTCGCCAACGAAAATTCTATTTACGCTAAACAAGAAACACGTAATTTTTTAGGGATGTATTGCAAGTTCTGTCACAGCAATGGGGGGCTGTGGATGTCTTGCCGAGGTACGTTTTGACATAATGTCACAACATTAGTATGCTGACGTTGGGCCGGCATTGAAAAGACGCTAATCATGTTATGCAAATTTGATAGAAGGGCGTTAAAGGTGGTACAAATATTTGCAAATATTGTGACAAATTTATGAAATCTGACAATGTAATGGATTTGGATTTTTTTGGATTTGTTTGCCATAATTATCCCCCCAAAAACAGCGGACATTATTTTACCTACAAAAAATTATAAGATTTTGATTGCAACAACGGAAACAAGTCGGCAGTCTTACGTCTTATTGGCGATGGCACACTAAACTAATGTTGCTGTTTGTACCCGGTCAGGTGATAGTCCAAACGACAGCCCTTGCCAACGTCGGCTGCCTTTGCATATGCCCCGCCTACCGACAGCAATCCAACCTCAATTGCCATTCTAAACTTGACTTTACGGGCCAACTTCAGTACATGTATGTTACCTGGCCAATGACTGTTGGCATGGTTGGTAGTACAGATAATGAAGATGAAAATTGATTCGGAAGGCAATAAATGAAAAAAGCATATCCCAATGAATCAAAAACATTGTCCACATTACTGACTTAAACATTTTTTAATACAAATTGTAGTATAGATATAAAACAATTGTTGTCTCATAAAGTTTGCTTTAACCATGGAAGATATTCATAAAATGTGCCAACTATAAGTGCCAAAAAAAGGGACAAAAAGCCCAAATCTATTTAATCTAAGTTTAGATTGTGTGTGGGGTGTGGGGTGTGGGACAGGGTGAGGGGTGGATACAAACATAGGGGAGTGCATGGTTTTAGGCTTTCCTGTCATTATACAAAACATGCAGCTTTAATCCCCTGTTTTTTACCCCTTGATGCAACACAAAGTGAAGGGATTTCACACAAATCTTTGTCTGTTTATGCTTTATTCATGCTTTATTTAGTCTGCGCCCATATCAATATCCAAAAGAGGGATAAAGTTCAGATCCAGACAAACATTCACAGACTCACTTGAGATTTGTTTTGACATATCTACATAACTAATTACGTGAAGACGATAAAAAATATCTCATGATTGTGAATCAACACAGGTTCAAATTCTAGCACTGTACCAGGTGGGCGGGGGGGGGCGGGGGGGGGCAGAAGGGGTATTGTGCAATCATTTGCAATCAGGGTTTGCAGAGATGTTTGTTGAGATGGTCTCAGGAGAGACCTTGGATACAATAAACATTGGTAATACGATTGTAAGCCACTTTATGGGCCCTATGAGGCTTAAAAGTACATAATAAATACACAATATTATTAAGCACACATGCTGGGTCACCTGACCCTTCTAAGCATGTTCAAGGTTATATTCTAGAGTTGCTCTTAAACTAATGTATTTAGAAAGTTCTTTGGATATTACTGAAACCTTCTTCCTGGTAACTAATTTAAAGCAATCACTAACAGGATCTAGCTGGAGACCATTTTCTGCTTTTCATGTATATATGATTTCCCTACACCAAGCATATGTTTTATAAATACATATTGTAGCGAAATTGGCCTGAGTGCTTGTTGCTTTTGCGCGTCATAGCGCTAAGGCGTGCTATACCTGCTGAGCATGCGCAGTAAGCTGCTTAGGTGATATTAGCGTGCGCCTCGTGCGTGCGACACGAGTTGCTGTTGAGCTATCAGACAGGACAGACGTGTGGGACAGGAGCTCCGACAAAGTAGTGGTTTGGTGCTAGACGTTTGAGGCGGCGTTGTTGCTGGTGTAGTGGGAGTAGGAAGCAGTTGGAGAGGCGGCACGGTAGAGCGACCGACCGCCGAGTCCCAGAGCAGCGGCCGGAGGAGTGAGTGGTTGGAGTGTCCGTGACAGCGGGGTTGTCAGAGCCTGTCAGAGCCTGTCAGAGATCGTCCGTGGAGGCGGCGGCGGTGTGTCCGAATCTAGCGGCAGCAGCTCAGCTCAAGGCACTGGTCAAAGCGCTGGGTATGTCGTGCATAATTGTTTATCAAAGTTAATTACGAGCACTGTTCAGGACCTATTTGGTTGAACTTCCCCACGAGTTAACACCATCTTTAATTATAATTATTATAAGTGCTTTCAGTAATAAGCCTCTCAATCAGTAATTCTTAGTCACAGTAGGAATCTCAATTACAATCCCTTAAGGATACAGAAAACCCTTGAGGAAAGTCAAGGCTACCTTAAGGAAACAATTACATCCCTTAAGGAAACAATTACATCCCTTAAGGAAACAATTACATCCCTTAAGGAAACAATTACATCCCTTAAGGAAACAATTACATCCCTTAAGGAAACAATTACATCCCTTAAGGAAACAATTACATCCCTTAAGGAAACAATTACATCCCTTAAGGAAACAATTACATCCCTTAAGGAAACAATCACATCCCTTAAGGAACTAGAAATCCCTTAAGGAAGCATTTGCGTAACTAATTAAGCCAATGATGTGTTTGAGTTACAATAAAGGGTAAAACCCGTGGCTCTTGACTGATCTCTCTTAGTCCGATTATTGGGTCCATGTGCTGCTCTATTTAGTTAAGCTCCCGTCCATAGAGTTCCCAGGAAGAAGTGTTGCGTGCGGCGATATACGGTTGCCAAACGACCTCCCCCACAGTACTGTAGGGCTGCCGCTCGCCTGTGCAGTACCGAGTCAGAATTGACGCGGACGGGTTTCGCCACAATATTATAAACACAAATATTAGAAATGAATTTCAGCCAAATCTGAGAGGTGACGTGAAATTTTTTCAGAATATTGGTTGATTTGACACGGAATGACCCAATTATTAGGACTTTTTGGTATGTAAAAAATGAATATTCAATTTAATGCAAATGATTGAAACAAAGCAGAAGGCTGTTTGGCTCATTTCCAAGTAGGGTTGGGCTATGCAAATTCGAAGTGTGGCTGTCTCTTTGAGTGTTGTTTGAATACAGTGAAGCTAGTATTACTCCTATTAGCAATATTTTTCATACGTTTTAGAGGTGTCGGACGTACAAACAAAATGTACGTCCCACACCAGGATTTTGTAGAGTTAAGAACATTATTTAAAGAAACAATTCCATGTACATGTATAGATAGTGTAGAGGGTATCAATTGTGCTTTGTATAGTAACTTTGACAACTTTCCGCCCAAGGTTGAAATAAGGATATTAAAAAATCCACCATTTTGGTGTCGGACGTACATTGGAAAAGTAAGTTTCCTAAAATATTGAATAATAGGCCCTATACAAGTTTGATAGATTTTTTTTTTTTTCCCCATCATTGTGTAGTAACTGCAGCACTCTTCAAACAGTTTGAAAAAACATAGCAAAACTATTTAATCAGGATAAAAACTTTGATAAAATTAAAAAATTTAGATTTTATCTAATTTCACTTTTAAAAAAACTGCTGAACTGCTGAACATTTTAAGTTACAAATTATATTTCAATAAAGTTCACGTATTAAGCTTCAAAATGATATATCATTTGTCACGTGACATTTATGCCATTGTGAAATTTTGGCATTGAGGTTTACATTTCCGTGGAACTGTCCATGAGAGCAGCTAGTGCGTAACCCCCACCCCCCACACACACAACAACAAGCCCTGCCCTTATGTTTCAATGGCCAACATATTCAAACTTTTTCAAAGCATCTTTTCATAAGGTTTCAGCTGTCTAAATGTTCAGACTCCTATAAAAAACTTATCTTAACAAACATCATGTATGACATATTAAACCTGCAGATGCACACATTTCTTTCTTTTAATTGAAGTCCTTGGTAGCACTTGACAAACTTATTAAACAATTCATATGAGCCCTCTCATTAAAGATGCCCTTCATAGATTGATCTTTGTGTGTTCAAACTTTTAAACAAGGTCAAGAAACCAACTGAAGTGAAATTCCAAAACCTTTGGATTTCTGTATTTTGTGACATAACCCAATTAGTTTGTTTGTAAAGTTTTCCAAAGGCAACAAATCTACAAAACCAACCTCCAAAAAAAAGGAAAAATACATCAACTTCAAATTTTCATTTGAAGGACCAAATGGTGAAATTGATTGCCCGCACAGGCCTATGAATAAGAAACAAAAACACAGTTGAACGTCCCATGCACCCAGATGTTTGCTAATTTGAATGTTTTGAACATTAAGAGGGGACAAAAACTTACTTTACACGTAAGAATGAACAATATAAGTCTCAAATGCCCCCAAAATTAAATTGAATGCCACAAAAATATGAACGGGAAATCTCAATTTGTTCCAATGTGTAAAATTCTTGCAAAGTTCAATGAATACAAAATGAAAATGATCTGAAAAATCAGAAACAGGCAGAGAAAACCTAAACAGCTGAAAACACAGGAAGCAATTAAATCAGTGTTCTAAAGAGTAATGTTATCTAATGTACACGATATTAACTGAATGTAATACATGTACAGTGTAACAAGTACAGTAAGCTGATAACGAACCTAGAGGTACTTCAAACTGTTTATGTTTAAAGATTTAAAAGCTCAACAGCCATATTCCAAGTGGTTGTTTGTCTGATAACAGCAAGTACATGTAGCCCTAGATAGTGCACAGTTTATGTTGCCTGGTACTGACATGTACTTACATGTTATTAATTTATCAATGTCATCTTGACTGGAAATCCCAATCTCGGGAACATACATTGTACACTGTGTCAAATTCAACAGGATTTACAGTTTGTAAAGTTACTCCTTTATGCAGCTTAAGTTATGCTCTAATGAGGGCATCTCTGGGTAGATTTTGAGGAAGTTGAAATCATTGACAGTATGAGAAGAAAGGATAGACTTGAGGGATATATCATTATCATTGACATAGTATTAACAAAATAAAGCATGGAAACAGTAGATGTGTTCTAAACCAGATGTGATATCTGAACCTCAACTCACAACAGAAGACATTGGGTGTTGTTACGGATGAATTTAGGGGTGATGTTATGCTGCACCCTGACTCAGCTAAATAAAAAGAGGACAAACTGCCACTAACAATCAAAAGATCGTGCATCAAGCTTTAGTTTTATGTAAATTTTGACTTGTAGCAAGCATTCTGTTTGATTGCTTATTGTACGTCTATTTTCTTCCAGATTAGGTACCCCCACCCCCACCTCAAAGAGATATTGTAGTGACCTTATCATTCAGTAGGGCCTACATTCATTTTCTGGTTCCATTTTTCCCCCCCAAAAAGTTGCAAATCTAAAAATCTATTTAAATATAGGCCTTAGAACATATTACTGAACTACATGTAGCCTTAAAATAATAATCCAAAATCCTGAGCAAAATGTGACACTTAACATAAGGTAATGAGTAACCAAACAATAAACTTTGCATTCATAAAATCTGTATCATCTCCAAAAATCTTTAAACCAACAGGAATTAAATCATGTTAGCTTTCAAAATATAGACTTGAACAATAATATTGTGCGCCAGTTATCTTGAATTCAAAACCTAAACTCAGACAGCTTTAATTTGCTTTAGAACTTGAGTTTCTTATAAGCATGGTCATTTGATAATGTGATTGTTGGGCACAGCAAACATTTTAACACATTATTGATGTGACTGAGTCCCATTATAATTGTTCGTCAACGAGATTGGTTATTACAATTACAGTTTCAATTTACAAATAGCTTCGGTTCTTATTTTCAATAAGATGCAATAGAATAAGTCTCCCAAGAAGAAGAGACAATGAATGAAGTGTCTAAAACAAATTGTTTTGTTCAAAGATGACATCTCAATCAAAAACCAAACATGTTTTTCAGTACGCTCCGGTCCAATGTTCAACAAACTGTTGTTGATATCACTGAGTCCCAGTAATGTACATGTACATATAGGGGCCAGACACCAAGAACTAGAGATTGATATAATTCCAGTTTGTAAAATGCGCTAAGTGCAGTATCAGTAGATCTGTACAGTAATCATCACACGGCTACAAACACAGGAGCTAAATTAAGAAACTGGAATTTCCACATAATAGGGAGTGTTGTGCCAAAGTTTAACCAAGAGCTATGTAACTCATTGATACTACAATATACAGAATGGACACCATTTTGTGTGTTAAAGGGTCTGTACACGTTTGGTAATGACTTTGAAAATTAATAGCAATAAAAACTTATGTGGTAAGAAGTACAGCAGCTTTCGATAGTATAAGGCATTTTGAGAAATATTTTACTTCGAAGTAACGTGGTCATGGAAAAAGATTTCATGTTTTATTTTTTAAATATGAATCTGAGAAACGTTTCTCAGATTATGTATTCCTATAGGGACTATTCTTCCTGTGTGGACACATTCGCTCCGGTTTTTTGGCGATATCTAACAAACGCAACCACCTTTTGGAATAAAATTTTCACAGGTTGGTTTTATTGTACATATCTATATTTATATAGGATAAAAACAATCAAACGGTTCAAAAACACCAAAGGTATACTTGCCTTTAAGCCAACATCTAACAGAACAGTGCTGCAACTTCCTCTAACATTGTCTAAGACTACAAGATTTTTTGACCGGATTCTGCCTACATGAAACACGTTACATAGATGTAGACTGTCATTATTGAATCATCCTATGTCTTCATTTTTATTTCACTTATAAACCACAATCAATTGAAATTTGTTTAATTAAAAAAAATGCAAGTTCATTTACTGAGAGGCGGCACAATTACATGTGTAATGCAATGGTATAAATTCATAAAGTATTTATATAAGATTCTATATATATTTGTGCTATATTTTGTGGCATAGACAGTTCAATGCTCCACATTTTGCTACATTAAAGGGACATATTGCCTTGGATTTAGTCTTGATGGCGACGTTCATTTTGTTTAACAAAAACATGGTGCGATATCACAACACGAATTACTGTCCACAACACGAATTACTGGAGAAGAGATATCTGTATCACACGAACATCTGGACCAAAACGAACGTCTTGACGCTTTTGGACTCCAACGCCCTGGTCAAGGCTAGAGACCTGTCAAAAATTCCAGCTCATTTGGTCATCAAAGTTGCTAGAAAAAACACATGTTGCACAGAATTGTTTGATGTCAGATGCCTTTCTCAGATGCATACTTTTCTCTGACAAATTAACCCTTTCTCTAAAACTACACAACTTCAAGGAGTGTCATTTCTGACACTGTTTTATAATATCAACAGCTCTCCAGTGCTCTTTATCAAGTAACTTTTTGATGGTCATTATTTTGGGAGTAATTGCCAGAGGTATACTCTCCCATTAGACAGCTCTATACATTGGGCCCTGTGACATAGCATTTTGGCTGTAACCTAAATCTTGTAAGCATATTTGCTGTGCTTAGCTACTTTTTGTGCTTAAAGGCAGCGTTTACATGTACTTTTGGTAATTCCAAAAAACCAGTATCCTCACTTGGTGTAGTAAAACACATGCAAAAAATTAGAGACCTGTCAGAAACTCTGGCTCAATTGGTCATCAAAGTTGCAAGAAAACAATGAAAGAAAAAAATTCCCTTGTTGCATGATGCCTTTCTCAAATGCATACTTTTCTGTGACAAATTACCCCTTTCTCTAAAACTACATAACTTCAAGAAGTGTCATTTCTGATACTGTTTTATGATATCATAGAGAAAGGGAAGATCAACAGCTCTCCAGTGCTCTTTATCAAGTAAGTTTTGATGGTCATTTTTTTTGGAGTAATTACCAGAGGAATACCCTCTCATTAGGCAGTTGTATACATGTACATTGGGTCTTGCTCATAGCAGTGTACTCCAAGAGCAGTGGATTTGGGCATCTGTGACAAAGAATATCAGAAACTGATATTGGGCCAATTTCATAGTGCTGCCTTAAAACAGTAAGAAAATGTTTGAGCTAACTATAGCAGAATTTTGTTGGTTAAAATTACATGTAAGCATATTACACAGGTTAGTAAGAAAATATGGCAACCTGAATGGATTTGAATTGTTACCTCACTAATTTGTATACTGTAAGCACCAAAAGGTAAGCTTGCCTCTTGTTGTGCTTACGGTTAGCAGCGCTTTGAAATAGAAACTTGCACAGTAAGCACAAAGTCAGCTGTTAAGTAGCTCTATGAATTGGGCTCAGGGACAAATTTCATGGCTCTGCTTACATGTACCACTGAATTCTGAGCAAACATCCCATGGAAGTATGTGCTTCACTGGGCCTGGTAAGCGCAGAATTCAGCAGTGAGCAAAGCAATGTAATTGGACCAAGAAGAGTTTTTGTGCAGTCTGAAACTCTAGTCGACTTAGGGGCCTTCTCAAATTAACTCTGCCCAGGACACGTAGTTGGATAACAATTCTCCGAGTGAATTGTTTATTGGATTTTGGTCGGCCTGTTATTCTATGACAAACAAGGTTTTACTCCCTGAAATACGTCAGACACACAGTTCTCTGATGCGCTTAAGACATGCCCCATGCCAATGCACCCCGCTGAGCACTCTGCAGTTTGACTGACTGATTTAATGAAGTATCCCAGGTGACAAGCCCATATTGGGCCCAGATGGGAAATATCATTCTGGGCCATATGGGCCGAGGACAACCCAAATGGTACCCAAACATGTATAGCGCTCTTATGGGTGTGACATGGGGAATATTCTCATTTAGGTATCATATGGAGAAAAGATGGGCAATCCTACATGTATATGGGCAGAATATGGGCCCATATGGGTATCATACATGGGTGACTGAAATGTGGGCAATTCCACGGGCAGAATATGAAGTGGCCAATATGGGTATTATAAGGGGAAAACATGGGCATTCCCATATGGGCAGAATATCCAGGGGCTTGGGTATCATTAGGGGAAATGTGGGCTATCCCATATGGGCAGAATAATGCAGTGGCCAATATGAGGGAAAATGTTGGCAATCCCATGTGGGCTATGATTTCAAGTATGTACAACAATGTACATGTATATAAGTTCTGCTCTCGAGTCATTCATGCATGCAACTGCTAAGCTAAACAAATATTGGAGACTTATTATAGAGCACGTATCCACCCATTAGGTGCTCAAGGCACTTGAGTCCTTTTTAACTCAGGTATTTAAAGTTTGTACACATTATAAGACTCATTCAAGTAGCACTTCATAAGGGTTTACAAGGGCACACATGTATCAGTGTATTCAGCAGCCCACTGCCAGAAACACCAGGGGAAACCCAATTCTCTAAGCAATAAGAGTAACTGAGTTATTTTACTTGCATTACACACCTTATGGACCTACAGCTTTGGCCTTTATGACATGTATGAAGGAAGAAGAAAAAAATTCTTCAGTGTCTTGCACCAACCAAAATTCCTAACCCACACACTGCAGATCAGAAACACCAGAGATTGTGCTTGACTTCTTGGCCATGACCATAACGACATACCGTAATTTTCGGATTATAAACCGCGGTTTATACGTTGATTTTGACTTTTTTTTGAACTCCTGCGGTTTATTCTCCGGGCGGCTTATACGCCGACGTATAAATATGGAAGAGAAAAAACAGCATTTTTATAAAGAAAGATCGTTTGTAAAATGTTCTAAATAAAAACAATGTTCTTAAACGAAAAAAAATCCTGCAAAACATGCCTGTGTGGTGACAAAATCCTGTTGAAAATCCCGCCTCATTTGTATTCCGTGTTGCCTTTATAAAACGTTTATCAACCGCCCTATTGTTAGAGTTCAGTCCCCCCTCTGAGATGAACAATCAGCGAAACTCGAGTTAGACTAGACTGGTCCCCTGTCTATTTATCCCAGCGATCTCCATATGCTGATATATCTCCGAACAGACGGTCTCATACAGACCAACATCAAACAAACGAAAACTGTGCGGTATTGCTCACGCACGTACATGTATAAAAACGTTCCTCCGACCACGAGGTGATTTCTCACAAAGGGAATTTCCCTTGCCTTTTCGTTCCCACAGCTACACGCCGCCATTCCTTCACCCCCTAACTATAAAGTTTACCACGTTAGGAGCATGCAAGCACATCTGCGGGATCGAGGTGATGAATACTATGGCAGTGCTGCGAGAAGCACTACGTCATAATTATTCACGCGATCGGCCAATCTGAAAGCTGTGAGAAGCACTACGTCATAATTATTCACGCGATCGGCCAGTCGGAAAGCTGTGAGAAGCACTACGTCATAATTATTCACGCGATTGGCCAGTCGGAAAGCTGTGAGAAGCACTACGTCATAATTATTCACGCGATCGGCCAATCGGAAAGCGGCCGGTCAGGAATCAGCCAATCAGCCTGTGCCAATTGCGCTCGTGGTGCTTCGGGTAACATGAAGAATAAAACCATGGCTAGAATGGAGAGCCTTACAGCCTTTATCAAATTTCCTTACATCAATAACCAATTCGCGGCACTTCAGTTTTAACACTATTTTTAAATCTGAAGTGGGTTCCCTCATCAACTCACGTCACAAATTAACCGCGATATCATCGAATATCGCGATATACTTCCGTGTTTTGAGGTTAGTTTTTTTAACATTTTGGTCGCGGTTTATACGCCCGCGCGGTTTATACGCTGACACCTAAATATTTTTTCCATATTTTGGAGCATTGCGGTTTATACGCCGGGCGGTTTATAATCCGAAAATTACGGTACATGTACCTGTTCAGTACAGCTAGCTTTATGACCTTTGCGATATGATGGTTGACACTTGATTCTAATTGAAAGCAATTTTTACAAATCAACAATCTTACTGAAAAAGAAAGCCATCAGTTACTGGAATGATACAAAATCACAAAATCAATTAACAGAGGGTAATCTTGCCACAGAGCCCATCTCCTTCTTCCAAGCCAGGGCTCAATTTAACCACTAGCCCGGGGTACAATCAATAGTCAAGAGTGCTGCGGGCTAGTCAAACAGGCTTCTAGGTAGCCCGGCGGGCTAGTCAGAAATTACCAACTTATTAATGCATTTGTCCATTGTACACACAAACGTTTAAAAAAATCCACTCGGAAAGTGCCGCGAAACGCTGACCACATTGCGATCACAATGTACACAACGCACAATCCCGTGCGACACACACTAAGCATATCGCTTCCAATGTACATGTATGTACAGGCTTGTGGTCTTTATTATTTCGTTACTGTACATGCAACAATAAATGCAAGAAACATTGAACGCTAGAGGATGTTTCACAACGATGCGATAACGCAAACGTAATTGCCCTCTATTGATGAAACTACGCTAACAGCTAACAGCATACAAAAACCAGTTACAAATGCCTTGACCAAATAATTAACCTTTCTGCGCAAGCTCAAGAAAAGGGATTATTGCAATAATATTCTTCGCCGTTTTGCGTGCTAACCACCTAAACAGCATCATTGCTGGTACTCACGCACATTCCATCAACAACATGGTCAACTGAGCACATTTCCATAGAAATTTTAGCTTGTTCATGTGTGACAGGGCCAAAAATCAAGTCAGGAAACAGCATTATGATGAAGATGTAATGTTTAATTTCCATTTTTCCCACAGTGGAAACCGCGCGCAGCCAGCGCTGTACAACACGATACCTTTAAAACTTTTGCTCCTCACAGAACGATCTCTTGCAACCAACTGAATTAAGATTATGAAAAAGACTTACAGGAATCAAGTACTGCATTCCTGGGCTATGACTAAGCTACTGAATAAACATGAAACAACTACAAATACAAAGGAATATGCAAATGAGTCTTGAGTGCTACTTGTGGTCACTCCAGTTCCAATAAACAATGACATAAGGATAAGATTAAGATTGAACTTTCCCACAGATCCAATAAACTGCAAATTTGAAGATGTTAGAATGGCATGAATGAAAAAGAAAAGTAAATATGATAGAGTAAATATACCTATTTGTTAAGTAATAGAGAATCAAGCAACCTAAGCAAAGAAAACAAGACCATACATTTTTCACATGTCACATTTCTCCACTGCTAAAACGTTGGGTTCCACACCAACGGCAAGGTGTCCAAAATAAAAAATGAAACGAGTAATCAATGAAACTAAGACTTATGAAAAATAATCAGAAAAGAAAACAAACTTGTACTACAGTAAAAAAACATTGACAAATGTAAAAACTTGAACTTGTCTTGTCCCATAAACACTCTTTTCAACGTAGCTTAACTAAAAACAAAAAGGTTCATGAAACTAAATTGGAAAACTGTCACTTTACAGTCACTCATATTAAAATGATAACTGCAGGCATAAAAAAATAACTGAAAAATACTTTTCAACAAGGAAAAAAATTGAATTTCCAGGAAAAAAATCCAGAAACATTAAAAATAACTTCTCCAGCTAGTATTGTACATTTGACGATTCAATCAATTTCTTAATAGAAAAAATGCAACTGAAACTTAAAAGCATAAAAAACTGAGAAAACTCATCACAACAATCAAAATAATGATAAAAGTATAACATAAAATCAAAATTCAAGCCAATTGTTGGATGTGACCAAGGAAAACTGTCCAAAGTTCATGGTGAAATAAGTTCAATATGGTGAGGTGGTTGGGTCTCCACTGCTTGTCTGAAACCAGTGGTCAAACAAATTCAACAAACACGAAAAGTCATTGAAGGCTGATCATAGTGATTAGTGTCAAAAGTTAATTAAGTGTTTACGGACAGGAACTGGAATATACGCAGCGGAGGTCTTCATACCAAGATCTTGAAAAAATGAAGCATCAACGAACGGATACTCTCCTTTCTTTGATGATAGTAGTAGCTAGCGCACAGAATGCTTCCTCGAAGAACACCATGTCTCAAGTAGAGAACAATGGAGACTGTTGGATCTTGCCTTCCTCCACCCATTGAGTCCCTTGATGGATCACCTCAATGTCATGGAACGGCTCCCAACACTGTCTTATCACCGCACAACGCCATGTGATATGTCGTCGTTAATTCTGTCAACTGCAAAATCTACCAATACCATCCTTCCCTCCAGAAAACGACTGATGTCTTTCCATGGTCCCACAACAGAGAAAGATTATGACAGGTGAAGCAAATAGCTCGTCTGGATTACAGTTTCCCGACTACCTCCATAAAGATAGTCACACATGCTACATGATGTTCATGCACATGGTTAGCTGCACATCCACCTCCTGTCTCGATCACAACCTCTGCTGTCCACAGCATCCCCATCCAGTCCGAAATCTCTCTCTCTCTCTCTCTCTCTTCATCCTTCATCCATCAATGCTATTTGGTAGGGTTCCGCTGGTGATTGTCTCAATGAAATCAGCTCCTAATTCCTTTGTGTACCTCCCATCAAAAACTTTGAGTTGGTCAGTTCTTTGTCGATACAACAACTTTGCATACAGGTGGTACAAACTGCATGCAGCGCTGGCCGGGGTTCTTCCACTGTGAAATAGACTTGACCCTGCCGACTACGCCAAATGTGACACTGAGAAAATGTGACACGACAAGGATGGTGTACATTACTGTGTTTGGTTCATTTAATGGTGAGCTGCATCTTTTAAGTAATTAGCAAAACCAAAACAAGCCCTGAAAAGATACAAAATAGAATTTCCATATAAATACAATGCTTTAGGAAATACCAATCCAGCAAAGTAAATTATAAAAAGAACAATGATAATCCTCAGAAAATCCAATGCAATCAAAAGAGATAAATCGAACTTGATAACACCATTTGCCTCTAACTGTAAAGTCAGTTAAATTCCAAAAATGAATTAATACAAGGCATGTAAATGCTTTAACTTGCAAAGACAAAATAGGGAATAACTAAAGCAAATGTACAATGCATCTCTAAATATATGACTATGGACTCAGCAAACCATAGACTTAAATCAGTCTGCTCAACATTATAACCTAAGGATCCATAAAGAAACTAACTTAGGAAAAATGAATTAATATCATAAGAACAGGATTATAAAGAAATAACATAACTAAATAAATGATAAACAAGTATGCAGATGGCATATTTAATTAAGTATTAAAAGAGAAATATGAGTAATATATGCTGCATCACATAAACCTAAGGACTAGTGTGCCAGTCTAATAAGACATTACTGGTATATCTTAGGTCACACGCTCCAATAAACACTGGACAAAAGAAATCTCTGCAGGGTAATAAACACTCTGCCTCCCTGTACTAAGGTATGGTGCCTTCCAAGAAACTGTGTGCACCTCATTATATATGCAGCAACTTAGGAGATTAGGGTATCACTACACTGCACTATGGGCATCTACACAGGACAAAGGAACTATGAATTTATACACTAAAAGTATAAATCTAAGAATATGTACATACACAAGTGGAAAATAGATGAGGAATATATGTATTGTAAAATAAGGAAATCTATTCTTGAACTTTGTGTACTCAATAAGTTAACTAAATGTGAACAAGAAATAAAGTGGTTTATACATGTACATGTAATCAAAGTAAGGGAAATCTAAATCCTTCAAATCCATGGAAATAGATTATATCTCTAAACACAGAAAGTCATCAAAAGGATGATCTTTCCTAAATATGCAATAATAGATATAACACAGTGAATCCGGGCTTCCTAAAGACCATCAATGAATGAATCCACTTTAAATTCAGTAATCAGAGTAAAGTTTAAGAATACTCAAGCTAACTTCGGAATTAATCAAAAAGTGTTCACAAAGTCTCAATAAAAAGAAACTTAGGAACTTTAACAATAAGAACAATTATTAAAACAATATAAATGAATTCT
Organism: Leptasterias polaris; assembly: GCA_037783415.1. Classification (NCBI taxonomy): domain Eukaryota; kingdom Metazoa; phylum Echinodermata; class Asteroidea; order Forcipulatida; family Asteriidae; genus Leptasterias; species Leptasterias polaris. The sequence goes on from JAZGTN010000019.1 coordinate 352,945, forward strand.
TACCCCAGTCGAGTCATCCACAAAATCTTGAGGCATTAACTAAGAACATGTGTAGAAGGAAGCAGGACACTGTGTGTGGTGTTAACAGTACCAGTGCTAGTGGTGGAATGACTCACTCAAGACAAAGGATAAGTGTGAGCTTTACCTTAGGGTCAAGCGAGGGCGCTGCGCAGGAGAAATATGTAAATGAGCTGTCACATACTCCCCTGCTCTAAGGTTGGCGTCCCGACAACCTAAACTGATAAAAGATTAATACAAACAAAACAAATGCAATTTACTATTTACAAAAAAAAATCATCTTGGCTGGACTCCGGCCAACATCTGCGCCAACAGCAGCTGCGTTCGGCTGATGTCTGCCAGTACACGTGGGTCTATCGCAGGTGCAGGGACAGGCATTGCTGGAGTCTCCGACTGGATGACAGACTTCGGGAAGTGGTGGGGATTGGAGTGTTGTCCCGCTCCAGCACGGCTGGTGTGGCGCAACTGCTCCGCTTTGGCAAGTGGGACCTCCTCCTCTGTAGTGGGCTCCGGTGGGGTATCTTCCACTTCTGATGGGGGTTGAGGGGCTGGATCGTCAGGGTAATGCTCCCCTGCTTTGTGTAAAGCAGCGGGTGCTCTCTCTGGATCTTGCACATCTGATGATTGAGGGGCTTGGTCCTCAGGGTGGTGCTCCCCTGCTTTGTGAATAGCAGCAGGTGCACTCTCTGGCTCTGGTTGACCCGTTGTCATCGCCGGAGTCTCACCTTCTGTCTCCAGTATGATGATCTCCTCTTCTGCCTCCTCATCTTCGTCAATGTGCACTGGCAAAACTGGGTCATCTTGATGACGACACCCAGTAGCTGGAGGTTCATCCTCATCCAGTACCAAGGCTCTGCTGTCTAGGAGGTCCTTTCGATTCAGAGTCTTCTCCATCCCCTCTCCGTCAAGTGGAGCAACTATGTAGACGTGGCCGGTTGGGTTCGGCCTCCCTACAACTTTGTGGGGTCGGTTGTCCCACACATCTTGGATCTTGTTTCTCCCCTTGACGGAACGGTTTCGCAGAAAGACCCTTGCTCCAACATGGAGATCCTCATCTCTCGCTGCCTCATTGTAGCGTTGCTGTCTTCGGAGAGCCTCCTTCTCTGTTGTGCCTGCAGCTTTCTGAAATGCGTGCTGCATTCGCACATGATGGTCTGCTACCCATTGGTCAAGCTCAGGATCGTCGCCTTCCTCTCTCCCAAACCCAAGAAGGTGGTCTACGGGTAATCTTGGTTCCCGTCCGAAGAAGAGATAGTAGGGGGAGTAACCTGTTGAGGAGTGGGGTGTCGCGTTGTATGCGTAGATCAGCTCTGGGAGATGTTCTGGCCATCTGCGCTTCTGGTCCGGGGGCAGCGTGCGTAAGCGATCGTGCATGGTACGATTAAAACGCTCGCACTGCCCATTCCCTTCGGGGTGGTAAGGCGTCGTTCGGCTCTTGGTGACACCGTACATCTCACAGAGTTCCCGGATGACTTTGCTTTCGAAGTTCCTGCCTTGGTCGCTGTGAAGTCTGCGAGGCACACCAAAACGGACGAACCAGTCTCTCACCAAGCATCGAGCCACCGTTCTTGCCTTTTGGTCCTTACATGGTATGGCTTGTGTAAACTTTGTAAAGACATCGGTGAGAACCAGCACGTTTTCCACATTGTTTGTGCCAGGCTCCAGGACGGTGAAGTCCATGGCGAGAACTTCGAGGGGTCTTTTGGCGATTAAGGAACCCATGGTAGGATGGAGCTTCTTCCCAGCTTTGGCTAACATACACCTCTGACAATTCCGGCAGTACTCTTCGATGTCGTGTATCATCCCTGGCCAGAAACATCTGTTACGAGCGAGTGCAAGGGTCCTTTCTACTCCTTGATGTCCAACCTGATCATGGACTGCGGTTAACAACTGCTCTCGTAGAACTTGAGGAAGTAGAAGTTGACTGATCTCGCCACTCGCTTCTTTTCTTTTCTTGTAGAGAATGTTGTCTCTTGCCTCCAGGTGGTTCCAGAACTTCAGCAACTTCCGCGTTGGCTTGTCCTCCTTCATGAGCTCACTGATATGTGGTTGTCGTCCACTCTCCCAGTAAATCCACAATCTGCCTAGGTGTTTGTCGTTCTGTTGGAGTGTAGCCATGTCTTCAGTAGAGATGGAGGGAAGGGTTGACATCGCAGCAGGTGCTGTCACATCTGGTCTGATGCGGAGTTCATTTAGTCCAGCTTCAACCAGGGTGTCTCGAACTTGCAAAACAACTGTGGAGGGGATGGGAGTGGAAGCATAAGATGAAGAAATGGTCTCTTCAGTGGACATCTCTTCAGAGTGGGCAGTTTGCAGGTCTTCACTGTGAGTGGTCTTCCTGCTGAGGGCATCGGCATTACGGTTACTCCTTCCTGACCTATATTTGATTGTGAACTGGAACTGTTCCAACTCTCCAGCCCATCTGGTCTCTGTCGCTCCCAACTTCGTGTTCGTCTGCAGATAGCTGAGGGGGTTATTATCAGTGTAAACGACAAAGTTTGCACCGAGAAGGATGTCCCTGAACTTCACAGTGATCGCCCAACGCAATGCCAACAGTTCCAACTTCATGCTGCTGTAGTTCTGCATGTTCCTTTCATTCTCTCTCAAGCCTCTACTGGCGTAACCCAGGACTACCAAACCTTGCTCTTGTTGTTGGGACAAAACTGCGCCCAGACCTTGGTAGCTAGCATCAACCTCCAGGATGAATTGACAAGAGAAATCGGGGTAGCCTAGGAGAGGAGCAGTCGTCAGAAGTTGTTTCAAGTCAGTGAACGACTTGTCACAAGACTCATCCCATGCATCTGATGTGAGTTTGATGGAACTGACCTTTCTGTGCTTCTTCTTCCCTGTACCTCCTAAGAGTGCGTGGAGTGGAACCGCGACTTTAGCAAACCCTGGTACAAAACGGCGGTAGTACCCAGCTAGACCAAGAAACCCGCGGAGTTCACGTTCTGTGGCTGGTTTCTTCCATTCTCTCACCGCGCTTATCTTCTCAGGATCTGGAGATATCCCGCCATCAGATATGGAATGGCCCAAGTACTTCAGTTGTTCCGTGAACAGGTTGCACTTCTCTGGTTTAACCTTCAAGCCAAATTCAGTGAGGCGGTCCAGCACTAACCGTAGTCGTTCAAGCGTCTCCTCGAAGGTACGACCAAAGACTAAGATGTCATCTAAGTAGACGATGAGAGACTGGAAGTTTTTGTCACCGAATGCTTTGTCCATCAAGCGCATGAATGTGGCTGGCGCATTGCAGAGGCCGAAGGGCATACGGGTGAACTCGTACAGACCTCCAGTTCCTACTCGGAAGGCTGTCTTCTCAACATCTTTTGCAGCAACAGGAATTTGATGGAACCCATGGGCGAGATCCAGGCTGCAAAAGAACTTCGCTCCACCAAGTGCATCGAGGGCTTCGTCAATGCGGGGAAGTGGATAGGCATCTCTGTGAGTCTTGGCATTCAGGGCCCTGTAATCAACACAAAGTCTCAGCTTTCCATCTCGCTTCCTCACGAGTACGATCGGTGAGGCATACGGACTGGAGGACTCCCTGATCACGCCCATTTCGAGAGATTTCTGCAGGTGTTCTCGAACTTCAGCCCATTGGTGAGGTGGTATGCGCCGGTGAGGTACTCGAACTGGAACATCGTCAGTAGTGTTGATAGCATGAGATATTTTGTCACAGAGTCCGATGTCGTCTTCATCTCTGCTAAATGTGCTGGCATGGCTGGAAATTAGTCGGTGGAGTTGATGTTGCTGATCGTCACTTATCCCAGTACCGACTTTCATCCGTGACATCAGGCTCCTGGCTTCATTAGCGCAGTCGTTTTTTACTTCACCTGCCTGCATTTCCTGCAAAGTTGCTTCAAAAGCTCTGCTGTGGTGTTCAGCGACCGCACTGCTCACTGTGGCTACTGGGGTTCTCGGGGGTAAATAGAGGTCATCATTCGTGAAATTAGCAACTTGAACCGGTATTCTACCACTGCTGTCGACGGAGACTAGTGTAGGAGCTACAGCTAACCCATTTGGTATGTGGGTCACATCTACATCCAGCTGTTCTATTATGGCCTCGTAAGTCACATCAGTTGCAGCAGGTTTCACTGAACATTCCATCAGAAGGAGAGAGTTGGCGTCGCGGACAGGATGGTGTATTAATATACTGCATCTACCCCCAGTCGAGGATGAGGCGAAACTAACGGCAGACAATTGACCCCGAGACGAGCTGCTACATCTATCAAGAATGGAGGGAATGGAGCAACTGCGGGCCGAGCTTGAGGCGATGAAGGTAGCACTTCAGGCAGAGAAGGAGGAGCGCGAGAAGGCCACAGCTGGCGTCAGCTCTACTACCCCACCAGCGAAGCAGATATACGTAGCAGCAGGGAGACGGCTGGAACGCTTCAGGGGAAAGCCGGAGAAACTGAGTGATCCATTTGTCCAAGAGTGGGTCAGTGACGTCAAAGGTCAGTTGGCTGCTCGACAGATCGGAGTGGAGGACGGTGCTGCGTTTATCATCGACCATCTTGCCGGCAGAGCTAGGCAAGAAATTCTTGGCAGAGGTGATGCTGTGAAGGGTCCAGACGACATCTTCCGTGTACTGCTGAAAGTCTTTGGTGATGGTGAGACGCTCCCCCAGATCCAGCAGAAGTTTTTCTCCTTCCACCAAGGCCAAGGAGAAGATCTACTGAGTTTCTCCCTCGAGCTCATGGAATTATTTAATTCCATGGCTCGCCTGGATGTCTCCTTCAATGCTACGAGAGATAAAACGCTGAAGGGAAGGCTAGCCGAGGCAGTTAATGATGAGGGTCTACGGAGAGAACTGCGTCGCATGAATATTGATTCACCAGAGCTGAGTTTCTTCGATGCTAGAGACCGTGCCATCGAGATGGATGAAGGATGAAGAGAGAGAGAGAGAGAGAGAGAGAGAGAGATTTCGGACTGGATGGGGATGCTGTGGACAGCAGAGGTTGTGATCGAGACAGGAGGTGGATGTGCAGCTAACCATGTGCATGAACATCATGTAGCATGTGTGACTATCTTTATGGAGGTAGTCGGGAAACTGTAATCCAGACGAGCTATTTGGTAGGGTTCCGCTGGTGATTGTCTCAATGAAATCAGCTCCTAATTCCTTTGTGTACCTCCCATCAAAAACTTTGAGTTGGTCAGTTCTTTGTCGATACAACAACTTTGCATACAGGTGGTACAAACTGCATGCAGCGCTGGCCGGGGTTCTTCCACTGTGAAATAGACTTGACCCTGCCGACTACGCCAAATGTGACAGGGCCAAAAATCAAGTCAGGAAACAGCATTATGATGAAGATGTAATGTTTAATTTCCATTTTTCCCAGAGTGGAAACCGCGCGCAGCCAGCGCTGTACAACACGATACCTTTAAAACTTTTGCTCCTCACAGAACGATCTCTTGCAACCAACTGAATTAAGATTATGAAAAAGACTTACAGGAATCAAGTACTGCATTCCTGGGCTATGACTAAGCTACTGAATAAACATGAAACAACTACAAATACAAAGGAATATGCAAATGAGTCTTGAGTGCTACTTGTGGTCACTCCAGTTCCAATAAACAATGACATAAGGATAAGATTAAGATTGAACTTTCCCACAGATCCAATAAACTGCAAATTTGAAGATGTTAGAATGGCATGAATGAAAAAGAAAAGTAAATATGATAGAGTAAATATACCTATTTGTTAAGTAATAGAGAATCAAGCAACCTAAGCAAAGAAAACAAGACCATACATTTTTCACATGTCACACATGAAAAACTACAGATTGTTCAAGCTTCATTCTACTAAAACATCCGATTTACATTTCTAGGATACCTTGATGAACAATTTAAGAAAATTTAACTGTGTAATGTAAGATTTTCTCTTTCTGATTTTGTTTTGTTTTGTTGCATTTTGGGGGTTTGTTAAATTGGGGGATTGCGCTCAGACGGGCTAGTGAAAATTGTGAGGGCTAATCAAACATACAGCAGACTAGCCCAACAGGCTAGTCAAGTAAAAAAGTTAGTGCAAGGGCTTGCAGCAAATGGTTTAAGTACACTCGTGAAAATGTTGATAATTCTGAATGACCCCAGAATGATTTACAAGTAAGTGAATTTTTAGGCATGATCATGCAAAACAAACTGGCATGACACAGGCATCATATGTACATGTATGTCATCTCTAAGAGGGCAAGGCCATTTTCATTTTGAAAAGGGCACATTGACAAAATGCTTGTCAATGGAAATTAGCTTCATGAGAAACCCTCCCCCACCACCGGTTTTCAACATTTATGACCAACCTCAATCACCAATCACCAATCACCAATCACAAACAGTCGAACTCCTTGGATTACACATACATGTACAGAATGATCTCAAATGGGACAATAACATTAACTCAATACTAAAACACGCAAACAGTCGGCTGCACATGATTCGAGTGCTAAAATCTCATGGTCTTGTGACTGAGGACCTACTCACAATTTATAAGGGGTGTCTACGACCCCTTCTGGAATATGCTGTGCCTGTTTGGAATGGTGGACTAACGCAGAATCAAGTGAAACTCCTTGAACGTGTGCAGAAACGAACTCTTAGCTTATTCTTGGAATCAGCTACATTGACTATGACAACGCAATTGAAACTCTTGGCCTCACTACATTGTATGATAGACGCATTCAGTTATGTCTCAAGTTTGCCAATGAATTAAAAACAAATTACAAACTGTCTCAATTAATTCCGCCTCCAATTATAAATGAAAGGAATCTTCGTTCATCAACATGTAGGTCAGTTCCTCAAGTTAGATGCAGGACCAATAGATTTAAACAGAGTGCAATACCATACCTAATAGATTTAATCAATTCTAACTAATCACCTCTATTTGTCAGGTTGTTTTAATGTACATTTTAGTGTTCTTGAGGGCCCTATGTACACTGTATATGATAGCTTGGATGAATACAGGCCAGGGTAATAAGAATAATGTGCCTTTTTTGACTGTTTTTTACATATTGCCTTCATACCAGAATGGCTTTTTAATTGTTCCTGTCTTTTTACTCCCTTTTGTGCCATTAATCTTTATTCCATTTTTGTCTTGTATGGATACTGCTTTGTTTTGTTAAATTATTAATGTTGTTGTTGCTCTATTTTCTAATGAATTTTTAACTGATTTTATGTAAATGTAGACGCAATTCAATCTCTGATTGTGATGTCTTTTTGTATTTTTGAAATAATGAATAAACCATTTATCTATCTATCTATCTATCTATCTATCTATCTTAAATGCTATGGAAAATATCTTTCATTCATTCATTCATTCATTCATTAAAGGTTTATTAAAAATCACATGGCAACCAAAGGCTGAATTGAGTGATACAGGGGAACATCCCACATACAATGTAAAAACTTTAAAACCAAACAATTATTAAAAAGATATCTGAAGGAGCACCAAGGCAAAGACAAGTCCAAGTCCAATGCCATGGCCTATGTGTAATTCCACGCATAGTGATGACTACATACGTGAATGTACATGTACATGTACATGTACATGTACATGTAGGCACACATGCACTTAAAACATGTTAAATGCGAGATCTCTCTAGTTGGAGGAATTCAAATTTTAGCCATGACCAGTGACTGAGAAAGTCATCCTATATGTCCAAGGCAAACCAGAAAGTATTCAAATCTCACTCACAAAGAATTGGCAACAAAAAAACTAGACTCAGTCCAACATGAAACACCTACTGTAAGCTCAAACTTATGACTGGACAGGTTCAAAAACAAACATGTACATGTACACCCCTGATGGTTGTGGATGGGGTGGTTGTGGATGGGGTGGTTGTGGATGGGGTGGGGTGGAGGGGGCGGGGTGGAGGGGGCGGGGGGGGGGGGGGGTATGACATGGGGTTTGTTTTTAATGTAGTACAATGTTGGGGTTTACCTTAAAACAAACACTAAAAATAAACCCCATGTCATACCCCCTCCACCCCATCCACAACAATCAGGTACTGTACATGTACATGGTTTACATACATTCGACAGAACTCATTAGTGAATTAACTTGTACCAGCATGTAACACCCGGTTCAGACAGGTGCTCTAGGGTCGAACCGAACCAAATTGTTGAATTAAGTACATGAAAAATTAGACGTCTCAAACAGTTAGGAGCGACTGGATGCGCTAGAAGTCGAAAGATTGACTGTTGTAGTTGTTCGGAACGACTCTGGAGGACCTTGGTTTCAGATGTCGATCTTGTCATGAGCCGAACCTAATGTAAATGTTAAGTTAAGTTTGCCTGTCTGAAAACAAAATCTATTTGGTATGCAACGTCTCTGGAGCGCCTGTCTGAGCCGGGTGTTAGTTGAAATAACCAACCCATACCTCATGGCACAACAGTGGTATTTTGAGGCACACACAAGCTGATGTAGAGAGTACAGCCATTGCCAAAGGTACATATCGTTACAGTGATCCTTGGGCCTACAGTGTATAAGTTAATTTGGAATAATATTCTAAACGATCTAACGGCAACGTTTTCTGAATTTTCGAAACCCAACCATAGAGGGCACATGATAGACCTGAGTTACATGTATATCTTTGCTTGCTCTCAATGCCATGCAAATACCAAGCCATATTTTGTGCTCTCCACGCAAGGTTCACACAACCAATGTGCTGTTGGCTACAGGGAAATTTCCATGTACTGTAGTAAATAATCCAATCTATATTTTTGACTTCATATGTGGGGGTGTTCAAATTAGTCCAAATCAATGGCGCAATATTTACTTATAAGGTATTTTCTTTAGTTACCATGACGTGTAAAAGTCTCGGTCTAAAGATTAAATCTTCTGTGAACTAAGCTGTGCCTTAAATATCTCATTTATTATTTTTTTATCACCCTCACATTTTGATTACCCAAATAATTGACAACTTGTCCTGTCTATTTTTGATGGGAATGGTAGGGTGATTCAGAAGAATCCACTCAAAAAAATTCCTTAAAACCTTAATGTCCATTTTAATGTTGAAACAGCTTTTTCAAGTTGTATTGTACATTGTCCGTACTTTGTAAAAATATTGTACAAACTGCTATACAAGGGATGCAAAGTGGTCACTCTTGTATCTTGACAAATTTCTGTGTATATCCAGGAATTTGGCGCACATTCACACAGGCTTATTTCGATTTTGCATTTTAAGGAAATCAGAATAAACTAGACTTAAATTTTTGTTGCATAACAAAAACGAGGTGTTCGGCATGATATTAAAATGTTGGTCGTAATACATCCCAGCTGTCGTATTCGTAATTTTAAAAAAGCCATCACTTGTCAAGTAATGGACAAAATATATGACAAGTACTGTACACGAAGTAAATTGCGACGTTTTTTGTAAACGATGATATTTACATAAATCTTACAATTTTCATCGCCGTGTCTGAGAGACATACTCAGCGGGCCTAGAGCGCCTTCGGCAGGCATGGTCACGTCGATCAACGTGCCGTCGGTCTCGATGTTTGATGAGAAGCGAACCAATTTCGATCTTTTTCAGATTGAGTTTAAGTCAGTTATTAAACGTCATACATATTACTAAATCAGGTGGACATCTCAGTGAGAACTCGTCTTCTTTTCGTTGTTTACCATCAAACCATCAGACGGGCAAAAGGGAAATCACTAAAGTTTAACTTCGCACGAGTTAACGATAAACTCATCGTGCCAAACACCATGTTTTGTTCGATGACGTTTGACATGTCCAGCTGCACACATACACAATACATGGCTGGACTACACACAAGCCTCGTGGACTTATGACACTGTCATCAATGCCAGCCACACACAGCGCTGTGTACATAGTTAACATGCAGGTTAATACATACGTGGGCTTTATCGTCCGATTTTGAAGAAAATATTCAAAGGCAAACTTTGAACCTCTGGTACGACCAGAAGAAGAGGTCATACGATTTTGGCGTTAACTTTTCAAATGTAGCCCCAGTCTTGATCTATCAGATGCTCAATTATGAATATCATAGTTGTAAAATTCAAAGACATACAGCGTATAGCAAAAGGTAACTTTTTAAACTTAAAAACCTTGTAATTTGACACCTGATGACGTCATCATGACGTAACTGAAGCGGTTTCATCTCCTAATGGTTATCTAACTATATGTAAACTTTCAAGTTTATATGAGCTTAAGTGTGCTTTTGTTAGCGGACAATCGCGGGGGATAAGAAGAAAAAGAAGTATTAACTAGACATAATTTTTTGTTGGAAACAAAAAAGAGGTGTTCGGTGTGACCTCGTGTTTCAAAGAAATTTTATAAACATGTCTGTGTATTAAATATTGTATACTTCTATAGAGTCTTTAGAATGGTGGTTCTAAAGATTTGACCAAACTTTTTGGATGTAACACATCCCAGCTTGAGTACATATGCAAAGTTTCCATTTGATCACCAAAGTTGTTCTGTACATATAGATCTTGTAAAACACTACCTTGGTGGTGACATAACATGAAAATCGATGACGTCGTGAAAACGTCACTCCACATTATATCCTTGTAGGACCTTCCAAGTCTCATGCAAAATGAAATTTGACTATAGCTTGCTTTGTACTGATGATATGTAACAATTGGTCAAAATTTCTAAAATTTGTAAAAGAAAAATTGATGACGTCATCAAGTCGTCACTCTAGCTTTAAGTAGTCAATATAACTGTCTATCAACATGCCAAGTTTCAATTCAGTCAAACTTGTGGTTTTGTAGATACACAGCTTCAAAAAGTAAACCTTTAATGCGATACCACGTGACACATGATGACGTCATCAATCTAAAAATTCACACATATGTTGTCCGCATGAAGGTCATTATGTATACCAATTTCGAAACGATTATCATAAACTTCGCCACAGACATCTAGTAAAAGTGTATTTTTAATTGTTTTCAACCTGCCACTAGAGGGCGCTCTTGACTTTTATGACGTCACTTGTCTTATTTTTTAAAACCAGACTCTTGCTCGACTATAACACCGTAAAAAAAAACTTCAAAAAGTGTGCCACTTTTAAATTACAAGGCACTTCCTGTTTCTTCCTGTTTCGACCGGAAGTAGAGGTCAAGCCATGTCACGCACAAAATAAAAAATGAAGACCCATATTACCTCTATATAATCCCGCAAAAAGTAACCGACGGTCTCTTCATCTTGATTTGATATGGATTTTCAAAGATTAAATTTTTTAATTTTAAAAACCTTGTAACTTGACACCTGATGACGTCGTCATGACGTCAATGAAACGGTTTCGTCTCCTAATGGTTATCTAACTATGGTAAAAATTTCAAGTTTATATGAGCTTGGGAAGTGTGCTTTTGTTAGCGGACAAGCGACGAAGAGAAGAAGAAGAATAAGAAGTAAAAAAAAAAAAAAAAACGAACAATAAGAAGAGGTGTTCGGAGCTACGCTCCGCTCCGAACACCTAAAAATGAACCTGCACCCTTAAGGTGACGTCATGTCACACTCGATGACGTCATCGTGGTGTGAACAAATTTTGTGGACGTAACATATCCCAACTTGGATACATGCAAAGTTTCAGCTTGATTACCAAAGTCTTTCTGTACTTTTCAAATTCCCTTTCATTTTAGTTGCACATCTTAAAACGAGCCTTTGAATTACTGACAAGTACAACTATCATGTATGCCACTCACTGAAGTTTTTTATTTTTCAATGGATATTGATTCTTTATTTATTAATAAATCCGACTATATGCAAATCATGTTGACATTATTAAGTTACAATTCTTATAAGTTTTAACGGGTTTTCAAATACTGTGATTTGGCTTCTCATGTATCGGTGCATGACACTTTGATTGTTCAAAACATATGCACTGATGATGATGTCGTTAAAATAAGTCGAGCATAGTGTGAGCTATTGGTTGCATTTTTAAAAATAGCTTGCTTGATTTTTAGACATTAGTCTTCATACAGAACGGTTTGTTAAATTTATAAAATTGAAAGAAAAGACACTTGTTTTTAAAAATTATGCAGGATAAAGGCAAGTCATGAAGACGGCAGTTTTAGCTTCTCGTGAATTTTAACTAATTAAATATTATTAATAAGTTAATAACTATTTCTACCTGTATGGTGCATCATACACTCGGCAAGGAATTAGGGAATGGAACACAACAATGATTATGAAATCTTTCACTGGAGACCATTCGGGTACTGGATGTGTTGTATATTCTGAAGAAGAAAAAAACAATTATATACAAAGTATGACTCAAAGCAATGTAAGTCAAGCTGAAACTGCTCAATTTCATAAAATTCAAGACTTACTAAAATTCAAGACTTACAACATTTCATGATTATATAATAATAATAATAATAATAATTTATTGAATTTATATTGCGCTCAACAATACACAACATATCAGAGTAAAGAAATTACGCAAGAAAAAATTAGTGGAAGGTGCACATCTTGTTTTTGATGTGAACAACTTATAAACGAAACCTTATTAGGGGAAACTTTATCGAAGGGTTTTCAAATAATTATGTCATAATACAAAGTTGACGGAAAACATTCATCAGTCTGACCATTTTCTGACTATAGTGACACAGCCAACAATCATACCAATCCCTCCATTGCCCAATTCTATCTCTTCGACGTTCATACTAAACGTTCCTTGGTTTTAAAAACATTTCACCAACGTCACCACTTGATGATACAGGATAAACTTTATATTGTAATTGTGCATTAAATAAAAGAATCATTTTGAAAAGCATTGATGTTCACACAAAAACTTACCGTTTTAGTCCCGTATAGCAACGATAAACACATGCCGTGAGGAGGGTCTGAAGCACCCTTCACGATCCGATGACACATCCTTCCTTCTCGGAGTGTGATCAAAACATAACCAATGTTCGTCCTTTTCTGCTTGCATTTTCTCACAAAATTAATAGTCATATGAATCACTGAAGTAGGTGGCCATCTCAGCGAAACTTCGTCTTTAATTCCATTTTGATCATTAAGCAACGAGAATGGCGAATAGGGGAACAATTAGACGCTGAATATGAGCGGAATTCAGATCTATAATGTCAGTACGCCATTGATAAGTTGTAAGTACGATGACCTGTGGCGTGTCAACTGTACGGTAATGTCTTCAATGTCGCAGTGTATTACCCGTGGTCCATGGCGAACGACCAGCTCTGTGCTTCTGCGAGCTGATACATTGGTTTTTGGACGGCCATTGGATGGAAGTATAATGTTTCTTAATATGATCGGCTGGTTCCCTTTATGATCACATATGAAATAATCGTGTACGATTTTTTTCACAACAATGCTTACGTGTTTAGAATGATAGAACGTAAGAATCAAGTGTTTGACGGGCGCGGGCATCGATCTGCATCCAAATTTCCATGGTAGTCGCTTTGGAATCAAAACCCAATATTTTTGAATGATTATCCACTTGATTACAATCCTAAAGATGTTATTCAAAATAATAAATGAAGTTGCCACCATTCCTGTGTCTATGAATGCAACAAAACATCAGCAGCTCGTGACCGTAGTTTTTATCTAGCGCCCTCTGTGTAAAGGCCGCACTGATGTAACACATCCCAGCCTAAATACTGTCTTGCAAAGTTTAAGCTTGATGCCAAAGTTGTTCTGTACGTATTAGATCTTGTAAAACACTACCTTGGTGGTAATATAACTTGAAAATTGATGACGTCATGCAGACGTCATCACTTCATATTTTATAAATTCATTACCTTTCAAGTTTCAAAAGCCTAGCATTTGTTTGCTAACGAGGTTTGCATGGACGGCTGTTTTAGAGACTAACAAAGCGTGTTGTCAAAAGCAGGTTGCGCGAACCTTGAACAGAGACTAGACCACAAGCTTGTTTATTGGACTTTGAACCTTGTGGTTGATTTTCCCACCGGTTTAGAACACGTTGTTTAACAGCGGGTCAATAAATACCCGTGATAATTGGTCAATATTTCAAATATTTGTATAAAAAAAGGAATGACGTCATCATGTTGTTTCTTTAGATTTACATAGTCAGTATCACTGTCTTTCAACATGCCAAGTTTCAACTCAGTCGAACTTGTGGTTTTGTAAATACACGGCTTCAAAAAGTAAACCTTTAAGGCGATACCACGTGACACACGATGACGTCATCAATCTAAAACTTCACACATATGTTGTCTGCATGAAGGTCATTATTTATACCAATTTCGAAACGATTATCATAAACTTCGCCACAGACATCTAGTAAAAGTGTATTTTTAATTGTTTTCAACCTGCCGCTAGAGGGCGCTCTTGACTTTTATGACGTCACTTGTCTTATTTTGTTAAACCAGACTCTTGCTCGACTATAACACCGTTAACAAAAACTTCAAAAAGTGTGCCACTTTTAAATTACAAGGCACTTCCTGTTTCTTCCTGTTTCGACCGGAAGTAGAGGTCAAGTCAGGTCACGCACACAATAAAAAATGAAGACCCATATTATCTCTATATAATCCCGCAAAAAGTAACCGACGGTCTCTTCATCTTGATTTGATATGGATTTTCAAAGATTAAATTTTTAAATTTTTAAAACCTTTTAACTTGACACCTGATGACGTCATCATGACGTAAATGAAACGGTTTCGTCTCCTAATGGTTATCTAACTATGGTAGAAATTTCAAGTTTATATGAGCTTGGGAAGTGTGCTTTTGTTAGCGGACAAGGGATGAAGAGAAGAAGAAGAAGAAGTAAAAAAAAAAAAAAACGAACAATAACAAGAGGTATTCGGACTTTTGTCCGAACACCTAAAAAAATCAAAAAAACGAACAATAAGAAGAGGTCTTTGGACTTTTGTCCGAACACCTAAAAAGTAAGAAAAAAAACCGGAACAAAAACAAGAGGTGTTCCGGGCGGAGTGCCCGAACACCTAAAAATGAAGACATTTTGAAACAGAAATTTGTACTAAGTACCAAATGTACAATATGTGAAATCTCTGACTATAAATCGTGTGCGTTTGGTTTTGTACCAATGGAGCATAATTCCATTCATATTGTCCAACTGTAAAATACTACAAAGAAAAACATGGTAGACGATCCAAGTGGTATTTAATAATTTGGGAGGCTAATCATCCTTTCTGGCAGCTAAGAGCTGAATTGCGAAGGACGCGGCTACAACGTGTTCGAGAAGCAGGCATGCAAGGGCACCTTTGGCAGCCAGCCACATCAAACCATTATGACCACAGAGCACAGCTAGAGATCGAAAGTGTTTGATTTTTTTTTATTTCCGAGGGAGGAAAACTGGATGGTCTAGAAAACCCTTGTGGCACAGCAGAGAACCAACGCACAACTCAACTCACATATGGCCCTGGCCGGGTATCGAACCTGGGTCACCTTGGTGAGAGGCGAGTGCTTTACGCACAAGCCAACCATGCCACCCAAAAATTTGAAACTTTGAGAGGTGGAGATTCTATCTAGAACCTGTAGACAGGTTTGAGGTAACACCATGGACATAATGAATATTTGGTCTGAGGTAACACCATGTGTATATCTACTTGACAGAGGTAGATTTTGTTCTTTGAGAACAATTGTCTTGCTATTTATTCTACTGCCACGGAGCAGATCATTCGTAAATCGGGAGACTTCAGGAGACTTCTTAGTTCTGAAAAAAAACTGTCCGGCTTATTAACTATTACCTGGGCGGGAGGTACATGTAGTAAATCGGCCTGGACTACTTCAGTTGCTTAGTGGATCAAGGTGACTTCTCGTTATTAACTTCACTGCTTTCGACAAGCTTACTCTAGTCATCATCAGGACTAGCTCTCAGGAGTAGGATTTGAAACTTTGTGGGATGTATACAGTAATAATAAGTATTTTTTATTAGCCTTTTATCTACCGGCGTCTCAAAGCAGTTATCATTATTTTGTCAAGACTGGTTTTTGAAGTTTCTATATTATGACATGTATGAGACTGATTTATGTAGCACGTTGTAAGAGTTTAACAGGTTCTATGGTGCACCCGGCAGCCACTGCCAGAAATTCCGAGGCAAACCCCTTTGCTTAGCAGTAAGTGTAACTGGATTCTTTAAAGTGCTTCACACAACACAAGAAACCTGTAGATTTACGTCGGAAGGACCAAGCAATAATAGTCCAGTGTCAAGACCAGTTCTCAAAAAATCAAGTAAAGTTTGTGGTAACACCATGTACATGAAATATCTCTTTGAGTTGTGGTGGCTCTGAAAAGATTCTGTAACAACTCAACATTTCGATCAGTATGCTCTGATGGTCTTTATGAGAATAGTGCAAGTTAATCTGACTTACCCATAGCAGTGGAGTACTCGTTTGGAAAGCTCTTGTCTGTATGTTCCTTCCTCCATGCTCTCTCATGAAAACCAAACGGTCACTCTAAAATTTACACTCAATAATCTCCTTGTTGTGTTGCTTAACTCCTTGGTGATCTTGATCTCTGAGAATGGATGTGGAGCGCCACCAACGAAGAGGAAAACTTTGGTTTCAGGTAGTTTCTGTAATAGTTAACCAAAATTATTATTATATACAGTTCTGGTAATGAAACCAAGAATGCCTCATAAGGGAAGACACCAAAAACATTTTACTCGGCGCGCCACAGCGGGCCGTGCAATTCCGCAGCGTCGCGCTGCGGCCCGCCGAAGCCCGGGCAAGTGCGGCCGAACCTCAAAATGGGCGTAATTGCATATTCATAAGGATCAAAGGAAATGTTTACGGTTGAACGCATTTGTGAAGATCGCGACTCCCTTGCGGCGCGCCGCGGGTCGGCCGACCATACAAGAACCACAAACACCACAAGAATCTCAACGTCCGTTGTGAGCTGCTGAGATCCCGGTCCGCTGTGATATTACCGGCCGGCCAAACAAGTGAGACGGCATTGTATATTATCACAGGAACAGAAACAAATTGTTACAATGTACAGCACTACTTTTGATTTTGATTTTTGTTGAACAAAGCCATTCATTTACCCTTTTTTGATTAGATAACCCTTGCAGGAGGATATTAAATAGTTCATTCTTCCACTTTAACGTACGTGATAACTGCTCCAAACAACGAGGCCCGAGTCTTAATTTTATGTTGCAATTGTTGTTATGAATATTAAATCTAAGTCCAACATACATGAGTTTATTAATGAGTTTATCAGGACGGGATCAAGTTGCGAAAGGCGGCGCACAAAGGAGAGAAAATGTAATACATTTCAACCGTATTTAAAGTCGGCAGAGAACGGACTGTCAGTCATTTTGGCAGGTTATTTTTTTCTCCCCGACAAACCACAGACAGGACAATTAAAACAGCCACTTCTTTATCGAACAATTGACATGTAGGCCTATAAGGAGTATTAATTCTGATCAATTCGCACTAATTTTATTTTTGGAAATTTCCGTCTCAGTTATAATATTACATTCCTGTTTAATTGGAAAGACTTGTCAAGTTCCCCCGAGTTATATACTTCCATGGCTATTAAAAATATTATTTTTAATTGAAATAAATAGAGTAGAGTGTTTAATGTTTATATTTTAGCCATTCTTGGCTTTTTCTTGCATATCAAACTTCTTGCCTTATAATGCTTAGTATTATTTGATTTAATGCATATCGTACAATATACCAAAATTGCTTTCGTCCAATCAATCAGATGTTTGTTCTTTGAGAACTTGTCTTGCTATTTATTCTACTGCCACGGAGCAGATCATTCGTAAATCGGGAGACTTCAGGAGACTTCTTAGTTCTATTACCTGGGCGGGAGGTAGTAAATCGGCCTGGACTACTTCAGTTGCTTAGGTGACTTCTCGTTATTAACTTCACTGCCGCATACAGTTGTAGCGAGTTCTTAATTGGTCTCAGCTTTCAACTAGCTTACTCTAGTCATCGTCAGGAGACTGGACTAGCTCTCAGGAGTAGGATTTCAAACTTAGCAGGATGTACACATAGTAATAATAAGTAATTTTTATTAACCTTTTATCTACTGGCGTCTCAAAGCAGTTATCATTATTTTGTCAAGACTGGTTTTTTAAGTTTCTATATTATGAGATTGATTTATGTAGCACGTTGTACATGTAAGAGTTTAACAGGTTCTATGGTGCACCCGGCAATCACTGCCAGAAATTCCGAGGCAAACCCTTTTGCTTAGCAGTACAGTGTAAGTGTAACTGGATTCTTTAAAGTGCTTCACACAACACAAAAAACCTGTGGCTTTACGTCGGAAGTGTCAAGACCAGTTCTCAAAAAAACAAGTAAAGTTTGTGGTCACACCATGTACATGTACATGAAATATCTCTTTGAGTTGTGGTGGCTCTGAAAAAATTCTGTAACTCAACATTTCGATCAGTATGCTCTGACAGTCTTCATGAGAAGGTGCAAGTTAATCTGACTTACCCATAGCAGTGGAGTACTCGTTTGGAAAGCTCTTGTCTGTGGATGTGTATGTTCCTTCCTCCATGCTCTCTCATGAAAACCAAACGGTCAACTCTCAAATTTACACTTGATAATCTCCTTGTTGTATTGCTTCAATCCTTGGTGATCTTGATCTCTGATAATGGATGTGGAGCGCCACCAACGAAGAGGAGACCTTTGGTTTCAGGTAGTTTCTGTAATAGTTAACCAAGATTATTATTATACAGTTCTGGTAATGAAACCAAGGATGCCTCATACATGTACATGTAAGTGAACCTAATCACTGTACATATGTAGTTATTAAGTCTAAATAAACAAGTAAGCAAGGGTGCTTACCAGAGACCCGACTCTTCCGGGGTAAGTGTTCAGGGTTTTTTCACGTGCAGACCTACAGTGTATGGAACCTACATAGGCCCTAGGGCTTAAATTTCCCATCCGAAGGACTTAGCAATTATGATAAAGTGTCCTGCTCACTGACACAAATGCCACAACCGGGATTCAAACCTATGCTCTGCTGATCAGAAACACCCAAGCTTGTGTCCAGTGCTGCTGCTCAGTAGGTGAGCGATTCCAGCATGCCATATTGGCTGATTATAGGCGGTGCGTTAAGGCCTAGAGATGGTCAAGTCAAGCCCAACAAAGAGAGCTTACCATCAAGTTTCCTCAAAAGAAAACTCTAAATCCCAGTGCCATAAGACAACCATGTTTGGTTTCATTTGTTTGGAACGGTTTCATTTTAACAATATTCCACCTTGGTAAGGTGAACATTGGGAAATAGCCAAGTATAATATTTAATAGTATACAAATATTGACTGCTTCAAATGCTACATCATTAAAGCTACGACTCCAGTAGGTACATTCCCCCCAGTTGATGTCTGTGTTCCCCCCATACTCCCCCACCCCAATTTGAAACTTGGACTTTGGAGATTTATAATTACATCACATTTTATCATTCAGTGATCAAATGCCTTATTCTTAGCTACAATGGTTGTTAAGTAGTTGTGATTCTTCTTAACTAGTGGGAGATGCATGGTTTAAGTTGTTACATTCATACTTGTGTCATCACTTGTGTGCAATAGCACATTACAGTTGCCTTATGTGCAGAAACCTTTGGATACTGCAGTTACATAAAGCAAGCAGTTATTAGGCCAAGGGGTGGGGTTGACCCACATTGATGCTATGCACAGTTCTTATAGAGAACATTTAACACATAAATCCCATTGACAATTTTGTGTCAAAACAAGGATCCAAGCTCAAGATCTGTTGACCAATCAGATGCTGGTATGTCTGGTAGGTTGACCTACATTGATGCTGTGCATAGTTCTTATGGAAAACATTTAACACATAAAATCCCATTGACAATTTTGTGACAAAACAAGGATCCAAGTTAAAGTTCTGAGGACCAATCAGATCCTGGTATTTTGACCAATCAGGGCCCAGTGGTAGTTTGCTCTGATTGGCTTGTTAAATAGCCAATAGGAGGAAGGTTTCAACTTGCATCCAATCGGCATTTTATCTTATGTTTTTGATAGAAAATTTGTCTCACTTTGTCACAGCTATTCATGGAGGTCACATCTATGTGAGCTCCATCATGTTTTAATCACCCACCTCCATCCCCAACTCCGCCTAACGCTGGCATTTTTGGGCGGGAAAGGTTTTCAGACACAGGATCAATTTTGATGGTTGTATCATAACGGTCATTTTGTTTAGGTAATTTAACCTAATTGTACTTTGAGGTTTTAAATACATGTACTTGTAAGGCAACTAAGTTTACATTTAATAGGCTTTGGCGCCCTGTGATGTTTACCAGGGGTCATCCCGACCGTATGTATAAGCGGTGGGCCTTTCTGGGTTTATTGTGTAAAAAATTGTTTTATTGTGCTTTATCATTACAGGATTTTTGAATTGATATTGAAAGAAATTTTTCATTCAATATTTTGTTGGCATGGTTTGCCCAAGTCTTTATAGTGTATAGTTAAACACTGTGTAACTGTAGGCCTACATGGCCTCAAAATGGCTGGGTTTGGTTTGCTCAGTTAGTTCATGTAGTTTGACATTAGTCACGTTTCTACTCAAATGGGTCTGGTGTGCCCAACTTTCAAATGGGTCTGGTGTGCCCAACTTTCAAATGGGTCTGGTGTGCCCAACTATTAATTGGGTCTGGTGTGCCCAACTTTCAATTGGGTCTTATGTTCCCAATTTGTGCCTGGGTCTGGTGTGCCCAGGGGGTCTGGTGTGCCCCTCTTAATTTTCTTAGAGTTATTTGCCGGTTTGCCCTGAATACAAAGTATTGGTATCCGGTAGAATTTTTTCTGGCTGAATCAAGAATAAATTCAAGCTGTGGCATTATGTCACGAAACAAAATATACCTGTCTCCTGTGTCAATTAGTCTAATAATAAGTATCACATATTAAGCTTTATTGTGATAAATCCAATGTTTTTAAAACAATTTTTTCATTTACACGCAGACAATGAATTTGTTTCTACACTCATGTCAGATTATTATATAAAATAAAGTAAATTGTATAGCAAGAGCGCTGAAAAGGGGCTGGTTTAAGATAAATGCTAACAGAAGCTTCAAGTTAAATTTGCTAGAAATGCCCACCCCCCCCCAAAGAAAAGGAAAACAATTAAAAAACTAAAATAAACACAATAAATTGTGCAACCCATTGTGCCCCCCTAGAATTTGACCCTCATTTCTGCGCTGTCCCTGGAGCGCTTGAGGCGAAGAGGAGGGAATAATGACCACTTCAGGATCACCAAGGGAGTTGTTATAACAATAGCACAAGTACACTAAGAAGTCTTGCTTTATAATACCCTGGCAGACCTACATGTATATTGTGCCTAGTCATCTACAAATGTAGTACTAAGAAGCTGCTGTTACTAAGGGTATAGTAAATGGGTTGCTATGGGCATAGTACATAGCTCTTGTGTGGCTTTCTATTTAAATTATTGTGTATCACGTGACGCACTCCAAACCAATCACTAGGCAGAATCTTTGTTAGGGGTGTAAAGTACGTGTACTTGTATCTTGCCCTAGAACATGTCATGGACGGATTCCTTCCCAACACATACATGTAGGGTAGAGTTGCCAACATGTTGGTCAAATTCCCAGAGTTCAGCAGCAATAACGAATACTGATTCTCACCATTCCAAAAAGGGATCAGACTATTGTGTCCTTCAACCCTGCGCTACCCCACCCCTGTTAAATAATACACAGCTGTCCTAGGTTTACTGCAGCGTGTAGACCGTTGGGAAAACAAGATACCTCATTTGAAATTTTGATTTTATACTTTTTACAAAGCTAGACGTTGTAGTGATAGTTTGGCAAAACAAATTACAAAAATATGTTTGTAATTGTTTTTGATAATTATGTCTTTACACTGTGAAACCGCAGTATGTTTGTACACAAGCATACAGATGTAGAAAGTGTTTTCTTACTGGAGATTGCCATTCCATGAGTCATACTGCCTGAAGGGTCCATAGACCATGTCAATCGGGCCTGTCTAAGTATAGAATTTAAAAGGGTTTCACCTGTTTTTGCTCAAAACTGAACGAAGCTGCAGCACTGGTAGGCCATCAGAGGGTGTTAAGCAAGAGGTTGTGTCTGAACCCACTGGCTATTACTATGGGTGTTGGTTCCAGCGACAACATTAAAGACTTGGTCTTTTCAGTGATCTGGCCATAGCCTTTGGTGAAGAAGCCAATTTGGACCAAGTCTCAGGCCATGTCTGGACAAGCAGCTGCAGCAATAGCTATATTGGCTAATTTTCCACTTCATCATGCGTTGAAGTATAGTTCCCCCACCCAAGCTGTTGTTTTTCCATGTTTATTTTAACAGATTAATTGTATAGTTTATAACAATTGAATTTTTTTAAAGAGAAAATTGTTTTGCGTCTTTTTATTGTTATAATTTCAAGTAGAATTTTAAAAGAAAATTTGATTTCATAGAGAAACAGTCTTCATTTGAGATGTTTAACAGTTTTCGAAATGCTTGACATTGCACAGTCTTTTCACTCATACATGTCATTATTAGTAAACTATTGCTTAAGATGGTGACTCACCCTGGTTAGGTTGGTGTTGTTATGTGTGTGCATCTTGAAATCCACTGAGCTTAGACGTTGACGTTTTCCATTTAAGCACTCAGCACAGCGACCAGTAATATATCTCTGCAATGCAAGGAAGAAATATTTCAGCAACTTGTTTAGTAGGCCTAAGCCTACAGAACACAATGAATTTACCCGTTTCTATAGTCCTATACATTAAATGTATCCTCCCCTGTCCGGTTTTCGATGTAGTATCCTCCCCTGTCCGGTTTTCGATGTAGTATGCCTTTTTCTTTGAATTGAAAAAAAATAAAAATATTCCATAATCAACTGATGCCCTAATTACCTTCCTTTGTTTGTAAGAAATATGCAAACATATATTAAAACGTGATGGACATTGAAACTTTCACACCACGCACCGATCTTCGATGACTTCAATAGCGTCCCATTTGTTTTGAGTTTGACCTGTTTTCGATGCAAACAAGAAAGTATGGTGTCCGGGTGAAGCCATACGTGGAAGAAACATCTGCAGTGACTACAAGTGTTCTGTGAGACTGAGTGTATGACTCTATAGCCAGCAGTTGTCTTCATTTTATTCAACATATTTTTTATTTAGTTCTAAAAATAACCATGGTATTTTTCAAAAACTTAAAAAATATGTAAATAATTTTTGGCTTTGAAATCTTATTTTTATTTAGTTTTGTGTCTTTTTATGTTTCTTAACATTTAAAATAAAGCATATAAATAAACAGTGATAATCGAATCACAAAGCTGATGTTTAAATTTTAATATTAATAACAAAAATGATAGAGTGTTACAAAAAAAAATTCTCCAGACTATTAGAAAATGATATAAGGCACATGGCTTCTTTAAGCCTCTGTATTTTTTCCCCCAGAATGTTCAGTCACATGATTTGATCATCGTGAATTGTGAATTGAAAAAGTGTTTGATGAAACTTTTCGGTGGGGAATTTTTTTTTTATGGCCCCGACAGTATGACATATTTTTGTACCTTGCAGAAATGCCTAAATACCACAACTTTTTGCATTTACAAGTGCAACTAACCAGTGGAGCCTTACATGTTTCTAAGTTTTGGTCAAATGAGAGGAGACTCTTTGCTTGGCAAGTCAAACCACAAAAATTGTATCTAGGGACTGTTTACATCGCGCACAGAGAGGTAAAAGATTTGCCTCGATTTCAGGGACGCCCTGAATACAGGGCGTCCTACGATACTGCAATTAAATGGATGGGGTAACCATTTGGATTTGTTTCTAAGCTTCTTCTTGTGCTTATAAATGCAGCTCTATGTAATAAGGCCCTGGTATAATCAAACATTGTGTTATTCCTATAAAACCATTCTGTCAGCACAACATTGCTCATTCCATGTGCAAGGCCCGGTAACCAGTCCTTTTTTAAACAGTCATTGATTTAATCCACTCTATAATGCAGCGACCTGATGGGATTAATAAAAGCCTTTCATTCTTCCAGAAGTTCCAACTCCGAGTCGAATGACAGAATTGTCTTTCACACAAGGGTGGTATAGAGGGCGCACTTCAAAATTCGTGTTTTACTATGGATATATGCAATCACATGAACCGAACAAATGTTTATTATAGCTATAACATTCAAAATCTGTGAAAATCTTTCAGAATATTTTGGTTCTTTTTGTTGAAAAATCAAGTGATTCCGAGTAAATATTAAAATTATGTGTTTCTAAAAAGTTCAACCCACTTTTTCTGTATAATTTTATTGAAAATAGTAGGATGTAGCTTACAGTTTCATGCATCAAATATTTTTATGAGCACAAATATTTTGTCTTTTCCTTCCTCCATGGTTTCGTCTACTAGAAAAAAATGTGAGCCAACATTTTCTTGTCTGAAACCCAACGTAGGCTCATGTTTGTTGAATGTTTTAAACCGCCCGCCAACGTCTCTTATAATTATACAGAAAATCACCACCCTTCCATCACATGACAAAGGACAAAAGACGCATTCTAGCTCGAACCGAAAAAGCACATTCCTTATGAGCCACTCCATTAAATTGTGCAGATCGGATTAAAAGCCTTTCATTAAAGTTTCATTCTTCCAAGAAGTTCCAACTCCGAGTCGAATGACAGAATTGTCTTTCACACAAGGGTGGTATAGAGGGCGCACTTCAAAATTCGTGTTTCATATGGATATGCAATCACATGAACCGAACAAATGTTTATTATAGCTGTAACATTCAAAATCTGTGAAAATCTTTCAGAATATTTTGGTTCTTTTTGTTGAAAAATCAAGTGATTCCGAGTAAATATTAAAATTATGTGTTTCTAAAAAGTTCAACCCACTTTTTCTGTATAATTTTATTGAAAATAGTAGGATGTAGCTTACAGTTTCATGCATCAAATATTTGTATGAGCACAAATATTTTGTTTGTTAAGTGTAGAAAAAAATGTGAGCCAACATTTTCTTGTCTGAAACCAACCCAACGTAGGCTCATGTTTGTTGAATGTTTTAAACCGCCCGCCAACGTCTCTTATAATTATACAGAAAATCACCACCCTTCCATCACATGACAAAGGACAAAAGACGCATTCTAGCTCGAACCGAAAAAGCACATTCCTTATGAGCCACTCCATTCAATTGTGCAGATGGGATTAAAAGCCTTTCATTCTTCCAAGAAGTTCCAACTCCGAGTCGAATGACAGAATTGTCTTTCACACAAGGGTGGTATAGAGGGCGCACTTCAAAATTCGTGTTTCACTATGGATATGCAATCACATGAACCGAACAAATGTTTATTATAGCTGTAACATTCAAAATCTGTGAAAATCTTTCAGAATATTTTGGTTCTTTTTGTTGAAAAATCAAGTGATTCCGAGTAAATATTAAAATTATGTGTTTCTAAAAAGTTCAACCCACTTTTTCTGTATAATTTTATTGAAAATAGTAGGATGTAGCTTACAGTTTCATGCATCAAATATTTTTATGAGCACAAATATTTTGTTTGTTAAGTCTAGAAAAAAATGTGAGCCAACATTTTCTTGTCTGAAACCCAACGTAGGCTCATGTTTGTTGAATGTTTTACCCAGTAAATCAAGGACTTCTCTTTGTTCTCCCATTTTTCATCTTCTCTTTTCTTAGCGCCCCCCCCCCTTATTTTTGTTATTTTATTATACACGAAAGTGAAGGGAGCACACCCAGGCCATATCACTTGGTATCATCAGGTAGACAGGTTTTCAGTCCCTACAGTTCCTGATTGGGTGAGCGTGGATTGGGTTTTCAGTCCTTACAGTTCCTATGAGTGGGTGGGCATGTGGATTGAAAACCCAATCCACATGCCCACCCACTCATAGGAACTGTAAACGGGTAGACAGACTTGCAGCAAGTATCCTTAAAACTGGAGCCAAACGTTGATGTCCGTTTCCAAAACTAAACCAACAATCTTTGAATTTACTTGAAGATTTTCAGTCAACATTTATTGATTAAATTTCCTCACTGGAAAAAGGGACATGAGAAAAGCAAAATTTACAAAAAGGTTTTTCCAGAATTGATCACTCAATTTTCTACAAAATGAAAGATAGCCTTGCATTTTTCTGATCTCAATCATCTCATTATGACCTGAAATGGAAGAGTGTAGCAGGGAGTTATAAGCAGAACCTGTGCCGTCCAAGGGCGTCGATCGCTACTGAAAAGTAGGGGGGACGGGCGAGCAAGTCTTGACAAAATACATCTTACATTATTTGCACCCCACACCATTACTTTTACAGTCAATCAAAAAGTGGGGGGGGACATCTGATATGCTGTCCCCCCCCCCCCAGTCTAAAAAGTGGGGGAGACATGTCCCCCCCGTCCCCCACCCATCGACGCCCTTGGTGCCGTCACATCTATGGTGATCGCGTAAGTGGTGGAATGTTTGTCTGCCAGCAGGGTACCGTTTGAGCAAAAAATTACGTCATTACGATGTGGTTTATTCTCGTCCGAGTAGTGTTAGCTAAGAAAATAGCATGACAGTTACTTGGCGATTTGACTTGTGTGCTCATTTTTCCCGGAGAGTAAAAGATGACCAAAGCACACTTGTCAAAATATCAAGTTTTCATAGCCAAGACACTACATAAAGGAACTACATGTCGCATGTTTTTAGTACATCACAATGTTTCAAGATACCAGAAGTGAGCAGTTTCAACTTAAAGTCAATGACAACATACTAGGCATTAATAAACCAGCAGCACAGATTAATGAAATTCAATGCAAATTAAGTTTTATTTCAAGGATGGAAAATAATGGTTATAAGATTTCCGATCACTTTTTGATGTAAATTTTTATTTTAAAAATTTGCATTTTAAACATAGAACCTACACTATGAGTGTGGGGCTGCATTGAACAAATTCTTATTTGGAAAACATTTTAATTAAATGTGTCTTCTTTCTTTCTAGTAATTTCCTTTTATTATAACATACATTGTGTTTACATGAGTTATTACGTTAAACTGTAGTAAAAAATTAATATAGGTACTGTTATTAAAAAATGGTATAAAATACTAGTATACAAAACAAAACTGTTATACCAAGATCTGTCTATAAAAATGAACACCCCTTAAAATTGTCATCTTTAATGAGTTTATTGTGTTGAAACTTGAAATACAAATAAATTTAAAGACAGCATACAGAATTATAATATTATCAGCTCTTATATTATAGCGCAATTCCAAAAATGATCATGGGTTATTATCACAACAATTAAGTTCTAAGTTGCAATATGGAAGCTCACTATTTTTACCATCAATTCATTACAAACTCCTCACAGAAATACACCTTGCCTGAAAAAAACTACTGAAGATGAGCAGATAGCAATTCCAGAACCCAAAACTCCTTATTTTGATTGTGTCAATCAAAATAAACATACATATTATCATACACAAAATCCTGGACAAAAACATAATCTGTGTGAACTGAGTGAGGTGGTAAAAATTCAAATTGAGGATTGAGGCAAAATGTATGCAGTCTGCAAACTGACAAGAGTGCAGCACTCATACAATAAACACATCAACAATTGTGCGTTCTTGCTCACACAGTTGTCAAAAAAGAAAAAGCTCATAAACGACACACACACCCCATTTTGACGCAGTATTTCCATTCAGGCAACTCTTCACAGCAAGGTAGTGATATTGGCAGTGAGGTGGACTGCCTCATAATGGAATGGTTGGGGGAAAGAACCGGGAGGGGACCCTGAACACACGGTTACTCAGTAAACAGGAAAAATGACCCCAAATCACATTCACCTTAGTATGACAGTTCCAATCCCCAACAAATATTTCCAGACAGTGGCCAATTTTATGAAGCCTAGCGTGTTAAAGCTGATGTTGTGGCTTACAGAGCAGCCCTTCTTTTACAACCACTGCTTTAACAAAAGCAAAGCCAAAGGCTCGCTAGCCAGCAGTTCTTGTAAGCAACTTCAATATGAATGGCACACACACAGTCAAATCTTTGCTTAAGTACACTTTTCTGCTCTAGTTAGCTTACCGGTAAACAGCTAATAAATTTGGGCCCCGATAGGCTAGTCTTGGTGTTTAAAATGAATGGCATAGTACAAAATTTTCCAATAAATATGATATAAAAGTCTGTTTCAAGGTCAATGTTAAAATGGTTTAACATAAGTTTCAATATAACAAAATAGACTACAAATTTTGGTTAACAGCATTTCAAATGTAAAAATCATTATTATCAAATGGAATACAACAAATATTTGGTATACACATATAAAAACTGTAGGCATAAAACACTAATGTATAGATATTGTTATAATTACATATTTCTGGAAATGAAACTGATGAATCCTCAATGGGAATGGCACTGTGACCCGTAGGTCTGAAGATACCTGTGAAGAGAAGATGAAGAGAACTCGCCCAATCAGGAATTGTAAGGACTGAAAACCCAATCCACATGTTCACCCACTCATAGTCATAGGAACTGTAAGGACTGAAAACCCAATCCACATGCATGCCCACCCACTTACAGTTCCTACATGTATGAGTGGGTGGGCATGTGGATTGGGTTTCAATCCACATGCCCACCCACTCATAGGAACTGTAAGGACTGAAAACCCAATCCACGCTCACCCAATCAGGAACTGTAGGGACTGAAAACCCAATCCACGCTCACCCAATCAGGAACTGTAGGGACTGAAAACCCAATCCACATACAGGGCTATGGTCCAACAAATGTTGTATTGACCCATATCAGATGTGAAGCGCACTTCCACACAACTATTCTGTCTGCAATTTGGGAAGGCAAAATGTACCCATGCAAGGAATTGACTTCCAAAATGGTGGAAAAAGGTGGACACGCACTAATGTGGAGGTGCATTATGCATCGAGCAAGGGGTCAATTGCAAGTACCGGTACATCTCTTTGGAGATCAGCTTGACAAGAAAGAATAAACTATTAAATTGAGTAACACATTTAAATACATGAGTTGTTAAGGCAGCATTTCTACATCTCAAGTCAAGATTCCAGCAACGACAATAACATTGGTAATAAACTACAAATCTTAGAGATAAAAATAGCATGGAGATTTATAATATTTTTATTTTGGAGTAATGGTAAAGAGTTGAAGGAGTTATAAAACCTTAATTTCTTATTTATTTATTAAACATCCAACAGTAAGACTAGTGCCAATAACAGGATGAATAGGACATGAGAATGTTAGATGTGGGAGTAAAACCCACGCAATCAGGTTTGGACAGAATACCCAATAATCCACATGCAAGGCTCTGGTCTGAGGTGGGATTCTCAGTGTTGAAGACTTGACAAATCAACATAAACTGTAAACAGTTGCAGTACCAGAAAATTCTAAACAATATTTACAGTTCTTTATTAAAAAGTTAGCATGTTGCATACAAAAATAGATAAATTGACTAGAATCATGAATTATTCATAATTTAATTTTAAGCACCATGAGTATATGTATGTGAGTAATTTCAAATTGATGTTCCAAAACTTGCCAAAGCAGCGGCGTAGCTAGGAATTTGTTGGTGGGGGGGGGGGGGGGCACAGGGGGGGGGGCACAGGAGGGGGGAACAGGGGGGGCACAGGGGGGGCACAGGAGGGGGGGCACAGGAGGGGGGCACAGGAGGGGGGCACAGGAGGGGGGCACAGGGGGGGGGGCACAGGGGGGGGGCCAGGGAGAATGGGTTTGTCAGTGGTGGGGGTCATGTACTCCGAGCCCTAGAACTATGAGGTTTGATCCGCTATCGTCTCCACGAACCTCATAGAGTGACATGTACAAAATCCTATTTGAAACTTTTTGCCCTTCACGTTTATGCACCTGAAGTTCTCTTTTGAAACCGGATCTCGCGAAAATTAGGCTCTACGTGTTTTTTGTTCTCACAGTGAGCTCGGCGCGGGTCCAGAAAATCCACTCCTCAAAAAAAAGTTAAATTCTCACCGTTTTTCAGAATCCTCGCCTTCCGGTAGCAATATGGCCGCCGCCGTAATTTATAAATGGTATGCTGCGCGCTACGCTGGTAATGATAACCAACGGTTCATGTACAGAACATTTGTTTATGTGGACCAGCATTGCGCGTAGCATGACTATATGTGGTCTCTCCGGCATGTAGGTCATATACCGGTAATCAATGGTTTGCAGCGCGCAACGCTGGTCACAATTACCATTGGCTTATGTTTATACACGTGAACCGTTGGTTATCGTTTTACCAGCGTAGCGCGCAGCACACCAACTGTTCATTCCGCTGCATTGCATTGATCAACACGTGGGCGCACGCGCTTCCGGTGATGATAGCGACAATCCCCACTGCATAAGTTAAACAATAATTATTGGCTTGGAATACGATTAAATTTTTGTTTTACTTTATTGTAAATGAAGGCCTACAAATAGCAGATGTATTTTGTTTTGTAATGTTTTGTTTTCATTCTTTTAACTTTCTTTTTGTGTGGGCACTATTGTGATTTTTTCTTGGGGGAGCACCTGGCGGAGCACTGGAAATTTGTGGGGGGGCATGTGCCCCCCCAGTGCCAAAGGTCATGTAAATTAAGATCATACGATACTTTATATTGAAAAAGAAAAGGGTAGTAGTGAGCAGTAACTTAGCCTGTCATTTGTTAGTTGTCGTATCAAGTACAAATGCAAGGGTGGTGGTGGGCACTAACTTATCCAATCCAAATTAGCAGCTATATGTGTTGAGGTATAGGATGCCCATAGAAACACTGTTAGAAACAGCCCCAGTCATAGCCGCTATATTGGTGTCTGTTCATCTGGTACTTTTATCAAATGAATTCACTACAAATAAGACCTCAAATTAAATCGTAATACTTAATTTTTGGAACTTTGCATTTAATAAAGCTCCCTGGAATCGAATCAGTCCCAGCTTGGCCTGTTTATTTGCTTTTATTTACAAGAGTTAAAAAAACAAAATAAAGACTAGTGTAAATGGGCGACTTGTCTCATGTTGCATTGTAAATGAACAAAACACAAACACAAATTAGTTACACAAATGTGATGACATTAAAAAAAATCAAACAGGCACAAAATAAGGACAAGTTTTGGTATGTTTTAAAAACAGGAAACTTGCTTTGATGCCTGACCATTGCCAGCCAATAGGTTAGTTATATATTATAAATACAAACCCAACTTACTTTAATATAACAAGCCAGATTGATATGAAATTTGCATACATTAGACTTCAAATACAAAGGGATCCTCTTGGATGTTTTGGGGCCAGTTTGTGTAATCTCTTCTCTCAGCTTCATCCACAGAGTTCTGTCTGAAAGGGTTTGGAGCTCGTTGTCTTTGTGAATTGGATGGTTTACTTACAAGAGCTGGTTCCTCCATACTGACTACAGCGACTGGACTCCTAGTTTCCTCCAGCTGATTATTTGTCTTCTTGTCTCTACTCTCGGCCGCTTTCTGCATTCGTCTTTCCTTCTTCTGAGGATCTACCCAGCTTCCTTTCATATTTAACGGCATCTTCTTGGAGGCTGGTTTCTCACTGAAAGCAGCAGCACCAGCGCCACTTGGTTGCCTGGTAACCTGCTCTGGCTTAGGGACATTTGCACCAGTAGCTTTACTAAATGATGATGGGGCTGCGGTGTACCGGGGTTCTAAATCGGCTCGCTTCTCCTGAGGCAATCCTAAAGAGTCTCGTTTAGACTGATGAGGTTTTGGTCTGGCACCCTGTGTACTGTATGCATCTTGTCCCTGTTGTTCCTGGTACCTTCTAGCATCCTCCCTTGCCCTTGCTTTGACCTCTGCTAAGCTGTCGCTACTATCATTACGATGTAGTGATTGTGCGCTATCCATAGGTTGCAAATAATCCTCATTCCCTTGTGCTCCACCTCCTCCTAATCGCAGATACTTGATAGAATCACCTGAAAATAAAGTCATCTCAACTTGTTAATAAAGTACTGGTTTGGTCAATTTCAAAAAGAAATGTATTTGTTTCAACCTGAATGTTCAATGATTATAAAAATCATATCAATGCTAATCAAGAACAAAAATATGTCCATCTGAAATACTGTCCTAATACCATATTTTCAAAACACTAGACTCCAGCATACCATGACACTTTTTTGGCCAAGGCTCAAAGCTGAGGTTCTGTGAATCAAAGGACAACATCAAATCCAGGAACTAATAATGAGCACCTTAATTGTCTTTCCTTTGTCAAAACAGTTTTGTCATTGTGGCAACAATATTTTTAAAGGAAAAAGCCCCCAAGTTGTCCGAAAAAATGATACAATGGGTGGGCACAGAAATTTAAAAACCCCAAAACAAGGTGAACTAACCTAGGGATCAACAGTGAAAATCTGAATCACTAGAAGTAAAATTAATGTGTTTATTACCACAATTAATATGGGAATTAAAAGACAAACCAACCTTCAAATCCTGGGTTATCTACTCCACTTGACATGGATGCAGACTTGCGTCTGTAGCTGTCTAACTTCTCTAGAGTGGAGTGGAAAGATGGCCGCCCTTCAGGTTGCTTCTCCCAACACTTCAGCATCAGGTGATGTCTGAGGTCAAAGTTCATTAATACAAGAAGTGAATGGTTTAACAATATATGTACCACATTTTTAATTGATTATCAGACCTGGGCCAAATGTTTTGTCCTGCTTATAACAAAAACCTGTGCCTTTAAAGCCATGTAAAGCATGTTCAGCTTTGGGCTTGAAGCACATAATTCATTAATAACTAGCGCCATGCGTCTGTACAACGTATGTAAGGAATACATGTTTACAAACATATTACAAAAGCATTACTTTGTTTTGTTAGAAGGCAAACATTCCTAAAGTAAAGCTAGTTATGTCCAATAACAAACCCCCTTGAACATTCTGGGCGCACAAATAAACAACTAGGGTAGTTGAGAGGTTTAGCAGACTCTCCACACCACTAACAATATCGAACTAGGGTAGTGGGTCTGGGGCCCCCTTGGTTTAGAGGATGAAACCCCCTGAACCTCCTGGGTGTTACATTAAGACTCTCTACATCAACACAAATAAAGAACTAGGGTAGTGGGTCTGGGTCCCCCTTGGTTTAGAGGATGAAACCCCCCTTGGTTTAGAGGATGAAACCCCCTGAACCTCCTGGGTGTTACATTAAGACTCTCTACATCAACACAAATAAAGAACTAGGGTAGTGGGTCTGGGGCCCCCTTGGTTTAGAGGATGAAACCCCCCTTGGTTTAGAGGATGAAACCCCCTGAACCTCCTGGGTGTTACATTAAGACTCTCTACATCAACACAAATAAAGAACTAGGGTAGTGGGTCTGGGTCCCCCTTGGTTTAGAGGATGAAACCCCCTGAACCTCCTGGGTGTTACATTAAGACTTTCTACATCAACACAAATAAAGAACTAGGGTAGTGGGTCTGGGCCCACCTTGGTTTAGAGGATGAAACCCCCCTTGGTTTAGAGGATGAAACCCCTGAACCTCCTGGGTGTTACATTAAGACTTTCTACATCAACACAAATAAAGAACTAGGGTAGTGGGTCTGGGGCCCCCTTGGTTTAGAGGATGAAACCCCCCTTGGTTTAGAGGATGAAACCCCCTGAACCTCCTGGGTGTTACATTAAGACTTTCTACATCAACACAAATAAAGAACTAGGGTAGTGGGTCTGGGGCCCCCTTGGTTTAGAGGATGAAACCCCCCTTGGTTTAGAGGATGAAACCCCCTGAACCTCCTGGGTGTTACATTAAGACTCTCTACATCAACACAAATAAAGAACTAGGGTAGTGGGTCTGGGGCCCCCTTGGTTTAGAGGATGAAACCCCCCTTGGTTTAGAGGATGAAACCCCCTGAACCTCCTGGGTGTTACATTAAGACTTTCTACATCAACACAGATAAAGAACTAGGGTAGTGGGTCTGGGTCCCCCTTGGTTTAGAGGATGAAACCCCCTGAACCTCCTGGGTGTTACATTAAGACTCTCTACATCCCCACAAGAAGTATTGTAGATTTAACTCACATGTCATCAGGACAGTTGTCTGGTCTATCCAGTCGTCCACCAGCAGTGACATAATGAAGAACTTCTACATTGGTTCTAGCTGGATATGGTTGCTGACCCAATGTCATTACCTCCCATACAAGTACACCAAATGACCTGCACAATCATAACATTCAATATTCATCAATGGCTGGGTTGGAGAAGTGTTGATGTTGTTTTGGTGGTGAGTGGGAGGAATAAGAAGGTGTGTGCAGGGTTAGGGGAGGGATTGATATACAACTACACACCAAACATCATGTTGCACAGTGAAGACATCATCCATTAGTGGCTGGAGTAGAAAGGTAGTGATGTTGTTTTGGTAAGGGTTGGGGAGGTATTAGAGCATGGGGAATGGGGCAGAGGGGTAGGGCTAGGGGAGGGACCTCTAGAATACTACATGTACATACCACACATCAGACTGCACAGTGAAGACACCATCCATCAATGCTTCAGGACACATCCATCTCACCGGTAACAAACCCTCTCCTTCTTTGCGGTAGTAGTCGCTCTTATAGATATCTCGAGCTAGACCAAAGTCACCGATCTTAACAACTCGATCAGGGCTGAGGTAATCCTTGACAGATACCAGGCAATTTCTAGCAGCTAAATCCCTGTTAAATTAAAAAGAAACAATCTTCATTGACGAAAAACACAAATAGTTCCTGGAGGTGGTTAGGAAAGCTACTTCTTCTATGAAGTTGATGATCAAAAGTGAGAACAAATTAAATTTGTAACCGTTCCACCAACATTACATCCTGCTACTGTCTGCCAAGGTTACCATTACAAAAAATGTTATAAGTGTAAATGCTGCATTGTCTAAAACTCCCTATTTGCTCAACTATCCTGCTCTACTAGCCGGCTCCTAGTGGATGATACTCATAGCCCAAATTGGTTAGTATAGCCCTTAACTTGAAGTACATGTAGTTGTCCGTGGCCTTGTGATGTTAATAGGTCAACTCTCATAACAAAAATATATAACAAAACTTTTTCTTTTTGCATATTTCTGTTTTTAAATTTTGGCCAGAGATTCTGCTGCTGCGTGCGCGCATATGCATTGACGGGCAAACAATGTATACATTCAAAGTAGCTGGTATGCGCATGAAACCAACATAATATGAGGCATAATGCCAAACACCAACCAATTTCCAGATATGGTATTGTCAATTGTCAAAGCTCATAGACTAGTCCTTGAATATATGTGAATTGCCACGCAAAAGTTTAACAGCCTCATGTTGGCTCTGAAACATGAGAAGAACATTTCTAAAAAAATAACAACGAAAGAAAAATCACAAGTTCTGATGAGTTTACCTGGGTTTTTTTCTTTTTTCCATTAAATGCATTTATTAATGGGAACATATCATTGTGATGGCTCGGTCTGTGTGGCAATGACCTTTGTTGGTGGCTGGTCATTGTTAATAGACCTTGGCTTTGATTCAGACATCTAGTCACAAGTCGTGTATTTCCTGTCATTGTTGGTCACACTATTCTTCTCTGATTAATGCACACGGTTCTCATGTGTCTCCTGCCAACTACCATCCCTAAATATTAAATGGTGTCATTATCCGATTAACTAGTATGAAGTATAAAGATTGTTCACCTATGAACGAATTTCAGGCTTTCCAGATAGCGGCATCCCTTTGCTACATCCATGACGATATCAATAAGATCCAAGGGGCTAAGACGGCAAGGAGTGATGGATGTTCCTCTGGCTCCACGAAGATAAGACAAAAGGTCACCTCCTTCCATTAACTCAAGAATGATGAACTGAGGATCATTGTGAAGACATACACCAAGTAGGCCAAGTATGTGTTTGTCATTGAAGTTACTGCAATGAAATCATAAAGATTTAATAAATTCCTTCTCTATCAGTAATCAGTTTTTGTAGTGCTTTATCTACAGGCGTCCCAAAGCACTTATTATAATGTTTGAGACAGGTTTGCTGAACTTGTTGAGTTGTGAGACCAATGCACCTTGTAAGGGTCTACAAGGTGATGTGATGCAATCTGCTGCCAACCATACCAGAAACACTGAAGCAAACCCTTCTCTTAATGATAAGTGTAATGGGCTACTTTACATGCATTACACAGGACCAGCGGCAATACATGTACATCCCGTCCGATGGATGAAATAATAATGGTCAAGTGTCTTGCTTAAGGGCACAAGTGTCAAGACTGGGACTCGAACCCACACTCTGCTGATCGGACACATGAAAATACTACTAAAAATAAAAGGCATTAATATAGAGCTATACAAAGACGAAGAGCTTTACAAGAGACAAGAAAACAAAAAGAAACAGACAAGTTGACAAGTTAAGATTGATCTTGGAACAAGAATTTGTTAAGGAGGTGTTTGAATATAGGCACTGAGACAACCTCACTCAGACAGGTAGGTAGATCATTCAACAGGTGCAGGGAGGCCACTGAGAATGAGCTTTCCAAAGCTTTTCTCAAGCAAAAAGTTGTGGCTGAGAGGTCTAGCTCAATAGACTTAATTTCTGGGGTTGTAGGAAGCAAAATGTGGGTTTGAATCCCAGTCAGGGCATGTGCATCTTTGAGAAAGGTCCTTCACTACAATTGCTTCGTTCTTTGGATGAGATGTAAAGCTGTAGGTACAGGTGTTGTGTTATGTGCACAAAAGAAACCAGAACAGACATCATGAAAGAGACAGGGCTTGGCCTGGTGAATCTGATGACTCAATGTACCCCATCAATGAAGTATTAAGGGAATGTTTTTTTGTGAATTAGATGAATCAACGTACCCCATCAATAAAGTATTAATGGGAATGTTTTTTAGAATTTGCTGAATCAACATACCCCATCAATGAAGCCTC
This sequence comes from Leptasterias polaris, assembly GCA_037783415.1. Classification (NCBI taxonomy): domain Eukaryota; kingdom Metazoa; phylum Echinodermata; class Asteroidea; order Forcipulatida; family Asteriidae; genus Leptasterias; species Leptasterias polaris. The sequence continues at coordinate 389,681 of JAZGTN010000019.1, forward strand.
CTTCAAGAACTCTTCCTTCTCTTGGTCAGTTGCTCCTTGTCTCAGCGTCTGGAACAAAACCACAAACATTCAACTCATAAAACACTCATAACAACACTTAAATCTAATTTCTTCATAATCTGCCCTCTCCGTTGTTTCTCCAAATCATGATGCTGAACTTGAGGTTGTTTCATCCAGAAAACTTCTAGGAGTAACAATTGAAAACCTCAAATTGGACAAACAAGCCCAACAACTGATTTGCAATGGCTCAAATAGAGATAACATCCTCAGCAAGCTGAATAAAAACTGGCACATTTAGTCTGGAAAAAAGTAGGAATATCTCATTATAAAGTACAATGGCTGACCTACATGACCACATGGTGTAGGCTTTTATAGACATTTCTGGCTATTTAATAACTATTTTCCATTTTTTCAAAGGGCAAATAAATCAAAAATTATATTAAAATAGGAAGAACATTTGATTGATTTTCTGATTTACCTTGACTGCTACTCTAGTCTCTCCTGAGTCAGTCCCAAGTATATCAACAGCAAGTCCCTCAAATACCTCACCAAACGCCCCACTACCAAGAAATGTGATTAACTTCAGCCTCTCCCGAGGGAAGATGGGTAATTCAACCTCAGCTCCGTCCGTTGTTCTGAAATATTAATAAATAATTATGTAAATAATTTTAACAATCTTAAATTCAGACAAGTTTGCATTGTTCATGTTTCAATAGTGATATCTTCTTCTCAGAAATGAAATAAACACGACTGAAACAAAATGAGTAGATGTTGACTCACGTGACTGCATATAGTGAGTTGTCTTTCTGTACGATGGTCATTGGGTATTGACGCAGTGTTGCCAGCTCAGTATCTGTTCGATATGAAACTGACACTCCGTGTTTCCACTTGGCATCCTTTTTCATCTTACGACGAATAACTGCAAACAAATTACAATCAAGATTTCACTAAATACATGGCATAGTTTGACAGTGTCCTCCCTTAACAGTGGTCTGCTGGCCAGATGCAAGTTAACAAACCTGAGAAGCAGTCAAACTTTACGCTTAGTTTTCCAACTGGCTAGTCAGTGTTAAAAAGCATTTCTATTTCATTTGAAATATGTACTAGTGAAAAAGCTAACAGTTTTGTGAAATGACAAGCTAACTGGTCCTGCTGGCCAGTGACTAACAAAAGATAAAAACAAACGCGCTTGGCTCTCTCCAATTGTATGAATTTTACAACCATCATGTAATAAACTAAATGGAAAAATTACTTGGTAAATTTTCAACTAATCTTGGGTTGAGCAAAGACAAATTTACTGGAGTGGGACTTAAACATGTGACATCTGGATGAACATGCCGGCGCTCAACTAACTTAGCTATCAGGCCCTCAGAGATCACCAGTATAGGAAACTCATTTCTTATTACAAATGGACACAGGGAACATGACATTAATAGAAAGGTTGCACTTACTGACAGTGATGATGATAATGGCCAGAAGAACTAAGAGAACCACCACAGCTCCTACTATAATGAACAGCATCAAATCTGTAGATTCTTCTGCAACAACAAAAAGTACCTATGTTAAATAACCTTTCATTAAAAAAAATAATAAATCAAGGCAGAGTACAATGGCCATTTGTAAGAAGCTTTAGTTTTCTCCGTGTTCACCCTTCATACCCAAGCTTACTATCCCATGCCTGATATGGAGAAGAGGGTAAGCCCCCCCCCTCCAATGTCCCCATACTTTAACACAATAGTTTCCTCTTGTGCAGAAGTATACCCCCCCCCCCCCCTTATATCCTCTAAAGAGTATCCGAGATTCCAAGCACACAATGAAGACACAGTATTTGCCCATTTCGAGCATCAAGTGATGAATGAAGCTTACAATGGTTGCAAAGAAATTCATGACTCTGCCTACTGTGGAACTCTGCGCTTACAGCCCATAAAATTGTGTGCTTTACAGAGCACTGTAAGCGTAACAGTACATTGTTGCTTCTTCTATTAGGTGAAATATACATAAGAAGGAAAGAAATCACCTTTAAGAAGATCGAGTACTTACCTGATATAACAAACACCTGAGACTGACTGGTTGCACTGAATGGTCCAATACCCTGAGCTGATTCAGCTGCAACATGGAAAACATACTCCTCTTGACTTGTTAGATTAACAGCTCTCCAAAGACGCATGGGGCCATTGTACACCGTCTTCCAATTGCCTTGATTTGGTCTGAACAGAAAAACACCATGTACAGTACATGAGTAAGATTTTTGCATGGTGGAGATACAATCTAGTAAGGGAGCATGGATAAATTATGTCACGGGAACGGCCGCGTCCCACCGCGTTCCATCGCGTGACAACTCCAACAAAAGAAAACCAACCCAGTGGAACGCGTTCTCCTGCAACCGCCTGGTCTTGAGGGAGACTCACTGTATAACAAAGGAACAATGGTGTTGGCCAAATGCCATTGTGTAGTTATAATCGGCTTAATAGTTAGATAAACCCTAGGGTTTTTTTTCCACTGCAATTAAAGTCTACTGTCATTTCAATTTAAAAAAAAAGAATCCAAGTAACTGATAGTAATTGTATCTCCGGCCTAGTATATTTTCAAGGGTTTTTAAGAAGAAAAAATAAATAAATCCTAGCCTTTATATTAGCTGACATTGTAATAATGTACATCAAATTATAATAACTCCCGTGACAAAAGAAGATAAATATCAAAATAAAAGATGCGGTGTTACAATTAAACTTCTCGTGTACATGTATTGAAATTATTCATATCCGCTACCGATTTATCTTTCTTTATTGGCCCTTTGCTGACGGACCTGAGCACTCTATAAGAGGCCACTATTATTAATATTATTTGGGATTATTGGGATTTTGATATGTCAGATAGACAGCGGTGGGAATGCAAATGCCGCCCTGTAATTATTGCATGTGATAAAAAATGCTGCAATAAGGCGACACATTGTTTTATGGGATAACTCAGAAAGAAAGAAATTATCATTTCAAGATCTCTTTTGTTTTAAGAAATGTAAACCTTTTGAAATATGTGGAGTTAAGTACTATATGCCATAAACAAGGTTTCAGTGACTTACATGACAAATAATAACTGTTGTCATATTGTGGTGTTTTACATTACAAATGATGACTGTCGCGCTTTTGTAACAACTAATAACAATCACCATTCTATTCTACCTGATTCAAAACCCACTAATTTTGTGGTAAAAAGGGCAGTTAAAAAAGGCCAAAATCTCTGGTTATCCGTTGCAGAATTGTCACCAGTTCAACTTTTTTTATGGCAGTAGCATAGCTTTAGGAAAACTCGAGGGTTGGCTGTACATGTACATCTGTCGAACCCATTGTCTGAGCTAGACCGCAAACACTAATCCTTCACCCCTTTGTAGGCTACTTAAGAGCTGCCTTGTCCACGTAATCTGAACAACAAAAGGCACCAACAATAGAGTTCGATAATGAGGGAACCTACAAATCACTGGAGCGCTTAATCCATCTTGGGACTGCTGCATGACAATTTTGGAACGACCGCGTTCTGGAACGAGTCTGCACGCGGCCGCGTTCTTAATTTATCCATGGTCCCTAAGATGGTGTGAATTTTCCACTGTACTCACTTTGCTTGGAGTATGTACATCAAATCTCCTGGACCATTAACAAGTGGGGCATCCCAAGTAACATCAAATAACATTTTAGAATACTTCTCAATCTCTGGTGGTGGTATGGCTCCTGGTAGTCCAGCTAGACATACAAATAATAAACAACATTTGAATCTAGTGAAGGAATGTAGAACAGGGGACAATAATAATATTATTAATATTATGATAACAATATGCAACTATTAGGCATTTTGTCAAGCAAAGTATTACACTGTTATTACACATGTTCATTCCTGAATTGATTTCAACTCCTTAGGAGTATGCAGCCCCAGCACCCTAATGGGCACACAAGTGCATCTCTACTCTCGCAGGTGCCTATTTACCACTGGGTGATGAGAAGCAATTTTAGTTCAGTGTCTTGATCAAGGACAAAAGTGTCATGACCAGGATTCGAACCCACACCCAATGACTCCACCATCAGAACTTGAGTGTGCTACGTCATTCCATTCTCTACTCCGACAAGATGATTTTACATTAATAGCTTTTTAAATCAAACTTGCCATTGTTGTCCAATTTCCACTGACAGCTCTTGTTCAAACTCTTTCCTAGCTCTGTTGTAAATGATTTGCCAGTATGAATCCCTAAAATGCCTTTATAATTCTTTGATTAACTTCTTGGTCTACCCATGCAATTCCTTCCTACAATTCCTTCATGCATGTATTCCTTTATAACTTCTTGTTTAATCCTTAATTATGCCTTTTTGAATTCTATGGTTGCATTCCTTGATTGGAATTTGTAATTCCTTCATATAATTCCCTGATATGCCTTTGGACTCCTCAATAATTCCTTGATAATTCCTTGATAATTCCTTTATGCCTTATAGAATTCTTGGATAATATGTTCCCACACGTGCCGACACTCTACCAACTGAGCTATCTAGCCCCTTATTGGCAGTCTTCCTATTTTGTCAATATCTTTGTTCTAGGGGCCAGTCAGAAGCCATTCAACATGTACAGTGTAACTACCCTACAACCAGGGATCACACCCTTGTGTCTACAACATCGCTTTGAATGGTGGGATTGAGGAGTAATTCTACATACCTGCAGTCTCATAAGAAGTGATTCTACTCAGATCTGTTGAGTAGTCATACATCCGTCCAGTGAGATAGATAACATTGGCTCGTACATGATAGTGAGAGTACGGTAGAAGCCCAGGTAGAACTTGACTGTACATTATGTTTCCTGTTGTATTAGTATAGTTGATACTAATCCATAATTCTGAATTCTTATTGCTACTGGGCTCTGGCTGCAAATAATAACAGAAATTAAAGTTCAGTGATAGATTTGAGGTTTGATTTACACAAATAGTCGGAATCATGTTAGTCATGAATGGATGCTTTTTGGGGGCTGAGACCACTTGGAATATGCGTAGAGTGAATCAACCACAGGACCAATTTAAGTATCCATATTGGATATATCAATATATTATTTGGATAATTCAAAGTCACACTTCCAGGGGTTACGATCGAGCAACAAATTGTAAGAGAAAATGGTAAGAGGAGATCCTACACCACTGGGAACAAGGTTGAGGTTACATGTATTTCAATGGGTAAAAAAGGTGGCTTACCCCTAGGTCAACATATCCAGCGTAGAGGTACTCCAAGGTATGTTGCATAACGCTATCATCACTTGGTGAGATCCATGAGATAACTAACTCATCAGAAGAACTGGAGACAAGCTGAACAGACTGTGGAGGCTGGAAGGTTGTTGATGTCATGACTTCACTCAGACTGGATCCTTCCCCAATCTCTGGAAATGTCTCAATCTATAACAAACATAAAAGACAAAGGAGGCCAGGTACCAGACAATTGTTATAAATAACTATAATAATAATAACTAGAATAGCAAAGCTGCCATGGAGAGCTGCCGATCGCCCGATAGAAAAACAAAGACTAATAGAAAAGTCAATCATTTGATCAACTGATGTTAGGGTGGGGACATTAACAGGTATGCACTTGACCATTGCGTACTTGTTTTAAAGTGGCAGTGACAGTGGGGGGCTAAGGATGGGCGAGGGCTGACAAGGAAGAGACACAAATAGATACGAAACAAACAATAAGATTCATAGACACACCCAACACATTGCATACAACAGGTACACAATGTGTTTGAAGTGTGTGTATATGTACAGATAGTGTCACCAAACTTGGAAATTGTTTACCAAGCCAGAAATGTTTTACTACTACACATACATGAACTACTTGCTTTCCTTTCTTTGCACTTGTCTTTCTTATTTGTTAAGATAGTTATAAACAGGTGAGGAACAATTAATGAAAATAATAATAAACACACTTCCACCACAAAGTACTCAAAGTGTGTTATAAAGTATGGGAACAATTGGGGGACACCCTCTGCAACATATCTGGCATGGTATACAAATACAGTGGTCATTCAAAAGATACTGGCCTAGTTCTAACACTGTCTGACACATATAGTAACAACAAATTCTAAGATGAGTTCTCTCATTCACAGCTCTGGTATGTCATCAAAGACAAACATTTACCAGAGTAGATGCATGTAAATTACATGTACTTAAGTAGATCAGGCTCAGAATAGAAAGCCTTTACAAGAAACCATTGACTTGACTAGATGGAAGTATTTCAATTACAATACTCATCCATGTGCAGGTATGTACAGATGCATGTATACATGTGTGCATGTGTGAAATAATGGGCTTACACAATTCTCAAGAAACTAAACAGTAGAAATAGACCATGTGTTATTGTGTTGTTTTTTTGTCATTGGGGTAGGCTCAGGATGGGGAAACAAAAAATGTAAGCGTCTGTATTTAACAATTTTATGGGAAATTGGGGTTGTATCCAGACAGGTGAGGAAACAATTAAAAAACAGAAATATCAAGGAACACCAAATATGACAGCATGGTGAAAAAAATTGAGGAATTAGACTGCATTAAATCTTTGTGTCAGTAGCAATATTTGATTCAAGTTTCAAGTCAGTACATCATTGCAATAAGGAGTTATGGCCGTTCAGGATTTTCATTGTTTTACATGTAGATCATTCAAAAATCTAAAACTTCAATTTTTTAGTTCGAGTTTGGCTCTTTACAATCCAAAGGTCACTGTTTAAGAATGTTAAATAATGTTAAATAACATTTCCTGAAAAACATTGTTGGGGATAACAAAACATGACTGACACTGTATAACAATCTCACTTGGGCTTGTACATTCCATAACACAACTCAACACTTAAAGGTTGGAGCTTATAGTAAACACTTTAACATTTCCATTGAATGCGGACGGCCGGACGTCCGTCCGTCCGGAGGACAGACGGAAAAGGTCATTACATAGGCTCACTCTGCTTCGCAGCTCGCCAATAATAATAGTGGCTTCTTATATAGCGCTCATATCCGTCACTCAGTGACGCTCAAGGCTCTTCAACAGTCAGTATTTTCCTGCAAGTGAAGCTACTTTTTAAAATTTGAGACCTATTCCTTTATATAGCACCATAAGTAATAATAAAGAGCTGTGTTGATGCCAAATACTAAAACTAAACAATGTCTTTAAAAACACAAAGTAGTCAGAGTTTGTATGTTTTGTATACTGCACAAGAAGATCCTTGTGAATCGAATACTGCGCGCTCCAAAATGTAATATAGGAGTCTTATAGGGTGAATAATGATGGTAGTCAAAGTGAGCATAAAGTTTGAGATTGAGACACAAAAGGAAACACATTTGGGGGATGAAATTGATTTAAAGTCAATTATTGTAAATATACATGAAATTGCAGATCTAATCTCACATGCTAGCTGCATTGGTATCGTAACGAAAGGCATTGACATCAGTTATTTCTTCAGTTATTTTGGTGGAGTACATTATTTGGTGGAGTAACATACGTCAAAGCTGCCAACATTTGCATCTTGCAATTAGGAAGATTTTGTATAACAATCAGAGAGGTATTTAGAGTAACATTCAACATAATAGGGAAAAAGTGTCTGGAGATTTTCATATTGGTTCATCAGAACATGCACAAATTTGTGTGTTTTTTAAGGAACTTTCTGCAGAATTTGGATCAGTTGGCAACTCTGCATACGACACGCACGTTTTCAAACCTACCTGGAAATGATATTCCTGAGCCCCAATCAAATCCCCAATATCAGCCTCAAATCCAACCTCTGAAATATTCCTCACGGCTGAGTTGTCACGTACTCCAATAAAATCAGTTCCATTGGTCATGTAAGTGAAGCGTATGTTGTAAGTCAGTGTTTTGATTGGTCCATTGGGTTCAGATGGGCGGAGCCATTGAACTTTCACATTGTTTGGATCCAGGACAATGACAGTGACATCATGAGCTTTGCTGGGTACTGCAAAGAATAGTATAGAGGTAACCAGGAATAAAAAAACATGACTCAAACTCACACTCTGCTGATCAGAAACACCAGAGTAGACATGCCACTATTAACCAAAATAACATAGTTGAACACTACCAAGCGTTGTCTGATTTGTTGATATTTACCTCCAATGCCAGTCATGTAGATGGCTTCAGGACCTAACGTTGGATCAGTAACAGTGTAGTAGTTATGAGCTGATACATTGATACTGTACTCTGTAAAAGCGTCTAAGCTATCCAGAAGAACAGATGACTCTGAAGTTGTCTGATAGAAAAGGAATGTGTACACTTATGATAATGTTAAATTTAGGTACCAGGCAATCTTAGGCTCTAAGCTGTCCAAAAGAACTAAAGTTGTCTACAAGAAAAAAGGAATTTGTACACAGATGACATTGTTAAATTTAGCTACAAGGCAACCATGTTGGAAGCTAGTGGTGGGACATGAGAGTTGTGGTTATGTTTTTAGACTTCCTGACATGGCCTAGAACTCTTGTTGTTGCATTGTTTAATACCATTTGCAGTATAGCACATCTAACATTTAACTAGTGTATGTCTTATTAGTGTTCATTAATTAGGGAATAACAGTGTGGGTAGCCGGTCTTCACTGCGTGGTAATGACCGGGGTGGTGGCTGGCCGCTGTTAATGGACAGAGCCGAAGGCGAGGTCCATTAACAGCGGCCAGCCACCAACCAAGGTCATTACCACGCAGTGAAGACCAGCTACCCGCACTGTTATTGCCATTAATAAATACCTTTAACGAAGAAAAAGGGTAGTAATCATCAGAATTTGTGATTTTTCTTTCGCCGTAAATTTTGGAAATAATCCAATCATGTTCAGGGGCCATTCTTTTGGCTGTTCAACTTTTGCGTGGCTCCTAGTCCCCTGCACTTAATTAACTATATCAGAAATGTGCATATTTTGAAGAACCAGACTTTTAAAGTAACAGCACTATAAATAGAAACACTTTGGTTGGTGTACGGCTTTATGCTTTGCATTACCTTGGCTTTATGCACGTACCAGCTACTACCAAAATGATACATTGTCTGCGCGTTTATGCATACGCGCGTGGTATGCACGAACATGCGTGGTATGCGCGTACACGCGGCACCATCCTGTCCTCGTAAAAATAACCAAAAACAATACGCGCAAAGAAACAGATTTGATAGTTTCCGCACAGCAAGCACGGTGCAAAACGAACTTTTACACACCATTGTGCTTGTTTAGGGGCCATTTATTTGCTAGTTTACAGAGCCGATCTATTATCACATGTTAATACACCCCCACGTGACCAGTCCTCGACCAATCAGAATGCACAAACTATCCGAGGTATGTATTAATATAAGATAAATTAATACATGAATTGATGTTTGAATAAATTCTACAGCTTCAAAATCACTTTGGAGAAAGTCTGAGAAATAAATCTGATAACTTACCTTAGTCACTGGCAACACGCCTGTCTCTATCTTCCCATAATGCAGCGTGTACCTGACAGTTGCCATACTAATCCCAATGCATTGTGGTAATACTGCAATGGGGATTATGGTAAGGTTCAAGGCTCTTGTTGTGCTGGACACCAACTGGGCTTGTTGGGAGTAGTTAGAAGGAGCTAAACATGCTGGATCTTTAAAAAAGCAAATAAAACAAACGTTTTGTAGCGTTAGAAAAAAGTAGGATTGGAAACTTGGCACAGTTTTATTTTTCATAAAAGTATGGAAATAAATCTGTATCTGAATTTGAATTTTAAATTCAAAGGAGTTGAAGAGATCATGAATTTCATTTCTGTATCTTAGCAAAGGAGTTGAAGAGATCATGAATTTCATTTCTGTATCTTAGCAAAGGAGTTGAAGAGATCATGAATTTCATTTCTGTATCTTAGCAAAGGAGTTGAAGAGATCATGAATTTCATTTCTGTATCTTAGCAAAGGAGTTGAAGAGATCATGAATTTCATTTCTGTATCTTAGCAAAGGAGTTGAAGAGATCATGAATTTCATTTCTGTATCTTAGCAAAGGAGTTGAAGAGATCATGAATTTCATTTCTGTATCTTAGCAAAGGAGTTGAAGAGATCATGAATTTCATTTCTGTATCTTAGCAGTGCAAGAATAAACCTGTCTCCTTTATTTTCATGTTTAACCCTTTAGAGGCCATTCAGTTGTGTATAATCATCATCATACACCCAGACAGGGTTTTATTGTTTTGCACAAACAAAAGTTATTGTAAAAGTGTCAGATTAATTTTTTTGCTTTAGAAACATAGATACTATGGAAACATGGGAAACATTTGAAATTGTCTATTAAGGTCATGACCTTTACTTTGACCTTTTTGTTGAGTGGAAGTAGGTCACCTCTTGCAGCCATTTGTTGTTGCTCTTGGCATTTTGGTAAAAGCCATTTCTGGCCACTATGGTCTCTAAAGGGTTTTAACTTCTTATCTGGAGAGCATTTTGTAAAGTGCTAAGAGCAGGAAAGGTTAAAGGTTACAAAGTAAGTTACCAGGGTAAGGCTGAAGATTATCACCATAGGCAACCAGAATCGGTACTTCATCAGAAGGTACAACCTCTGACCTGAAATCTTGACCTGTGACCTTATCAGCACTAGCCACGATGCCTTGGTTGTTAGTCCAGTAGACCCTAGTACGGTCAACGGTTAGAGAATCTGGAGGTAGACCTGGAAGAAGAAAAGGAGGATTTAATTATCAATGCTTTAGGGGGAGTTACTGACACATGTCATCTAGTAAAAGTTGGGGGTTTTCTGGCTGCTTTTCAACCAAGTATTGAAGTGCCCTACATTATTACTACCCTAGTTCACTAGGCCTTCACCATTACAGACAACATATCAACTCCTTAGGTGTATGCAGCACTGACAACCAAATGAGCTGATCACTACAATCTTTAATACCGGTTGCTTTATTGTTTATTTAATTTTATAATGAGGGCCCAAATTAATCAGCTACGTTGGATGGGTTACCCTAAATAAGTAAAGTTTTAAATAAAATAGAATGAGAAGCAATTACAGTTAAAAGTCTTGCCCAAGGACTTGAGTGTCACGACACATTTGAACCCACACCCTGATGACTCAGATATCAAAACTTGAATCTTGTCAGCCATGACACACTATGAATATGTAGTAATTGTTTACCCTGACAAGCCTACAGGGAGTCCAGGGACTAGATTGATAATGATATTTGAAAATAATCAAAAGAACTTCATAGAAAAATGTACCAGAATGGATTTGAACCTGCAACCTCCTGATTAACATTCCAATACTGTACTCCAGCAACTGAGCTATTGAGCTATATTTAGCCGTTTGATTCATACTGGGTAGAATCAGCTCAGCATAAAAGCTGTTTTCAACTGACGCTCAGTCAAGCAACAAAAACAAACAATATTACAGGAAGCCATGTTAACAAATAATAATAGTAATTGAGATGCATCCTTGAGATACATACCAGACTGAGCATGATCAGACGCCCTGACAACGAGACGACATACGCATCCATCTAAATCAGATGCCCATACATCGCCCGTAACACTATCAGCAAAAAACAACTCGGCATTCTCTGCATCTGATTGGTCCATAGCTACAGCTCCACTTGGTGTAATACTGCCACTACAGCTGCAAGCCTCACGCCTACGCCTACCACCCTGCGATCCTAAGAGAGGTCGTGAACTCTGACCTTGTAAGTCAGAGGTCATTATAGTTTTACCACTTTGGGTGCTTTGCTCAGTCCAATAAAGATGGCTGTGAATAAAAACAGTAACAAGGGGTACGATTACTAAGGTTTCAGATTGAAAGCTCACAAACAGTCCAATCCACCAGAGAAAAATTCCTGAGATTCCCACAAGCCAATGAAGACATAATAGGCACAATATGAGGGGCACACTCAGTCACATACAACGCAAATGATAATTGTGTGAAAAACTATTAATTAAGAAGAATATCTACCTTTTTGTAGGGTCAACTACAACTCCTAAATACATTGAGGTTTCATTCTCGGTGATTGTAGTCAGTGCTGATTCTGTTGGAACAGTTGTGTCATATTTATAGATTTCATCATCTTGTGTAATGTAGATACAGCGTGATAACCAATCCACTGCTAGGCCACTTGAAGAGGGGAGATTCGAAATCGCAAAAAGCTGTGAACGGGAACAAAAAGGTAACCTTGAGCTGACCTGACTGACTGACATGTGTAGATGCATTCCCAAAATGGTATCATATTGCAGGTGGCATAGGCACAGTGCATATTGAATGGTCAGACAGTAGGAGGGTTAACATTTCAACTGTGAACATTTTGTCACACTAACCTTGCAATGGCTTCACATGAGCAAGGGTGATCTGTTGGGTCAAGTTACAGCAGCTTGGATATGAAAAATTCCAGTATATTACCATAGTCTTGCATAAGAGATGACCTGATCCTAATGCCTCAATGACAACACTAGTTACAGAGACTCCTACATACCTCTTGTTCATTACTGCCATCAAAGTTACTACTCTTAATCATCATCTTAGTTCTATCAGCCCAGATGATGAGTTCCTCTTCAGCAATGAATGCCACAGCAGCAGCTGAGACACTCTCACCACCAAGTAACTCTGTAGTTACCCCAGTGTCTGTGTCTGTCTGTGTTATACCATTAGGACCAATAGAGAAGAGGATTGGAGGTGTGGTAGAGGCTGTAAGCAGAAATGAAACCATGTGTTAAATACAGCTTGGATTGATCACAAAGCAAAATAGAACCATTTGAGCTCTGGCTACGGCTTGATCCCTGCATCATCATGGGTTGAAATATAGGAAGTCCTAAGCAACACCCTTAGCAACAGTCATATCCATAGCCGCTAATTCAGATAAAGGAAAGTTCAGGTTCAGAAGAACAAGCTCCCTGATTACATTCCAGATCCAACCCTCAAGAGAAATATTTCCATCTAAAATCTCGTCAAAGTCGTAAAGGTGTAACTTTACATTTACATCTGAGAGGGGGCAGACGGGGGGAAAAAAATCAAAATATAATAAGTCAAATCATTTTGCAATTTTTTATATATTTTTTTTTATGCAAGTTCGCCCCAAACAAGGCTAAAAGCCACTCTTGGTAAGGGGCTATAAGAGGAAAATTATAAAACATGAAAAGAACTCAGGAGAGCTGGAGGTAGGAATTGATATTCCTCTTGAAACTGTCTAGATTGTAGGATGGAGGGAAACATGCACCAGGCAAGGAGTTCCAAAGAGATGCAGTACGTGGAATAAAGCTGTTGGAATGGCTCTTTGTTCTACATCTCAGCAAATTAAGAGTGTATGGGTGAGAAGAAGCAGAAAGTCTGGTTTCACGCTCAAACACTCTGACAGGAGGAACTAGGTCGGACACACTGGTGGCACATTTACCATGAAAGTATCTGTAGAAAAGACACAGGCTGGCTACAGACCTACGGTGGGAAAGAGGTTGTAACGTTGATCCCAACACTTCACCAACAAGATTAACAATACGCTTCTGCACCCTATCTAGTAAAGATAAATAACAGGCAGAAGCTCCGGCCCAGATGTGACAACAGTACTCCAATAGGGGACGTATAGTTGTCTTATACAGGTAGAGAGTAGCATCAGGAGGTAAGAACTTCTGAGCTCGGTAAAGACAGCCAACTCGCATGGAAGCACTCTTTGCAATGCCTGAGATATACCTTTCCCAACTGGCGTTGGTGGAGATGTCAAGTCCAAGAAGGCGAAAATCTGCTACCTCAGGCAAAGTCAATGGACCCATATGAATAGATGGAAATGTAACATCTCTTGAGCGAGACAGAGACAGAAGTTTAGTTTTCTTTGCATTGAAGGTTACTAGCCAATCATTCCCCCACTTTAGCACATTCTCTAAGTCAGTGTTTAGTGAGACACCAACCTCACAACGAGAAGTGTTGGAAGAGTTAGGGGAAACACAGAAGAGATTTGAATCATCAGCATACATGGCGAGCTGAGACAAAACTTCATCGGGCAGATCATTAATGTAAACAAGAAAGAGAGTGGGACCAAGTACTGAGCCTTGCGGAACACCGGAATTGATAGAACAGGTAGGAGAAGATTGACCCTCAAGGGCAACCTTCAACTTGCGATTGGAAAGGAAAGCAGAGATTATAGATAGCATTCTTCCTGACACACCATATGACTGAAGCTTGTGGAGCAGGCCAGTATGCCATACTTTGTCGAAGGCCTTGGAGATGTCCAATGCTACAACACGAGCCTCACCCCTGCGATCTAAAGCCCTACTAAAATGATCGGTAATTAGGGAAAGCAGGTCACCGGTTGAGCGGGAATGGCGAAACCCAAACTGGCAGTCAGTTAGAAGGTCATTGTCCTCCAGGTATCCAAGGAGCTGTTGATTGACGAAGCATTCAAAGATCTTACTTATTATGGGAAGCAGACTAATAGGACGATAATTAGTAGCTTCAGAACGCTCACCAGCACCCTTAAAGACAGGGACAACGGATGCCACTTTCCAGGATGAAGGAAACACAGAGACTGCCAAGCACATATTGAACAGCTTGGCAAGAATGGGTGAAAGTTCAGGGGAACACATTTTCAAAACAATTACAGGGATTCCATCAGGGCCAGTAGCCTTGGAGGCATCCAAGGAATTAATAATCCGGGCAATCTTCTTTGGAGTGATAAGAGGTTCAGATACAACAGTGGCTGTAAGAGATGGAAAGGCAGGAGGTGGATGCCCCTCATCATTGAGTGTGGAGTTAGATGCATAGTTGTCAGCAAAAAGGTTTGCCTTATCTTGAGGAGAAGTAAGAACTTCGGGTCCATGAAAAAGAGGAGGAATGGAGGACTTGTTGCGGTTCAGTACACTATTGGCAATTCGCCAAAAGTCCCTTGAACCAAGCCGCTGTGATGAAATAGAACTAGCAACAGAGTTGGCATATTGCTTCTTAGCATCCTCTAAAACTCTCTTACATCGATTTCGAGCTTCATGGAAAAGACGCTTACTGTCCAAAGTTCCTAAAAGATGATACTTCTTAAAAAAATGGTTACGATGGGCAATTGCTGCAGCACAGGCCGGAGTGTACCAAGGTTGAGAATGGGCCTTGATCTGGTAGGTACGTGAGGGGATGTAAATCTCCATACCAAGGTTAATCAATTGGGATAACTCATCTGCCGCCAAATCAGGACCAAGACTTAGAATCCACGACCACGGCACATCTGCGAGAAAACATAGAAAAACCATCCCAGTCAGCCTTTCCAAACTGAAAAACAGTACGATGAAAAGGCTGAAATGTAGTTGTTGGAGAAGAATATGAGACGGAAACAGAGACAATCGAGTGATCTGAGTTACCAATTGGAGGCAAGACTTTGGCAACACAGTCATCTGGGTTAGAACACAAGAAGAGGTCAAGCAAGTACCTTCCATCGGAAGCACGATCCGGAATGTGAGTAGGTGATGAAACGATCTGAGTAAGATTTTGGGAGATTGAAAAATTATGTGTTGCTATACCAGGAATGTCAATATTACGAGAATGGGTCAGCCACTCCTTGTGATGGACATTAAAGTCACCAAATACCATGACTTGAGCAGAAGGGTGCTGAGAAATAGCAGAGTCAATGCTATCAGAGATAGCATCAAGCACAGTGCAGGATGATGATGAAGGTGAACGATACAGGAAGAACAGGTAGGTTGTTGAATGGAGAAGTGAAAGACGAAAGCACATGTATTCATGGTTGTTACATTCCAAAGTGCTTTCACGGGCTAAGGGGAGAGTTTCTTTGACATAGACACCCAGACCATGTGATGGAGGGTGGTCAAGGCGATGAAAGATATATCCTGGTAACTTGAAAGAGTCTGAAGAAATGTCACAATTCAGTCTGCTCTCAGATAGAGCTAGAAAATCAGGAGAGTTGTTGAGAACAAAAGACTGAACGGAAGTGAAGTTGGAACGAAAGCCCCTGATATTGGAAAAGGCAATACCAAGAGGCTTTGAACGCCGCGCACGGGCAGGTGGATTTGCGCGAGCAGGTAAGGTTTCTTTATTCTTTGTTTGTGTAGTCATGATTTTTGCATTTATTGGAGAAAAAGAGTCTCAGCTAGTCTTCGGTTTGAAGTCCGCCCAAAACACTCAGAGGAACCAATTGAACTCGTGCGAACACATTGTCGTAACAATGTCACCCCGATGGCCTCAGGAATGCAACCGAAAGTGGCTGCACGGACCACCAATCCATGCATGTCCATGGCAGTACAACCACCTCGACATTTTTCACCTGTTGATAGATCAGCCTCTCAGAGCATTACCACTGAGTTCGGGATCCTGTACTACCAGGCGGCCATGCCCTGCAACATGTTTATTTCCGGTACCCTTCGGAGAGGCGGAGCTCAGATGATCCAGGGAGGGTCCAGGGCAAGTTTCAAGTAAATAGGGTCTAGACTAACTGAGAAGAAACAGAAGGAAAGATAGGAATGAGAAGGAAAGGGGAAAACTGGCAGAACTTCGCCTAGTCCAGAAACAAGGTAGAACCTCTTCACTGGACCACTGCACAAGATGGGGTAACGACGCCAGACGGAAAAAAGGAATTTTTTCCTACCCCCTCCCTAAAAGAGAGAAATTGCAGCACTCCCAAAAATGAATATTGGAAATTTAAATCTTGTGATTATTTTGTTCCTTTTATTATAATTGACTTGAAAGTTCACAGACTGATTTGAATAAAAGTTGTTGTTTTTGCCATATGACTCCATACAGTACAAACCAATGTTCCTAGCTTATATTTCTTTGATCTCATTTAGGAGAGCTCGATGGGACAAGACACTTTGGGGAGGAGTTCAACTAAACTAAAATTGTATTGTACTGTTGCTTATTACCTTTGTCAGCCTGTAGATAATGCAAAATGAACATGTTGGGTGAAAAACATCTGCAGAAAAAAGCTTAAATGTGACGGGCTCTGTGAAAATGAGTCACTTGGGGGGACAATTCACTTTTGAGTTTTATACATGGCTGTAAAGAGCACACAACAAGCTTAATTTTGACATCTCTTACACACTTGTGTCATTTTTGGTTCAAAAGTTATGACCTTTTGAAAAACAAATTATGTTGATATCTGAAAATAACCCCTAATGGAGAAACGGCCCGTTTAATAAAAAAAAATCAAATATTGATGTCAAAAGAGAAATACTATTATTTTGTTTAG
This sequence comes from Leptasterias polaris, assembly GCA_037783415.1. NCBI lineage: Eukaryota > Metazoa > Echinodermata > Asteroidea > Forcipulatida > Asteriidae > Leptasterias > Leptasterias polaris. Next base: position 406,831 of record JAZGTN010000019.1, read on the forward strand.
AGTTCATAGATACCACAATGTTCCTCAATTGCTACAGACTTGAAATTTTGGGGGAAGTTTTATTAGTGTATTCACATGACGATGCAATTTTAATATTTTCAAAACTAATTACAAATGACCTTATTTGCATATCTGAAATAAATTAAAGGGAGACATTTACAATGCCTTGTAAAGTACAAAATAGGAACAAAAGGGTCATTAAAAACTGTTTTTATTCATGTTTATCAACAACAACAAAAGTTTCTATTTAAGAATTATGAAAAGATAGACCCTTAAGAGGCAAGAAACCATTTTATCACAAAATGTTATTTCAATTTTTGTTTCACCCTACCAACACTCAACTGCCCCGTAATTGAAAGTGGGTTGTGCGACAAGCGACTCATTTTCGTAGAGCCCGTCACAAATTGTTATTACTTACCATTGGTTGATACATTTAGGAGTGTAGTTGCTGGTCCACTACCAATAGCTGTAAATCCTTCCACCTAGAGAAATCAAATATAAGACAACACTTGTCAACACTGTGTGCAATATGAATATATGATGTCCACAAAGTGAAGTATGAGGTACTGATTCATAACAAGCTATGAGCCAGATGAAACTAGTTTACAGATCTATCAACTATCAATCAGATAAAATTGCAAAATTCTAGATGTCTTTTCTATGAGCAAGAGGAAACAGATTGAGAGGGCTTCTAGAGCACGACCTTAACCTGGACCTCTGGATTGACTTGATTTGGTCAGGGTTTCTTTTTCACAACTTGTTCCAAAACACTCTGGTTATACAAATTTATACCAAGGCTGGTATTCATTTAGGAAAGTTGGCTTCTTGATGAAATTGGGCCCTCATTCAACGAGACAGAGACTTACCTGAAAATAGTAGACAGAGTCTGGCTCCAAGTTGTCAACTTTAAACTCATTAGTTTCATGATTTATAGTTCTCATCATTAGAGAATCAACAGAGGATCCCCAGTGTACTTTATATCCAAGAAGGACACCATTGACTTCAGCCACAGAATCCCAGCGGAATGTAGCGCTGTAGTTACTCAACCCAGTGTAGATGTTCTTATCTTCAGTTACAAAGGCTCTGGGATTATCAGGAACTGTTGGAACTGAAGAAAAGGGAAAAATACAGGACATCAACTTCGTTTTACAAAAATACCTTCTTTTTTTCATAGGGGAGGAGAAGGGGCAACAGGTAGATTTTTAGTTGGTTTATTTTTGTATAGATTACAAACTATTAAATAGCAGGTTGGCATATAGAATTTAAGTTTTTTCAGTGAAACCATCACAACCTTGTAGGTGTCATTGTCATTGTTGTTACCTGACATTGGTGACAGTCTTGTCACTGTGACTTCCTGTGACATATCCCAGTAAGTGTACGCCATTAGTGTTATTGTCAGTGATTGGAATGGATCGATGCCTCTGACATTGTAAACTGCATCCTAAGGAAAGAAACAAAACAAAAATAAGATGCCACTCAAGTGTCATTTACAGAAACATGTATCTTAATAAACAGGGGGTAGTTTAAAGAGGAAGGGAAATGACCAATTCAATTTTGAGATGTACTTATTTTCCAATAGATAGAGTTCTCATGTGAGTGGGGGAAAATGACAAGTATCTGTGGTATGTGAGGTTCAAATTAGCCCCCACTTATATCCCCATCCTCAACCTACTTTACAGCAAATTTCACTTGCAACTTTAAGAATAAAATAAAAAAACAAAACAATCATTGAAACTAGACATGCAAGTTATGATCGCAAAAAAAGAGAAAATAACCAAGCACATAAAACTCTATATCATGTTGTTCCATTTACTATTGCAATAGCTGATGTTAACACTCATGCTAACCATATGGTATCTCAACACCCAAACTGTTGATTATGGTGGTTCCATGACTGATTGACTAAGATACTTCCTCACTCTAACAAAATCAAACACCATACTGTCACTCAGCATGCAAACTGCTGGACTCTGGTTATGGTGGTATGCCTGATCCAATGTAAAGCATAGTCAGTTTAATACTAGTGCAGTCCTCAGTCCAACAGAATCAAATAAAACATGCAGTTGGATTTTGAGGGTCGTGAGGGTCAATATGGTTTAAAAACAAAACAATTAACTGAAAAGTTTCATTTCAGCGTAAACAAAAAAGATGAACTGCAAATATACTATAAAGATTGACTACCCCACCCCGCCTTCCCTTCCAAACCCCCAGCTAGTTACTACTCAGTACCTTTACTGTAGCGCTTGATGTAACACCAACAGCTATCACACTGATATCATAAAATACTGTTCCATATGTGACTTCACTGCTTGCATTCCATGTAATATTGAAATTATGCCACATTCCTGTAATCTGAATTGAGTCTTCTGATATGGTGGATGGGACTACAGTAGGTACGGATGTAAAACCATCTGAATAACACACAAGGAAAAATACACAATAATAAAAGAAGTTTTCTCGCCAATTTCAAACATGTAACGACAACTATTAAGAAACAGAAATTTATTTTGTTTAAGAATTATACTTTCTATGTTAACAGGGGAAACATTGGAAAATGTCAGCTCTGGACATGACTTTCACTGTGATCTCTTTGGGTGAATGGAAGTAGGTAATATTATACAGCTGTTTTAGGCCACTTCGGGCATTTTGGTACAAGTCGCTTGCGGTACAAGTCGCTTGCGGTACAAGTCGCTTGCGGTACAAGTCGCTTGCGGTACAAGTCGCTTGCGGTACAAGTCGCTTGCGGTACAAGTCGCTTGCGGTACAAGTCGCTTGCGGTACAAGTCGCTTGCGGTACAAGTCGCTTGCGGTACAAGTCGCTTGCGGTACAAGTCGCTTGCGGTACAAGTCGCTTGCGGTACAAGTCGCTTGCGGTACAAGTCGCTTGCGGTACAAGTCGCTTGCGGTACAAGTCGCTTGCGGTACAAGTCGCTTGCGGTACAAGTCGCTTGTGGCCTTTCTAAAGGGTTAAACACCCAGCATTCAACAGTAAATTTCCAAACAGTTTTGCATTCACTACTCAAATAAGATCATTCAAACTCATTAGGTCGCAAAGATCATTCAATTTCGCAAAAGCCAACAGCAAGAGGCTGGTCAACCATTCAATTCCCTTATTCAAAACCATAGCGGATGATATTGAATGATCAGACAAGAAGGTTGACTATAATATTGACAATGGTTTAAGAAGAAGTTACCTGGTAGTGGATGTAATGTAGGTTGTAGTACAGTCAGTGTTGTAGCATCATAGTTGGTATAGAGTGAAGCCAAGGAAGTATTCTCCACATTACCTATGATGATATCGTCTTGTTCATTTATCCATACCAACTTCCCACTGTAGAAACTCACAGCCACTCTCCTAGTAATAAACAACATCAATAAGTTAATCAAATGCAACAACTACATCAACCAACACATATTCAACTGGTAGGGCATCTGCTCTAGAATGGCAAAGGTCACAGGTCCAAATCCCACCTAAGTAAATGCCTATGGGTTTTAGTTATCATAGAGCTTGGGAAAGTACTGAGTATACAGTGCTTTACACTCATCGGTGTATGGGTAAAATCAAATCATTTTTTTTTCCCCCCGATGCAAATTTAACAGTTATTAAATTGTTGCGGTAACCACAGCTAACGTTTAGGATTTGAACTGTCCTTAGATACATGGCAATCTAGGTGGTCAAGTGGTAAGACATCTGCTCCAGCATGGCAAAGGTTGTGGGTTCGATTCCCACCCGAGTAACAAACCTGTATATTTTTTTCACAGGACTGGAAGTATACAGAGCTTAACACACACTCGGGTAAAACCAAATAATATAACATCATTAAGTTTAAATTAAAATTTTCTATTACAAATCCTGAACTTTAAAACAAATACTCACTCAATATTGGAAGAGATCACACTTATTTCTTCCTTGGTTGATGCAGGATCCTCCATGCTATTTATCCAACACACCAAACAGAACAAAATCAAAATAAAAGGCATCACAAGAAAACAACAAGCATGCGAAACGTCATTCAAAAATACATGTAATAAGGGAATAACAAAACATCAAAAAAGAAAACACATGCATCATTCTTCAAGCCGAACATAAATGACTGAACAAAATGCAGAAGGGTTTGTACCAAATCCAGGCAAGAAAATTACATTAAACCGTGCAAGTCTTGCACACGTCCAAACAGTTTTTGGACCACTTTGATCCCACGTTCTCTGCTTTAACTCTTGAAGGAATCAAACTCGCACTCTTTAACAGGTCCCAATGTTCAAACATGCCCAAGACTTGCACAGTCTATACACACAATATTCAATCAAATCAAAGTGTTCAATTACATTTATCTGCCTACTTTATATTGCAGTAATTAAGATTTGAACAAAGAAAATTTAACTAGTGTAGATCTTGAACCTTAAACCTCCAGATTAACATGACGGCACTCTACCAACTGAGCTAACTAGCCCTATGTTGGCGGTCTCTGTTCGGAGGGGGGGGGGGGGGGGGGTGGTGGTGCCAATCAGAAGCCAGTCAAATAACTTTTATCATCTCAAGACTATGAAGCCTTTTGTGCTCCATTCATTCAAAGATAAAGTAGAAATGCATAACAATCTTATCCAAGTCCAAACATTTTGGTGTTCGGTGACCATTAAGTGAATTATATTATTATGTATGTATCTGTTTTCATTCTGTTGATTTTTTTTTATTTTTTTTTTTTTTTATACGTAAAGTTTGTGCTTATAAATTTATTTATTTGTTTCTTTGTTAATTAATCTTTTCTAGTAATTTTTTTTTACATTTGTATATTTAATTTTTATTTTCAAATTTAAAGATTAAGTTATTTTATATTTTCCCTTTCCTGTAATTGGCGGCTCGTCCGCTGTTGGTTTGGACAAAAAAATACAAATACAAATACAAATACAAATAGGATAGAGGTCATTTGTGGTCAAGCTGGCCTAGTGAGCAAGCTGGCCTAGTGAGCAAGCTGGCCTAGTGACAAGCTGGCCTAGTGAGCAAGCTGGCCTAGTGAGCAAGCTGGCCTAGTGGTCAAGCTGGCCTAGAGAGCAAATAAAATCAGCTGTTGCAAGAGGACCTGTTGCATTCACTAATTAATAACCCTTTCTCCCCCTTTCCAGCCTTGATTTTGTCTTTTGTGTTTCCAACCTCTTGTGGTCAAAACAGCCCCATTCCCTCCAACCCCCGTCCCTTGTCTCCTTCTTTATTGTTCATCCTTTGCTTTTCCTTTGTCTTTTCTGCCTCTTTCTCTTTTAATTTATTTCCACTTGACTGCTTCTGTTACACCAGAATACCTGTTTATGGGTGTTGTGTTGTCGTTTAGCCTTTGAGAGAGACTCTGCTAGGGTGAAAACATTAGGCCATTACCTATTTTTGTTTTTTAAACATTTTGACTTACCCAGTACCTGCAAGCTGTGCCCTGAAAAGCTTGAGGATCTGTGCACCGTCCTCGATAACCAGTGACATCCAGTACACAAAACCACCCCGGAGGTCAAGGCTCAAACCAGCAATGAGGTCATCTGATATACCGCTAAGTCGCTCATAATCAAAGCGTTGTTTGTTTGTAAACCGTGAGCATTCAACGGTCTTGGTGGTAGTCCAATACATGTAAGCATTGAGGGAGTCGATTGCCAAATCCTAAAATATAAAAAACCAGGGTTTTACTTTGAGCCAAGTATTCTGATTTATTTCAAACAGTCTCTGGCCCTGTTCCAGCACTGCCTTTGTAGGGGGGTTCCACCTACAATGGCCGGCTCCCAAGAACCAACACTGCCAGCTCCCAAGGGCCACCGTGGCCAGCTCCCGAGGGCCACCGTGGCCAGCTCCCGAGGGCCACCGTGGCCAGCTCCCGAGGGCCACCATGGCCAGCTCCCGAGGGCCACCATGGCCAGCTCCCGAGGGCCACCATGGCCAGCTAAAGAGGGCCACCATGGCCAGCTAAAGAGGGCCACCATGGCCAGCTAAAGAGGGCCACCATGGCCAGCTAAAGAGGGCCACCTGATGGCCAGCTAAAGAGGGCCACCTGATGGCCAGCTAAAGAGGGCCACCTGATGGCCAGCTAAAAAGGGCCACCATGGCCAGCTAAAAAGGGCCACCATGGCCAGCTAAAGAGGGCCACCATGGCCAGCTAAAGAGGGCCACCATGGCCAGCTCCCGAGGGCCACCATGGCCAGCTAAAGAGGGCCACCATGGCCAGCTAAAGAGGGCCACCATGGCCAGCTAAAGAGGGCCACCATGGCCAGCTAAAGAGGGCCACCTGATGGCCAGCTAAAGAGGGCCACCTGATGGCCAGCTAAAAAGGGCCACCATGGCCAGCTAAAGAGGGCCACCATGGCCAGCTAAAGAGGGCCAGCTAAAGAGGGCCACCATGGCCAGCTAAAGAGGGCCACCATGGCCAGCTAAAGAGGACCACCATGGCCAGCTAAAGAGGGCCAGCTAAAGAGGGCCACCATGGCCAGCTAAAGAGGGCCACCATGGCCAGCTAAAGAGGGCCACCATGGCCAGCTAAAGAGGGCCACCTGATGGCCAGCTAAAGAGGGCCACCTGATGGCCAGCTAAAGAGGGCCACCTGATGGCCAGCTAAAAAGGGCCACCATGGCCAGCTAAAGAGGGCCACCATGGCCAGCTAAAGAGGGCCAGCTAAAGAGGGCCACCATGGCCAGCTAAAGAGGGCCACCATGGCCAGCTAAAGAGGACCACCATGGCCAGCTAAAGAGGGCCAGCTAAAGAGGGCCACCATGGCCAGCTAAAGAGGGCCACCATGGCCAGCTAAAGAGGGCCACCATGGCCAGCTAAAGAGGGCCACCATGGCCAGCTAAAGAGGGCCACCATGGCCAGCTAAAGAGGACCACCATGGCCAGCTAAAGAGGACCACCATGGCCAGCTAAAGAGGGCCACCTGATGGCCAGCTAAAGAGGACCACCATGGCCAGCTAAAGAGGGCCAGCTAAAGAGGGCCACCATGGCCAGCTAAAGAGGTCCCACCATGACTGGCTCCCAAGGGCCATTCTTCAGAGCCCAATTTCAAAGCTTAAGCTTCTGCTAAGGAGAAGGATACCAGTTACAAATGCTCCATATGACACGGTATTTTGGCTGGTAACCTTATTCTGGTAAGCACAATTCTGTTGTACTTTTTGTGCTTAGTCAAATCTGTGAAATTAAACCCAGGGCCCAATTTCATAAAGCTCCGTTTTAAAAACAGAAAATACTGCTTAGCAAATTTCTTTGCTACTGCTTAGCAAATTTCGTTGTTAAGCAAATCGATGGGCACCAGTCATAAAAAAATAACTCTATTGAAATTTTGGCTGGTAACCTGTTTCTGCTAAGCAAGACTTGTCTGCTCTTAGGAAGTTTTGGTGCTTACAGGCTTGATAGAATTGAGCCAAGGTATACTACCTGTTGGATACTAGTGCCACGGTACAGCTTGCCAGTAAACCAATCTACAGCCACGGCCTGTGTGTAGGATGTGAATGGTAACTCTACTACTGCCCCTATAGCATCGGACATGTCTGTCTGGAACACAGATCCTGTCTGATCACACCAGTACAATGTTGTCATATCCCATGCCAAATCTGAAAGAGAACAGGAGTTTCAAATGATGTAGAAAATTCAAGAATACTGACTGAAATATTATCACTGAGATTTTTGGCTCTGCATGTAATAAGTGCTTATTCATAAATACTTGGGACATTCTGATTGGCCAAGTTTCATGCGCCTCGGAATAAGTTTAGTCTTAGATAGATGGCGCTTTACAAGTTTTAATTATTATTATTATTTATTATTATGTGATATAAACATGATGAGGTGTGTTTATACATGGCATGTGGAAATTGAGTAAAATGAGGGCACTGTCAGGTGACTGCACAAAGTGCACAAATTTCACAGCTCAATTTAAGTTGGTTGGTCGCATAGTTGGCTTGTGCAAGTGTGCAACTTGCGCAAGATATTTTGAAACTTATGCGCGCAAGTTTGTGTGAGGGGCTACTTAGCATTCAACATGGATAGAAATTCAACACAGAGTCGAGACGAGCTGAGGCTAAGTTTTGTCTCAGTCTTAAACAGCCGTTTCAAACCATGAAGCGTCTTGGCAGTTCATTAAAGGAATTTACCTTCCCATCAGTCCTTCATTGTACAGCAAAGACCCAGCTGTTTAAATAAACAGCTGTTTAAGATCTCCTCTCCACCCTTTCCCCTTTATTAATCTCACAGCAGTAATTAAGTCAGTAGTGTCAGTGGTACATGCAGACAAGCATTCTCTTGAAGACAAACACAGCACACAATGCAGCTTTACATCTGAAGGACTCAAGGACACAGTGCCAAGGACTCAAGGACTGAAACCCAGGTTCTCATAATAATAATAATATTTAAAATTTATATTGCGCCCCTTACATACAAAATGATCAAAGGCGCAGAACACATGTTAAAAAGCACAGAATGGAAGAAAACGACAAAGAAAAAAGACTGATCACCAGGCCAGTGCCCAAACAAAAGTATGGGGATACGTCTGTCCCGCCAACAGTGAACTAATAGTTACTTATTACATAGGCCTATCCCTGCTGGTATCGGTAATGTTTTGACCTTTTCAGGAGACAGACGCCTCTAACCCTATCTATGCTAAAAATCTAAACTAACTGGCAAGGTGACCCATAGAAGAAAGACACACTAAAAAGCGGCTTTAAAAAGGTGGGTTTTTATATTACATTTAAAAGAGGTAAGTTTCTGTTCGCTACGTATATGAAACGGTAGCGCATTCCAAAGCTTAGGGGCTGCCACAGAAAAAGCCCTATCACCAAATGTAGTCAACATTTTACCAGAAGGATAATCCAAGAAAATACCATTATTCCCTGACCTAAGTTGATATGAAGATACTTTCCGGATGGAAACAAGATCCTGTAAGTACTTTGGAGAAAGACCATGAAGAGCTTTGAAGGTCAACAAAAGGATTTTAAAATTAATCCTGTACGAAACAGGCAGCCAATGTAATTGACGAATTATAGGTGAAATGTGTTCAAACCGGTGTGTGTTAGTAACAATTCTGGCAGCAGCGTTTTGAACCCTTTGTAGTTTAGCTATCTGTGACTTGGGCAGACCATACAAAAGGCTATTACAATAATCAAGACGACTGGTCACAAATGCATGAAATTAGTTTTAAAAGAGAGTCTTGTGTTAGGAATTGACTAATGCGTTTGATGTTGTGAAGATGAAAAAAGGCTGCAGAGCAAGCTTTATTGATGTGGGTGTTCATTGTAAGTTCAGAATCAAACCATGACCCCAAATTACGAACACATGTTGTAGGAAAAACTTTAGCATCACCTATCATGATATTGGAAATATTAATTTTCTTCAACTGCTGCTTTGATCCGATGATCAAAAATTCACTCTTAGCATCATTAATTAGAAGCTGGTCATGCAACATCCATTGCCTGATGTCCCTGATGCAATCTTCCATTATAGTTACAGCAGCTTGACAAGATTTATCGTCAGGTCTAAAAGATAGATACAACTGAGTGTCATCGGCATAACAATGAACATCAGGCAGATGATGCTCAACGATGTCAAACAATTTAGAGGCATAGACAATGAATAAAAATGGTCCTAAGCAGGATCCCTGAGGAACGCCACAGTTGATATTAAACTTTTCTGATAAGGTACCTTGAATAGATACGCGTTGACTTCTATCTGACAAATATGACGAAAACCAATCAAGGGCCTTGCCAGTGACTCCAAATTTAGACTGCAGACGTTTCAATAAAATTACGTGATCAACAGTATCGAACGCTGCACTCAGGTCTAAAAGGTTAAGCAGAATAACATGTTGGGAATTCATCCTCATCAGTAAATCATTTTTAACCTTTATAAGAGCCGTCTCTGTACTGTGATGCTTCCGGTAAGATGATTGAAAAACCGGAAACATGGAATGTTTTGACATGTGACAATAAAGTTGGTCACAAACAGCCCTCTCAGTTAATTTAGAAATAAATTGTAAGTTACTGATTGGTCGGTAGTTTTCTAATTTCATATAGAGATTGTTTTTTTTTAACAAAGGGCATATTAAAGCTTCTTTCCAGTCAGTAGGAAATGTACCAGATACTAATGATGAGTTTATAATGTTGATGAGTTTATAATGTTGGTAAGTACTGGAAGCAAAACATCAAGGCACTCACCCACAAGGTTAGTAGGTATGGGATCCAGAGCGCATGATCCCTTAGAAGAATTGACAACAAGCTGTTTTACCTGTGACTCGGTTAATGGTATGAAACTATCAAACAGGATATTACTGGACATTGTTTCAGATGTAAAAGATAACGTTCTGTCAACAGAGGTTGAAACTTCCAAGTCATCAAGTTTAGCATGAATATTAGATATTTTCTTTACAAAAAAGCTACCCATATCATTAGCAAGAGTCATTTTATCTTTAAAAGGTGGAAAGAGGACGTCGTCACTATGCCCAAGCAGCTTTTTAGATGCTCTAAATAATTTCCTCTGGTCGGAACTAGTACTTTCGATAAAGTCTTTGTAGAAATTGCAGCGAGCTTTATTAAGAAGAAAGGTTACCTTATTTCTTATTAGCTTATATTCTGAAAGATCAGAGGCCATGTTTGTTCGTCGCCACTTCTTTTCTGCACGTCTCCTCATCCTCAAGGCAGAGTTGATTTCTTGATTAAACCAAGGTAGACGGGGCCTAGCAGTGACCATCTTGGACTTTAATGGGGCATGTGTGTTGAAGATACCAGGTAGTGTAGTATTATAACATTTCGTAAGCTCCTCAAGATCTTGAGGAGTGTCCCTGCACAGCCTCGAAGAGACTAAGTCACTTTTCAAGCAATTAATGTCAATGGATTTAATATCCCTATAAACAATCTGTTTAGCAGGAAAAGAAGACTTGTTTTGTTGCAAATTGCAAATAACAGAAAAATGATCAGAAAAAAGGTGGTGAGGTGTCGGGGGGCTGTTAAGAACCATGTCTGATTTCCGGGTAATAACAAGATCTAGTGTGTGACCCATCTCATGTGTAGGTTTGTTAACATGTTGCTGGAGACCCATGGATTCAAGAAGTGTTAAAAACCGTATAGTGTTTGGATCGTCAGAAATGTCAACATGGATGTTAAAATCTCCAGTTATTAAAACTGGTTCAGAAGATAAAATAATGGATTCTAAATAATCGGCAAAATCAGTGATAAACCGATTAACTGTACAAGGGTGGCTAACTGAGAAAGGTGGCCTGTAAATGATTACAAGTCGTAATTTAAACGAATTAATCCCTACAGACCATTCTGAAAACTCAAATGAATCTAATTCATCTCCAGCAATTTTCTTGACATTCAAATGATCACGAAACAGCAAAGCAGTGCCTCCCCCACACGGTTTTTCCGGGGATGATCTAGCAATCTAAAACCAGGTGGAGTTGCTTCAACCTTGTGGGCAACATCCATATCTGTAAACCAAGTCTCTGTAAGGGCAAACAAATCAGCCTTACTATTAATAGCGTAAGAAACAAAATCAGCTGTTTTATTTCTAAGAGATCTGGTATTTAAGCAACAAAGTTTAAATAGATCATCAGAGGAATCGGCAGGATTTACAACAATGTGTTTAAGGACAGGAGTACGGTTTTCCAAAGCTAACCTATTATGAACATAATCAAGCCGGTGACCAATGTGAACAGGAATTTTACACCTATAGTTACAATGACCCACTCTATTACCCCTGAACCGAAAAATTCCATTCGCTTTCAGAATCGAAAACAATCCAGGCTGAATGGAGTGATAAAAAGTCTTACGGATGTTAAAAAGCTGACTACGGGAATACATTATAGTTGTATTACTAGACATGTTAGAATGCGAATTTTCTGTATGCATAAAATGCAACTCGTCATTGCTAGTGCATCCAATACGAGGGCCTGGGTTAACAGAAATATCCATAAATATTGTTATATCCTGTGGAGGGTCATGACCAGGAATAACTAGAGTAGTTTGGCCATGTTTGGACCATTTGACTAATGGAACTTATGAGAATTTGAATCCAGTACGGCACAGCTGTAATGTTACCCCATGACAGGGTGTGATTGGCACAACAAAATTAGTCAGACACATGTACTGATCCGAAGACACAAAATACTCATTTCTGACAGTCTCAACATCAGCAAAGATTTGAACCAGTTGTGACTTATGTATGATAAAAAGCAGATGTAAAAACACCAACAGACGAGCACGGGCACTAATGGCAACAGCCATGGTGAATACACGTTACAAAATAGTGAACTCGACCGGAGATAAAAAACACATCAAAAACATCAAAATAACAAGCAATACGTATCGGATAAAGCACCAAAATATATCACAAATAAGCACAGAAAGCTTACCAAACACGTCAACAATAAATAAAAAGACGATGCCAAAAACTCAGCAAAGATTAAACGGATAAAAATAAGCAAGCACTGGCAGAGAAAAATAGAAAGTGGCAGCTACAGAACAGCGCCCTCATGTACACCGCCCTCAGCGCCCTCATGAACTTGGGTTCACTGTACAAAAGGGTTGTCCCTGATACTACAACAACATGGGAGTACAGAGCAGCATTTACATGTTGTCATAGCCTAAAGAGTGCTACATACTTGTCAAACTTCTTTGGTAAGGTAGCTGGTCTCAAATTACCAGCGTACATGTGAAACTACTTATTTCACGTGAAATGCCACACCAAAATATCAAAGGCTAGTCCATTTTTTGTTTCTACTCAAATGTCTATGCACTTCCATTTGTTTCACAGGATAAGATTTTAAGATTACATGTGTACCTCTAATGTTTGTCTGATTGATGACGTTGTTCAACCCTGTACCGTCTAAATTAATTCTCTTGACTCCGTCCGTTGAGGCAAAGATGACGAATGGATCTACAACAACTATACATTGAATAAAAAAATGAAGATATAGTTTGCAATAAGGACTTTAGGATTAATAATCATGAGAAAATAGAATTAGCTGTTGCAAACTGCTTACCAACCAAAAGGACCTGTAGTATAAATGCAAAAAAATAGTTAGTGGCCTGACGTTTCGACCCTAGCAGAGTCTTTCTCAAAGGCTAAATGACAAGATACAAGCATACAAGGGTGACAAGAGCAGTCAAGTGGAAATACATGAATAGAGAGAGTGGAGAGAGAAAAGCAAAAAGCATTCATAAAAAGCAGGGATTATGGAGACAAAGGGGGGGGGGAGGTTGGAGGGAAGGGGATGGCTTGACCACAAGAAGTTGGAAACACAAAGGACAAAATGGAAGGTTGGAAGAAAAGTAAATAATTTGTTAATAGGGCAGACTAAAAATGGATATCTGTGGGAGAAAGGGAGAAGGCAAAGACAAAAGGTTTTTAGTCATTTCCTTCGAAACGTCAGGCCACTAACTATTTTTTTGGATTAATAATCATCTAACAAAATTAATTAGTTTCATTCTTAACCTGTTAAGTGGCCACACAAGCATGGTGTGCCTTGGCCAAGCTGTTTACTGCATTAGACTCAAGTTTGGATGGTTGTTTCATCAAAGTATGGGTCAAATACTGGTCATTACAATTGTGTCCATTATTCAGGCCTGTGAGTGGACCCTTAAAAAAAGAGCTGAAACACTACATGATGTAAGAATGATCGTGGAACGTCAAGTGAGCGCGCGTCACGCATTTACGCTGGTCGAATTGGGGCACCCCATTGATCCAGTAACTAGGCTTATTTCACATTAATGTAGTTGTACATTATTGTTGCCAAGCATAAGACCAAAAAGTTTATAAAAAAAAATATAAAAAAATATATATATATTTTTTTTTTACGAAAAAAAAAGCGGAAATAAAAAATCGGCAAAAAAAGAAAAAAGCGGATATCCGCTTTAAAGCGGAGATCTCACAGGCCTGATTATTGCTTCTCTTATACCAGGTGTATAAATGGGAAACTGAGAGGGCTGAGACGGTATTATGTTGGATTAACCCCTTAGTGCTAATTTAAGTTGAGAAAGTTTGAGGAATGGTCTAAGTATGACCAATGAACAGTGATAATAACGTTGTAGAGCACCTTGATCTAGCTACTAGGATATGTGAGCTGTATAAGAATCAAGTATTATCATTATTACTTCTATTATTAATTGCCCATAGCAGCAGCAAACAGCCACAAGGTTCCACAAACTCAACTAAAAAGTTCATAACTAGAGCATCCTCAAAATGTTTTAGATTTTCATTTTTGGGGGGATGGGTTAAGAATGTCCGGGATACCCAGGAATATCCTGTCATGTCTGCTGGGGTTATGGGTGCTTCTGACAAAGTCTGTGTCTGTGTTTCACCAACCAGATTTTAAAGTCCTTCCAACAAATCTGTCTGACCATGGTCCTTTGCCAGCCGTTGAGTAGGCTCTAACTCTGATGCTGTACTGGGCCTCTGCAGTCAAGTTCACTAAGGTAGATGTTATACCTTGTATGGATTCCACTATGACTGAGTCCATAAACGCTGTGTCTAGGAGCTCAATTTCATAGGACCACTCTTGCCAAGCTCCCCGACCTGTGACAACATCAACATACATCAATTGTTTTGTTTTTTAAGAAACAACAATCCATTGTTTAAGAATACTAGAGGATTTAGGCAAACATATAAAATGGGTAAATTATTAAATTCATGGCAACTACTATTGCCAAGCTCTCTGGCATGTGCAAACAAACAAAATAATTATATTAAATTACTTCAAAACAATATCCTACCTGCAGTTTCAAGTTGAACTGGTTTAATCCAAGAAACTTCAGCTGTAGTGTCTAAGAACAAAACGTGTAGAGCAGTCGGGGGACTGAATGGAGTTGGAATTGGTTGATAATGTGGATGATAGATGTCTAACCCATGGTAAGCTTCAGAACAGAAGAAATGGTTACTCTCCGTAATCCCACCAAGCGTTGTTTCATAGTAAAGATAAGCTGCATGGTATCCATATGGACCGTCAAAATCACAAGTTTTCTCCACATCGTCGTAGCGTGTCCACACAAATAAATCATTATAGTAGATAAGATTTGAGACATTGGTGAAGTATTGTAAGATATGACCGTCATCAACTCGTAGGACAGTCTGTTGGGATCCATCTAGGAATGATGTCACGATTGAATCATTGGTGGCGTTGGGGAAAATAACTTGAAATCCCAACGGGTCGATGAAGAAGGATTCTATATCATCAGCTTCAACGATGAGCTCTTGTTGATTGGTTGATGAGGTTGTGTTAAGATGAGATAAATCAAGACGATAAATGCCTTTCATAGAACCAAGCTCAGACCAGTAAAGAAACCTAACCACAGAAAGAAATCATCATTAGTATTGAATACATGTAATATTGGCATCAGGGATTAAGAATATTATTTGGTTTTACTCATACACCGATGTATGTAAAGTACTATATACTCAGTACATTCCTGAGTCCTGTGAAAAAAATCTACACACAATATTACTCAGGTGGATTTTGAGCCCATGACCTTTGCCCTGCTAGAGCTGATGTCTTACCACTAGAGCACCGAGACTGCCTGGTAGCTAGAGGCAGATCCAATTCTATATGCTAGCATTTTCTTTTCATTTATTATGGTTGTGAAGCTAAGGATTCTCAGAAAAGCGAACTTAATCACTATACTGGGTAAATGTTAACTAATTTGGGTTGAACAAAGAAAAATCTACAAGAGCAGGATTTGAACCAACAACCTGTGGATCAACGAGCCAACTGAGCTATTTAGTCCCAATGTTGGTGGTCTCCCTTCTTTGTCAATATCTTTGTTCAGTTCTAAATTTCAATACAAGTATGAAACAGTCAAATCACATCTTAAGTATCCAGAAATCATTTTGGGAACCTTGTATATGCGTGAACTTGGGAAGGAAATAAAATGGTATGCTTTAATAGAACTCATTGCTCAAATTCTGGCTTGCAGAGTCTTGGGTCATTACTGAGTTTTTAGAAACTCATCTTGGTTAAGACTTACCCATTATAAGGATCAATATGAAGCTCAGATGGGGAGGAGTCTAAAGCATCAACGACAACCTCTGGTGTCTGACTACAAGAAAGATCGCACTGTAATATCTAGAGAAATCATACAATAACAAAATGTATTGAATAAACCATCTCCACTCCTTAGGACTATGCAGCACCTGAAGGAAAATGGGCACAGGCTGCTAGTCAATAGCCTCCTGGGTGAAGAGAAGCAATTATAGTTAAGTATCATTCCCAAAGGCACAAGTGTCATGACCGAGATTCCACAGTCTGATGACCCAGCCATCAGTGCTTGCCGCCAATGTACTGAACCACTTGCCCACTTCATGACACTATAACATTTCAATTAGTAACTGAAGAGGTTCGCTCGGCAGAGAATGACAATAATCATAAATCAATG
The DNA here is from genome assembly GCA_037783415.1 of Leptasterias polaris. Classification (NCBI taxonomy): domain Eukaryota; kingdom Metazoa; phylum Echinodermata; class Asteroidea; order Forcipulatida; family Asteriidae; genus Leptasterias; species Leptasterias polaris. The sequence continues at coordinate 423,204 of JAZGTN010000019.1, forward strand.
GATTTACACAATAAAGCACTATTATTGAGTTGAATCTCTCATAAACAAGAAGAGGTGACTCATGGTCCAGCGCATGTGTATATGTCAACCCTTTGGATGAGGCGCTGTGACCGACAAACTGAAGGGGTAACAATCACTGACAATTGTTTACAGCAGTTTCTACTACAGACTGTGCAAGTCTAGCAAATAATGCGAACATTTTTGGCAACCATGAATTCTCACTTACATTGCCTTCATGAAGTAAACACAATTGTGTAGTTTAACTTTCAAGACTTACAGTCTTTTTATACCACAAAGAAAACGCAGAGTCATTCTTACCTGGTTTTCCTGTACAAAGTAAAGACTATCAAACAGCCAATCAACAGTCAGCAAGGTCACGACCTTTGAACTGTTATAGATGACCTCAGAAGTGGTATTCCAAGATTCTAGGTTCGTAACATCCACAGTGCGTCGATGGATCGTCCCTGAGGTGTCTGACAGGAAAAGAAGACTCTTCCAATAATGGACAGCAACATCTGCAACAATTTCATTGTAATTTAGATAATTGCATCAAAATATGGAATAGGATGATTCACACTGTTAGGGGATCAGCCAACATTTGGAAATTCCTAAGGCTGTAGAGAGAGTAGTACTACTTTTGAAGACCACCTCCCTCCCTAAAGTAGTACTTATGAACACTATTTTGGTGTGTCAGTTTAATTAGTGTTTTACAATGCTCATTGTCCTAACCATCCCCCCTAAAAAAAACAATCTTTTGGTTGTTCAAATTTGTGCAAGAGCCAGACTAATGTATGAGCTTTGAAACTAACAGCACCATGAATAGAAATACTTTGCATTTATGTTTTGTGAGCGTACTTAAAGGGCCTATGCAATACTTATTTTTCACAATTTAGAAATTTATTTTTTGTAGTTTATTTTTACCTTCTGTATACAATTTAAAAAATAAAAAATTTGTGTGAGTAGTGTAAAATGTAAAAAATTTGCAATAATTATTTTTATTAATTAAATTCCTTATTTTTTACGCCGTGCGGGGGCGCTGTTCGTGACGTAGACTGCGGAGAGTTCATAAGCAATTCAGAATGGTCTGGTACCAAGAATATGTTGTGGGTACCATGCTAATGTGGCAGCTGATGCATGCGCTACGTGTACATGCACACACGGATCGCGGAAATTCCTACAGTACACACAACGCATTGTACATTAACAAACACTACGACGGACGTGATATAAAAAGACGAACATGGCCGAATCTTCATCATTTTCAGCAGTAGATGAAGAATTTTCGGGGACTAATTCTTCGGATTTAAGTAGTGAGGCTGACAGTGATTATGAAAGAAATGAGGAGCTAGGGGTTCGGCCATACATGTACGAGCCAGAGAGAGGCGACGACGATGTCTCAAAATGCACGGAACAGATGACCGAGTGCTCGGTTGGCCCTGACCACTTTGCCCGAGTCAGCTTGACTTTCGCCGTCCAAATTCTTCGAAATTTTGGGTCAGAGGGAAAACGATGGAGACTGAAACCATCCTTAGTGGTGTTGCTGCAACCAGCAACAACACAGGTCGGTGGCATTCTGAATAAATGCCCTATTTTTTTGATGAAGCAGCGACAAACTGAAGAAACTTTTAGAAACTTCACACGGTACAGTATGCGTGTGACGCACAACACGTAGAACCAGGAAGTGAGCCGATCTCCCTAGTCTACGTCACACATTCTTATGATAATGAGGGAATGGGCGGGGCGTGCTGGGCACCCCTAAAATATGTTTTTATTTTTTTAATGGCATAAACGCGGTGAAACCAAAGGTTTAATGGGTAAATATTTGTTCAGGTAGGATCACTTTATGACTTTAACTAATAAAAAAATGCATTGCATAGGCCCTTTAATTCGATACATTGTCTGTGCATTCATGCGAACATGTGGTATGTGATGCTCGCAGCACCATCTGTCATTTAATAGTCCCCGCACAACACGCACAGTGCATACAGAACTTTTACAAGACAATATGCCTGCTTAGGGGCCATTTATGCGCTAGTTCACAAAGCCAGTCTTTATATGATGATGAATACACCCCATGTGACCAGTCTTCAACCAATCAGAGGAATTTATTAATTGCTATAATCATGGGGTAAGGAGCGATATATCAATAAACTCTGCAAGAAATAAGTAAAAGAATCAATTGTTGGTCAATACCTGCAATGGTTTGTTCTTCCACATCTACGATGTGCAAGTCATTTGGGAAAATGTCTGCATTTTCAAGTTTGTCAAGAGGTGTGAAAGAGACGTACGATGCTTTCTTATCCAGAGGAAAATTGTAGGCAGTTACACCAGCCACCAAGAATGGCTGAATACCAATATCTATCAAAGACAAAGTATACAAATGGTAAACATTGTAGGCAGTTACACCAGCCACCAAGAATGGCTGAATACCAGTATCTATCAAAGACAAAGTATACAAATGGTAAACATTGTGAACAATGTTCTGTTAAAGCAGCTCTATGAAATTGGGCCAAGGGTATACTATTCCAGTTGGGGTTTACTTCTACCCCCATTGGAACCACCTTCTCCCATTGAGGATATCTAAGCTCCCCGATAAGGCTACTCTTAGGTAAAAAGAAAACATGTTCTACTTACCATTGATTGGGGGTAGAGTGGTAATATTCTGTGCAGCTCCTGGACTCGTCCCTTCAACATTTCTTGCTTCAACAGTCACTGTGTATAAAGTATCTGGCACCAGTCTACCAAATGTGTGTGAGTTAGTGGCCATGGCAACCAGCTTATCACCAGCAACATTCTCTAAGGTCACTATATGCTCAATGATTGGACCATTAGGGAAGTAAGGCTTCAGCCAAGACACTGATATGGTAGAGGAACTTCTTGAAATGAGGCTAGTTATGATGGGTGCTGATAACGGAGCTGAAATATCAAAATAACAACAAACTTCATGAGACAAGGCTAATTATGGTGGATGTTCATAATGGTGTTCATAATGGGGCTAAAACACTGAAACCCTCTCAACTCCTTAGTTGTATGCAGCACCGGCAGTCAAATGGGTGCACAGATTGCTCATCATCTATTTGAAGAGAAGTAATAAGTGTCTTGCCCAAAGATATACATGTAAGTTTCATGACCAGGATTTGAACCCAAACACTTAGATGTGAGTCCGATGCCATGGACCGTGGGAATGGACACTCTGTGAAACGTGGACCGTGGGACTGGACACTCCGTGGACCGTGGGACTGGACACCCCGTGGACTGTGGACCTGGACACTCCGTGGACTGTGGGAATGGACACCCCGTGGACCGTGACAATGGACTATATATACTTCATACAAACATTAATCAGAAAGGTCTCCAGGCAGTTAAGTGTTAACCAAAATGTTTCTAAAACTGGAAATTAAAATGTGACTATTTTCCTTCTTGGAGATTGCCTGGAACTGGTTGTCTGTAAATTGCCTCATGTGCCTCCTTAAGACTTACGTCCGTATGGTTCAGTAGTAACTTCAACACTCTCTGGAGATGACAGCACATGTCTAGTTGTGATAACCCACTGTATACGGAATGAGTATGTAACAAAGGGATACAGTCCAGTGACTGACGTCTGCGTGGTAGAAACAGCCTGTAGGGAAAGGAGAGATTTTACAGTTCAATCAATTATCTTACCTAAAGCCTAACTGTAAGAGACAAAGTACATAAGTGGTGAATCAACTGGAAAAAGAATCTTAAAATGTTTCAATGTGAAGCTCACTACCTGGTCAGATAGTAGGAGAGTTAAGCCAAAATTTACCTGGGTGTTATAAGACGTCCATCTACTGCCCTCTATGTCCACATACTTCCATTGTAATGTATACATCACAGCTTCATGGCTTGCTGGTAGCCAGCTGATATCAACACTGGTGTTTGTAATGCTGTCCATTGATACAACAAAGGGAGCTGATGGGGTACCAACTAAGGCTGCAAATAATTTTAAAAAGAGAGATTGCACCCAGGATATTTACTGCAGTCAGGAAAACCATAGGCATAAATCTTGGGAAATGCTGAGTTAATTGTCATCTGTGTCTGCCGTACTTACCGCTGTGTTAGCTGTGGACGTAAAGTTTCAACATCATGTCCCTCTACTGGTCATATACCTGTGTGGCAGACTTAGGTCATGTCTGAAGTCCTGGATGAGTGCACTGGACTCAAGCTCTGGTGTTTCTAAGTGTGGGTTCAAGTCTTGACACTTGTGTCCTTCAGCACTTGACCATTACTCCTTCATCCTCCAGATGGGGCATAAAGCTGTAGGTCCAGTGTGTTGGGGGGGGGGGGGGATTTGAACCCTAAACCCCTGCCGTTCTTTTGGGGGGTAAACTAATGGGTTACTTGATCATTTTAACTTCAGTGCGGGAAAATTTCACCCAGGTAACTTCATCGAACCCAAAGGGTAGTTTAACCAGCCACCATCCTTGCAGTTAAACAAACCTGGTCAAACTAACCGAGCCAACCCAGGTAACTTCACCGAACCCAAAGGGTAGTTTAACCAGCCACCATCTGGGCAGTTAAACAAACCTTGTCAAACTAACCGAGCCAACCCAGGTAACTTCACCGAACCCAAAGGGTAGTTTAACCAGCCACCATCTGGGCAGTTAAACAAACCTTGTCAAACTAACCGAGCCAACCCAGGTAACTTCACCGAACCCAAAGGGTAGTTTAACCAGCCACCATCTGGGCAGTTAAATAAACCTGGTCAAATTAACCGAGCCAACCCAGGTAACTTCACCGAACCCAAAGGGTAGTTTAACCAGCCACCATCTGGGCAGTTAAACAAACCTGGTCAAACTAACCGAGCCAACCCAGGTAACTTCACCGAACCCAAAGGGTAGTTTAACCAGCCACCATCTGGGCAGTTACACAAACCTGGTCAAACTAACCGAGCCAACCCAGGTAACTTCACCGAACCCAAAGGGTAGTTTAACCAGCCACCATCTGGGCAGTTAAACAAACCTGGTCAAACTAACCGAGCCAACCCAGGTAACTTCACCGAACCCAAAGGGTAGTTTAACCAGCCACCATCTGGGCAGTTAAACAAACCTGGTCAAACTAACCGAGCCAACCCAGGTAACTTCACCGAACCCAAAGGGTAGTTTAACCAGCCACCATCTGGGCAGTTACACAAACCTGGTCAAACTAACCGAGCCAACCCAGGTAACTTCACCGAACCCAAAGGGTAGTTTAACCAGCCACCATCTGGGCAGTTACACAAACCTGGTCAAACTAACCGACCCAACCCAGGTAACTTCACCGAACCCAAAGGGTAGTTTAACCAGCCACCATCTGGGCAGTTAAACAAACCTTGTCAAACTAACCGAGCCAACCCAGGTAACTTCACCGAACCCAAAGGGTAGTTTAACCAGCCACCATCTGGGCAGTTAAACAAACCTTGTCAAACTAACCGAGCCAACCAAGGTAACTTCACGGAACCCAAAGGGTAGTTTAACCAGCCACCATCTGGGCAGTTACACAAACCTGGTCAAACTAACCGAGACAACCCAGGTAACTTCACCGAACCCAAAGGGTAGTTTAACCAGCCACCATCTGGGCAGTTAAACAAACCTGGTCAAACTAACCGAGCCAACCAAGGTAACTTCACGGAACCCAAAGGGTAGTTTAACCGGCCACCTTCTTGGCAGTTAAACAAACCTTGTCAAACTAACCGAGCCAACCCAGGTAACTTCACCGAACCCAAAGGGTAGTTTAACCAGCCACCATCTGGGCAGTTACACAAACCTGGTCAAACTAACCGAGCCAACCCAGGTAACTTCACCGAACCCAAAGGGTAGTTTAACCAGCCACCATCTGGGCAGTTAAACAAACCTTGTCAAACTAACCGAGCCAACCCAGGTAACTTCACCGAACCCAAAGGGTAGTTTAACCAGCCACCATCTGGGCAGTTAAACAAACCTGGTCAAACTAACCGAGCCAACCAAGGTAACTTCACGGAACCCAAAGGGTAGTTTAACCGGCCACCTTCTTGGCAGTTAAACAAACCTTGTCAAACTAACCGAGCCAACCCAGGTAACTTCACCGAACCCAAAGGGTAGTTTAACCGGCCACCATCTGGGCAGTTACACAAACCTGGTCAAACTAACCGAGCCAACCCAGGTAACTTCACCGAACCCAAAGGGTAGTTTAACCAGCCACCATCTGGGCAGTTAAACAAACCTTGTCAAACTAACCGAGCCAACCAAGGTAACTTCACGGAACCCAAAGGGTAGTTTAACCGGCCACCTTCTTGGCAGTTAAACAAACCTGGTCAAACTAACCGAGCCAAAATGTCCAGTGCAGACATATCGTGCTGGTCAAACCGGCCAGCAAAATACCATATCTAGTACGCTGCACAGCAATGATCACATGACACATGGTAGTGAAAAATGACATGTCTGTGCTGGAGATGTTCACACTCATGTTGTTGTCACGGCAATATACAGAACTCAGTGCATTGTTTTTCTTACTTTTATTTTCTGTTCTTCCCTTCAACCATTGTTTACAAGCTAGGTCATGTCTTTTGTCACATCAGGTTAATTAAGGTCACTGGAGTAGAGCCCTCATGTGTCAGTCAGTGTATTTTACCATGACTCGGTTATTTACCTAAATCAAATAATCCAAGTGCAGACATCGATAAGATTTACCCATTGTAATGTTACCTATGGTCTCAGTTAAATAACAATCTAATGCCAACATGGCTATTTTGTTAGTAGCTATCTGAGCTGCTAGCCAACTGAGCATGCCCTGTGAAAAGAGGCCAGTCCTGCGGATGTTCTTACCTGTAATACTTGATGCATATTCATCTTCAGCATGACGACATCCCAAGTAACAAGACTCCATCTAAACAAATCAACAACAAAATCAAATGCTGTGTTCAGAATCAGACGGTACACATACATAAATTCAATTCCCTAATAAAAATAGTTATGTACTTGTAGACCAAGTAATTTTTACATGAGGGTTAAAGAACAACTACATTATAGTTTTCAATAAATGCTATCATTTTGAACTTTTGAAATTTGTTGGTTGTTTGTTGGATCCATGTGTGCACAGCTCACAGGATGGGCCGAAGAGTAACCTTGGTTTGACCTCTAGCCAAGGGTGCCCTACTCAAATGATGTCATCTGCATAAGGTCTGTTGCATTTGGGATAAGAAATATAGGCCTACATATATTTCTTATAACCCTTGTTTATTGGTACTAGTATTTCCCAACATTGATGTAGACTCAGTGCTTTCCGAGTTCGGAGAGGGGACAAATTGTCTTAAACATTCACATTTACCTTGTCTTGTTCAGAAGAAAACATAGAATCCTGCAGGAAAGAAAGAAGACAACAAATCACAAAATAAATATTTGAATATTTTTGTAAAGACTGATTTACATGTATTGTGATCTCATCACACTTCTGTAGTCCTATATGAAAAGGGAATAAAAGCATAGGTGACAAACAAGTCTTAAACAGGCGTTTAAAACTGGCAGGGTTGTGGCCGGGCGATAAAGGACCGAGCTGACCGAGCCAAAGGAGAGGTCCTTTACTGCACAGCCATGATCTTCCAAGTTTAAGACCTCCTCACTTACTCTTTTACTTCTATTCATAAAAACCATATTGAAACTCCACCATGCATTGCCTCAAAAGGCGAGGCAGTTCCTGCTTGTAAGACATGGTAAAGGGTCCCCAGTGATGAAAACCAACCTGTCTGCCGTCCACATTTAAAGGGACACAAGGCAATGACCCAAGGGCATGGTGGCAATTGCCCTTGGTGCTGGACCAACAAAACATCAAAACTTGAACCTCTGTTGTCTCATGATGACCCCTCCCACTCCATCCATTATCTCCCCGCACTCCTGTCCCATGGATTTATCACTCAGTATCTTTGTAGTTAAACAAAACACAGAGTAGATTAGTCAATATTGACTTACACATGCTAGGTTGCATGACTGGGCTGTTGTGTTGTCCCACAGTTCACATCCTGCTGTACACTGAAATAAAATTAAAAAACAGTCAAATCAGGAGAGCAACTTAACATCCTGAAAAATGGGTTGCACTTCTCATGGAAAGGAAACCCACTGAATGTCCAGGTTGCTACATTTCAAAGGACTTACAGACTCTCTGCATCACCATAAATAAAGAACTAGTGTTGTGAGCCTTGGTCTACCCTTGGTCCAGAGGATCAAGCCCCCCTGTTTTTTTAGGGTGTTACATTTCAAAGGGTTCATATAATCTACACTACAACAAATAAAGTGAGTAAAAGGATCTCCACTAGGAAAGGGAATAATTGAAACAAATATAAGAATAACAGAAAACTGGACAAGTTATTTCTGGTCTGTGTTGTCACAACATTCCGGCTCTGAGCTTTTATCAAAGATACTTTAATTCAAAACCTTTTTTAATCTATTAGACTTCATGATAAAATTCCTCAATGTTTTTCCAAGAACTTCTACAAAGGAAAACAAGGAGAAAGTTGGTTTCAATCTGAATTTAACTCATTTATAATTAGACAGATCATACCAGTGCCAATCCTCCAGAAATAAATATTTTTAAGTATTGTCAGTGTCAAGAAACAGCATTTGAAACCCCTTAATTCACTATTCTATTTAAATTGCCGCAATTGAAATAGAATAGTAAATGTACACAATTTATCTCTGACAAACATAAATCGTCTTGTTGTTGTTTCACTAAAACATATACATGTGTGTAGTTGAACGCATTTTGAAAGGGTGTGCACAACATTGGTAAAAAGTGAAACTATACATGTTCAACAAATTAATGTTAAAGTTACTTGTCTATCATCCCAAAGGTTTGCGCGGGAAAACCAATGGAATATTTCAATGTACTTACGGAATTCAAGAGGCAGGTTTGGTCACATGATGATGTTTCCCTGAGACCACCGTCAGCCTGTCAAGAAAGATTTCAAAACACGAATCAAGATCATATATTCTTAAAAGTCAATTTTCTGGGAAAACATAAATTGCATTGAAAAGGTTACCTGTGACAATATTCCAACGCCACTTTATAAAGAATATAATACAGCTTCTGCCACTTTGTCTCAATCACATCAATGCCCCATCAGAACAACACCTTGTAAGGCCCAGTCAGAACCATTTATATAACACCTTGTATTGGCCCAGTCAGAACCATTTATATAACACCTTGTAAAGGCCCAGTCAGAACTATTTATATAACACCTTGAATCACTCCACCCCAAAAACAGAACAAAATAGACTTAAACTTGCTGGATGTATTAAACAACAGAAGTACATTTTGTACAGATTAAGGTGTCAGATTTGTTGCTGTGGCAACCAACATATGGAAAGAGGAGCAGAGGAAGGACAAACAAGACATGCATCAACCAACTACATGTACATGAAGACTGCAACCTGACCTGTGAGGACATACAATTTGTACATCAACCAACTACAGTACATATTGGGTGCGTTCGATTAGCTTACACGTGTAAGTAAAACTTACACGAGAGCGTTCGATTAGCCATCACGTGATACTCGTGTCTGCCCCGGATGTAAGCCACCACAACCCCAGCTCGCGAGCGGGTCTCTGGTGGATGCACAGGTGTAATGACGTATCATACCAAGATGGCGGGGACAAGTTGAATTTGACATGAGAACAAAACTACAAAAATACACTTGATTTATCGTCATGAAACAATTATGGGAAATGGAAAGGAAACGTACTTCCAGAAAAACAAACAGATGGTGACTGTGTGCAAGTTATTTTATATTTTATAATTAAATTGTGTCGTTACGGACATCGACATTTTCCAAGTGAGCAGACGACGGAGTTTACACTTTTGTAAGTTCTACCGCAACGCAAAAACGTTTGACCTTAATTTTCCCAGAGTGCCAAGCGAAAACACCACAGCGTTCGATTAGCCTCGTTGCGTGGCTAACACGAGTGTAAATCCCCGGTACACACAGGGAAGCTAATCGAACGCACCCATATATGTGAAGACTACAACCTGACCTGTGAGGTCATAGGCAACTACATGTACATGCTGGACAGGAACATTTGGAAAGCCATCCTTTGGCAAAGGACAAACTATGGTAAAGTGTCTTGCTCAAGGACACAAGTCAGGGCTGGAAATCTATACTGAACTGCTGGCACAAGGCCAGTGACTTTAGCATTGGGCCAGTAAAGTCACCACTGGACAAGTCTGTGGTCTTGTGTTTTTGTTCGAACTTCATATCAATACACCGATCCATTAAGCCCCGCCCATTTCTCATTGACCAATCACAGCCGCGAAATCTGATCACCATTTGAGCCGTTTGGTGATCTTTGCTCTAATGGTGATCAGGTTTCGCGGCTGTGATTGGTCAACTCGTAAGGAGGCGGGGCTTAATGGATCGGTCTATTATGGCAAACACCTGACCATGGTCACAGCATGGAGGTAGGAATAGCAGCTGGCACCATTTATGTACACACAGTACCCCACCAATTTAACACATACATTACTCAGTAAGTAGTCCTACATATTGTGGTGATTATTCTTCCATGCTTTACTGAATGCAGTAACATTTTTTAAACCATGTTGAAATTATTGGCTGCGGCTGCGCCTTGACCATCACATGAACATGCCTTGAAGCATAGGACCTTAGCAACAGCCTTAGCAACAGCCGTAGCTGCAGCTGCCAATTCCAACAATAGAGAAAGGACCACAGACTCAGTCTATACATTTGGCAGTAACTGTCTGGGACTTGACAGGACTGATTTACCAGACTGAAGTGAGCACTAAATTTGGTGCCAGCACCAAATTTGTTGCTGGCGATAAATTTAGTGCCAGCACCAAATTTCAAAAAACATTGTCAACGACCGTCATAGGCCGTCGTTGACAGTGTGAACGAAATCGCGAGAGTTTTCATTTGAAAAGTTGTCATCGAAAAAACATAAAATCTTCATTTTTTTCTTCACAGTTGTCTTCCTTATATCCCAAACCATTATGCCTAGGCGCCCCAAATTAATTAACACACTAAATAACTCAGCCCAGCTAATTAAACAAATGCATAATACAGCCCGTTTGCGAAAGTACTGTAACAAAGTCTATGGTTAAACACGCAACTACATGTACTTATATTTCATTTGAAAAGTTGTCATCGAAAAATGATAAATTCTTCAGGTTTTACTTCACAGATGTCTTCAATACATCCCAAACCATTATACCTTCCTTATATCCATAACCATCATGCCTAGGCGCCCCCAATGAATTAACCTATTAATTAACTGAGCCGAATTAATTTAACAATTTGCGAATTATTGATGAGTTTGTTATATAAATCTTCATGCAGACACCCCTGATAATTGATGCAAATATGCCAAAAAAATCAAAATAATAACCGGTATAAACTCTTTACCCATTCCTTCATAAACGTGTTGGATCTGAAAACATGAATTTATCTAATAACTCGTACCAAAAGTTATTGCCCAGATCAATCTGTTGAAATCAATCTTCTAGACTTGCCTATGCTTTTCCCACAATTTCATAAAACCACACTTGCCATCTTTAGAAAATATTTATTTTCAGAATACAAATTGTCATAAACACATTAAACATCAAGTTAAAGGTTACATATTTCATTTACCGGTATTTATTTTTATTTTTTAGCAAACATTTTTTTCCTAAGGAACAAACATTGACTATATAAAACACACTGTCTGGGACCTCACACACATGCAATCGGGGAACTTCTAATTATCCTGTTTTTGATTGTACAACATTTTTTTGGCAGCATCTCCAATTTTGTAAGGCACACTTTGGAAGACCCTTTATACTCAACCGGGGACCAAAATTATTGTCCTCTTTTGTTATAATATCCCCGGTTTGAACGCGTATACCTACACCTACATGTACATGTATGTCCATACACACAGTTTAACAAACGCAAAAAACCCAAGTTCTATAACAAAAATAATATAAACATTACTCTTTCATATCACAAGAAAGTGCCACTTATGTCTTTAACAAACAGTGTTAACCAACAAATCAAAAATAAAACTACATCTGCAAAAAGTCATATCTACGACAGTTTTGACCCATCAAAACCATTGGCTTGGAGAAAGGGAGACTCCTGTAATATAGAGCTCATACAATCTTACAATAAGCCACTTAAGCACGCTGACATTGGCCTAAAAGTTTATTGAAATAGTATGAAAAAAACTCTTCTCCAGGTATCAAGATCATGTCATAAACCAGCACCGTTTGGCGAAAGACAATCTTTCAACATCTCTTTAAACAGCTTGTTAATTCTGTGTTATCGCATCAACTAAAATCACACTTTTTATACCATAGTGTAAAACTGTACACAATTGTTTTGTTTAACAAAATAATAATGTTCACCATCATTTTTTTTCATTTTTTTTTTCTTGATGTGGAGTTATGCTACTCCGTTTATTTCACACTCTGAAAAATGCAGCACTTCAAATAGACATTCACCATCATTTTGTTTCTCATATAAGTTGTTTATTGGGAGAACATTTCAATCATACATGTTGCCGTGTGCAACTGATTCAGAGATAGAATGTCAAAATTACCACTTCAACAATAATAATTCCAAGAAATTATCTTCTATTAGTGTTTTCCCCTACAAAATAAACAAGTAAATAAATGAATAAATAAATAACATAAATTGATTATTTTGATTTTGTTGCCATATTTGCATCAATTACAGGAGTGTCTGTGCGTGAAGATTTATATAACAAACTCATAAATAATTCGCAAACGGGCTATAAATATGCAATTGTTTAAATTATTTCGGCTGAGTTAATTAATAGGTTAATTCATTGGGGGCGCCTAGGCATGATGGTTTGGGATATAAGGAAGATATCTGTGAAGAAAAAAACAGACGATTTTAAGATTTTTTGATGACAAATTTTCAAATGAAATTTGAGTAGTAGGCCCTAGTGTGTTTATTTCATGACTTCGTCATGGTAAAGTCCGGACGGGCTATATTATGCAATTGTTTAATTAGTTGGGCTGAGTTCATAAGTAGGTTAATTAATTGGGGGCGCCTAGGCATGATGTTTTGGGATATAAAGAAGACAACTGTGAAGAAAAACCTGAAGATTTTATGATTTTTCGATGACAACATTTCAAATGAAAATTAGGTAGTTGCATGTTTTACCATAGACTTTGTTACAGTAAATTCGCATACGGGCTATAATTATGCATTTGTTTAATTAGTTGGGCTGAGTTAATTATTGGGTTAATTAATTGGGGGCGCCTAGGCATGATGGTTTGGGATATAAGGAAGACAACTGTGAAGAAAAACCTGAAGAATTTATCATTTTTCGATGACAACTTTTCAAATGAAATTTAAGTAGTTGCGTCAGTTTAACCATATACTTTGTCACATTAAATTCGCATACGGGCTGTATTAGGCAATTGTTTAATTAGTTGGGCTGAGTTAATTAGTAGGTTAATTAATTTGGGGCGCCTAGGCATAATGGTTTGGGATATAAGGAAGACAACTGTGAAGAAAAACCTGAAGAATTTATCATTTTTCGATGACAACTTTTCAAATGAAACTTGCATGTTTGTTCCGGACGTTAAACAGTAAATTCGTACACGGGCTATATTATGCATTATTGCTTAATTAGTTGGGCTGAGTTAATTAGTGGGTTAATTAAATGGGGGCGCCTATACATGATGGTTTGGGATATAAGGAAGACAACTGTGAACAAAAAAAATGAAGATTTTATAATTTTTCGATGACAACTTTTCAAATGAAAATTGCGTGTTTGTTCTGGACGTTAAATAGTAAATTCGCATACGGGCTAATTTATGCAATTGTTTAATTAATTGGGCTGACCTAATTAGTGGGTTAATTAATTGGGGGCGCCTAGGTATGATGGTTTGGGATATAAGGAAGACATCTGTGAAGAAAAAACTTAAGACTTTATGATTTTTCGATGACAACATTTCAAATGAAAATTAGGTAGTTGCATGTTTATTTCTAGACTTTGTAACAGTCAATTCGCATACGGGCTATATTATGCGATTGTTTAATTAGTTGGGCTGAGTTAATTAGTGGGTTAATTAATTGGGGGCGCCTAGGTATGATGGTTTGGGATATAAGGAAGACATCTGTGAAGAAAAAACTTAAGATTTTATGATTTTTCGATGACAACTTTTCAAATGAAAATTGCATGTTTGTTCTGGACGTTAAATAGTAAATTCGCCTACGGGCTAATTTATGCAATTGTTTAATTAATTGGGCTGACCTAATTAGTTGGGTTAATTAATTGGGGGCGCCTAGGTATGATGGTTTGGGATATAAGGAAGACATCTGTGAAGAAAAAACTTAAGACTTTATGATTTTTCGATGACAACTTTTCAAATGAAAATTCGAGAATTCGCGATTTCGTTCACACTGTCAACGATGGCCTATGACGGTCGTTGACAATGTTTGTTGAAATTTGGTGCTGGCACTAAATTTCTCCCCAGCAACAAATTTGGTGCTGGCACCAAATTTAGTGCTCACTTCAGTCTGGTGACTGATTTGACCTTTGTTTATAGCCTGAGCATTATTACACACACATTCCAGGGTCAAAAAGGGAGGATACTATTAACTGCACAGTGGTTAACCACAACTCAACCACTCAACCACTCAACCATACAGAGCAGTACATTACAAAGACTTGACAAGTGGGGGTTTGTCATGTTGAAAGAATGCACTTGCACTTCTGCTAATTTCTGTTTTACATTCAACAGGGAAATTCCATGTTAACTTTTGACATTGTAAAATACATGTTCCTTGACATATGGCCACACACATGGGCATATTATATGGGGACTCTTTGATTAAGGTGGGGCAGAGGGGTTGAATTTTACAGTTGGCCCTCCTCCTTCAAACGTTCCCTATACAATGTAGACCTTTAGATTTTCCAATAGAACTACCCTTTGCCAAATGAAAATGGCCTTGCCCTCTCAAAGATGAAATTCCAGGCCTGCCAGTCGCTGAACAATTTAAGGGCAAGAAAGGCAAGTCAATAGCTTTACAATCTTCTTGAACAAATCTTAAAAGTAATCCCAATGCACTTCCCAATGGGCTATAGTATTTATAACTATAAGTTATTGTATGGAACTGCAGACAGTGGGCATAGTTTACAATGAGATTGTGTCACACGTGAATAAATTATTCACGCCTGTATGTACCCAAGTGTAAGATTTGTAATAACTCAGAAATTAAAAAGCACAATCCACAGTAAGGCAAGGCAAACATCACATTTTGTAATGATGATGCCATATATAATAACTATGTATGTTGTTTAACCGGAGTTGTTATAATGGCGCAAAACAAGAAAACAACTGTCAATGTCATGGGTTTGAATCCCACCCAAGTAATAAGCCTGTGAGGTCCTCACCTTGCTTTACACACATATAAGTGTTTGGGTAAAACCTAATCATATTCTTTATCCCAGATCGATGCAGGCCTTTAAATTAAACTTAAAGAAAATATTTTGTTCTACAGTAAGATACACTTTCTTGTAACATCAACATTTCTACAAGCAGGCATTTTTCAAGTGCACTTACAAGGCCAAGACTAGGCCTTGGGTGACTTGGGTAACAGCTACACCTTGTCATCAATCAATACATCTTGGCCCAACCATGGCCCAACCAATCCTTGATGTCAAATTCAAACCACACAGGAATGGAATTGTCACATGACTATATAAACCACATGTTAGCAAACCTTGTTCAAGTTCCTTGATACACTGTGCAAGTCTCACGCATATTCGAACTTCTGGGACCATTGTGGTCCCAACCATAGTTTTATGGCAAGATTTTGTTTCGTCTATTAATTTAGTTTAACATACTTTATGACCATGAAAATTACAATATGTTGTTGGAAATGTAATACTAAGTGATAAAAAATATGAAAGTAAAATCAATTCAAGAATGCAACAAAGAAAACTTGACTTCAGCTTCTGGTTACTTGCAAAAAATTAAGAATGTGTGCCCATCTCTGATCACCAAATTTGTTTTGGTCACGCGATGATAATCACCAGATGCTGTAATTGTCAGATGCTAAGCCTTTTCATTGTAGTCTATGGTTGTTGAGGCGTCAGCGTCCTCTTTAAACTGCGTCACGCGTTTATTCTCTGACCATGTGATCATCGCGCGTCTGCATTTAAACCTGCTTTTAGTGGTTGCATGTTACTCGAGCGTGGATTTACAAAAGGTTCCTAAAAATTCAAATAAGCATCCTGACCCAGAGTTTTTAGATTGTCAACAAAAACTAACAAATTATTTGATGTGTTTATTATGAAAGCTAAAACTAATTTTATACAAATTGTAATGATTATTTTTGTTGGTCAGAATTTTTCATAGATCTAATTTAAAAACAATGATTTGATTTCAGAAAAAAATATGTTCTTTGCTTGACATGTTTTCTTGCTCCGATACGCCCGAGACTTGCACAGTCTATTGGGATCATTCAGGAACTAAACTACTTCCTGTAATCTAACAACTATTACCTGTAGATTACTTATCAAGAAGTACAAGCTCTGTCCCGAATAATTTACAAGCTCTTTGCCCCCTCAGTTTGATCAACCCCTTACTTTTCCCCCATCCAAATTGTAGATCAATTTTAGCTTATTTGCAGGCAGTTGGCCCATCTTCTTTGGTTTTACATGTATTGTAATAAACTTTAGTAGAAAAAGCACTCTCCAATCAGCCATTGATGTGTTTTTTTAATCAGTCTTGAAGCGAAGTTTGGATAATTGGAAACCACATTCACTTGCTAATCCCACCACCATTTATTTGCCCCTCGTTTTCCCCCTCCCCTCCCAACTCCATCCTAAATCTATAAGGGAAACCAGTTCCTACTAGGAACCATTTGGGCAACCCTGAATGAAAGAAAGAATGAATGAAAGACAGAAACAATTATGCAGAGAATTTTCAGCATTATTTCTGGTTTTATTGCATTTTTCTTCAAAAGGAATACTGAAAGTAAAATGAAACATCCCTTGGTTGAGTTGATTTTCTGTATGATTTGTAGTAAACAAAGTTGTTTTGCTTGTTTATAGTGTATACTTTACGCTCACCATACATAAAATAGACTACTTTCACACAACCAAACAAGGGAAGTTGTATTTATGATGTATGTAGAACTCAACTAGATCTGTCAACAAATTGCTAACATTCTTTAAAAGAATTAATAACTCTCTCAAATATGTTAACGGTTTATTTTGCCAAGAAGTAAAACTGTGTGGGTTAATTGCAACCAACCATTATATGCCCACTAGGATTGCCCACAGATGTAAAAAACTACTTGCATATGTAGGCCTACATGTAATCCCTGCCCAACCAGCAAAACGGCCATCAATGTTTTTGCTCTCATTGTT
This sequence comes from Leptasterias polaris, assembly GCA_037783415.1. Classification (NCBI taxonomy): domain Eukaryota; kingdom Metazoa; phylum Echinodermata; class Asteroidea; order Forcipulatida; family Asteriidae; genus Leptasterias; species Leptasterias polaris. The sequence continues at coordinate 440,583 of JAZGTN010000019.1, forward strand.
TGTTTGTTTTTTATACTGAAACTAGGCATTTTGAGTAAAATCTTTTTAAAAACTTGACATTGCAATGTAAGCTTTGAAGGGTAAATTGACCTATTGTTTCATAATTTTCATTGCCTGCACATGTTCCAGTGATAAACACACAGAGCCTAAACAGTATCGCTGCTTTGGAGCTCAATGCGCACTGCCACTTGCTTTGCACCGGACTAGACTTTTCTTTCTGTTGTGGCAGTTTGGGTGCCAGTCTTTTTTCGCAGGTGCTACAACATGCATGGTGAGTGCACGCAATGCGGTTGAACATCCCTCCTGGCCTACAGAAACTGAAAAGGAAAGATGCTTTAACAACCAATTTCTTGTTCATGGCTTAACTTTGGAACAGCATCCCACTTCAACTCAAAGCAGATGCTCAATTTAAAACACCTCAAAACCTATTTATTTTGGAATTCATAGTTTCAGCCTTTGGTTGTCTTTTGTGTTACAGTTGTACATGTAGCAGAGATCTTGTTATTTTGGGCCAGGAGTGTCATCCTTGACAGGACTGCATGGCGCACTAGAAATGTTCAATATTATTCTTATTATTACTTACTGTGACTGCAGGCCTATCATTTTATCTGACCTCCACTTGCATTCAAGTTCAAGTATTCATATTTATACCAGGTCAACAAGAACATCTACCCAAGTGTAAACATATGAGTGCATTCCATCGTTCCTTTTATTCAATAATATGGCAGACATTTTCACACATGGATGATTCTTTTGAAGTTGTTTTGATCATTTTAATAAAAATATCAATGACCAAAACAGAACTGAGGCAGAGCGAAGCTTCAATAAAACTTGAAGTGGGTGTGTGTGGGTGTCCAGGGCTTGAATTGCAAGAAAATATACACTACAAGTCACTAGACCAAGGGTTTTATTGCTTGGTACTTTCACTGGACTAGAGCTGTTTTTACAATTGACATAAAATATATCTTTTTAAAATATATGATGAGTGTTTAGAAGGTTTGAAATTGAAAAAACTTAAGCAAAACTATTTAGTATTAACGTCATTGAAAAAACAGAAGTTTTTTTGGTTGTTACGGAGGTTACTGGCCCAATGATCAAATTACTGAAATGGTAAAATTTGATTTCAACATTGTGAGCCAATACACAAGAATTATGTCAATACAAAAAAAGTAACAAATTATTATTACAATTTTTCGAGGGGGGATCAAATTCACAAAAATCATAACATTTAAAATTCTCAGATTGCAATGGGCTCATTAAAACCTAGATAAATATCAAGTAAAGTACATTCCGATGACCTTGTTTCTAATCAGCGTGAACGTACATGTACGTGCATGTACGTACATGTAGACCAAACTTCCTAAACTTGGATTCAGACTATTCAGTTTTGACAAAAATCCTGGGGAGAACACTGCGGCCTTCAAAGTGCTTTGTTGGCTAAATGCTAGCTTAAAAAAACACCCAAATAATGTAGCAAGTAATTCCAAACCCCCACAAGTTGTACCCGTAAGGGAAAATCTTGTTAAAACCAAACTAGTCAGCGTTTTCACAGGAGTCATGGAAACTGTACTAACACTAACACTACAGTACTTATCCTACATTGATCAAACAAGTTACACACTTTATTTTTTATTTAAAACCATATTTAACGAGGGTGACCCATCCAGCAATTATAACATCGATTGAAAAACATTCCATGTTGTTGGAAATAAAAATAATCTACTCATCAGTTGCTTGTAACTAACAGCTATTGCAAAATCTATTTAGAGAATGACGAAATGTAGTAGAGCATTTTTTACATGGAAATTTCTTCCGTTTCAGTGGAAGTAAATAAGGAAAAAGCGTCTAGCATTTCTGGAGAACACAGAATGGTTGGTAGGAGATAAGGGTTCTATTTCATGATGAATGTAATTGTAAACCATTACTGGAAATAAGAATTGAACAAGAGAAAGCGTCTATACATCAACAATCATTGTACACATGCAGTGAATATAAAGCATTGTGCATTGTGAGGTGGCAATATCAGGTGCATTTGAGAGTTGACTAATTGGGGGGGGGGGCGTAGAGTAATCTAGATTTACTTAAAGGTATTATACAGGATTGATTAAGGATTTTAAAAAACATTGTTTAATTTTAGTTCAAAAGCGGACTGATTTCGAAGTTTATACTAGAACAAATTTTTCTGTGAATTATTTCCCTCTGAAATGAAGTCGTATTCGAGAAAACTGTGTATCTGAGAACCTACTAAAACAAAAACAGCTTAGTTCGGTTGTTACATGCTAACAATTGTGTATGGCCTTTCACTATTTTCTCCCGATTCACACAATGGATTAAGCCCAGTATGTTCACAGGTTTGTTATTTCATGTCTATGGTCGATTACACAAATTATAAACACTTTGAATATTTTGTCAGCTCTACAATCCTGACCTGTATGATACCTTTAAAGATACATGCCCTGATTTCTGCTGAATTGATAGATTTTTCATTTGAGACAATGAAAGAAAATCACTGTCAGTGATTAGTGGATTATAATTAGTGCCATCACAATCCTAGATGCAATCTTTAACCTTGTCTGTGGTGTGCGAAACACAGCAGGAAATGAAGGTATGGCCTTGCTTTTTGTAAACTAAAATAAGAATTAAATCAATCCGCTAACCAACTGCTGCAGTACAATATCATATGAATTAAGGTACTAATGCTTATCAACTTTAAACAGTCAGATTTGATAAAAGTGTGTTTTAATTACACTTTTTAGACCAGTGTGAAATCTGGTTCTCGTGAGATCAAAGGGAAAATCTCTCTTTATCATATTAAAAAGTTAGTGGGAACATTTCTCCTCAAGCCCTCACTCAAAAACCACAGTCTGAGTATTCATAAAACTGATGAATGTAAATCTGTGAGATTTTAAACTACAAAGTTCTGTCTTCCAAAAACCCTTCCCTTTGGAGTAGTGACAACTTCTTTTGTATTTGGTAAAAACGCTTAGTTTATAGACCTCCATGGTTTCAGTCAACTTGGCTGAACAATTTCTTGTGAAAAGTCATACCAAAATCCTACACAAAACATCACTTGCTGCTCAATATCAGCAACCAGTGTGCACAAAACAAAGTCTAATTTACTACAGTATGATGCCAAGCTACTGGACGTAATCACTGGTTTATAATTTCAAGCATAACTTGGAATTCAAGATAATCTAAAAGAATTTTGATATGGATGGCAGTATGCCCCTACTGACTAAAGTGCAACACAATCCCTCGTGCATTGTGTAAGTGGATTAAAGAACATGACCTTGTGTGACCTCCACTGACCTCACTTAAGTCTGGAATCCAGAATATTTAAGAAATGAGATAATGATTTTGATAGGGAAAGTAGAAATAAAAACCTCTAGTTGGGTGACAAATTATCCAAACCATATGACAAGTACTTTGAAGGGAAACCTTTCTCAAAATAGTTTTATACTTTCAACAACTGCAGTGCTGTTCATCAAGTAAGTTTTTATGGCCATTAATTTTTGAAATAACCCTACCTGGTAGTAAACGCTTTTAAATGAACTAAAGTAAGAAGTTTTGCTTTTCACACAGATAGTTTATGTACATCCCAAACTTGTTCAACCGTACAACAGGATTTTAAACTCCAAATAACTTTTATGTAAAGCTACACATAGTTGAACACATTGGGCAGTACCATTTTTACAGCTCTGCCATTTATCTGCCGACCACAAAGTCTACTCATCAATTGGTAACAAACTGACTAGATCAAACATTGTTCTTTATTCCATGATCAAACCAAATCAGTTAGACTGAAAATGATTCAGTCTGGAATAAAAACCTATAATAAGAAATCATTTGATCCCCTGGAGTGTTCTAAGGTCATGTTCAATATGGCTAAGGTCAGCCCAATCTCCTTGAACTCACCATAAGTGTCAAAATCAACAACATCCTGATAAAACATATTACTGGCTTGGCTTATCTTGGCACTTGGCGGAGCAGTCTGGTGCATGGGACTCAAGTTCTGAGGATCCTACACAAAATTAATAGTTATATTAAATTGGACTATGGGTTTGAAACCCAGTCATGACACATGTGTCCTTGGGCAAGACACAAACCATAAACTGATTCTCTTATCCCAGGTGTATGAATAGGAACATGCGAGGGCTACAGCCTCTACATGTAGATTTGGTAAAAAATTTGTCTGAAAAATACACTTAATTTAAGAAAAAACATTCTTTCAGAAAAAATATAATATATATGCACAAAACATTTAGGTGGACATGGAAATCCAGGCTGATAAAATATTCTCAGTTATTAATAATGAAAATCTTAATAAAAACTTGCCTAAACTTTTTAGTAAAAAAATAGAAAGTAAATATTAATTTATAATCGTTGTCCAAATCACTTTGTATCAGTATCACTCTTAAATTAAAACTCAATCAGTACAGCAAGTGCCATTGCCTGCTGGATAGGGAGACAGGGGTAGCCCTAGAGGCCGGGGGGGGGGGGGGTTGTAAATATTAAAATATTAACTCTTTCCCTTCTGATAACACTCCTGGACCACTCTTGTTTCGTACAAGGAAGAAAACGAGTACAAAATCAACTGCAGTCACACACATACATGTAGAACTTTGTGATGTATTGTACACACACAGACTACAGTACACTTAAGTTTAAACAATACAAACAAGAAATGATTAATGGCTTTTATTCGCATTGGTTTTTTAAACAATGCAAACAAGTGTGTGTGTAGGTAGACCCAGTAATTGAGGCGCTGTACTTGTTTTTTTGAAATGATGACATCTGCGATCTAATTATATCCTCCAATATCCTGTTTTCAAGGTACCATGCCTTTTTCTTTGAATTGAAAAAAATTAGCTGAATCAATGTATCACCTGATACCCTAATTACCATCTTTTGTTTATTAGAAGTATGCAAACATCTATTAAAACTGGATGGACATTGTAACTTTCACACCAAGCACCGATCTTCGATGCCTTCAATAGCGTCCCATTTTTTTGAGTTTTACTTGTTTTCAAGGCAAACTAGAAAGTATGGTGTCCCCCGAAGTCATACGTGGAAGAACCGTTTGCAGTGAGTACAAGTGTTATGTGAGACTCTGTGTATGGCTCTAATGCCAGCAGTTGTCTTTATTTTATTCAAAATATTGTTTTTTTACTTTAAAAAATTACCATGGTGATCTGCAATAACTTTAACTGACAAAATAAATAAATAAAATGTGTGTAAATGATGCTTTGAAATAATGTCTGATGAAACTTTTTAGGTGGGCATAAATTGTTTTTTATATGGCCCTGACAGTATTTTTGTACCTTGTACTGTAGAAATGCCTAAATACCACAACTAACCGGAGGAGCCTTAACTGTTTCTAAATTTTGGTCAACGGAGAGGAGACTCGATGTTTGGCAAGTCAAAAAAAATCTTGGTATCTAGGGGTTGTTTACATCGCGCGCATTGACATATTAAAAGGTATGCCACGATTTCAGGGTTAGGGTTAGAAGGTCCTACGAATACGATACCGAGGGGACTAGCGCAGATGTCAACATTTTGAGAGAAAAAAAGTACAGCACCCCAGTTACTGAGTCTAGTGTGTAGGCATGGTACTGGTAGGTAGGATGATGGCTTTTAAGTTTTGTGATTTCTATCGCAGATCCATATACATGTAGACCATGTGACCTGTGACATCACATGTTTACAAAAGAGCCACAGAGCCTGGACTTCCTACAGGCACAGTTTGTACGCAGCTCAATGGAAGAAAACAATAAATCTGATATTTTATGAAGATTGCACTGTCTGATTTTTCTCAACTTTTGATATGAAGAAAGGAGGGACATCTCAAAAGCTGTACAGCAGTTGCTTTTGTAACTATTGATATTATGTGAAAATTATGACACAAAATGTAAATTTTCCCATATGGCCTGTGTAGTATCTTGCCCGTCGGGAAATGCATTATAGTGTACAAGGTAACTACTCTGTAAACAAAGGTAACATGGTCTATAGTTTCTAGTAATACCTAGTTTAATCCATAATAGTAACAAGATGTTTATTTTGCAACATGGCATTGCATTTAACCAAACCATTAATCCATGCAAAAAGATGTACAGCCATTCAACGTGGTACATTGATGCATGCATGGAGGTGCAAGTTACAACGGGTACCGGTCAACTCGGTCCGAGGTCAACTCGGTCCGAATCAACTCGGTCCGGAGTCAATTGGTCCGAAGTCATCTCGGTCTGAAAAATTAAATAAAGTTTGGTTGACAGGGAAGTGGCGGGACATAATTATGTATGTCGACGCTGTATCTCAGAAATTTTAATAATAATCACCGTTTAAAAAAAGACATCTTTCCGAGAATATGATTTAAGTAAATGCCTAAAGTGAAACAAAATTGTAGAAAATAAACTTTCCTTTACAGTTTGTTTAAGACATTTTTTAATTCCGAAAATGACAGATTGACAATTTTGTTTATATTATTTTCAATCAAACAATTTTTCTTAATTGTCCTACATTATTTATTTTATTTGTATTAATTTACTGGAACATTTATCTCCTATTTTCGGAATTAAAAAAAGTCATACATAAACTGCAAAAGAAAGTTCATTTCTACGTTGCTGTTTCCATGTTTTTTTTTAGAAAGATGTCTTTTTAAACGCTGATTAATGCACTAGTCAATTGTAACCCCGGCCCCCCAGGACCAGGGCAATAGCGGGGCACTAGCCGGGATATGGCCGGGGAGTTCAGCCCAATGTGCCCCGGACCTAGCCAGGACTTATGCAGGGCTGTGCAGCATCTCAAAAGGGCCGGGGAATGGGCGGGGATCTACATGTACCCCGGGAGTGTACCGGGGACGTACTCTGTACAAATTGGTCTCTGTAAAAGAAAAGAAAAAGAAAAAATGTAATTGAACAGTCCAAATCAATGCGCAAGCATCTGATTGTTTGTGTTTGTTGAGTACCGCCATGGTTCTACCATGGTTCTATCTACTGTACTACGGACGGACAGAACAAAACGGTAAATGCCTTCCTTTTCTGTCACGATAGTTCGATTTAATAAGGCTACACACGATTGTTAAAACCTGTTTCATAGATCTTTTCCTTGTCTTGGCTATTAAAAAATGGTAAACTTGGTTTTACAGTGTCAGATTCGTACGTTTTTTATTTAATTTCAAAACCACTCAAGCTTTTTACGCATGTTTTTTGGAGAGCAAAAGCGCGGCGCGGGAGCCTCGACACGGCGCCGGGTAGAGGCGTGGGCCGGGGCACTATGCCGGGTAGTATGCGGGGATTCTTACATGATGCCTGTCCCAGGGGGGCGGGGACTTGGGCCGGGGTATACAGATAAAAACTGCCCGGCCCTGCAGGGACTTAGCCGGGAATGAAACACGTTTGTAACAATTCACAAAATCACATCCCGGCCCAACCAAGTCCCCGCTATCCCGGGTCCTGGGGGGCCGGGGTAACAATTGACTAGTGCATAATAGGCCCTTTTAGTTTATGAGATTACATAGTATTCATAAATACCTGGGACAGTTTATCCATTCTGATTGGTCGAGAGGACATCACGTGGCCATGTTTAAACATGTGATATAAACACGGCTAGAAGTATTTAAACACAGTTTGCACGACGCGGAACGCACGTTCGGACATGATACGCGCCCTTCCATTTTGGGAGTCAAACTGTACACAAGAAGAATCATAGAGTTGACTCCCAAATGGAAGGGCGCGCATCTTATTCGAACGTGCGTTACGCGTTGTGCAATGGGTCTAGAAATTTAACGCAGAATCGAAGTGAGCTGCAGACCGAAGGGGAAAACTGTCCGATTTGTTCTCATCTTTTTAGTTACAGGTTTTTGTCTATATTTTCAAGAGGAAGATTTTATGAATGGGAATCAAAGTGTGAATCGGTTTTAAACTAGTGGTTTAAACCCTCCGAGGCCTGGTTCTTGATAATTTTACCTCGACTTCGTCTCGGTACAATTAATCAAGAACCAGGCCTCGGAGGGTTTATCTACTGCACTAGTTTAAAACCTCTTCACCACACATTGATTCCCTTTATAGAGTATTATTACTATATTAGTAAGCACACCATGAATTGATACTTATTTAATTTTTCAGACCAAGATGACTTCGGACCAAGTTGACCTCGGACCGAGATGACCTTCGGACCGAGTCGACTCGGACCGAGTTGACTTCGGAGCGAGTTGACCCTAAACCGTTACAAACAGCTGACACTGTGTGGCGGCCCTGTCAACCACCCCCACCCATGCCATGCACTGTCTGTGCAGTGAGTTAGACGAAACGAACAAATTCGTGTAAAAAGAAAAGAAAAAAAACTCACCAAAACAGACTGGCATGATTCCTCACATTGATCAACAAGACTCGCAGACAGACACCGTGAAAAAATAAGTAAAAGTATCCAAATCACGTCAAAAAATCGCCAGTTTTGGAGACTGTTTATTGCCATGGTGGGTCCATACAGTTATTACTGCCATCTGCATGCCATACACGATCGATTGCCTCATAAACCGCAAAACCACACAACGAATTTGGGTCATCCTGGCCTCCCCCCCCCCCCCCCCCCCCCCCCCGCTGCATGCTGGTGGTGCATTCCTTCACTCCATATATGGAACATTGATTACCTTATTTGGCAACCGAAGAAACTCATCATGAAGTCACTTGCATTCATTGGACAAAAGTCAGTTACAGATTGCTGATAAAAGACCACGCCAACATTTACATAAATTTTACATAAAACATCTGGGGGAAAATTGACTGACAGAGGGCGCTATTGACGCTGAGTTCTATTTCTATGGTTTCACCCCTCTAAATAGACTCCCATAGCAAACAATGATAAATGCTAAATATTCAAAAATTCTCAAAAAATTGTTAAAAGTCTCTCAGCCTCTTGAAAACCAATCAAATATATTTTCAGACCACTAAACTTCAGATTTTTTTTCAATTTTTGGCAGGTCAGCCGTTTGGAAATTTTGCTAATTACCCCAGAAAAAAACACCCCCGAAAATGTGTTTTTTCCCAAACCGACTTGCCGCCAGTTTTCATGAGACACTCCTCCAATAGGCTGTGCAAGTCTCGCGCGTAAGCGAACTTCCGGGACCATCGTGGTCCCAGCCATATGGAGTTTTACGTTGGCAAGATTTTGTTTCGTCTATAATTTTAGTTTAACGTACTTTATGACCATGAAAATTAAATATGTTGTTGGGAATGTAGTACTAAGTGATAACAAATATGAAAGTAAAATCAATTCAACAATGCAACGAAGAAAACCCAAGAATTAAACTTGACCTCTGCTTCCGGTTACTTGCAAAAAATTAAGAATTTGTGCCCACCTCCGATCACCAAATTTGTTTTGGTCGCGCGATGATAATCACAAGACGCTGTAATTGCCAGACGCTAAGCCTTTTCATTGCAGTCTACGGTTGTCGAGGCGTCAGCGTCCTCTTTAAACTGCGTCACACGTTAATTCGTACGCCCGTGCGATCATCGCGCGTCTGCGTTTAAACCTGCTTTAGTGGTTGCACGTATTCAGGCATGGATTTACAAAAAGGTTTCCTAAAAAGTTCAGATCAAATAAGCATCCTTGTCCCAGAGGGTTGTTTTTGTTTCAACAAAAACTAACAAATGAATTGTGTGTTTATTATGAAAGCTAAAACTCATTTTATGCAAATTGTAATGAGTATTTTTGTTGGTCAGATTGTTTCATAGATCTAATTTAAAAACAATGATTTGATTTCAGAAAAAATATGTTCTTCACTTGACGTGTTTTCTCGCTCCGATACGCGCGAGACTTGCACAGCCTATTCCCAAGCTAATTAGGGCCAACTTTATAGCCCAAATTTATCAAATCTCCTCAAAACTTGAAACCCAGAACCCCCAGGTTGTGATAAGTTCTTATAATTACACACTCTATTAGTTGCATGACCCCCAAAACGTTATAATTAAAAATAAGTTGTGGGTTTACAAATTATGATAAGTAGCTTGGCGCATGAATTTTTGGTCGATTTAGAGTAGTGCACCCCTATGGGCGCACCACACTAAATAAACTCCCATAGGAACCAATGCTAAATGATAAATATTCAAAAATACTCAAAAAATCTTGAAAGTCTCTCAGCCTCTTGAAAACCAATCAAACATATTTTCGGACGACTGAACTTCAGAATTCTTTTTAATTTTTGCCAGGTCAGCCGTTTCGAATTTTTGCTAACTACCCCAGAAGAAAAAAACGCGAAAATTTGTATTTTTCCAAAACCGACTTGCTGCCAGTTTTCGTGAAGCACTTCTCCACTTACCCGGTCAAATAGGGCCAACTTTAACGCCTAAATTTATCAAGTCTCCTCAAAAGTTGAAGCACAGAACCCCCAGGTTGTGATAGATTATTATATTTACACAATCTATTAATTGCATGACCCCCAAAACGTTGTAATTAAAAATAAGTTGTGGGTTTACAAATTATGATAAGTAGCTTGGCGCATTAATTCTGGCTTATTTGGTGTGGTGCGCCCCTATGCGCTGAGTGCGTCATTGTGGGTGCACCACACTAAATAAACTCCCATAGGAACCAATGCTAAATGATAAATATTCAAAAATACTCAAAAAATCGTGTAAGTCTCTCAGCCTCTTGAAAACCAATCAAACATATTTTCGGACGACTGAACTTCAGAATTCTTGGCAGGTCAGCCGTTCGGAATTTTTGCTAACTACCCCAGAAGAAAAAAACACAAAAATTTTCGTGAAGCACTTCTCCACTTTCCCGGTCAAATAGGGCCAACTTTAACGCCTAAATTTATCCAGTCTCTTCAAAAGTTGAAGCACCGAACCCCCAGGTTGTGATAGATTCTTATATTTACACAATCTATTAATTGCATGACCCCCAAAACGTTGTAATTAAAAACAAGTTGTGGGTTTACAAATTATGATAAGTAGCTTGGCGCATGAATTCTGGCTTATTTGGTGTGGTGCGCCCTTGTGCGTGCGGTTTCATTTTTATGGACGCGCGTACGCGTGTATGGCAAAATTAGCATATTACGGTCTATGTGCGTTGCCAATGGACCCTTCCCATGAAATATGCTAATTACATTCACGCATGCGTACAGACCCTGCTGGTTGGCAAACGCCATAGAGTTGTGCACTAAGTAGACGCACAAGCGCGTCTGCGTCACGCCACCATCAGCCCCACACAAAAAGGGGGCAATGTTCCATCATTTTGCCAACCAGCAGTGTAAGTGCGCACGCGTGATGTGCAATTTAAATATTTCATGGGAAGGGTTTATTTTGCCATACACGCGTGTCAGTTGATGAGCAGTTCCAAAAATTCCTGGGTCTTATTAAAAGGAATTTTTGGAACTGCTCATCAAAAACCAAAGATATTGCATACAAAACTCTTGTTAGACCCAAAATGGAATATGCAAGTTCGATTTGGGATCCTCATCAAAAAACCTATAAAGACAACCTTGAAAAGGTACAGAGACGTGCTGCCAGATTTGTTAAAAATGACTACAACCGGACAAGTAGTGTGTCAAACATGCTGAATCAACTAAACTGGGATAACTGGCTGTCCGCAGAAATAAATCACGATTAGTTACAATCTACAAGGAAGTTCATGGTTTCACTCCAAACAACATCAGTCACCTACAAGTTAAACTACATCAACTTAAACTCACACGCTTTCTCATGAACTAAATCATCGAATCCCACAAACAAACAAGGACTGCTATAGACGATCTCTTTATCCACGCACTATCCCCCAATGGAACAAATTACCACCTGAAGCAAAAATGGCCCCAGATGTCCCAGCGTTTAAGATCATGCTAGAAAAGTGCAAAATTTAGCGATGCATGTGGGACTGCACGTCAACAGCCCCATCTGGGGCGATTTGTGCAGACAAAATATCAAGATCAAGATCAAGATCACGTGATGATCATTTTGCCATACACGCGTGTCGCGTGGTGGTTATCGATACGCCGCGTCCGACGACGAGGCACAGAGGACGGTCGGGGCGTTCTCCGGGTTCTATATTTATGTCTTCATTATACTGACGATTAACCCATTGATCTCCATTATTTTAGTCACTATAATGGAGATCAATGAATTAATTCCATTGATCTCCATTATACATTTATAGAAAATAATTTAGAAAAATCGTTTTTAAAAATGCTGAAAAACAACGCAAAAGTTGATAAAAATTAAAATGTAGTTTTTTATTCGGGTAATTTTAAACTCGAAATTACGGAGTATTGAATGTTCCAACTTGACAATCGTATTGGTGAACCAGCCTTTAAGTGCCCTGGGGTCGATTTCACAAAACTCTTCCTAACTTAGGACTAGTCCTAGGCAATGCTAAGAGATAGGACTAGTCTTAAGTTACTGGTCCTAACTTAAGACTAGTCCTATCTCTTAGCATTGCCTAGGACTAGTCCTAAGTTAGGAAGAGTTTTGTGAAATCGACCCCTGGTATACGAGTCTGTGTTAGTCTGGTGCTCGTTTAAGTTAAAAGTGTAAAAGTACCCATGTACGTACACGACGAGCAGGCGTTCGTAATTTGTTTGTTTGCAGACGACAAGTTTTATCTCCTCCTGCTTCATCCTCTCATTTTTTTGCATCGTATTTCTGCTTTTAGTTTTATTTCTGTATCTGCTGGGACAGCACGAGACCTCCGACGTTGAGGACAAGAACACTATTTTACAACTCAAAACAGTAAGTATCCTCCCCTGTCCGGTTTTCGATGTAGTAGGCCTATGCCTTTTTCTTTGAATTGAAAAAAAATAAAAATATTCCATAACCAACTGATGCCCTAATTACCTTCCTTTGTTTATAAAAAGTATGCAAACATATATTAAAACGTGATGGACATTGAAAATTTCACACCACGCATCGATCTTCGATGACTTCAATAGCGTCCCATTTGTTTTGAGTTTGACCTGTTTTCGATGCAAACAAGAAAGTATGGTGTCCGGGTGAAGCCATCCGTGGAAGAAACATCTGCAGTGACTACAAGGGTTCTGTGAGACTTTGTGTATGACTCTATAGCCAGAGCAGTTGTCTTCATTTTATTCAACATATTTTTTATAAAATTTTAAAAATTACCATGGTAATTTGCAAAAACTTTTAAAAAAAATATTTAAATAAAAAAATGTAAATAATTCTTGGCTTTCAAATCTTATTTTTATTTAGTTTTGTGTCTTTTTATTTTTCTTAACATTTATACTAAAGCATATAAATAAACAGTGATAATCGAATCACAAAGCCGATGTTTAAATTTTAATATTAATAACAATAATGATATGAGTGTTACAAAAGAAATTCTCCAGACTATTAGAAAATGATATAAGGCACATGGCTTCTTTAAACCTCTGTATTTTTTCCCACAGAATGCTCAGCAGAATGTTCAGTCACATGATTTGATCATCGTGAATTGTGAATTGAAAAAGTGTTTGATGAAACTTTTTCGGTGGGGAAATTTTTTTTTATGGCCCCGACAGTGTGACATATTTTTGTACCTTGTAGAAAAGCCTAAAATACCACAACTTTTTGCATTTACAAGTGCAACTAACCAGTGGAGCCTTACATGTTTCTAAGTTTTGGTCAAATGAGAGGAGACTCTTTGCTTGGCAAGTCAAACCACAAAAATTGTATCTAGGGACTGTTTACATCGCGCGCAGAGAGGTCAAAGGTTTGCCTCGATTTCAGGGACCCCCTGAATACAGGGCGTCCTACGATACATCATCATGGAAACCAGTCAACTCGCCCCCCAGCAAAGTCGCCCACTACAAAGTCGCCCCCCAGCAAAGTCGCCCACTACAAAGTCGCCCCCTCACTTACAAAGTCGCCCCCTGACAGAGTCGCCCACCAACAAAGTCGCCCCCTAACAAAGTCGCCCCCTAACAAAGTCGCCCAGTGTATGGTTGAGCGACGTAAAGCCATATCACAAAAGTTTTTCGTTATTTAAACAGTCCGCTGTTCCTTTTGCTTTGTTAAAACACTTCGAAGTTAAAACCTGCACCCAATAACTTTAAAATGAAAACTAACTCTTTTGCGAAAGTTTTGAGATTTTTGATGTAAACTTCAAACCCAATTTGTTTAATTTTTTTTTCCCTCCATGTTGAAGCAAATTTTTGTGCAATGGTAATTGAAAACATTATGGGCTACTTGATAAATGAAATACCGCGGCGTCTTTTCTGGGACACTCATCGGCCGTAACTAATTTGATTTTTATGTTTATTCCCATTAATTCTCAACATTATAAGGTTATGGTGGTTATTTACTTGATAATTTCCCCCCTTGTTTTATTTACTTGTGCTTACATATAAAGAACTAAATTTTATTTGCTAATTTATTAAAAGTTATGGTGGTTATTTATTTGTTTTATTTTAAAGTTCTAATTGTTTTTTTAATTCAAAACCTTCTTTTTTTATAGTCTATATGTTTTTTAATTGAATAAAATTATGTTAACTCTAATACTGATGTGTTTTGATACATTATTTGAAGTTTTATTGTTGTGATAAGTTGACAGGGTTGCCTACTTTAATTAAAACCCTAATTAGTCGATCACTGATGTATTTTGATAAGATAAGATAAAACTTTATTATCCCACACTGGGGAAATTCAAACTGGCCTTGATTCAAACACTAGGCCTACAGACAAAATCACTGAACATGTCATAACAACTGTTTATTGTTAAAACAAATTGATTATTAACTAAAAATATCAGGTATAAAAATATGTTTCCGGTATGGATTAAATATTATGCACAGCATGCTTAATTTAATTCAGAAAACTGTCTATGTTCGATTCAGATTTACATAATATTAGAAGGCCAATTCAAAGTTTAAAAAAAGAACATTAGTTATCTAGCGGTAACATTTCGACAAAAGCAGAGAGTTTTCTCGAAAAGACAAAGCATTCGCCAAGCCTGGAATCTCAACTGTTAACAAAGGGCGCCCTCACTTAGTGAAATCTTCTTGGGCGACTTTGTTAGGGGGCGACTTTGTTGGTGGGCGACTTTGCTGGGGGGCGAGTTGACTGGTATTCATCATCATGATGTATGTCATTTTTCATAAGGTTTATCGCGATTCAGAATTGCAATGGATCATGGGAGGGCAGAGGGGGCAAATGCTACAGTCGGTCGTCGGTCGTCGTGCGCGAGTTCCCGGGTTGCCCCCTTTCACTACACTATCATGCGCGGCCAAACAAAGTGAATAATTCATACAAAAAATTACCATCATGATCATTCAATATTGAATTTCCGCGGCTCTTGGTCTGCCTTACTTTCGTTACTCGGCAGGATCTATACTGGAACATAAACGTCTTGGAGCAATTGATTGTTAAGTGTATTGCTCAAGGACACAAGTGCCGGGACCAAGATTCCATATCCAATCCATATCATGATGACTCAGCCACCACAACTTGATTTTGGTGCGCAAGACCGCTCGGCCAGTGTTACTGAACGGAGTTCTCACAACTCGTCCGTCGGACAACTCGACAGTCGGACAACTTGATAGTCGGACAACTTGACAGGTCAGACAACTCGCCTGGTCATACATTTACAACTCGACAGCTTCACAAATTGTCAGTGCCAATAAATGTTACTGTAGTGTTATTTTATTAAACGCAAACATTCTTTATAAAACTTTATTTCTGTAATTCTTTTGCATGGATTTCAGACTATTCCGTTGACCTTCTTTTGGGCTGTAAAATGCGCAGCCCGTAGAAATTGGCACTCGTCTGGTTCCTTGCTAAGTGGCGGCTGTTGGGCTAGTGTACGACCCTCCATGGTACGACCTTCACATTCATTAACTTGCTTGACACCTAGACAAAATTAGATAGTCCGCCAATCGAATTACTTTGTCAGCTGTTAAAATGTTTGCATCCTCGCTCTGCCAAAAACCCTGCTACATGTAGACTTGGAGTGTGAAATCAAACCCTGGTTGTGGCATTGGCAAGACAACTGCTCTGTGGCAAAAAAACTCCTGACACTGCAGACATTGACTCCGAACATAGAGTTAGAGAATTATCTAGAACTAGTACTAGTGGAGGTAGACTATTGGATGTAATCAATCCCTGTTCATCAGCATGATAAGGCATTCAACCCTAAGGCTAAGCTGCTTTTATTAGCACAAAGGGATTAATCCAACATAATACTGTCTCAGCCCTCGCAGGTTCCCATTTATACACCTGGGTTAAGAGAAGAAGTTATGGTTGCATGCATTGCTCAATGTCAAAGAGTCACGACCAAGATTCGAACCCACCCTGATTCCTGATCCAGCCATCAGAACTTGAGTCTGATGGCATTTGAGGCCAAAACATGCCAATCAATTGTATCTCTACTTGCTAAGCAAGATCCATGCTTTAAAAAGATCAACTCTTGAAGTTTACGTAATAAAATTTTATCAAATAATAAACCACAAAGGAAACTGACTGGATATTGGAAAAAGGGGAGACTGCCAATATGGGGCTAGATAGCCGAGTGGATAGAGCGCCGGCATGTTAATCCAGAGGTTGTTGGTTAAAATCCTGCACAAGTCAATTATTTTTTGTTTAACTCCAAATCAAGTAATAAAATCTTCTCACATTTTTGCAGAAAGAGGACATTATCATTTAACGATGGAAGAAGAAGGGGTAGTTCCGGATGTTGTTGATGTTGCAGTTGCAAATGCTGCAGAGGTTAAATGGGACAGTGGAGCTACTGCACAGATGGGTAATGTCTGTACACCCACTCAGGTACCCACTACAATCTTCATTGAGATTATTTCAATGTCTGTACACCCACTCAGGTACCCATTACAATCTTCATTGAGATTATTTCAATGTCTGTACACCCACTCAGGTGCCCACTACAATCTTCATTGAGATTATTTCAATGTCTGTACACCCACTCAGGTACCCACTACAATCTTCATTGAGATTATTTCAATGTCTGTACACCCACTCAGGTGCCCACTACAATCTTCATTGAG
The DNA here is from genome assembly GCA_037783415.1 of Leptasterias polaris. NCBI lineage: Eukaryota > Metazoa > Echinodermata > Asteroidea > Forcipulatida > Asteriidae > Leptasterias > Leptasterias polaris. The sequence goes on from JAZGTN010000019.1 coordinate 457,561, forward strand.
ATTATTTCAATGTCTGTACACCCACTCAGGTACCCATTACAATCTTCATTGAGATTATTTCAATGTCTGTACACCCACTCAGGTGCCCACTACAATCTTCATTGAGATTATTTCAATGTCTGTACACCCACTCAGGTGCCCACTACAATCTTCATTGAGATTATTTCAATGTCTGTACACCCACTCAGGTGCCCACTACAATCTTCATTGAGATTATTTCAATGTCTGTACACCCACTCAGGTACCCACTACAATCTGTACCAGTTTATGTTAATGTCTGTAACCTACTTAACATAGCTTTGATGTACACACAAAACAAGTATGTGCGAGATACAAAGTTTTTGCATTGTTGCGACGATATATAAACTGCATATACAACTGTTAGTATTTGTTGAATCCAGAATGACTTGATTTATAAAACAGCTGCAGAATCAGCCGACTGTCACCTGGCCAACAGAAGAGGGCGCTCTTTACACCGTTGTGATGACTGATCCAGATGCACCAAGCAGGGCTAATCCAAAGTTCCGTGAGTGGCGACACTGGCTAATAGTGAATGTATCTGGCAATGATATAAGTAGTGGCAGCGTCAGATCGGAGTATATCGGAGCAGGACCACCAGAAGACACAGGTAGGGTTTACATCACAGCTTTCTAACATATATTGAGCTGGACCACCAAAAGACACAGGTAGGGTTCACATCACAGCTTTCTAACATATATTGAGCTGGACCACCAAAAGACACAGGTAGGGTTCACATCACAGCTTTCCAACATATTGAGCTGGACCACCAGAAGACACAGGTAGGGTTCACATCACAGCTTTCTAACATATTAAGCTTGACCACCAAAAGACACGGGTAGGGTTCACATCACAGCTTTCCAACATATTGAGCTGGACCACCAAAAGACACAGGTAGGGTTCACATCACAGCTTTCCAACATATTGAGCTGGACCACCAAAAGACACAGGTAGGGTTCACATCACAGCTTTCTAACATATTGAGCTGGACCACCAAAAGACACATATGTAGGGTTCACATCACAGCTTTCTAACATATTAAGCTTGACCACCAAAAGACACAGGTAGGGTTCACATCATTTTACTATGGATATTTTATCCAAACTTTGCCAATGCATTTTTTTACATTTGTCTTAAAGTTCTAACCTTCACTTCATACTTACAGTTCATGTGTGACCCATTTCCATTGCAGGCTTACATCGCTATGTCATCCTCATCTACAAGCAGTCAGGATTTATCAACCCAGAGGGAATCCCATTCTACCCAAACTGTGACATTAATGGAAGAGCCAAGTGGAAGGTTCGTGAGTTTGCCGCAAGTCATGGACTTGGGAATCCTGTGGCAGGCAACTTCGTTCAGGCTGAGCATGACGAGTATGTGACTGAGTTGTATGCAAAGTTTTCTGAATATGCGGCTAAGAAGAGAGAAGATGCTGGAACGACAGAGGGGTAATGACCCCATTCTACACAGTGAGTTGACCAACCAATTGAAACCATTCAACTGTATGGGTTTTGTCAGCTAGGTCAAGCCACTTCAAATTATTCATAAAGACTTTTTGAATGTATTTACAAGCGTATTTAGATACACACTAAGCCCCTTCTCAGAAGGTCATGCACATGTAATGACACTTAATATCCTACCTCTTAACCACATGCAAGATGATGATGCAAAACCACTTTCTCTTGACCCAGGAGCATTAAAACATTTTACCCAAAAATCCTTTTCATAACAAAAAACACAATTAACTCCCCTGCTTAATATTTTCAAAACTTCAACTTTGAGAAAATTTAGCAAGGGAGGTTGTCGTCGTGATCATAAATCGGTCACTAAATGTATTTAATTTTACAATAAATGTATTGTTAGCACAGTTCCTTGTTATTTGTTTCTGTGCATTTTTGCTGTAATTTTCCACTAGCCTGCCAAGATGAATAGTCTGGCAGACCAACCCCTGGTTTGTGAATGATTACAAATTGAGCTTCGTGCGGAAGGACAGAAAGGTTTTACACACATTTGTAACTGGTCGCTCAAACATTGTCAGAATGGAAGTCGTCTTTTTACAGGTACTAGCAATGATTATGAACACAAATTCAGTAGTTTAGTGGGAACCAGTTATATCTGTACTCTGGTCAAATTATTACATCGTGTCAAAGGTGAAATAAAAAAATTGTCACATGACAAGGAACCTTTGTTTTTGGGAGGGTTCTTTGGCAAAGGCTAAATACATCAAACTAAATCTTACCAGAAGTTTGTAGAAAATGGTACGCAGGCCTAAACACAATTGCTTATCAAAGGACCAGGCACCATTGATTAAAGTCTATATATTTATGTGTTGAGTTTCGTTAAGAGGATACTCCAGCCAATGCCATATGGTTAATGAATATTTATGACTACATTGTTTAACATGGATGGAGGTCAATAAGGCATTGCAGCTTAACTCAAGTTTTCTTTTATGTGTATGTAGATGTATGATTTATTAAAACACAGTGTGAATGAGGTTAACACAAACGTACAAGCTCCACCAAATTTGATATGTTGGTGCCAGACATAGTGCATTCTAAATTTACACTATTATTATAACTAAACAATTTACCAACAGTTCTAGTAACTAGCTTTTATAAACCACTTCCCAACGGAACTATCAAATCTTTACTGTGCCTCTGCACACGTTTTTAAAATGTAAGATGACATTAATATAACCCTGGTAAAGTAAAGAGTAAAATGAGGTAATGTTCCATAGTAAAGGGCACCTCTATGAGGGAGGGGCACCAGGCTAATCAATGAATGAGGTTGTATTTATAATAAAACAAAACAAAGTGTTTAAGTTGCTACATGTACCAAAGTCAATGTTCAATTTGAATGTTTCATCAAGCTTTTACATACTCCCCTATTTCAGTGTTGGAAGTATGTCTAAATATTGCAATTAAGCTTTTTGTAAAGTAGCCCACCGTTCCAATCAACTGTGCATTTTACTTGTTCCCAGGAAGTTATAGTAGCCCAGATTTTAAAACATGTATTGTCATAAATGTATCTGTGATGTATTAATAGTAGCGATCACAACCAGTTTAATGGTCAAAGGAAGTTACATTCACACACTCAAAAATGAATTAACACATCTGAAAAGAAAGAAATGTGAGTATTATGCACAAGTTGGGAATGGGTGTTTACTAGCTCATAGCAGTTTTTACTAAAGGATGTACGCCGGGCTTGTGTGAAGGATGACCCCTGTAATTCAAATGAACCTTTTAATCACATGGAATTTTGCGACACAGAAAAACAGTCAGTAGCAGCAATAATGGTCCCATCATGCTAGTATTCAATGTAAATCTTTAGTATAAAAGATCTTTTGTGTAAAAACACTTAAATCTCTCTTGTAAAAACAAAATTATTGTTATTAATATTATTACTGAAATTGAAATAAAACAAAGGTTTCAAACAATGAGAGCTTTTGGAACAATAGGTGGAAGCAGACTTACTGGTAATTTTCCTTGTTTATGTAATTCTAAACTTGTGCATATTTCTGAGAACAATGGGTTTTCCAGGGTAGCACTGCTTTCCACAGCGTCCTGCACAGTGCAAGACTCTATGGGCTGTATTGTAAGCTAAGAATTCCACAGTAACCAAGGCCATGACATTGCACCTACAAGAACTCCCCCATTGTAAGAGCTATTGGTCTTAGTACCCAAGCCCTGTTTTAAACAATAAAAAAATATATATATTGATTATGTAGTAGCATGATCAATAAATAACACAAAATATTCTTTACAATGTCATGATTAGACTGTGCTACCTGGATTCCAGTAGGCCATGTTTAGCACTCAGGATCTCAACCGTCCGTTTATGAGCACTGGTGGGAAAAAAAACAAAAAACAACCAGTTTGATCAATATTCACCAGGATGCAATTTATTCTGTAAGCACAAAAATTTACTAAGCCCAGAAAAGTACTGCTTAGCATTAATTTGGGTCACAACTTGAACTTTCACAAGGTCATTTTAAGGTCATGTGGTATGTTGTAACCAATAGAAATGTTATAAATAGAGCAGATTAATCAGCCCTTCCATTACACAGTTCGAACATTGGACGGATTCAATCGGAACATGACTTACCTGCCTGGTCTAATGATTGTAAACTGTCCAGGTACAGACAAATTGACTACAGTTGATCCCAATCGCGATTCCATTGAATCTCCCAAATGTCCTCCGTCAAAAACTACATCAAGCTTTGGCCAGAGCTCTTGAAACTCCTACATGATTCAAACAAAATAACTGTCTTAAAGAACGGCTCCAAGGTCAAATTCAGTTTTGTCATCCACTCATTTTCCAATGTATGGAATCCTTATGATGATGACAACAAAATTACAAGTCTCTAACCTGATGTAAAAAAGTGTAAAATGCTACTGTGTTTCATACCCTTCAAGTGCAATTGTTGTCAAATTCCAAAGATGTCAAATATATGGACTGCACATTTTTGTAATGATAACTTTTAGGTCATTCCTAATTTTGATGGTATTCAATCAAAAGGGGATTGAATTTATAACTTTTGACTGACACAACAATGTCCTCTTTGAAATCTACAGACCCCTTTGTGTTTTATGTTTGATGACGTCACAATTCAAGTTTTGCTGGGAAAGAGTATCATATTTACATTTACGCAAAAAATAAGTTAGTGGCCTGACATTTCGACCCTAGCAGAGTCTTTCTCGAAGGCTAAATGACAACACACAACACACATACAAGCAGACAAGAGTTGCAAGAGTAGTCAAGTGGAAATACATGAATAGAGAGAGTGGAGGGAGAAAAGCAGAAATCATTCAGAGAAGGCAGGGGGTAAGCAGGGATTATGAAGACAAAGGGGGGGGGGTTATGAAGGGAAGGGGATAGCTTGACCACAAGAAGTTGGGAACACAAAGGACAAAATGGAAGGTTAGAAGAGAGGTAAATAATTAGTTAATACAATGAAGGGCAGACTAATAAAGTGGATAACTGTGTGGGAAAAGGAGAAGGCAAAAACAAAAGGTTATTAGTCATTTCCTTCTTGGATATTCAAACCATGGGGCTGAGTGGTCTTTATGCGCCTTATCCAAAGTTTTTCCCTACTCAGACGGACATTCTCTCTGCAGTTACCTAGTGCCTCAATGCCCTGTAAATTCATGTCAGAAATGGAGTGGTTAGGAAGGTTGAAGTGGTGTCCTACAGGTGTATCCAGCTTTTGGGTGTTGACTGTGGATCTGTGGCCATAGAAACGCCTCTTGAGTGTAGTTCTTGTTTCACCTATATATTGAACACCACAGACTCTGCAAGATATTAGATAGATTAGATTAGTGGTTGTGCAGGTGACATGACCCCTTGTCTTGTGGATGGTACCACCAGTATGGCTGGTAAAGGAGTCTGATTCCCTGATGTGTTGTCTACAAACGATGCATTTGGATGTGTTGGAACACCTAAAAGTACCCTGTGGCAAAGGGGGATTAACATCATCATTAATGGGGGGAACTTCTGCCCGGAAGATGAGATCCCTGAGACTGGGTGGGCGTCGGTAGGCAACTATGGGTTCTTCCTGTACAGCACGTTGAAGCCGATCTGATGTGTGAAGAATATGATGGTTAGAACTGGTTATTTTACGAATGGGAGGAAGTGAGGGGTGGAAAGTAACAACAAAAGGAACTTTCCCTTTGGAACTCCGTTGTTGCCTGGGTCCTTTGGAGATACAGACTCCCTAGAACGAGCCTTGACTTTCTGGATCGCTCGATGGACTGCTAGGGAGCTATGACCCCTGGAAACAAGGTGTTTCTTAAGTTCCTGTGAGTGGTGGAAAAAATCAGAATCATTAGAACAGATTCGACGGAGTCTGAGGGCCTGACTGTAGGCTATGCTGGTTTTGCAGTGTCTGGGGTGGCAGCTGGTTGAGTGGAGGTATTGATGTTTATCTGTGGGCTTAACAAAGAGATCTGTGGTTAATCCATCATCTGTCTTTATGACCTTGACATCCAGAAAGTGGGTGTCCTTGGTCGAGTATTCATTTGTGAATTTGATGGTCCTGTGGAAGGAATTAATGTGGTTAATGAATGCTATGAGGCTTTCTTCATCACTAGTCCAGATGAAAAAGATGTCATCGATATAGCGCCACCAGACCCATGGACGGCAAGGGGCCGACGCCAACATTTACACAATTTTTGTGTGAGCTTAGACTTTTAGAGACTTGTAATTTGTTCCCAATTTCCAAAGGACTCTGTCTATTGGAAAATAAGTGCATAACAAAACTGAATGAGACCTTGTGACCCGTCTTCATGAACAAGGACAGGATTGCTAAACATCATTTTTTTAAAAGATGAGTTTCAATCTGAAAACATTCTGAATATTTCTCTCTGATATACAATGTACTGTTTGAGTCGAGAAAATAGTGTTTTGAAGACTCCAGAAATCACTGCTGTTTATTTCAATTGCTGCAATAAAAATAAACCTGATCTGATTGTGCAGAAAATCCCCGGAAAATAATTTTGTTTCCTTGAAAGGAAATTTAAAATGCCACCATGTTGAAGCATTGTTCTGCTGTTACTAGCTGATATTATGTACCTGTATGGATAATGTGCTACCAGCAGCACTAACATTAGCACTGGTTAACGCTAGCGGTGAACCAGCAGCACGAGCCACATCTCGGATAAAGGGATAGTCTGGAATACGAATCCCAACTAACTCCGTTGAGGAATTCAACTCTGGATTGAGTTCAGGTTTTCTCTTGAAGACTAACGTGACTGGTCCAGGGAGAAGATCGGAGAGCAAATCGGAAGAGACTGTTACTTCACCCCATCTGGGGAAAAAATAACAGAAACAGTTGATATCATCTTCAAATAAACAACTGAGGTTCTAAAAATGTGAAGGATTTAAAACTTTGTATTTGAACAAATCTAGAGAAGCAACCTTCCTACTATTAGCATGTTTCTTGAGACAACCAACCCATGCCTCATTATGCTACAATAATAATAATAATAATAATAAATTTATATAGCGCAGCTTTTATTCAAAATATATTCAGCTGCGCTGGTTCAGAGCTCCTTTTTTTTACTAAATTATACAAAATAGAATCTCTCAATTGAACAGATATGTTTTTAATTTGGATTTGAAGACATTGAGAGATGAAGAGCTTTGTATTTCTATTGGCAAGCTATTCCATAGTTTGGGGGCAGCAATGGCAAACGCACGGTCCCCGAGAGTTACTTTAGTGCATTTTGAGGTACACCTATGCTGATGTAGAGAGTAAAGAGCCATTGCCCAAAGTGCTTCAATGAGAGTGGTAAACTGGAGAAGCCACCAGCTGTGCTCAATTGCAATGGAATTTGTGGCCACTGTTGGAAGAGATATAGGTTTTCAACCTTGGTTAATTCCCCCCCCCCCCACCCACCCAAAAAAAAAAAGAAGAAAAAAAGAAGAAGATGTAATTTGAACTTTATACATTTTTCTTTGAGCTCCTGTAATCTTTCTTACAAAATTAAAAAATTGTTTAATTCAAACATATTTGAAAGATATTTCAATACCAAAACACATGTTTAATACCTCTGCAGATCTTCAACATCACCCACACAAATAGCGACAGGGTTTTGTCCATTTCTTCTCTTGATGTTATAAAGTTGTTGAACAGATGCTGTTGACTGAGCCAGGGCGGCTACTCCATAAATAGTGTCTGTTGGTACCGCTATAACGTTACCAGCTTCAAGACTGGTAACCGCTGTGGATACAGCATTCTGGTTGTCTGTATATTAAAGACATTCGGTCAATTAGATTTTGTTGTAGCCCATTATACAAGTTTTTGAAAATGTGGGTCGCACTAAAAGCTGACGACGCCTGAAGACAACTGCCGACAACAAATTTTAAATAAACTTTAAAACAACATCTGAACATGATTAAATCGTTAAATCTAAAAGTGTACATGTAAGAGAGTAGTGTGTATCCAAATCACCTTCAATCTGTTGAAAAAGTTGTAAATTTAAATGTAAATAAAGTGGGGTTTTTTCTCCACAAATTATTAATGACAGTCCAGTCCACTGTGGACTGTCCAGTCCACCTTGTTGTCTTTGGACTGTATCTGGAAGACACCATTTTACTGCAGGGGTACTAAAAACAGCTATTTAAGAAGTCTTTATTTTAATGGTATCATTTGAAAACCAGCATGGTACTACAGTAAAATGACAGCCAGTAAATATTTATATTCCTTAAAAAGGGAAAGAAAAAATAAAGAAAGAACGAAAAAGCAGCAGTACAAAAAAAGAGGGGGAAAAAAAGACAACTTGGCCCTTAAAAATTACCCATTGCATGATGGAATTGTCCAAGTGCGTTCCAGATACATTGTGGCGGACACTAGTTGTTACTATAAATTCGTGGTAAAAAAACCAATTTTTTTTCAGTAAAACAATACAACGTTTTCAACAGATTGAAGGTCATTTGGATACAAATGACTCTCTTGTCTTACATAGATTTAACAGTTTAATCATGTTCAGACGTTTTAAAGTGCATTAAAAAATTTGTTGTCGGCAGTTGTTGTCAGGCGTATTCATTTGTCGGCTTTTATTAGTGCGACCGGAAAATGTTGCTTAGACATGTTAGAAGAAACAGGTTAACCAGCCAAACTGCCGTAAAGTTGACATTGTTGCTACTCTTGCACTGTTCACATTTTGCAAAAGTAACAAAGTAAATACTAATAGGCTAAGCAGTGTTTTCTGGTTTTAGACAGCTTTATGAAATTTGAGCAAAGACCAGAGACTGCAGACAGAGAGTACCGATCAAAAAGGCCAAGTCGACTGCATCATAATGGACTTCAGCAAGGCCTTTGATACAGTTCCCCATCAAAGACTACTGGCAAAGCTTGAGCATAGTGGAATCGTTGGATCCCTCCTAAAATGGATGCGCCACTTTTTGACCAAAAGAACTCAACAAGTAGTCATTGATGGCCTGAGCTCTGATAAAATAGATGTGTTGTCTGGAGTTCCTCAGGGAACAGTGCTTGGCCCCGCCATGTTCCTGTTGTACATCAACGACCTCCCTAGGAACGTGAATTCTACAGTGAGACTCCTAGCGGATGACTGCATCATGTACAAGAGGATCATGACTCCCAACGACCCAGACATCCTGCAAGAGGATATCAACACCCTATGCACTTGGCAAAACCGCTGGCTTATGAAATTTAATGTCAAGAAATGTTTCGCCATGCAAATCACACATAAAAAGAAACCAATAAAAACTAATTACAAGATGGGGGTGACTGCTCTTCAAACCGTGGAAGATCACACTTACCTAGGAGTTCAACTGAATAATAAATTAAACTGGAATCATCATATTATCAAAACTACAGCTAAAGCCAACAAAACCCTTGGGCTTGTACGTCGTAACCTTTATCACTGCAACCAATCTGTTAAATCTACTGCATACAAAACCCTGGTCCGTCCACAATTGGAATATTGCTCAACCGTCTGGGATCCACATCACCAAGTTTACATTAATTCCTTAGAGGCAGTCCAAAATCGAGCCGCAAGATTTATCAAAAGAGACTTCAGCTGGGATAGCAGTGTCTCCTCAATGGTTGAGAACCTGGGCTGGAAGTCACTGGAAGAAAGACGACTAACTGCTCGTCTCTCACTTCTTTATAAAGCATCGCACCAACTAGCAGCCATTGATATTAGCAAATATCAAAATAACAGCGTATCGTCAAGGAGAATAACACGACAAACATCAGCCCTGTCATTCAAGCACCCGCTAACCAGTAAGGACTGTTACAAATATTCCTTCCTGCCAAGAACTGTTGCACAATGGAACACTTTACCGACCACAATTAGAAATTCACCAACACTCGAATCCTTTAAGAACCATTTAGAACTCAGCAATGTATCGTATCTCACAAGGGGAGCTCTTCATAAATAAACAAGTTTAATTGCCTGCGAGCCACGTCTGCGCCCTGTGCGAGATATCCTCTCAAGGAGTTTGTACAGTAAACAACAGATGCAGATGCAGATGCAGATCTCTGACTCGACTCTGGGTGGCATATAATCTTTAAATCCAACATTTTCAAATTTCTTTCAAGGCTTAAAACGACATCCTTTTTCTATGATTTAACACCGACTGTTTTGTTGGTGTTAATTCGTTTTAAGCCAAATCATTTCACTCACACTCACAGACACAGTCTTGGCCCGACATTCGCTAACAATATTCAATAACGTCCAGAACAACATAACAGACTAAACCCACTCTAGACGTCTCTGGTGATGGCGTGACGCTACGGTACAGCTAGTTAGTTGAACTTACCTTTATTAATTTCGATAATTTGAGCCATCCTAGCGACAGTCAAGCTCCTCCAATGGGTAGAACAGGTACACAATCTGTAAAAGGTTTGATAAATGAATTTGCTGTGTCTAAAAAACATATCAGACATCAGGTTACTATGATGTTCAAATAAGTAACATCTACCAAATTTCCTCATGTTGCATCATGGACGCTGCCATTTTGTTTATTAGTTAATTCTGTCCCAACTTGACAATCGTCCCGACTACAGTTGGGACCGACTTGAATGCTACAGTTGGGGCATCCCAACTGCGGAACCAGCCTCGTTCCCAGTGGTGTACGCAGATTAGTTAGCGGTCGGGTGATACGGCGCGCTGCCCATATCACAGCCCTAGTTTTTGCCAACCGAGGCTGGAAAACTATTGAAAGCCATAACTGCAAATCAAAAAAAGATAGCCATAGTTTGTAGCAATGTTACACAAATATTCAAAATTAGTGTTGAATTTGTTAGAAACAAATCAACCAATCATGGGTTTTTTTTCAGTTCATGCCCCAACTGTAACACCTAAAATGGGACCGGTCCCAACTATAGTTGGGACGATTGTCAAGTTGGGATAGAACATAACTGCTGTGCAAGAACGCATAACAGAGACAACAATACGTGATTTCTTCATCTTCTTGACCACAATGAATTCCCCAGAAAATGGCTCTGTTTTCATGAATATTCAGGATTTCGATTGTATTGGCTTCGATTTAGACCACACCTTATGCAAATATAAGTTAGACAACTTCTTTTCGGTAAGGACTAACTATGTATAAAATAAGGAAAGTTTATACATAAATAAAAAACACAAAACATGAATTTTTGTATGAGGGCCACAACAAGTTTATTAGGATGGGGGAATACCCTTGATAATTGAATCTATTTAGTATTTATGTAATAAATAGATAAAATAAAAATAATATTTATAATATTTGTATTTTTAAGTGCTTTAAAGGTGCTGTATACGTTTGGTAATTGGAGCCTACTGAGTGATTGTGTTAATCCTATATAATTTATAAATGTAGGTATTATACAATAAAACTAACCTGTGAAAATTTCACTTCAAAAGGTGGTCGCGTTTTTGAGATATCACCAACAAACCGGAGCGAATATTTCCACGCAGGAAGAATATTCCCGATAGGATTAGAATACACAATCTGAGAAGTGTTAATGAAAAGTGATATATTTTTCCATAACTGTAGTACTTCAAAGTGAAAAGTTTCTCAAAATTCATTATACTACCCAAAGCTGCTGTACTTCCTACCATGTAAGTTTTTATTGCCATTAATTTTCAGAGTCATTACCAAACGTATACAGACCCTTTAAAAATATACATTTTTACAAATGATTCATAATGCTTAGCCTTAGGGGATGTATTTTCCGGCACTTGCTTAGTTTTACCATAGAGAAAGGACTTCTCTTTATGAATGTTTTTACGTTACCAAACACTAAGCAGGCAAGTCTTGTAAAACTACAAGTGCCCTCTTTGATGTGTAATTACTCAAATAAAAGTAGCCAACATTAAATGCGATAGTCGTAACCCTTCATCCTCCTGACCGTCGGGACAATGGAGGGTTTCAATTATTGCAATTAATGTACCAACACTTAATAACATGATATAAATGAAATTGCAAAGGTTGTTGACCGTTGTTGTGAGTGAGTGGAACGCCTCCTGCTTAACAACCGACGATAGCTCTTTGTTCAAATCTCCTTCTAAAGCCTTCATCCCCGCAGAAAAATTTGAATTTATAAACTCTTTTTTTATAGAAAGTTTACTCCACCATTTAAATAGGTAGAACCTTTTTTTGATCTGTGGCTCCCAATATTTTGTTTAAGTAAAATAAAGTCCGAAATTCATAAATGGTCCAAGTCCCCCCCCCAAAAAAAAATAAAAATAAAAAGTTTTATCAAACTTACTAATTGTAACTTATCATGGTTATTGCTTCATGATTAATTTGTGCCCCCCCCCCTCCATTATTTTCTGGATTTTTTTTTTGTATTTTAGCTTCGATGAAAATGTTGTACTTGCATCAAGATCATTAAGTTGTTTTTGTGGTTTTTGGTTGTTGTTTTTAATAGAACTTTTTATTACTGTAAATATTGCTATTGTGTGTTAAAAACTGTGTACTGATTGTTTTCCGGGTCATTCCCACTCTCTTCACTTTGCAGCTGGTTTATGATTACTGTGCTAAGACTCTTGTTGAAGATAAAGGTTATGACAAGAGGATTCTACAGCCGTTAAAGATACATAAAGACTTATGGTAAGACTGGTGTTCTGTAGCCTTCAGAGATTCTTTAATATAAGACTGGTGTTCTGTAGCCTTCAGAGACTCTTTAATAATAATGGTAAGACTGGTGTTCTGTAGCCTTCAGAGACTCTTTAATATGGTAAGACTGGTGTTCTGTAGCCTTCAGAGATTCTTTAATATGCAAAAAATAAGTTAGTGGCCTGACATTTCGACCCTAGCAGAGTCTTTCTTGAAGGCTAAATGACAACACACAACACACATACAAGAGTTGCAAGAGTAGTCAAGTGGAAATACATGAATAGAGAGAGTGGAGGGAGAAAAGCAGAAAGCATTCAGAGAAGGCAGGGGGTAAGCAGGGATTATGAAGACAAAGGGGGGGGGGGGGGTTATGAAGGGAAGGGGATAGCTTGACCACAAGAAGTTGGGAACACAAAGGACAAAATGGAAGGTTAGAAGAGAGGTAAATAATTAGTTAATACAATGAAGGGCAGACTAATAAAGTGGATAACTGTGTGGGAAAAGGAGAAGGCAAAAACAAAAGGTTATTAGTCATTTCCTTCTTGGATATTCAAACCATGGGGCTGAGTGGTCTTTATGCGCCTTATCCCTACTCAGATGGACAGTCTCTCTGCAGTTACCTAGTGCCTCAATGCCCTGTAAATTCATGTCAGAAATGGAGTGGTTAGGAAGGTTGAAGTGGTGTCCTACAGGTGTATCCAGCTTTTGGGTGTTGACTGTGGATCTGTGGCCATAGAAACGCCTCTTGAGTGTAGTTCTTGTTTCACCTATATATTGAACACCACAGACTCTGCAAGATATTAGATAGATTAGATTAGTGGTGGTGCAGGTGACATGACCCCTTGTCTTGTGGGTGGTACCAACAGTATGGCTGGTAAAGGAGTCTGATTCCCCGATGTGTTGTCTACAGGAAGAACCCATAGTTGCCTACCGACGCCCACCCAGTCTCAGGGATCTCATCGTCCGGGCAGAAGTTCCCCCCATTAATCATGATGATGTTAATCCCCCTTTGCCACAGGGTACTTTTAGGTGTTCCAACACATCCAAATGCATCGTTTGTAGACAACACATCAGGGAATCAGACTCCTTTATCAGCCATACTGGTGGTACCACCCACAAGACAAGGGGTCATGTCACCTGCACCACCACTAATCTAATCTATCTAATATCAGAGATTCTTTAATATGTTAAGACTGGTGTTCTGTAGCCTTCAGAGACTCTTTAATAATAATGGTAAGTGAGACTGGTGTTCTGTAGCCTTCAGAGATTCTTTAATATGGTAAGACTGGTGTTCTGTAGCCTTCAGAGACTCTTTAATAATAATGGGTAAGATGGTGTTCTGTAGCCTTCAGAGACTCTTTAATATATGGTAAGACTGGTGTTCTGTAGCCTTCAGAGATTCTTTAATATGGTAAGACTGGTGTTCTATAGCCTTCAAAGATTCTTTAATAATAATGGTAAGACTGTGTTCTGTAGCCTTCAGAGATTCTTTAATATGGTAAGACTGGTGTTCTGTAGCCTTCAGAGATTCTTTAATATGGTAAGACTGGTGTTCTGTAGCCTTCAAAGATTCTTTAATATGGTAAGACTGGTGTTCTGTAGCCTTCAGAGATTCTTTAATATGGTAAGACTGGTGTTCTGTAGCCTTCAGAGACTCTTTAATATGGTAAGACTGGTGCTCTGTAGCCTTCAGAGATTCTTTAATATGGTGGTAAGACTGGTGTTCTGTAGCCTTCAGAGACTCTTTAATATGGTAAGACTGGTGCTCTGTAGCCTTCAGAGATTCTTTAATATGGTAAGACTGGTGTTCTATAGCCTTCAAAGATTCTTTAATATGGTAAGACTGGTGTTCTGTAGCCTTCAGAGATTCTTTAATAAGGTAAGACTGGTGTTCTGTAGCCTTCAGAGATTCTTTAATATGGTAAGACTGGTGTTCTGTAGCCTTCAGAGATTCTTTAATAAGGTAAGACTGGTGTTCTGTAGCCTTCAGAGATTCTTTAATATGGTAAGACTGGTGTTCTGTAGCCTTCAAAGATACTTTAATGTGGTAAGACTTTATAATAAGAACAAGGCCTGCATCTGCTACAGATCCATTTTGACCCTAAGTGTACCAAATAAATTATCATGATGGTAGTAAATGTTATATTGGACTCATTGATCTTTACAATCTATTAATAAGACATTGTGACATTTGAATACATGTGAAACCTAATTTCCTCACTTTGACTTCTTGATTACTTGACACTCCTATTTTTGTATTTAGTGTGAAAGGACTCGTGTGGGATATAAGCCATGGTGTTTTTTTGAAGCTGTCTGACACAGGCGTCATTTTAAGAGCAAGTCATGGATCAAGGTTGCTGTCTGATGCAGAGATATTGGAGAAATATGGTGCGGAGAGAATGTGGCAACATTTTCACTGTCTAGCAGAAACACTAGAGCAATGTGGTAAGCTTTCTGTATATTTAGCATCTTGTGACCAAACGGTTGATCTTTTAAATTTGAGTTGTGGTGGCTGAGTCATTGGGGTTGGAATCCTAGTCATGACATTTTTGTCCTTGAGCTATAATTGCTCTTTGGCATTACAACATTCATTTGACAACGTTCAACATTATTAAGTATTGCGCATTTTCCAGCAGTTACAAAGCGCTTACACCAAAAACAAATCAAAAACAATGAGGAAACATATTAAACAAACAAGTGAGTTTTAAGATGTTTGTTGAACTTGGAATTAAGTGTAAGTTGCATTGGCTAATGAAGGAGGTATTGAGTTCTAGAATGTAAGAGAATGAATGGGGAGATCAGTTGGAAGCACTCTGATGTCCCTGGCAACTAAATCGATAGCCGATAGTTTGTCTTCCCCTATTTCTCCTTCCATGTTTTGGTGACCAGGAGATAAGCTGAGAGAGAGGTCCTTTGATGTTTTTATGAGTGCCCTGCAAGTCTCAGACGACGCTGTTCTGTATTTTAGAGGATAGTTTTGGTTCATTGCCAAACAGTTCAGTAATTTTCATTCTCATTTTCCAGTGTATATTGAAGTATTTTAGCAGAAGTGTTGTGTAGCACCCATTCAGTGTCTCTTCCAGTTCCCTTGTGACTGTCCATGTATCTGAGCCATATATTATGGTGGAATCTACAATGATTTGAAGATGTGTAGTTTGGTTTTTCTGTTGAGGCCTGATAAGGTATTTTAATACCTTAAAACGACTGATATAGCTGTAGCTGTTTAATAATAATAATATAGACTTATAATGCACACATCTCCGGAAACCGATCAAGGCGCATACACAAAAACAACAGAGTGGCACAAAAGTTATGTTCAGAACAAGTGAAGAGAAAAACTAGCAAAACAAATGGGACTTCAATTCTGTCTTGAAGATGTTCAAAGATGTTGTTTGACAGAATGTGGCAGGGAGCTTGTTCCAAATGGCAGGTGCAGCATTGGCAAAGGCACGCTGACCATAGCGAGAGGTTCTAAATCTTGGTCGAGCTAACATATATGAAGTTGAATATCTTAAAACGCGACCAGATTGTTTAGGTGAGATGATGTCACGAAGATACTGAGGAACACAGGCTTGTAGGATCTTGATTACGAAGAGGCAAACCTTGAAACAGATCCTTTTGGAGGTCAGAAGCCAAGGTAGTTCTCGGAGAACAATTGGCTAAAGAGCTTTCAGTATTCATAGCCCTACGGGTGTTGGCGCACAAACTTTAGCACACATGCTTATATCGTGTAATGCATACACGATGTAAAATCTATTAGTATGTGCGAAATGTTAGCTGCGAAGTGTCCCAAGCGTCTTATTTATCAACATACATGTAGGAATACTATAATGTAAAAAAGTGGCAAAATAAGTATAATACATGACACATGTTCCATCCATCAAATGACAAGGATCTATAAGTGCAGTATATAATACCAATTATATGTATGTATGTATGTAGAAAGTGAAGAACAAACATGGGAAATATTACATATAATATGGGAATGTTTCTGTGTACAGCATTAATAAGGAAAACACTCTGTACATGTAGGTCTACTGTATGCGCCAATCAAAAACATCAAGAAAATAGACTTGGCTATAATTGCAAACTGCTTACCAACCAAAGAACCTCATGGTATAAATTCAAAAAATAGTTAGTGGTTTGATGTTTCAATCCTAGCATAGTCTTTCTCAAAAGCTAACAAACATTTTTACAACTGTTTGAAGATTTATACTATGTAATAATAAATCTTTTGAAGGTCTGCGGATAAAAATATCTATCAAATAAACAGTAATAGGCCCTAGTTGTTATAGCAATAAATCCACTGTTTCAGTTTTTTGTTTTTGTTTTAACTGAAACAGAAAGTGAGAAACGTTTCGAGTGACATGCAAAATAAATTACAGTTTTGCATGGTTGTCAGAAATGTCTCATACCACAGCATAAAGTGTTTCCTTTTAGAACAGAGCAGTTAAAACTCAGGAACACACTGACCCTGTCAAGATGCACAAAACGATAACCTTGATGATTTTATTTCTGCTTGCTGATCTGTCCTCTAGTGTGATGATCCATTTGTCAGGTTATCAGATCAAACGACTAGGTGAACGAGCAGAGTTTAAGTGCACTGTCACTGGTTTAGATGCCTCTGCTAACCAAAGCATCAACAATATATTGTGGTTTTTGAACGGGGAACCAGCTACAGGTGTGAATAAGCGTACAGAGAACTACGACAACCAATGGTTATGTTATAAACCAAATGATACAGCCATCAGTACTCTTATTATATTCCCAGTGGAAACGGAAGATGAAGGGACATATCAATGTGCGATTGATAACAAAAGATCTCAGGTAGTAACACTAGCCATCCTGCCATCAGCTTATCCCTCTCAAGGCTGTTTTCCATCAGGACCAGTCATCGTAACCAAAGGATCAGAGATTCAATTAACCTGCTGGGATAACAGTTCTCAGCTCAATCCGATTTGGTTTCATAATGAAACTGAAATTCATCAGACCAGCTCTACACAGAATCACATTCAGGGAGTGTTCATAACGGCATCAGATGACTATAATGGTGTTGTGTTCAACTGTAGTACTAACTCTGGTCATTGTGTCATCGGTCCGCTCATCATCCACCAGCCAGAAAGAGATTACTGCCTGACAGATTTACAACCATACTTTACACCTCGGATCTTGTATAACTTTAACTTCATTCAGGAAATTAGTAACATACATAGTTCCCAATGGACATGTAGGGAGAAGCGCAACAGTCCCATATTCAACAACAGTAGTGAGATACATGTATTACTAGTATCAAGGCATGACGGTGTGAAAGTATATGTCATATGTACGATCATTGCAGCGGCAGATTGTCAATCAAGTTCTGTGCCTACATCTCCACAAACAGTTTCAATTAATGAGCAAGCAGTATCACCCACTGGAGTGATTGAAACATCAACAAGTGGACTATCCACAAACAGCTATCCACTGATACCTGCTGATCAACTAACATCTGCTAGAACAACACACACATCAACCATTGATAGAGATTCACCAACCACCATGTTGACCAGCCTTCCACCTGCAGCATCCACTACATCCACAAGGATAGTAACCACTTTAATCATCCCTGCATGCTTCTTGTTTCTCATCACCTTGGCCTGCATCTTCCTTTGCATCTACTGCTTCAAAAAAAAACGCAGACAACAAAAGGAGAAGAAAATGAACATCAACCTAATGTGGTCAAGAAAAGAAAAAAGAAACACAGTGCTTATCACTGAATCCCAATTGGACATGTTGGAACAAATTCCGCCAAGTCAAAATCAACGCTTGGCTACAAGTTGCCTCCACACATATCCAACTGCACAGAGAAAGGAGTCATTAATGGATGATGCGGAGGTACATGTAGTGGATAGTGTGATGTCGGTTGAATTAACATCACATAAACCATGTATAGCTACTCGGCCTAAAGCTGTCGTTGACATCCACCAAGCTGCTGGTATCCAACCAAAGTATACGTTCACTGAAGCATTTAAAGAAGAGACATACATGGACATGAAAGAGACTTTCTATAACACTTCATCTTTATCAAACTCATGTAAGAATCTTGAAGAATATCAAGAATGTCATGGGGCACACTACATGGATATGAGTCGGGTAAAGACTAACCATTCATTCAGACGATCTCGATCGGAGAAACACATTCCTGCAAAACAAACCTCTATGATTCATAATCCATTAACTTTTCCTAGACAGAAATTAGACATGGTTGACGCCCATGTACCTGTTGCCAAGGTTAGTCACTACATGGAGATGTCTAAACCTAAACCTCTCTGTCACTTTCAGAGTGGTCCGTCTTACGTCAACACTGGGCGTCAACGAAACATTGAGGGTGCTATGAGCATCTCAGAACCTGACATTTCAAATCTTGATGAAGACAAAGAGAGACTGCATCATACGTATATGGATTTTGAAAATTTATCTAGAAGATAGCAGAAAACTTTTGGTGTTTTGGGCAGGATAATTTGTTTTGTTGGTAACCGATTGATGAATTTAGCCAATCATTGACCAATCATTCACACAGAGAATGTGCAACCAAGAGTGAGATTTGAATCTGCGACATTCTGGTTAATGTGCCGATGCTCTACCAACTAAGCTATCTAGCCCTTTTGGTGTTCTCCCTATTTTGACATCTTTCTTTTTTTTGGGGGGGGGGGGGGGGGGAGATGGGGGAAGCAGTCAGAAGCAATACAACTGCATCTGACATTAATTATGAAATGTAAATAATTGTTGGCCATTTGGGTTACTGTGATGATGTCTTTTGTGTGTGGTGCACAGCACAGCAAGAGGCTTAATAGTTCCCACCAACGTGGGCTCCGTTAAGGTATAATATATTTTGATAAAGTCTCGATGATCATAGAGGAAAGAAACTTTCATACTGATAAAGAAGTAATAACTAAACACAACATAAACATTATTCCACATTCAATTTAATATAAGAGATTTTGTTCAAGTTATTTGTGGCATTGCTTGGACGAGTGGTGGCGTGTCGTGGCTGAGCAATCAAGCACATTGCACTCAAGCAAGACACTTTATTGCATCGACCTTCGAATGGGATGTAAGCCATAGGACCTGTGTGTTGTAATGCACCTAAAAGAATCCAGTACACTTATCATAGAAGAGTTGGTTCATCTCCGCCCTTCTTTGTATGTGGGAGATACCCAGAAAGAGGTTTCTAAAAAGTGCAGGAAAATGAAGTCCACTTGAATGACAAAGTACATAGGATTGGGGGTGGGGGGGGGGGGGGGGGTGACAAAATGATTAGTTTCAATCTGTGATCTTCTTGATTGTAGAGTTTATAATTATATTTGTACAAACCTTCTTGAGAAATAATTCCGTTTAATAATCCAATTATTTTATTTTAATTGCAGCAATTGAAACCATAGAAGTATGAATGGGCACATAAGCCCTGACAAAAGTCAAACTGATTTTAATGTTTTTAGGATTGCTGCTTTGTTGGCTTCACAGGTTGGTTGTAATCTGTTTGATGTGTTTATTGAAAACTAGAGCATGGGAAGGAATTTACTCTTCTAGAAAAAGTTTGGTGTAACTTTGTATTAATGCAAAGTTAACATTAATAAATAATGGCAGGCATTTATTTGGCCCTTTTAAACATTGTATCAGATCACCTTACACTATTACTCCCCTCATTCCTGAATTCATCTCAACTCCTTTGGAGTATGCAGCACCGGCAGCCAAATGGGCGCACAGATTGCTAATCATCAACAATATCAACCTTTGCAGATACCTACTTACTCCTGGGTGATGAGATGCAATTATAATTAAGTGTCTTGCCCAAGAACACAAGTTTCCTGACTGGAGTTCAAACCCTTGAATTTGAGTTTGATCAGTTGATGCTCTTAGACTGCTCAGCCATCACACGTTTATCGTTTTATGATATAAGAATTGTAATTGTGTAAATAGGGTAAACAACATTTGAAACAGAAGTACTTGTACATGTACGTACAATGTAGGTAGGAATCTTACAGGATGCAAGAAAAGTTAGTGAAAGCAAACATTCTCAATACATTCATATAACAAAAGTGAAATGATACTAAAAAAGGAAGTAACTGGAAAAATTGCCCAATCTTGTTTCTAAACTCTGTGGCTTTAACAGCACTTGAAAAAATATACAATAAATACAAAAGAAGGAATGTCGGTTGCTAAAAATTTATATTTTCAAATGATTATTTGATTAAGAGCAATGAGTTTGGAGTGAAGTTATTATACATGTACAATTTAATTTGTTTTGTAAACATTTTCTTAATGAGTTTTTTTGGGGGGGATACAATGGGAAAAACAACTGAGTGTCATAATGAAAATAGAAAATGTGGCCTCAAAAAGTGCATTAACTTTTCGAAAGTGAAATAAAATGTTTTCTGCGTAGGTTTACAGGTTGAGGCAATGAATAAAACAGAATACTTATAATAAGCAATTCTTTCTTTCACCAGTATATGTACTTTATTCATGTTTTTCCTTAGCACAGTTGTAAGCATGAACTTTTTACCCATAACCCACTTTGTCCAATAGTAAGACTACCCTCTGGAGTGATGATGTCATTGGATTCAAGAATGTTCAAAATGTTTAAGTTCAAAACGCGTTGTTGTAAAAGTTACTAGATCATAAAAAGCTGTAAACAAAAAAATAGCACCCCCTCTTGTTTACAGTGCTTCTTAAAAGAGTTTTGATGGTCATAAATTCTTAGAGGAGTTATCACCAATCTATGACCCTATACCTTTAGGCAAGCTATCTTTCTTAGAGGAGTTATCACCAATCTATGACCCTATACCTTTAGGCAAGCTATCTTTCTTAGAGGAGTTATCACCAATCTATGACCCTATACCTTTAGGCAAGCTATCTTTCTTTGCTGGTTTAGGGGGGATTGATACTAGTGTATCATGGTTTGTTTTTATTACATTATTATTATAATTATTATTGAAATCACAACCAGGAAAAAACAAAACCTGCTGCATACACATCCAGGAAATGACAAGAGAACTTTCTCTTAAAACAGTTTCATTGGAAAACAAATAATGAAACTCCAACCCCCTGTAGTCTCTAGTAGTGCCTGGATTTCTTTCTGGTAATGAAACCAAGGGACCTGCAAAAGCGACTAGCATTGTGACCTATAGGCCTAAAGATAGATGTGTAGCAAAGAGGATGAAGAAAAGTCAGCTTTAGATGTGGGAGGAAAACCCACACAATAGGGACTGAAAACTCAATCAACATACAAGGCCTCCAGTATGGGATGTGAACCAAGGATCCACAGAGGTAGTAACAGACAGGGAAGAAACCACTGAGCCACCCTGAAAGCCCTCCTTGGAGAGACCCTCCAATATCCTCCACTCTATGTGCACCTTTACATCAACAAATGTGGACTTAAATAAGATTGGCGAGTGTACAGAATTGGTCCGACAGCACTACATGTAGATCTTCCAGGATCAGATAACTCTTACATAAGGTTAGGGTTTTGGAGGTTCTGGAGGATAAGGGTGTCACAACGCTCTTTATAAAATATTTATTCAGTCAGAGAGTTTATGCACTCTGATTGGTCAAAGACTGGTCACCTGGGGTGTGTTAACATATTCTATAAAGACTGACACTATGAACTAGTGAATAAATGGCCCCTAAACAAGCATGATGTGTACAAGTTCTGATGCACTGTGGTTGTTGTGCAGGAACTATCAAATCAACTTTGGTTGGTTATTACCATGCAGTAAAGACCAGGTCCTCGAGCTGTTATTGACTATGTATTTTTTACAATCCTAGTATTCGTTTTACAATTTACTGCATGGGGGGGCATTGAATTGATTCTGGAACCCCTCAAGAAATTACACTGCAGGTTTCACAATGACCAATAAAAGCAACTTGTTAAATTGTTGTACTTTATTTTGGTAAATGTCTGTTGGTTGTTGCAAAGATTGACACAATTTGCAGTCATTTTCACCAAGATATGTACCTCTTCCTCTAAAATGATTGAATCCATGTTGATGCTTTCTCCACAAGACTTGAAAAGCATTGAGTAAAACAGTGGTGTAATGGTAAACCAAAATAGCCTTATTTTAACCCTGTGATGAAGTTATTACAATATTTTATGCCATTCTTTTTTGTAATTAGCATCAGGGATAAAGCATAGAAAATATGTTTTACGCACCGATGTTTGGTAAGCACTGTATACTCTAGACCTGGATTGGTGGTATTTTTTTCCCTCAACACCTCAGCTGGGAAGTACTGAGTATATGGTGCTCATCATTATTATTTTATTATTATGATTTATTTGACCAAGACAAACCATACAAAAATTACACAGAAACAATGAAGATGAATAAAGAAATAATCCAAACAAGAAACAGAAATGTTAACAATAGTAAACATATATAAGTAAGGAGGCCATAGATCAATAATTACAGGTAATAAGAATTGGACAAATTAAATAAATAATAGAAACAAATAATAAGGCAAGGGGAAAGGAAAACTAGAGACCAAAACGAATTGAGCTAGTGAGAATGGAGCATTCAGGAAGGGAACTAAACCACAAAACAAGGAAAGAAAAATCCAACCTGGGAAAATCAACAACAAATCCTGCAGGTCAGGGACAACAAAAGTAAACTCAATTTCTGTTTCTTGGAAGCATGCTGCCCCAAGAAGACACCTGACCTGATCTATCCAAACTATTACTCATAGATATAGGGTATAAACTAAATATATTATTCTTTTGTTTATATTTCTTGCAGAGTTGTATCGATACTTTGAGAACTACTATGATATGCCGTTAATGATACTCGGAGCACGGTTGGTTGACCTAGAAGAAGAAAAGGTACCTCATCTCATCTCATCTCAGACTGTTATATAGAGAAACAAACTAGAGACTTGGAGAAACAATAAATTAAAACGAAAACAAATGCCTGAAAAATTATATTTAACAATTGGTAACGCCAAAAGTGCTAATGCGCAAGTTGGAGCCAATTGTTTGCAGCAGAAGAAAAGGTTACAAATTTATCTCAAAACATTTCTGTTAATCTATTTCTTAGTAACTCAGGTCTGGGTTTTCATCTTTGAATGGGAAAGGCCATTTGTATTTTGTTTTTCCATTGGAAAACCTGATAAGAAACTTTTGAAAGGGGCACCAAGGCCAAGAGCAGGGCCACACACAGCATGGCCTTCTTGTTCAGCTAACTTTTAGTATGATTAATCTTCACTGCATTGCATTATCTTTGCTTGTAACACTGGGTTTGGATTGGGTATGCGGCCTGCTCTGCTTCCTCAAACAGCCATGAATAAGTTCACTTCACTTGGATTTGATGTTCCCCAAGCTCTTAAAGACAAAATTTTCGGAAGGGGGTTACGTTGATTTTGCTTTGTTGTACAAAGACAAAGCTAATGCAGTTTTTGCAGGAGCTCTTTTGCTTTTACTAAACCATTTAATCATTTTTCTTGTGTAGCCAGGAGGATGGTCTGCTTCATGGGAGCGAGTCACCAAAGACATGCTACAGGACTTTCAACAAGTCTTCGCAAATCACTTGTATCAAGGTTAGTTTTCTAAATCTAAATCCTGTGTTACATGAAGCCTCAGTTGTCTGTGCACGAAGTCTGTTGAATGATACACATGCACCTAGTCTATGCATGGGGTCAGTTAGGACGACAGACGGACTCCATGAGTGGAATGTGTACAAAGATAAATTGTCAGATTAGTTTGAGTGGTTTTGTTCAAGTTGATCTTTACAACCCAAGCTCTGAGAAGTCAGACAAAGAAAATGTCAGCAGTAAATCTTGAATGACTAGTTACATTATTCTATTTGAAATCTAGAGAAGATACCAGCCGTATCAACAGATTGTTTGAAGGATCCAACTCGTTACGTGGAACGTTGTAGCTCACATCTTAAGGAATGGTTGAAGGGACTTCGTGGTGAGCGTAAGGTTGTGTTTCTGTTAACAAGCTCTCCATCAGAGTTTGCCTGTGACCTGACAGAACACATCTTAGGGTAAGTACTGAAGAGTATAGACCTGAATCTCAGACGTTGAAAGTTTGTCAGTGCATGGGAAATTCTAACTAATAATAATAACAATAATAAATAAAATAATAATAGTGCACTTTCTATGTTTTTACTGAGGGAACGGTTATTTTGCTCTCTTACAAGAATGTAGTATCCGGCTTGGTACTGGCCAATTAGAGCTCATTAAATAGCAGTCACTTCATGAATATTTATATTTGTTTCTTTTAATCTAAGAGCTGATTGGATGGACTATTTTGACATAACTTTGCAATTTGCAAGGAAGCCTGGATTCTTCAAAACCCAAGATCCTTCAGAAAGACCATTTTTCAAATATGGTGAGAATTCTATCTGTATCATAAACTACTTTCCTTTTGTAAGTTTTATAAAATTACTTGGGTTGCGTGAGGAAGGCTTGTTAGGTTTTACAGGTTTTGGTGCTGGTTCAAATATTACAGAAACTTTAGTTTATGTCATTGTTAATTTGGCATTAATACAATATGGAATTGAAGTTGGGTTAGGTTATGTTTTGGTTTGGGGTGGAGTGGAAAGCTTTCCTGCATAAGTCGGAAAGGGAAGGGATGGAAACAATTTCATTTGTTAAACAGTATTCTGTTTCTTTAAATGATCATAATTGGCACTGCATTGGTTTATTGATAACTACATTAATTCCAATCCTCTTGTTATCAAGAAACATATATCATAAAGGGATGGTACATCATTAGTTATTGGAAGAGTACATTCATTCCAATCCTCTAGTTATCAAGAAACATATCATAAAGGGATGGTACACCATTGGTTATTGGAAGAGTACATTCATTCCAATCCTCTAGTTATCAAGAAACATATCATAAAAGGATGGTACATCATTAGTTACTGATATGCAATCACCACTTGATTACCGAGAGAAAAAAAGACCTCGCCTTTGGCTTGGTCCTTTATCACACGGACACGACCCTGCCGATTTTAAACAGCTGTTTTTGAACTTTTGCCATTCTTTCAATTTCTTATTTAAAACCACAATAGATGATAATGGGTTTACTGTTTGTTTCTTTCTATGACCTGGCAATTCAAATGAGATACATTCACCACTAAAGTTTTATACGGATTGACTGTGGATTTCAAACCAACTTTCCTTTAGATGATGTTGAGAAAACAGAGGAAGTAACGGAGCTTCAAACGGGACACTGTTACATTGAAGGCAACGCTAAGATGTTTAATGACTACCTCCAAAAAGCCACTGGTAAACAACAACCTAAGGTACATCACCATTACCTATGAGGGGGGGGGGAGGGGGAGGGGGAGGCTGTGATCTAAGGTGTTTCTCCCTTGCCAATGTTCTCTATAATTATTGTGTCGCACTGATTTTTTCAAGTTGTCTTAACTCCTTTATTAGTTTTAGTTTAATTTTTAAACAATTTACTGCCCTGTTCTGGAGCTTTGATCAATTATAAACATGTAAATTTTCAATTTTTATCTTTTAAAAGAGTGGACAATGAGTACACAAATATAAATATACAGTTGCACCAGATTATTCAAATCTAACTTGCAAATGACTCATTCAAACACAACCTTAGTCTCCCATTAACAAAATTCCCTACTAAAACCAGACAAATGAAAACATGAGCTTTCAGTTTTTGATACTCATCACATCTACTCAGATGTTGTTTGTAATGGATGAATAATAAGTATTGGTTTCATAACAATATCCTGTTGGCAATTGTGACGTGAATATATCGGAAACCACACCCATTTCACTGATTCAAACTAACTGCAATAAAATTCCTGGGTATTGAGTTACCGTATGGTGTTTGATTTTGTTAGAGTGAGGAAGGATCCTAGTAAATCACTCATGGGATCAGGCATACCACCATAATCAGAGTCCAGCAGTTTGGGTGTTGAGTTATGGATTTTGTTAATGTTAGAGTGAAGAAGTATCCTATTAAACCACTCATGGTTAATACAATATTTGGTTTTGTTCTTTTAGGTGTTGTATTTTGGGGACAGTATGAGGTCGGATATTCACCCTTGTAGTGTCCATGCTAACTGGCAGAGTGTCTTTGTGCTGGAAGAGATGGAAGTTGAGGAACTCATCCTAAATGAACTCACTGTTGGCATGGCAACAGATCAGAGTGATGGACCAAATATCAGAACAGTACGTTAAAACATGCTTTTTTATATCAACTCCCCAGTGACGTCTTGACCAGGGTGTGATACCCCCTCAATCATTATAATTCAGTTAGCATTTTGAGACTCGGTTT
Organism: Leptasterias polaris; assembly: GCA_037783415.1. NCBI lineage: Eukaryota > Metazoa > Echinodermata > Asteroidea > Forcipulatida > Asteriidae > Leptasterias > Leptasterias polaris. The sequence goes on from JAZGTN010000019.1 coordinate 484,439, forward strand.
GCAAGTACAGTGTAGCACTATCAATTAGAACAAGGTCTGCCAGACTAAAATTCAAATATTCATAATTTTTCCTTCGAGCACACTAACTTATCTGCAACAACATTAGCGTGATAAGATGACATTTCAGTGATGCAAAAATCATAAGAATATGATTTTAATTTTACTGTACACTGTTCTTTCCAAGTTCTTCGGATAAAAATCCATAGGGTACTTAGGTGGGACTTAAACCCATGACCCCTGACCCCTGCACTCTACGCTGATGTCTTAACTGCAAGACCATCAAGCATGCGTGGTGATGAGACCATGCCAATGCGCATGCATGCAAGACCATCAAGCATGCGTGGTGATGAGACCATGCCAATGTGCATGCATGCAAGACCATCGCGCATGCATGCAAGACCATCGCACATGCATGCAAGACCATGCCAATGCGCATGCATGCAAGGCAAAGAATTCTGGATGAATTCCAAGTCCAAGCAATGAAGGCAACCATCATGGTGTGCTGATTTGAAGCAATGCGATATACAACTAGAAAACCTGGCATAGTTACATGTTAGCTACATATTGGCAGCTTGATTGATTTTTTAACTGTATTCGGTTTCCCAAGATGCATTGTAGTATATTTTTAAGATGGCGCTTGTGCATACAGCCTATTTAGCAATGTTAGCAGTGGGTAACAGCAACAATTGCATCAAGGATAACCCTTAACTGTGATAAACCCTGTAGAATTGATGTTGTCTGAGTCCTGGGAAAAATAAACCCATAGGCTACTCGGGTGGGATTTGAACCCACAACCCACTTATTCTAGATGATCTTTGATATGAAACCTAATACTAATTCTCCCTGCAGGGTCCATCCAAGCTGGAGAGAGAGTTCCTTCTGTCCAACCAATGGGGGTCATTCTTTACTGATGAGCTTCATGTACCTGAAGGAGACAGTGTCGATAGTACGTCCAGTGTGACACCCTCCAGTGCAACCCCTACAGTGGTGAATACACTTTGGACTGGACTGATGAAGAAACATGCTACAATAGCTGTACCCAGAATAGATTACATGTCAGGTATGCTACGGTATATTTCTACAGGATCATTTAACAAAACTAATAATAATAGTGGCTTCTTGTGAAGCGCTCAAGTCCGTCCTTCAATCATTACTTCAGTCACTGGGCCACTATGGACACCATGCAAACCATGCAAACCATGCAACTATGCCTGGTTTTATAGTTGTGTACCGGCCGTATTGCTTCAAAATCAGCACGCCATGAACTCAGATTTTACCCAGAGTCCTTTGCGCGCATCACCATAATGAATGAGCTCAACACACATTGTATCTATCCCTACAAATGAGATCATCATTTACCAAATACAATATACTGATCCAGAGTTTGTTGACATAATAATAAATATTTGTTTTACTTGACATAAATAAGAAATCAAACAATGTACACGAGGTATGAAATTCTTGTTGAAAAAATATATTTCCGCAACTATAAAAAGCCCTGCTGAAAATCACATTAACAAATGAGTGGTGTTTCTGCTGATTCTCTGTGCAGTGTAGTTCATTCTCAACTCAGCTTTTGATATGTGAACTCCAATACATAGAATTGTTGCACAATCTAGTTTTGAAATAGAACTGAACCTCATTTAGTTGTCTCCCAACACTGACTTCATACTTGTTTGTTTCATTGACAGATTTCCCAATGGACTACAACTTTGAAACTTTTAAGAGTAGTGACTGGAGAAAAGGCTACCACCCGGGTAAACCTAAAAATACTGTGCCCTGAAATCACATGCATTCATCCAGTTTGGACCATTAAGATCCAGTCAGTAGAGCCCTTTTCCAAACAACGGCTTTGTATCCTGCTGATCTTTGTTCATTTGGTGCTCGATGATGAGGGGCACAGTGGTACCCCCCCCCCTTATTGTGTGATTGAAATCTCAGGGATACTTCAGTACAAGAGCATGGGAGCATTTGGGAGGGGGCACCTTTGCTCCCATGACATGGTAAAGCACCAGTGATGACTTTCCCAAAACTTGTGCTTTTTGTTTGATGCTTCAAAGAAGTGAATGTAGCAAAAGTCAAAGCCGGATCTGAAACATGGTTTTAAAAAGGGCCCATGTAAGCAACTTTAACATAATTAGCTGCCATGTAAGCGACAATAAAGTTAACACTTCTGTAGTGTAGATTAATACAGTTTGTGTTACCAGTTATTACCAGAAGACTTCATTTACCGCCGTACAAAGAAGACTGGAATTTATGTTTCAAATCTCCGTCAATAGTTCTGAAAATATACACCATGCCCGATAAAGATTTTTTAACACCGATGGGGAGAATTTAAACACACAAGGTTTAGTTTGGGGTGGAAGATTGATACAGTAATTTTTTTAAAGTAAATGCCACTTGACTAATGTCCTGTTATTTTTAAAACATTTCAAACAAAAATATTGTATTCAACAAAGAGTATTGACTGCTTGCAACGCTCCCCAAATATTAGTAAGCATGTTAACATAGCATCGCCTAAATTAAGCACTACACTGTATAACACACACAGGGACATTGACAACCAAGATTAATGTGATGATGATGTCGGGTGAATTGGATCAAATCCACACAATTATTTTGGGTTTTCTTTGAAGCAAAATGACAAGTTAGAGAATAATTGGATACAAATCAAGAAAGGTTTTTAGAAGTGGCTACAAAATCAAAGCAATAATTTAGGATATAGGTGATTGTGAAATATAAGTATGAGAACACTACTAATAACTCTTATACAAATCAAGAAACATAACTACTACGCTAAAGCATTACTCTACCCTTTAATTGTCAAGTAAGGTTTACTGGTTATTGAGTGTAAACTATTGTCACGTTCAGTTTTCTGTTCAGAAGATCATGTCAGAAAAAATCACATTCCGTGGAGGTGAGATTACCAACACAAAGTACCCAGTTCATAACCGTGACGTAAGTCCACTGTAAGCCACGCCCACTTCATCCACTGATAACCAGAAGCCAAAAGAAGCTGACATAGTTTTTCATTGATAACAAAATAATGATGATAAGTGGACTTTACTTTTATGTACGCCCTTCGGAGGTCTGCTCAGAATTTTAAGTTTCTGTCATAAGAAATGCTTTTGAACGATGAAATGGGTTGGTTAAAATACACACAAAAGTAGAGCCAGCTGTGGAGCCGCAACTAGCAAAATCTGTTGCGGTGAGTGGAACGTGGATTTGACATACGATATAAATAAGGAAATTCAAAGTGCTTTTTTGGGTCATGGTAAAAGCTTGGGTTAGGGTTACTCCTTGCGTGACATCATTTGTGAATAACATTAACGGGATCCAGACTTCATCAAAGAAATATCGCATTATGATAAAAAATGAAGCATGTTCAGAATGTTAAATTCATGTTAGTGCAAAGAAATCCAAGTCCAAGTAGTAAGTGATAAGTGATTAATTCAAACCTACTGTGTGTGACATATAACATTAATGTACCCATTTGTACTAACTTAAGCTTGACAAGGAGTATATGACAAGGATATTTATTTTTGTATAATGAGTTCTGTCCAGAGATAACTGTAGACCATTTTGGTCAATTTTGTAAGATGTGAGTTTGTGAGTTAAATGTACTGCTCTGCTTGCAGGGCACTTCAAAACAAAGCTGTTAATTTATCGATTACCATCCCCGATTTGATGAGAAAATAAATAACATTGGAATAAAGACTGTGCATAGACCATCATTATTTCAGCCATCTTGGCTCCCTGTCATTCAAACCAATGTCATTCAAATCAAGGCTGGAAGAGAAAAATAGTCAGCTCCCAGTAGATATGATAAGAATCACTACTCACTTTTACTATTATGAAACTAGGTACCATGACAAAAGATCGCTGCATGTCACTACACAAATATGGGTTGAGAGAATTTTTAGCACAGGCCACCATCGCTGTGGTGTCAAACTGATACGTATCACGAACAGCTCTCAGCCAATGATTGGTCTTCCTTTGACATCAGTGAGGGCGCTGTTTGACTTTTGACATCATATGCAAGGGTTCTATTAACCTTTTATACAAGTTTTTAAACTCCTTAAAAAATCACATCTGGAAACCAGATCGATCACCACTGAATGCACATTTTGTTTATAAATGATTGACTGCAAAAAGTTTGAGAACAGTCTGCGTTGTTCATTTCAGACAGAGATTCCTCCCTTTTCAAACACTTTGGCACAACACTCTTTCCATAACCAGCATGGCATTTGTCTTCTCCAGTCAGCATGATGGATTCATTAACAGTAAACCTGCAGACTCTGGTGCTTGTCCTTGCACTGAATAAACTTGAGGTCAACAAAGCAATACCAAGTCAAACAAAACCTGCATTTGTTTTGTCTGAGGTTGGTTTTGCAGTCAGCTGTCACTTGTAACGTGAGCGTTTATTCCCTTTACTTCCTGAGGCTACGGTTTGTTCCTTTGAACGTTTACCAGAAGTAAACTGCCTACCATTCTGAACGACTTCTGAGCTTTTTGTTCCACTCTGTCCATGGATCACCTTGTCTTGTAGACTGGGCGTTTGATCACCCTGTGCATTACCTTTATGCTCATCAGAGTGGGTGTTTAGGGGTGCGTAACTTCCCCCCTGTTGGGTATTTAGGGGTAGATGATTGCCCCCCTCTTTAGTTTGTTCCTCATCTAGGACCTCATCATCCTCTTTGATCTCCAATGAGCTTTCAATGTTACTAATGCGATGATTCAGAGCACAAATCATGACTTGTATCTGATGATAGACAAAACAAATTTCAAATTGAGTCATTTGTCATCAGACACCTGCCACAGACAAGACATTCCCTTGAGTAGAGTAATCCCTATAGCAGTTCTCGAAGGAAACTATACTGGGATGGTGCATCAGGTGACGTCAATGGTCATTTGTGCAAGTGATGATAAACTAATTAGAAAAGGTGCAAGTAAAAAGCATAGACATTTACAGGAGCCTGGAGCCAGTGCTAGGCGTTAAAACACCCAGAGCTGGGAGGGCTAGCTTCTGGAAAGTACCAACAGATGTAGCATACACTGCTGATGGGGGTAGCTGGTTCCATAACCTTACATAGGACCTATGATTATTTAAACTTTACATCTGATGCTTTGCATTTTACATTTTGGTAAAGGCCACCTCTATGAGGTCAATGTAAATTTCTATTGGAACATTACAAGTTGCCTGCTGTAAAGTATCAGGCCTGCAAATACAAAGACACTATGGTATGATAAATGCAACCAAACTCATACAATAGGTATAAATACACAAACACTTGGGTATGATAAATGCAACCAAATAATTCATGCAATAGGTATATAATTATATTTGGAGAAAGAAATAATAGAAGAGAAGAGAACATAAAAATTAAAGGCAGACATCAAAATCTGTTGTAATAACAATAATAATTGTGATCAACAATAAATTGTAATAAACAAAAAGCCAGACTTTAAATGTTAGAAACATACTAGATGAAAATATCAGTGCATTGTACAATACTTTTAAATGTAAATGACAGACACACACAATCACACATAAACCTGACCTTAACGATTTCTTTCTTGATGGACTCTGCTGATGGTAGATCCAGCATGTCTTGAAGATCAACATCAGCTGTTTGCTCATTAGATCCAACTTGATAACTGAAATCAGAAACAACAGCATCGTTTAATTATATACCTCCATCTTGGAAATCAATACAGGTTTCTGTAGGACTCAAAGTTAGGCTTGTCTGTAATAGACTGGTTCCGTGACTGAATAGTGTATATTTAGTTAGTTTTAAACATTAGGAAACAGACAAATTAAAAATAGATTTTTATTTTGTTTTATTACATTTATTAAGTTTTAGATGAAGGAGGAAACCCCAAATGGGGCAAACCAAAATGTTTACTGGACCAGACTCTTTTTTATAAGACCAGAATTGAAATGAGAATACAAAATACCTACACAGCCTAACCAATTAACTGTTTTTTATTTAAACAAGCACAAACAGATCACTGGTATCATGGGTAAGTGCTCTTCAATCATGGTCAATACTTAACAGAATTGAAAGAGATTTATCAGACTGAAAGTCAACATTTCAACAAAAACACAAGACTGCTAGATTTGTCCAGTCATGAGTTTACTGGCCTGATGCTAAAATGACTGGCCTCAGGCCTATGGTCCAGTGTCAATTTCCAGCCCAGTTGTGTCAGTGCAATCATTAGTCCATGTGTTGGACTTTTTTAGAATTAGGATAGATCCTAATATAAAGTATAGCTGTAGAATTGGTGATGACCTTTTCAAACCCTTTGACCAATAATTGATCAAAGTTAAAATTTGCCTGAATGTTTTGGTCTTACCTGGTAATCTGATGTGCAGAAAATGTGTAGAGATCACGTAGATTATCCAGCTGTCTAGATGTTGTCTTGAACACTCTCCCAACTACCTCATTGCAGTGTTTGCATAGTAGATGGACATAGGTACTACAGAATGAAAAGCAATCAAAGTATTAGGTAATGCAGAATGAAACACAACCAAAGTGTGCACGGGTAATACAGTATGAAAAGCAAGCAAAGTGTACACATGTACTACAGAATGAAAAGCAATCAACACAATGAAAAGCAATCAACACAATGAAAAGCAATCAAAGTGTACACAGTAGTACAGAATGAAAAGCAATCAACACAATCAAAGCGTACACAGGTACTACAGAATGAAAAGCAATCAAAAGGTACTATGTAGACATAATAAAATGCAAACAAACTGAAGTGAAAGCAACTACAGAATGAAAAGCGATTAAAAGTTCTGTAGAATGAAAAGGAAATTAACAATAAAGTATAATACAGATTAAAATGCAATCAAAATCAGGGAGCAGACATTACAGAATCAAATGCAATCAAATTGAAGTTAAAGCAACTACAGAATGAAAAGCGATTAACAGTTCTGTAGAATGAAAAAGAAATTAACAGTAAAGTATAATACAGATTAAAATGCAATCAAAATCAGGGAGCAGACATTACATAATAAAATGCAATCAAATCATTATCATACAGAATACCACCAAGGTACAAAATGAAAAGCAACCATACTATAGTGCACACAGTATTTATGGAAAATAAAATCAAACACAAGTATGCACAGTTGTCAAAAATTGTACAAGAATTAAATAGCAACACTAGTTTGGACAGATTAGGGATTTTCCAAATAGAATTATCAAAATGGTACAATGAGATTAAGGGAATTAGTTGTATAGGGGATTAAGGGGATTATAACTGTATCTGGGATTAATCTGCTTATCTGGGATTAATCTGCTTACCTTCCCAAGTCAATACCTCCTGTAGTTGATGTCATCAGTTTCTTTCCCATTGTAACTGCATTAGTTATACCTGCAACAATGACAATACCTCCATTATCTTCATCAACCACGACTTTGACAGGTGCCCTGCCTCAGCCTCAACCAGTTGATACCAGTTGTGGCTTGTGATGGATGGTTTCTCAGATTGACTTAAAAAAATCGTCAATTTGGAGCACAAAACATGATCGTGAGTACAATTAAATGCCTGATGTTGCCTGATGCCTGATCAATCAAGAAGCTAGTAGGCGTTTTTAAAAATAGTTTTAAGCTATTTATTTTGTTAATAATAATAATAATAATGAAAACTTATAAAGCGCACAAATCCATCAAAGTGCTCATGGCGCTAAATACAAACAATAACATACACATGTACAATAACCAAAATAGAAACGTAAGCCTAAGCCAAGAAGAAATCCAGAACATGTGGTAGAGAAATACAATACAAATGCAATATCTAAGAAAAACATTGAAGGGTAAAAATCAAACCATTTACTCAAATACTTGATTGAAAAGATGTGTCTTAAGGTTTGTTTTAAATTGGGTTAAAGAAACAGATGATTTTACTAGTGCTGGCAATTTGTTCCATAGGCGTGGGGCAGCATGTGAGAAAGATCGGTCTCCCCATGAATGATTGGATATGGGCTCAATAAGGAGGCTAGAATTGTAAGACCGGAGTTTACGAGGAGGATTGTAAGGTTTGAGAAGATCATCAATATATGCAGGGGCATTGTTGGTGAGTGATTTATACACAAAAAGCAGAAGTTTATACTTAATCCTACTGCTTACTGGTAACCAGTGCAATTCTTTCAAAATCGGCGTTATATGGCAGGACTTTTTAGTCAAGGTAATAACACGAGCAGCATAGTTCTGAATACGCTGAAGACGTTCAATTTGAGTACAAGGAAGACCATAAAGAAGTGAGTTACACATGTCAAGTCTGGAAACTACGACCGAGTGGACTATCTGCTCAGTTGCATTTTGTGTTAAATATTTCCTTACTTTGCCTATATTACGAATGTGAAATGTCGTAGAACGTGCAATACTAGAGATATGCGAACTAAGTGTCATGGAAGAGTCGAATATCACACCAAGATTACGAGCTTTGGTAACAGCGGTAACTTTGGAGTCACCTATATTAATATGGGGAATAGTAACTTTAGAGAGTTGTTGGCGTGAACCAAGTATCATAAATTCAGTTTTGTTGTCATTAAGCTTAAGGAAATTCTCTTGCATCCAAACACGAATTTCACCAACACATGTTTCAATACGACTGATGCTCTCATCAGCAAAATTTTTGGATGGTTTAAAAGAGAAATATAACTGAGTGTCATCAGCAAATACATGATACATGTACATGATAGTTCAGTTTGTGTTTCATGATGATGCTATGAACTGGGTAGTTGTACACTGTGAACCACAGCGGTCCAAGAACCGGGTATTTTTGTCTTTCTGGGGCTTTTTTTGTGGCTTGGTGTGGTGAAATCATAGCAAATTGAGGTTTAACAATTGAGGACTAAAATTCCGCAGGGTGCCACCACTATAGCTCCCTTAATATCTGGCCGATTACAATAAATTTTAGTCTTACCTGTCAAGATGGGTTATGTACTGAATATGTACAGCAAAAAACAGGAAAATTGAACAATTCTAAAGGCCTTAAAAAGGTGTCAGAAAATCGCAAAAGCTTCGTCGAAAATAAACACCATTTTGTTTTCGTTTTCCTGCTGTGTGTGTGTCCGTGTAATTTGTGCAATACTCCAATGAGTCGGTCATCGTTCATGCGCATTGGAAAATTCGCCAGGACTTGTTGATTTATGGAATGGGTAAGCCAGCTACAGCGGCCTTTGATGTGATGAACATACCCCCATAGAAGGATGATTCAAAAAAGGGAAAACATAGCCCGATATTGCCCTTATGAACATGAACTTACCTATGACTGGTACTAATGGAATAATCCAAAAGAACCTTTCACGTGACTAATATGTAAAGCAGGTTTTAGTTCATAAACTCCTGAATATTCAGTTTATGCAAACTATTCGACAATAACTGCTGATTTTAATATTCATAGAAAATTAAATATTCATTATGACAGGTAATGGGAGAAATTTGTAGAACTTACAAACCAATTTTGTTATCAATCCCTCATAGCCTAGCGGTAAATAGGCTATGCTCTTGTGCATAATAATTTGATCTCTCTTGATACAGGTTCAATTCCCGGTAAGTACATTCAAATTGCATTATTTAATTGCTTGCTAACGTTTGCTAGCGGAAATTAATTCGGAGTAAGTCACACAATTATCGTTTAAAATATCTTTTTAAAATGTTATTTGTTTGAACATCCAAAACACACAAGGCAAGCTAAGAGCTAAATGAACACTTTTAGCTGGTTTAAACCGCCGACTGTCCCCTAGGGAAAGCGCTATAATTGTTTATAAATGGCTGTTTCTTAGCTTAAAAAGAAATGGTCGGGACGTGTGGCCAAGGATTCAGCTAGCCTTGGCCACAGAAGTGGGGCTATTCAATTCCTTCCACAGAGAGTGAGTGAAAGATGGAGAGAGGGGAGAGAAGACTAGAGAGAGGGAAAGAAGCTTGATTTTTATTTTTTCAAATTTTAGGATTTTACAAAAAAAATTAAATAAAAATCGGTCCCCTATGATTATGAAAACTATTTATTTTACATTTTTGGTTCCTAACCCTATCGATTGAATACATCCTCAGGTGTATATTGGGTAAAAAATATATTTATAAAAAAACGTCCAGGAGGTGGTGGTGGCTTGCTCCGAAAAATTTTCCCAATTGAGTCTGCAATGTTTACCTGGGGCGCTAGTACGACCGCAGATTCCATAATTTCGAAAAAATTAGTGCAGTGCCCTGGGTCTAATCATAGATGGAGGTAGAAATGCACATGGCGCATTGATCAATTGGGTCAACTCGTACGCACGCAAACTCGTATGCACGCAAACTCGTACGCACCAACTCGTACACACACCAACTCGTACATGTATGCACACCAACTCATACGCCAACCAACCCGTACGCACACCAACCCGTACACCCACCAACTCGTACGCAAGTTTAATTCACTATGTAAAAGGTTTCGCCGTTTTGATATAGTGCCTGATATTTTTTTGTTAATGGAAATTCTCTTCCCAGGTTACAATTTAAATTTGTTTTAAAAGATTGGCCCTTTTGATATTTAATTAATGTTGAAATCGGACGGCAGTTAGGTCCTTAGTTATGATAGTAAATAAATTTAGAAAATTTTGGATTTTTTTCCGTATGGATATATATATGATGAAATGTCATAGTTGAATTTGTTTTAATTACTTATATATCTTTCTTGAATCAGAATGTGTTTGTCATTTGTGAATTTTTTTATTTAGCTGAAAATTGAGGGTGAGGGTTTGGGGTTGGGTTAGGGGTAGGGTTAGGGTTAGGGGTAGGGGTAGGGGTAGGGTTAGGGGTAGGGTTAGGGGTAGGGGTAGGGTTAGGGGTAGGGTTAGGGGTTGGGTTAGGGGTTGGGTTAGGGGTTAGGGGTTGGGTTAGGGGTTGGGTTAGGGGTAGGGGTAGGGTTAGGGTTAGGGGTAGGGGTAGGGTTAGGGGTAGGGGTAGGGTTAGGGGTAGGGGTTGGGTTAGGGGTTGAGGTAGGGGTAGGGGTTGGGGTAGGGGTAGGGTTAAGGGTTAGGGGTTAGGGGTTGGGTTAAGGGTTAGGGGTTGGGTTAAGGGTTAGGGGTTGGGTTAGGGGTTGGGTTAGGGGTTGGGTTAGGGGTTGGGTTAGGGGTTGGGGTAGGGGTAGGGGTAGGGGTAGGGTTAGGGTTAGGGGTAGGGTTAGGGTTAGGGTTAGGGTTAGGGTTAGGGTTAGGGTTAGGGTTAGGGTTAGGGTTAGGGTTAGGGGTAGGGGTAGGGTTAGGGGTAGGGTTAGGGTTAGGGGTAGGGGTAGGGGTAGGGGTAGGGGTAGGGGTAGGGGTAGGGGTAGGGGTAGGGGTAGGGGTAGGGGTAGGGGTAGGGGTAGGGGTAGGGGTAGGGGTAGGGGTAGTCAAATCGGTGGCAGTAACGCCTCAGAATTTCTTCAAAATTACACCAAAACGAGCGCGCACAAGTGCGTTTTAATGTGCTGTCCACAAATCGGATACAATGAGTGACAACTGGGGAAAAAATCTTGGCATAAAAAAGTGAGTTTATATTCGAAAAATTATCCCACCTCCTGGAGGTACATGGGCGTAGGGCCAAGGATCGGAGGAAGTTCAGAGTATTGGCACTATTAATGGGGCTAGGTTAGGGGTAGGGTTAGGGTTAGAGTGATGAACACTCCCCCCCTTTCAACATGGAAGAACCCAACCAAGTAATAAACGTGCATGGTTCATTCGTTGTGTCATCCAAAAAAGCGAGGAATTGGGCTTCATACGTCGTGATGCATATATGCCTCTACGGGTTGGTGTGTACGAGTTTGTTTGTGTATGAGTTTGTGTGCGTACGAGTTGGTAGTCGCACGAGTTGACCAATTGGCGTACGGGTCGGCAGGCAGGCGTACGAGTTTGCGTGCGTACGAGTTGACCTGTTACGGAAAAGTTTCCGGAGCACGCCACCACCTTCTGGACGTTTTTTTTTTTTTTTTTTTTTACCAATATACACCTGAGGATGTATTCTATCGATAGGGTTAGTACCCCAAAATGTAAAATAAATAGTTTTCATAGTTTTCATATATTTTTAGTTAAATCCTAAAATTTGAAAAATAAAAAACACGCTTCTTTCCCCCTCTCTCCCCAGTCTTCTTTCCTCCTCCCTCCCCCATTACCTCTCCCCATCATTCACTCACTCTCTGTGGAAGGAATTGAACATTTGCAAGCAATTAAATAATGCAATGTACTTACCGGGAATTGAACCTGTATCAAGAGAGAACAAATTATATGCACAAGAGCATAGCCTATTTACCGCTAGGCTATGAGGGATTGATACCAAAATTGGTTTGATAGTTCTACAAATTTCTCCCATTACCTGTTTAGTAAAAGGTCATAATGAATATTTAATTTTCTATGAATATTAAAATCAGCAGTTATTGTCCAATAGTTTGCATAAACTGAATATTCAGGAGTTTATGAACTAAAACCTGCTTTACATATTAGTCACGTGAAAGGTTCTTTTGGATTATTTCATTAGTACAAGTCATGGGTAAGTTCATGTTCATAAGGGCAATATCGGGCTATTATTTCCCTTTTTTGAATCATCCTTCAATGGGGGTATGTTCATCACATCAGAGGCCACTATAGCTGGCTTACCCATTCCATAAATCAACAAGTCCTGGTGAATTTTCCAATGCGCATGAACGATGACCGACTCATTGGAGTATTGCACATTTACCCGGACACACACACAGCAGGAAAACGAAAACAAAATGGTGTTTATTTTCGACGAAGCTTTTGCGATTTTCTGACGCCTTTTTAAGGCCTTTAGAATTGTTCAATTTTCCTGTTTTTTGCTGTATATATTCAGTAATACAGTCATTTGACCAGTTCAGGATCATTGACCAGTTCGGGATCACTTCAACTTTGCAATAACCAAATAGTTATATTACTTCTCACATTACCAATTTCTGTTGATACATGTGAAGAATTACATCCATTAAACCAACAAACCCAAAATAAGGTGCCAAACATCATCGGCAAATAAATTATGTCCATTTTCCTGAAGTTTGTCTGCGATTTTGATCATTATTTTGTTTAAAAATGTTGGTTGAAAAACGGTGTTAAAACTTTTCACCTTTAGAATTTGAACGCCAGGGCGAAAAACATTAAATGTAAAATGCTAAGAATGTGTAAAAAATATTTCCTGTAAATACTGAGCAGTCGTCTTGTTTTTTTGAGGAGATGAAATTACCAAAATCGTCTTTGGGGGGACATTGTACCCTTGACCAGTTCGGGATCACTCAACATCTCATTGCGTCAAATGGTGCCGCACTAACTTACTATGTGAGGTAAAATCATACTGCTGCTGTAGAAAGTTTATTAATTGCTTTTGAGATACATTACTTCAACAAATTCTTGTAGATTGTTTTTTTTTTTTGAGAAAATGAAACTTGGAGGGGTCAATGTTGCTTTTAGGCACACTTCACTTTTTCATATTGAAGTTGCTGTTATTTTAGTTTTTGTCGCTGGGTTTTTGCGCTGCTGTTGAAAACACTTGCATGACATTCACTAAAGAAAGGTAGTCCAAGTCCATGCCAATGTAATAGGTGTAGAAAAACCTTTGTCCTATAGGTGACCAAGTGTCTAGGTTAGAGTTTTATTACCCTTCCACTGTTTATACTTCCCACTAAGCTCTTCTAGCACCCCCTTAGTTAATTTCTTAGGAATCCTTTGTAATAAACAATGAACCCTCTTGCATAATCCTTGGTAGTGTGGTTAGTCACCCCTGTAATTGACTTCAGATAGCAGCCTGGCAGCGCAAGGGGAACACTCCACACTTATGTGTTCGCCCATCACAAGCTTTGATTTTTACTTCATATGTTCAAGATTTGCCTGTTTCAAGTATTTACTGCTATGGACTCGGTTTTAAAGCCATTTTGATTTTAATTTTGTAACCTTCTTTGGCACTGTGTTGTGTTTTGATTTGTTGTTTTTAGTGGTTTCTATAAATGCTTTTCATTGTTCGGGGTTTAGTACAATAGTGTTTAATAATGGTCTTGGCTTAGAGTTTACTTGGTTTATTGATGTACTTCGATCACTGGTTTTGCTTTTGGTCATCGCCTTATAATCAATAAAGTTATTTTTTATTTTTTGCTTGTTGAGAAACCTACATTTTGAGTCCCTGTCCTACTTTTTGCATTTCCTCGCGTCTTAACCCTATTCGATCCCTAGATTAATTGAGTTTTTCTGAAGTGAGTTTCCCCAGTGTTTAGTTTTATTTAGTTTTATTCAAGTGATCCATTTTTCCGGGTTACATTTTTTTGGTGGAAGAATCCGGGTAGGGTTTATGTTCCTTTAGAACTTAGCCAGGTTTTGTAAAAAGTAGGGACGGTCATTAGTTTTAGGGTTACGAACACAGTGCCAGAGTTTTGGAAGCATTTTATTTCACTATGGTTGAAGGGCCGAGTTCCACAATTTTGCCAGACGGGACGCCATACATCTCTCCTCCCCCTGGATTTGGTTGTTTCGATGAAATTCTTCAACCAGTGGTTAAGCCATTATTGACCACCCTTCAGATGTGTGGTTTTGACCCACAACCAGCAGAAAGACCCTCAGTTCCGTCGATGGAGGAGCCTGCTAAGGAGAGGAGCTTGCTAGAGACGGTGAAGGATCTCCTTGGAGACATTGTTGCACAGCAGCAACGACAAGGAGAACTGTTGCTGAGACTGCAGATGCAGATGGATGGTCGTCAGCGCCAGAGGAGAAGTTCTGTTTGGTGCAGTAAAGTACCCCGAAGTTGCCAGAGGCAATGGCGAGAGTTTGATGGCCAATCCACACCAACAACAGTTTATTATAGTCCGTCATCGTTTCAGCAGGTAGATTCGACCCCAGCAGTAGAGGACGCAATCCTGCCAACTCCTCCCCCTGACGTGAAGTCAGCCCAACTTACAGACAAAGTCATCTCCAGAGTCGTGAAATTGAAATCTTCTGCAGAAAGAAAGCCTAGCCCTCATCAGCTGAAAAGGGAGCCAGGAGCACTGAAGAGGCTGGTGCGTGTATGGGAGAGCCTGATCGTGAAGGATGGGTTGCTTTACTATAAGCAGACCGACAGTGGAGATAACACTCAGTACCTAGAAGTTTTGCCCAAGTCATTGAGGTGGCAAACTTTGCACAACCTGCAAGTTTCACACAATATTATGGGGTTTCGGGAGATTATGCGGTTTGCCCGACAAAGTTATTTTTGGCCTTGATTTTTGTATAGTTGATTTCTTTTTAAATTTTTGCTGTAAATTCATTGTAGTTTTCATTTTTGTACTTTTTAACATTGTTGAGGACAACAGTGGGTTTAAGTAGTGGCGAGTGTAATAGGTGTAGAAAAACCTTTGTCCTATAGGTGACCAAGTGTCTAGGTTAGAGTTTTATTACCCTTCCACTGTTTATACTTCCCCTAAGCTCTTCTAGCACCCCCTTAGTTAATTTCTTAGGAATCCTTTGTAATAAACAACGAACCCTCTTGCATAATCCTTGGTAGTGTGGTTAGTCACCCCTGTAATTGACTTCAGATAGCAGCCTGGCAGCGCAAGGGGAACACTCCACACTTATGTGTTCGCCCATCACAAGCTTTGATTTTTACTTCATATGTTCAAGATTTGCCTGTTTCAAGTATTTACTGCTATGGACTCGGTTTTAAAGCCATTTTGATTTTAATTTTGTAACCTTCTTTGGCACTGTGTTTTGATTTGTTGTTTTTAGTGGTTTCTATAAATGCTTTTCATTGTTCGGGGTTTAGTACAATAGTGTTTAATAATGGTCTTGGTTTAGAGTTTACTTGGTTTATTGATGTACTTCGATCACTGGTTTTGCTTTTGGTCATCGCCTTATAATCAATAAAGTTATTTTTTATTTTTTGCTTGTTGAGAAACCTACATTTTGAGTCCCTGTCCTACTTTTTGCATTTCCTCGCGTCTTAACCCTATTCGATCCTAGACCCAGTAACTGGGGCGCTGTACTCCTTTTTTCGAAATTTTGACATCATCGGTCGTACTAGCGCCCCAGGTTATTAGTACGTCCCACTTCTGGATTCCCTGATATGGCATCATTTTGAATAGGGTAGACACAAAAAATGCCTCAGAACGACCAAAATACCCAACAAAATTGCTTTAAAAACGCCTACTGGCTTCTTGATATGTCTAAGGTGCAACATCAGGTATTTAAATGTACTCACGATTTTGTTTTGTGCTTGAATTTTACGTTTTTGTCGAGCAGATCGATGAAAATGGTGGGCAGAGTCTCGTTCTGCCCAAATCAATGGCCGCCGCCACCAACAGGTCTAATTCGATCCCTAGATTAATTGAGTTTTTCTGAAGTGAGTTTCCCCAGTCCCCAGTGTTTAGTTTTATTTAGTTTTATTCAAGTGATCCATTTTTCCGGGTTACACCAACACACTTCTGAAGTTTCTTGTCCTTGAGAGACAGTTTTATGAATGGGAGTATGGGTTTGCAATAAAGGGCACGCTACTGATTCAGAATAGATTCAACTGATCCTGAACTGGTCAAACAGGTGACGATACTTTTCTCAAAGCTTCTTCAAAAGTACTAATCTTTTTTTGTCAGTGGATACTTGGTGAGTTTTATTACATGTTTAGGTAAACTGATCAACTTTTTTGTTTAAGATGTCAAAGAGATTGCAACAAAAAACAACGTGAATTCAAAAAGTGATCCAGAACTGGTCAAACGACTGTACTGTTTCCAAAATACTCACTGTGCAAAGTTACAGTCTTTAAATCATCGTTTGCACACACCCATGACATGGAGTCTCCAACTATAGTGTTGCAATTTTTGCACTGGAGAATCACTGGCTCATCTTCGGTTTCTTCTTCAACATGTCCAGCCTCTTCTACATCATCAACATCTTCGTTGTTTTCGACAATAACCTGAGGAACTGCTGCACCACTGCGTTCCGCCATTTTTAAACTCCCGGTAAAACCGAACTGGTAACTTGATACTACACTGTCCATTACGCTGCAATGCCGGGTACCAGTAGGGTCAATGGGGCTGCTAAACTTGCTACAAGTCGAATTCCTTAAATGCCCCCTCCAAAGTTCTACACTGCATGCTGAGTATGATGAAGGCGCAATTAATTTAGGTCAACTTGGATTAAGTTTATGTATCTGTGTAATAAATTGTGGACATGTGATGACCTTTCAAGACCGTACATCCGCCCATGGAGGAAGGAAGACAAAGCATGTTTTATCGAATTATGTCAAGATTTACATTATTAAAACATGGACAAATAAATCTGCGTTTCTTTAGTGTTATTAAACATGATATAAGAGGGAAATCGCCTGTTTACTGGGCAAGATCTAAGACGATCCAGTGTGGGTCTGTGTCAGACTCCTCAGAGTCAGACTCAGAGTGTAGAAGAACAGCATGTCCAGCCAGCATGACGATTAGAAACTTGACTAATGTAAACTGTCACCATGGAAACGAAGATGCTGACACTAAAAGGAGGGTCTCATCAATATCAACAGCTTTCAGAGACATAAATAACAGATCACCATTTAATCAAACTTCAGGACAAGGTCGTTTGTACCCAGGTGGACTCCCAGTGTTGATTACAAATCATCACAGTGTTCGTGGGTTTGCATCGAGAGGTAAAAAGACAAAAGGGATGAAAGAACGGAGACATCGAGATGAATCAACGGACGATGATGAAAGTGATGATGATATTCTGCCACAAGATGATATAGAGAGAGATTGGGATCCAGAGACTGATGGGAAGATAGAGGTAGAGGAGGAGGTCAAAGATTGGAAGGACATACGTCAGTTTGTTCCATCATTGAGACTTGATGCTGTGCTTGGTGCTGGGCTTGGGATCTCACGGAAGTACGTAGTTGAGATGTTCAAAATCTTGCCTTAGTCTTTAGAGCCTCGGAGTCGGACATGTCCAAGATTATGGAGGAAGCATAGTGGATAAGCACCCCAGATCATGGCTCATTGCAAATATTTGTATTATGAAAGAAGTGAACGAAACCAACACTATAATGCACTAATGTACACTTCACTTGTTTTCTTGATCGAAAACATAATATGGGAGAACTCAATTTTTGGTAACAATGAGTGAATTAGTAGTGGTCGGATAGTTGTAGCTTTACTTCATTGTCTTAACGGGTTGGAATGACAACATAATATCAAAACTATGCATTTATTTGTGTTGAAGCCTAAACTTTATATGCAGGCATTAAACTGTCAAATCAAATTAGGAAGTGACGAAGAGCAAATTATAGTCTACTGTTTGTAAAATCAAGTGGAAAACAGATGATGTCTCAAATTCTCCAAAACCCTCAGTGAAGTTGTTGAAGTTGCTTAATCAAAAGGCCAGGCATACCAATCTTGTCAAAGTCAAACACGTTGTTGTGAAGAATAGTGGGGAGAACTAGCCCCTAGCTCCTCTCCCTCCCCAGCCCCTCCCAACTTAAACTTATAAAAGTTATTATACTTTATTTCATAATGACAATAGACACCAATCAATTTATTTTCTTCAATGTTTACAGGAGTGTTGAAGATGCATTTCTTACTATGAGACTGCGGGTAAACGGAGAGAAAGTCACAAAGAAGAGCAAGCAGGTAAAAACCATTATCACTTTGGTGTGTCGTGGCTGAGTGGTCAAGCGCACCGGACTCAAGCTCTGGTGTTTCTGATCAGCAGAGTGTGAGTTTGAGTTTCAGTCGTGGCACTTGTGTTCTTGAGCAGGATACTTTACCATAATTGCATTGTCCTTTGAATGGGACATTAAGCCATAGGTCCTGTCTACTACAATTGTTAGTGCAAGTAACAGAACCCAGAACACTTAGTGGAAGAGTAGGGGTTAACCCTGGTGTTTCTGGCTCACATAGCAAGTTTACAGGTTTCCTCGGACTTGTGAGCTACAGTGATTAAGCTCACTTATGAGGAATCCTTGGTTTCATTACCAGAAATATAAATTATAATGATACACTAATAATAATCCACCATGGCCCATCAAAACCATGGCTTTGGCTTTGGTTCTGGCTAATGCCCCATGTGAACATTTGGTACGAGGCTTCAAACACCTGGTACGAGGCTTCAAACAGGCCGATGGAGAGCAAGCCGTGGTATCAAAAAGGGCCCTCAAGTGTTTCTACTTCTACATGACACCAATCCAGGTCAAAGTTGAATACGAGAGGTCAATCTCCATGATATTTGGAATCTTTCCTGACCCCCAGAGCTAAAGGTCATATTGTTTTGGTTGTGTTTAAAATTCTTTTACCTTTCCTTTCTTAATTTACAGGTCAAGGAAGATGACATCTTGGATTTGATCTTAGAGCGAAGCACACCCTCACAGGCTACAGAGGGAGAGGCTAGGAATGAGACATCTGTAATGAGGATACACATCAAGGAAATCTCAGCAGATAAGACAGGGAAAGACAGGATACCAGTGTTTCTACGACGCTGGAAGAATCTTGTGGTACCGAAAGACAAATAGATATGTAGCAATCAGTGTTTAGTTTCTGTTCCATTCCCAATTTAAAAACTGTCCTAAATATAGTTGGCCAGTTCCAGGCAATCTTCAAAAATACTTCTAAACACTTGCATTTCTTGGGGATATTAAGACACTGTAAGATAAAGTACTCTGCGGTGGAAGCAATGTTCCATTGTTGGAAGGACCCATCAAGGCCATGTGCCTTCAATGGGCTTTGATTACTTCAAACAAATTATTTTAAGCCCTCGAGATAATGAGTTTGACAAAGCAGCTCTTGTACAATTCTGTTTAGAACATTGCTGATGACCTATGGAAAAGAAAGTCAACTTCCAAGATTAAAATTGTGTAAAGTCACCAAACTCTCTTAGGAATATGTTCTTACTGCCAAACAAGAATACCTCACTTGATCCCCCCAAAAACTTTGAAGAATTCCTGAGATTCCCACAATTCGACTCGGTTATTATTAGTTACATGTTTTTCGATCAAGAATTCAATAAAAAGGACACCAAGAAATGAAGACTGTTTGATGTATTGTTATTTATTGAAAGAAATGTATAGATAGATACAAATATCAAATTAGAGTACAGCTTACCCCAAGATATTTTATTATAATTACATCATTTATCAAATAAACCTAAATTTATATTCTCCATTTTTATGGATATTATTTTCCTATAATCTAAGAATTCCACTGGTACATTGGATATTATCTTTGAAAATTTGTTATTTTTTAGGGAATAAAAACTCTAAAGAATAAAGAAGTTCCTTTATTTTGAATTCAGTGGACATTACTGTCATGTTCCCTGTATCCTACAACAATATATTAATATGCATTCATAAGACACCAAAAAGGGAGCAGACTATTTCTCAGCCTCTGTTTCATTACATTGATTTGAATGGAACTTCAGTTTTCTTTTCAATTGTCGGAGGTTTATTCATGGTCCCTTCAAGCTCCGCCCATCACAAATAAAGGGTCCTTCACTTTTGAGTAAAATATGACAAATTGTTCAGGGTCTAGTTTACCAAAACCACCCTCAGTTGAGAGTCAGTAGTCTTAAGATACAACATTGGATCCTATGTCAACAACCCCTGAAACGATTGGCACTCAAATCTTTCATTTAGGGAAATTTGGGCCTTCAAATCAAAGTCTATCTATGGTCAGATTCAACCTGATGAATTTGTGATGTCATATATACACAAGAGTCAATTCAAATATCGTAGCACAAATTACAAAAACACCTGACACTTTGCAAAGAGGGTGGCCCCTGCCACATACAAAACCCAGTTGTGCATATCACCTGCACATCTTCTAGTGCTATTGTAAAATATAACATCTTATATGATTCTTATTGAAGTCAATAAATGTGTACATACATGCTATCAAAGGCAACATTTTGTGTATAATGCAATTGTCACTTTATTTTTGAGTGAGCCTTACATCATATCAGTCACACCGACCACACTCTGATTGGGCATTTATATATAAATGACTTGCCAGCTCGCACAACGTGGCTACAAAGATTCAAGATTTGTTTCAAAATGTCAACAAATGACTAGAAATTTAAATAGTGTCTATCAGTATTAAAGTGTTTGTTATAAACCCAAAGTCATTTCTGATAAACCATCTCAACTCCTTCGGAGTATGCAGCCCCGGCAGCCATTTAGTGAACATGATCAATTAAAATATCAACCCACAGGCTCCCATTTACTCCTGTGTCTTGCTGAAGGACACAGGTGTCATGACTGGGATTCAAACCCATAAGCCAAGGATCTTTATGAAAACAGTAAAGATTAAGGTATGGGGAGATAGAAACAGCAGGGGGAGAGTGAGGGGGTCATAGCATCCAATCACATTGTGAGGTGCCAGACATTCCAGGTAAATCCATTGTTCTTGGAAATGTGGCCATGCTTGGAGTTTTCACTCCACAAACAAATTAAAATAAAATCATTTTAAAGTAGGTGTAGACATTGGTATTTCTCCTAGGGCGGTTGTCACACTTTGCGTGACTCAACATTCATGAAATAACAAACCTGTGAATGTTAAAAGCACAACTCGTCATGACAGTCATGACACAATAGTTAAAAACCCCTGATGTATTTTCACTGTTGTCAAACATTGAGTTTTGGACTCGTCAGATCTAAACTGTTTGTTTTGCTCAGTTCTCAAAAACTGTAGCATTTCAAGCAAACATATTTCAATGGGAATTTACCCCCATGACCATCTTTATACCATGTAAATTGTGACCGCTTATATTTTTTATTTTACCAATGCTTCAATCACCCTTTTAAATCAATCTATCCGTCTAAACTTCCTTCTTGAATTTGTTTTTAATTTTATTTTATTCACTTGTTTTTCTAAGATAGAAAGAGAGAAAGTACTGACCCCTTGCACTGAAGTTACACCAGGCTACAGTCTCCCAACGGTCTGCCATTTTGGAAGTCAAATTGCATGTTAAGATTGGTGTGGGTCTCACTATGAATACACACTGCACTGCACACACTAAACACATGGGGATATCCGACTCCCAACATGGGGTAACTGAGATTTACTAGGGGTGCTGTCAGGTGAATTGGGTTAATACCCTAAATAATTAAGCTGGAAATTGGCTTGATTTACTGCAAACAAACTAACGGGAAGTTCCTCCAAGGCTTTTCCCAACCACTCTTTAACGTAAAAAACATTGATTTTTGTTCAAAAGATTTAACTTTGCTTTACTGAGGTAAACATCTTGCAGCGAGCTTTGGACTTGGAAGTATTTTTTTACAAGCATTACATATGAACAGGTTTATACAATAATTGGTAAGAAGCTTCCTGTAACTGACAGAGACAATTTTTCAATGTTGATTTAGCAATAGCTGTTGTTCCACATACAGAGAAAAAGAGGCCAACTTGACAATTTTGAAATAGATTACATTTCACAAAAACAAACAGTTCATAGAGCCTATACCTGGATATTTGTTTCACACAGTCAAAGAATCTTTCACATAGATTAGTGTCCATCGAGATACTGAGCCAATTCTAATATCCAGTGTTGCTATGTCACATGGTTCAGGGCCAGCCTTTGTATAGCGACCACAAGATGGGTGAACCCTGGTATCATTGTGCCATACACATTCATTCAGAATTATTTAAGGGTTATTGCCGTCTCTTACAAACTACATGAAAGCTTGTCCAGAATCATGCGGCATAGAAACTGTATCTAGTCTGAGGAATTCAAGTTAAAGCAGTCACTTGTGACTAAAAGAGTCAATGTGCCAGACATTTTTCAAAAACTAAACTTGCAAATGGCTCGTTTAATTCTCACATATCTTCAAAAATACTCCACTCTATATGACAACACCAACATGTTTGCACTCTCATAATAGTGCTATTCCCTGGTCCAGTGACAAGCAATTGCAGTACCATATTCTACAAACTCAGACATCTTCCGGAAGAGGATTTTTGAGGATTTGGGACCGTTAGGGTTTGAGAAATAATTTGATAAACTATGGTTTCAATTCAGCTTGGACCCAAACTCCAATCTCAATGAAGTCTGATTAGACCATAAACTAACAACACACAAAACCAACAACATCCTTTCTAAGGATTTTATAATAAAACACAAACAAACAAAAGGCAAAGGAGGGCTTAAAGAGTTCACAAACCAATCTTAAACAAAGACAAATATATATTTTTGTTATATTGGAAGAAGTGTAAATTAAATAATAATCCTCTAGGAACATAATGTTAAACCAAGACTTTGTAAATAAGCTTTATTCAAATATCTTCTTACCATGTTTACCTCAGAGATATTTTTATCAAAAGCTGGTTTATAAAACCACGAAAGGTGTTAGATATTTTGTTTAAGTGTTTCTATATAATGTTTACTTCTCTTTCTACACTAAGCAGTTGACGCAAGGATTGATCGTGAAAGTTTGGCTGGTTTCAAATTCATATCTTGGATCATATAACAAGGCAACCAGTTATGAACAATAACTACAATTGTTTCATAATTACATAATCTGTCAAAGGGAGTGACAGCTAATGACACAAAAGCTGAATGTTAAAGAAATAAGTGAAATCAATTACTGTCACTTTATTTGTTTGTGACCAAGACCCCATAGACTAAAAATGTAAATGTATTTTGGCTGGTGAACAATCTGTGTGGTAAACTTGCCGGCTTGAGAGCTCCATGACTTAGTTTTGTCAAAACCACCACACAAGTCTCCAAAATATTCCATTAAACAAAACCCCAGCTTTTAGAGTAATTCCCCACCATCTCCTTCACAATTTCAACCTTGAATGTGATGGAGACTTTATTAAACAAACAACATAATTATATAATCATTACTATTATTCATGTAGTAAATAATAAATGTTAAAATCTTCTTTTTTAAGGGTATTACGAGTAAGGCAAACAGTATAAACAAGTCCTTGGAACAAAAAAACTAAATATTTATATTTTCTATAGTTTAATTTCTGAAGAATCGCCATATCTGATGTCTGTGTTACCGAACATCACATGGTCATCACGTGATGCTTGTCACATGATAATCACATGACCTTCATCTGTACATTGAAGTGCATGTATATTCTTACATGACACATCAAGCAGAGTGCAACATGAGTGTCATTATCACTCATGGTTCCCCTGATTAGGGAACATTTATATCCTCAAGGGGGAACATGGCTCTAATTAGGGTTGAAATATGTCTCAATTAAGGTAGTTAGTTTGTCATTGTCACCCATGAGCAGGGACTGTCAATACCCACATTGGGTGACGAGGATACCAATCAGGGAAACACAACATCCAGATGGGGGTAGTTAGTTTGTCATTGTCACCCATGGTTTGGGACTAGTAGCACCCTAATTGGATGAAAAGGGTTTGACACAATATCCCCATTCAGGGAGTTTTGGCGATAGTAACTAATAACGCTAGAGTACAAACTAAAATACACAATAATCAAATTTGTATCAAATCTGGTTAACGTCATGGGTCGGGAACTACCCAGAACAACTTCTACCTATGACTACAATCATACCCTCACCTCAGTCCCAACTCTAATATTCATCTAATTCAATAAATTTATTTGAGAAAAAAAAATAATAGAAATTGTAGAAAGAAAAAAATATATACATATGCCTACAAATGTAGTTAGTAAATATTATTAGTTTATTCAATTTTTGTTGTTGATGTTGACTTGCACCTGTAGAAAAAATGTACATGACATGATTGTTATATTCAAAACCTTTTTCCAAACTGTCCGAAGCCATACTCCTCTGCAGGCTCCGACGTCAAATGTTATAATTATTTTATAATCATGATACAAAAATAAGTCTTTGTTAACTTGACTAAGTTATACTGTGCTAACATTTAACAGTAAAAGAAACGGCAACTTATAAATGTACATTGTTTACATTTACTTGACAATCACAAAGAGGGCTGTACTAAGTCTTGGGCTGTTTCTGAATAACCGGATGCAGCTGCAGCAAGAGCATCAACTTAACATGCATTGAAGCATAGGTTGCCCTTAGCAACAGATGCAACAACCAAGAAGCCAAAAACCGGTTAGATTTTGTATAATGTCTGGTACAATGACTTAATTGGTCACAAGTGAACACTAAGTTGGATTCCCCAGACTAAAGACAATGTTGCTACTTTACATAGCTCGGGGCAAGCCTTTGTATAGCAACTTCCAGATGGGCACAGCCTGGTACATTTATTCCAAATTGTGTATGGCTGTTCACCTTCTTTTACATTACTACGCAAAAGCTTCCCCTGACTATATGGCATAGTAACTGTCTCTAGTCTGAGGAGTTCAAATCTAAGCGTACATTGTGACTAAGCAAGTCAATGTACCAGACCTTACTCAAATGTCTTACTCAGAAACCACCATGTTGTCTTGCACTGGCTCATCTTCCATCTTAGACAGATTAGAGTCATAAATCATGCTTAGCTAAAACAACGAAAACAGACAACAATAGACAAAATTGGGAACTGACAATTCCTGCTGAACAATTTTCACTCAACTTTCAGTGATCTTTCTCAGTAACCATATATACCTGAGTACTTCACTCATGTGATTCAGAACAAAAAAAACTATTGGAATATCCTTCTTGTTAATTAATGCCAATAATCGCTCATATGTACAACACTAGAGGGCGCTCTTATCATATCTTTGTGGAGGCAGAAATGGTAGAAAACTCACCACAAATTCATCCTTTACAATATAAGTTTGACTTCATCAAACAATACTGAAGTTGACAATGCAAGATTCCAGGGATGTTTAGTGGTCTCTACATTAGTTCACACGTCTCGTGAAAGGGAAGACAATTAGGACGCCAACAATTCAAACTTTCAGTCTTTATGACAGACTCTGCAAGGATCCAAACAAGAGGCCATTCACAATATTTGCCTTAATACCATGTAATACCACAGGGTATTTTGGTTGGTCAGCAGTTTGCAACAGTTCTATTGCGCCATAATCAGCTCATATCAAGTATGAAACTGTCATGTCAGTACAAAGATGTTGAACCTCCGTTTTCTTGTACGATCGTATCTCTCACTTGCAAAATGATCTTGGCACAATTTGTCTGTACATTCAGGAAAGTTAAAACCAGAGACAAAGTTTGTATAGTTTTAGAGATGAAAAGACAAAATAGTCAGAACTCTTTCCCCTTTCATCATCTTGGGTTTAATTAAGAACATGAGAGCATTGGGAACAAGATCAGCATGTCTGCTGCCACCAAACATCCCTATAAACTATGGCAGAGTCTGGAGTGGCTTTGGCTACAGCTGTGACTGATGGGGAAGAGATCTAGCCACAGTCATTGACAAAGTATCATTTACTGCTGACTGTAAGGTCATGTTTGAATATAGCAACTGTGACCTTGGCAGTGAGCCAGCAAACACTACGGTCATCTTACAGAAACAGAACCTGGACAATGCTG
This sequence comes from Leptasterias polaris, assembly GCA_037783415.1. NCBI lineage: Eukaryota > Metazoa > Echinodermata > Asteroidea > Forcipulatida > Asteriidae > Leptasterias > Leptasterias polaris. Next base: position 510,842 of record JAZGTN010000019.1, read on the forward strand.
TGTGTCAATATGCAGCCATTTTAGCTGTAGGGAAAATTTCAGCTTTCCCATTGGTTGATCTGGTTGATGACATCAATGGCGTAACCAAGCAGAGCTCAGCATTCTCTGTATTCTATTTCTATACGTCATTCTAATAAGCGCCCTCTAGTGTCAGGCAGAGAAGAGACTGGTGATCATCAGAGCGTAGTAGAGCTGAGTTTCTTGAGCTTCCTACGTTGGGCTAACATGGAGGATGTGACAGGTTCCAGATTCTCCTTCCTTGGTGTGTTGTTCAAGGCCAAGTAAGTTGCTTTCATTGCTCCCTGATAATAATAATAATAAATAGTAATATCACTAATTATGTTATTCATTTATATGTCATTGTGCAGTGTTTATGGTCAACAGTGGTTTATGTTGTCAGCAAGTGATTAAGTAACAAGATAGCCTAATTGGCAAGGAGCAGATTGAAGCTGCTATACCTTAACGAGGTCATAATCCTGCGTTGTTAATCTATTCTGAGGTAACTGATCACATTGTTGCATCCAGGCATGTTGGAGAACTTTAGCTGCTGTTGGTCTCTTAAATGGGTCTACATGAAGCATCCAGCGAACCAATTCCTGATCAGAAAGAAAACAATCACCGGGTCAACCCTCTTACTCTTATTAACACAGTTCCAGCAAATTATCTTCAAAGTTTGTGTTTGTTGTTGTAACAAAGCACAGAACCAGTACGTATGTATACTGTGTAGATGCATACACAACATGATGTCATATTGCAAACTGGCATGCAGAGTTTAAATATCATTCATAAATAACCGGGACAGTTTATCCTTTCTGATTGGTTGAGAGGAGATCATGTGGTCATGTTCAAACTTGTAACATAAACATAGTGAGGCCTGAGGATATTAGTCAAAAGAGGGCGCTATCACATGATTGTGTGGAACGCACATATTTTATGGCTCAATTTAAGTTGGTAGGTTGCATAGTTGGCTCGCATAAGTTTGAAACCTACGTACAATAGTTTGAAACTTAAGTGCACAAGTTCTAAACTTGTGCCAGGAGCTACTTAGCGCTCAACATGGATAACAACTACAAAGTAGAGTTGAGGCAAGCTGAGACTGACCCGTCAGATTTGCTGACCATGCAATGGATGAATAGCAGTAGCTGTAGCCAATCTCTCATCAGAGATCAGTAAGTAAATAACTGGAAATAGCTGCAATATTGAATGTCAATAAGTTCCATTGGACATACCTTAGCAGAGGGAGAAACATGCTCCCAGTTGCCTCCATTCATAGGGAACTTCCCCTCTCCAATTCTAGCTAAGATGACCTCCGGTGAATCGTCTGGACCATGGGCAAATGGTGTGTACCTGTAAACAGTCAAAACAAAATAGTCAACAAACATTGTCTAGAGTGATGATACATTATTTATTTCTTTTAATTTAAAAACACAAAACATGGTCGGTAGTATTACAAGATCACAAGGTAATACTAAAATTGACATGCTTACAAAATAAAACACTAAGAATTACAAAGACAATCAAAAACCAAAAACAGGGGCTTGCCAGATATAAAAATACAAACTAGCAAAATTAAAAGTTATCACAAAGAAGAACTACAAGATATACCTGTACATTAAAAGGGTAAAAAAACAAAAAACATACATTCATACATATTTATAAAAACGTGGGAAGCTGGAATTGATTACAAATAAAGACTATCATAAAGACAAAGAAATACAAGAGACTAAATCTGGTAAAAGAACAGACACTTATACAATTTTAGACCTTGTATCAGTTAAGAAGATGCTGCAGTATAAACTGAATCCAGCCAGCCAAACCAGAAAAACCAGGGGCGAAACACTTCTCCTAACAAAAAGTGCACTGGGTTCTTTTACGTGCATTACATGGGACCAACGGCTTTAACGTGCCATCCAAAAGATGCAACAATTATGGTTAAGCGTCTTGCTTAAGGACACAAGTATTAAGACTGGGACTCGAACCCACACTCTACTAATCAGAATGACAGAGGTTGAGGCTGGTGTGCTTGCCCACTCGGCTACGCCTCATGCTAAGAGTAAATGGCTGGGGGGGGGGGGGGGGGGGGGGGGGGTACCGTACTGACTCACCCAGCCAGCATAGTGAAGAGCAGAACTCCCAAACTCCACATATCACATGCAGCATCATAACCTTGTCTCTTTAGAACCTACATCAACACAGTCAAGAAATGGACAGTACATCAGGGATTCAATAGGTAACCAGTACAAACACTAGTCAAGAATGCTGAATGCTAGATAACCTTGCATCTTGGGTAGCCTAATAGGCTGGTCAAAAAGTAGCAACTACATGTGTAGAACTTAAACTGTTTTTGTTTCACATGAAATTCACATATTGCATTGTCTGCATTACAGCTGGGCTAGTCAACTATGTGGTGGAATAACAGTGCAATGTCAGTTAAATAACAGAATGAAAATTTAACACTTTTCTTCAAGCAAACTTGAATGCTTGATTCTGATTGGTTGATCAATAACATGAGTGTGATATTAAACCATGAACATGATGTAATTGCAAACCTCGCTAGATTTTGAAAAGCTGTTAGTACCAATATAAAGGTAAAGTCAACCTTCATGGGATCAGGATCTGTTGTTTAAATTCAAAGAATTGTGATCAGTATTTACCTCTGGAGCTACAAAGTTTGCCGTGTAACAAGGCGTCATCAACATGCCGTTATCTGCACGCATCTGCTTAGCAAACCCAAAGTCACTAATTCTGAGGGAGTCAGGGGTGCCTGAGTCATCTGCATAGAGTATGTTACTTGGTTTCAAATCACGGTGGACAACCTAGGTGTGTGGAAAAAAGATGTCACAATGAGGATGTGGTTTTGTAGTCATTACACAAACAACTTAGAAACACAATTAGTTTGATCATTCCAGGAATCAAGACCTAGGCACTGCATCAAACTGATAAGCAGCAAAAGACCAACAGGGGACCAATCACAACCACTATACCTTAAAGTACAACTTGGTTGGTAACCTGCTTTTTCTAAGCATGATTTAAGTGAAACTGAATCATTGTAAGGTTACACAAAAGCATCTGGCGTTCACACATTTATGCAGTGCAGATATAACAGGAGGGGTCACCTTCTGGAGCGCATTGTACACCCCCAACATTGGCAAATGTTTAGCAATAGACTGAGAACAAATCTCTAAGGTGTTTGTGGAAACTTTTAAAATGGCCGTACATTTTGAAGAGGGCAGAAAGGTAAGAAGATGACACTGTTTTGTTGCCACAAAAGAATAAATATGTATTATTCAGAGGTAGGTACTAAGCAGTAGTTTGGGGGTGAAGTTTTATTTTGGAGGAATAAGTAGGAAATACGTGTATGTAACTTAAAAAATGGCATGACTGTTGGCAGCCATATTGACATCTATCATGTCAGTTTTGCATTCACATAATCAGTTCAACCGAGTGCGGAAGTTTGCTCTGAGGTTTGCTAAAGTTTGCAGCAATCAGAACGCAGCCCAGGTTTAATGTCTTACCCTCTGTTTATGAAGATAGTCGACTGTCTTAGTAACGACATGCATGATTTCACAAGCTTCTCTCTCTGAGAGATGTTTCTTCTTTAAGATTTTATCCAGTAGTTCTCCGCCTTTCATCAACTCCATTACCATGTAGACGTTCTGGCCATCGTCGTAGACCTGAGAAAACAACCAATTGACTTGGTCTACTTATTCGATACTTTACTGAGAAAAACTGTAGTATGAAACTGTAGATTGCTACATCAAGATGATGTCATCAGTGGATCAGCCAATAAGATAACGTGTCATGATGACATCATCGGCTCATCAAATAAAACATTTGTGAGTGATGTCTGGTGCAATGTTGTGTGGATGCATCACATGATATCGTATTGCAGGCAGCCACAGTTTAGCTATCACTCCAAATCACAGTGGATAACATTAAATGGTCAGACTAAGTACTGTGTGGATATATTCACCACATGATGTCATAGTGCAGGCTGGCGAACATGTAGTTTATCTATCACTCAAAATTACAGAGGATGATATTGAATGGTCCGCCATAGAGGGTCGACTGTGTATTCTACGAACTGTAGAAACTTGACTTACATCTCGTAATGTGATGATGTTTGGATGATGGCCATATCTTAACATAACTTCAATCTCTTCCTGAACATCCTTCTTTCCTTTCTTGATGACCTTAACTGCATAATGCTGACCTGACGCCTTGTGAACACATCGCAGACACTTTGAGAAAGACCCAAGACCTATCACCTACAAGGACAAAATAAAAAGAGAAAGTTAGAATTGAGGTTTGCCATGTCACCATGTTTTCATTACGTCTTACTCCAACATAAACTTATCACTCAACTCTGATTATGGTGGTATACCTGATCCCATGTAAAGCATAATCAGTTTACTAGTGCAGTCCTAAATCCAACGCCATTAAGGCGCCTTGTCAAAACCTCCAAGCTGTTCCAGGCCGCAGCTTTTCCGCAGAATTCCGCGGACTTTTTAATCCGTTGATAACAAAAGGACCCGTAGCAACCGGGCAGGTCCGCGACCAGAACGGTTCATTTACATGTCAATACACATAAATATTCCAGCGGCTCCGCGGAGAGACCGGTCGGCTGCTGTGAGGTCCAGCTTATTTAAATACCAATAAGCATGATCACCACGGCGGCTCCGCGGACTCGCTGACCGGTGGATCCGCTGAGGAACGCAGGTGGTGAACAAAGGTTTTACTTTTGCAGGGCAAAAAAGCAAAGTGAGTGTGGATGCCAGAAATGTAGCTAAAAGCAATTTTCTCTATTTCCATGTGTGATTATTAAGACTTAGTTGGTTCATGACTAAAACATATGTTTTCTAGAAATTGTGTTCTTTATTCACAGCTTAAAATATAAGATTGCACGCATTCGGCTGGCAAATATTTGACGGCGAGTATTACTTGACTTAATTTTTTTTAGTTTTTAGTTTACGACTTTAGCTTTTATACATGCATTTTGTTTTATGATGACATTCACTCTAACCGGGCTAAGACGAGGATGTGATGAACGTTTATGAGTTGTTTAGCCAGGACTTGCTCAACATCATATTAAAAGTTACTGGTATATTTAATTGATATGGGGTATTATTTCATAGTTAGGCCTACCATTCGCCTTAAATTACAAGCCAGGTCGGGCAGTTGAAGGCCTCTGTAGGAAAGGGGATAGATGTGTAATGTCAAAGTCGCCGAATTGGTCGACAAAAACGTTTAAAACATGTTGTTAATAATATAGTGCGCGATTGTCATCCAACGAGCATGGTGCAATAAATGGTCTTGTCGGCACGGCCTGTCCGCTTCCAGGACGATGATATTCATGAGTAGAAAATTTATTTTTCTGGGACAGCACGGCCGGTCCGCGTCCAAGCCGCTGATATTCATGACCTGAAAATACAACATGTTTATTCATCAGACTTATTGTTATACCAACAATAGCCCCCAGTATGGATAGCTCATTAAACTTCGCTGCGCTTCAACGCACACGTCCGTTCCTCCGCGGACTGTCCGCTGTCCTTAGCAACGCGGTATTTGCCGTCCAGTCCGCAGCTTGTCCGCGGAAGAACGCTTGGGGAGTTTTGACAAGGCGCCTAGGTAGCTCAACACCCAAACTGTTGGACTCTATGGTGGCATGCCTTATCCCATGTAACGCATAATCAGTTTACTAAGTGCAGTCCTCAGTTGGATTGGGGTGGTTAAAGGTGTTTACTGTTTTGGTTATCACCCCCTTAAAATGGCAAACTACACAGTGATGCTTAACTACTAGATCTTTTACATAGTGCTGTCACCACTGCGGCCAAACAAGGTAAATGTGCACACGATGTATAAGTCATACACAACTCTCAGACAATGATAGGGTTAGACTGGTCCCCTATCTATGAAGAAGGACACCAGTCTTATGGGATGATACACTATGTTTAGTATACAGCCAACATAACTACCATTCTGATACTATACACATAGGAGTGAGCATTATGGAATGCACAAACGAAGTGGGTCATAGGTGCACCTGTACATCCCACATGTAGGCTCTAAAGGCTGGCATTATTCACGCACCACAAAGTGTGACATCAGATGTTCAGGCTATAATGGGTCTTCCTCCGACCTCAGTGAGGGCGCTGTTTGAACTTATGACATCATATACAATTGGGAACCTTTTCCGTTACATATAAGTCTTCATAAAGCTGTTTATTCTGCAGATATTTGTGGGGCTTTTTAATGTAAGACTTACGTCTTGAAGTTCATACTCTTCCGTGATGTTTGTCACTCTTGCATGTTTGATTGGCATCTTCTGCAATACAAACAAAATCATCAACAAGATGAAGGAACAACTCTCACTCTCAACCCATGGGAAATCATTCACAGCACTAGAAGCTACATGTAGCTTCAAGACCTTATCAACACCCATAGATTGGAAATGTGACAATAACAGATGCTTTTGGATGTTAACAAAATTCGCACTGGTCGGTATCAAATATGATTTTATTGTCAGGTCAGAGACTTTCAGAAGGACTCTATCAACTGGAAAATGAGGGCATCACAAAACAGAATTTGAACTTAGAGCTCCTCTTTTAAGAATGTCTGAAGGGGACGTACCAGATCCTTAGTGGTCTGTTGTGTATGTGAATTATTGGTAGCAGTTTTGATTTCATCTCCTTGTAATAAGACAGGAGCGATGTAGCTGAACCCTCGGAACAGCTGATGGGCACTTGCACTAGGAGGTAAACCCGGTGAATCTAAACAAAAAAAACAACAACAAAACAAACATGTTAGATATTCTCTACTTTTTAGAAATTATGGACTTACTTATTGAAAAATGCAAATGCGTTACAGTCACTCTTAAAAAGTAAAACAGAAGTCCAAGAAGTAACACAATATATCTCTTCAGAACTTGTTTTTCCCTGCTGAAGACCAGCAGATCCAAATGTTGAGTTGTTTCAACACCAGTGGCATGCAACATCATACAGTGTAAGTCATTTTAAAGCTGGTGACCATTTCTGCTGAACAAGGTTTGTGTTCTTAGCAAACCTCAGCAACTGTTATTCTCAAACTAATGTGATAGATTCTCTACTTCCTTCCAACCCCTGCCAACCACCCCACCCTCTTACCCCACCTGCCATCATTCTCAGAAAAAACAAAAACGCTTCCCGTCTCCAATGTGGTTTAAGGAAATGAGGAATTTGATGAGTGCAGACAGCTGTGATTAGCCGTTCCTCTCCACCCTCATTATTCCATGGACCCTACAGCTACCTTGACTATTTAATTCAAGTCACTTCCCTTGGTGTGTCACTACACTAATGTCACATGACACAAGTTACATATCACACCTTGTGATTTAGACGAGGTATGTTTACTTTGTCTGGGTTCAGGAAATAGTTCTTTAACTCCAAGGAAACAGTTGTTTTAATATCACCATCTCATTAGATTAGAGAATTTCAAACAGACAGTTAGATGAAAATTAAGTGTATATTTCAAATCAGCTTCTCTGCAGGATTTTTCTAAACTGTGGCACATTATGGACAAAACTTTCATTTTTATGTTTCTATCTACCTCTCTGTCCATATTCATTTTTCTTTGATGTGCATGTACTTTGCATGTACTTTGCATGTACTTTGCATGTACTTTGTTATTGTAATATTATCTCTGTGTACCATTTTCAGCTGTTGCTCCATGTTATTAATATTTGACGAGGTCTTGTAAATTATAATAATAAGATTGTCTTTAAATGCCTTTCGCACCTTGGCATACAGAAAAAAGTGAAGGAGTGGAATAAACGTTTGAGATTGATTTAAGGGGAAAAACTCAGGTCATCAGGAAGGGACTTTAAACTTAAATTTAAAAAAGCAAACATGTTTGTTTTAAGTGGAACCGGATATTGGCACATTGTCAAATGTCACTATTGCATTATGTAGTAGCAGCCGTACAGTTAGAGCAATGACACTAGCCTTAAGCCGCCGGAAACAGGTTTGTCGGCTGCTGTTATACATTGTAGATTGCCGGTAGTGTTCAACTTACTTCATTCAAAATTGTTTGGAAAAGTGGGTTACAGCCTAGGTCCCAAAAGCACTCTGCACTAATGATGTCACTTTTGCTCGAAATACCATTATGTCAGACAAACTTTCAAACCAAGTGCAGAAGCCGGGGTTCTCCGAAATGCCATGTGGGATGAGAGACTTGGTAAACTTCCACCTAGAACATCCATGAACATAAGTGCTTCAGAAGAACTCCCTCCTGGTGCTGACTCAAGTTGGACTGAATGGAAGTGCCTCAACAGACTTAGAACATCAACTGGCCGGTGCAAAGTGTCTCTCAAGAAGTGGGGATACCTAGACTCTGAAGACGTGACCTGCATATGTAAGACAGAGCCACAAACTATGGAGCACCTCCTGAGATGCCCCCTACTGGAGCAAGAATGCAAAACTGAGGACCTTGCAGAGTACAACGATATTGCTAGGAACTGTGTCCAGTTCTGGCTGAAAAACAATATCTTGTGTGTGTGGACACGATAAGAAGAAGAAGACAAACTTTCCACCGATCAGGCGGTCACCGCATCGGCGCACCAGACCACAGTAGTATCCTCAAAACACAAGAGCATGAAGCTTGCACAGAAAATAAAATTATGTGCAAACAGTTTGATTCATTAACGTTTATACGATAATAATATCATTTACTCAACAAAACATATGACTATGCATTTAGACTAGTCGATTGACTAGACATGTTCAAGTGAAAAACATACCACGCATGTGCAATTTAAATCCCAAATAGATCAAAGGTCGCACACAAACTTGCTCATGGGATTATTTGAGGCCTACATTTTCAACTAAAATAAAAGCATTTTGTGATCAATTGTATTTTACGTATTTGTAGTAAGTTTACCTTTAGGAGTTCTGGATGTAAACTCAGTATCAAAATAGAAGGTATCATCTGCATTAGACACGGCTGGCTTGAATGGAGGGGAGATCTCTTTCCTCAGGAGTTTCTACAAACAAACAAACAAACAACCCAACAAACAAACAAACAAACAAACAATTGATTAACTTTAGAAGTTCTACTCACTCAGAATAACCAAATAATTAAATAAGTCCTGACCCATTAATACAACAATTGTGTTATCTGATTTATCATTAGCTGTCAATGGACACAGCGCTGGTGTCCCCCTATCTTAATGCTCATGATGCATGAATGCGATAACCTCCGGTCACTGGGCATTTCTTTTATTTCTTAAGCTATCTCAGCTCCCTTGGGAGTATACAGCGTGAGCTGCCAAATGTATAGAGCATCAAATTAAATAAATCACAAGAACCATCTCTGCCCTCACAGAGGGTGATGAGAAGCATTTATGTCAAGTGGCATGATCAGGATGTGAACCCACACCCCGATGACTCTTTAGCCACCAGAACTTGAGTCCAATGCAAAACATGGCTCTTTACAAGTCAGTGGTCTAGTAGTGTTACATCTCATTTGTTAGGAATGTAGAGAGTGAATTAAAAATGAAAGCTTTGCCTACAGTACGCATTATTCCACTTTAGATAGAAGCGGGTTTACAAGGTTGATAGATGACCTTATATGGTACAGTAATTTGACGGTACTTATACAGTTAACTACAAACCAAAGGCTCTTAATTCAGCAAGTACTGTAATAAGGAAAGTGTTTTGCTGATTACAAGCAGACAACATTAAGTACTTTGTACTCAGCGTCCTTTCAACTTGAATTGTCAGATACATTAGTAATGTATATCCATGGCAACCAGAACTACATGACCTAGATGTACAATGGAGTGTGACCGAGTGCTCCATCATGGAGATCTCTACTTAGTCTGGACTCACATTAATATTTAAAAGTTGCAACAAAGTGGTGTTAGCAGGGTATCATCAAACAGAGTAATTGAAAGAGCATGTGCATTGAATCAGCGCACTGGGGGGAATAAAGGGCAGAGTTGTTGGGCTTGTGCAGCATGCAGAGTGGGTTATTGTCTAACAGATCAACGCACTGGGGGGAATAAAGGGCAGAGTTGTTGGGCTTGTGCAGCATGCAGAGTGGTTTATTGTCCAACAGATCAGCGCACTGGGGGGGGGGGGGGAGGGCAGAGTTCTTGGGCTTGTGCAGCATGCAGAGTGGGTTATTGTCTAACAGGGCTTTGTTTGAATGGAACATGTTAATCCAGAGGTCACAGGTGTAAGTCACCCTCTAGTCAATTGTTTTATGTTTAACACTAAACTATTTAGCCAGTCGGCTTCCTTTATGGTTTATTACTTAACATTTCAAATAGATAAGAGCTGTCAAATAACACATACATGTAGTTTGAACTTTAAGGTAAGTATTTCTCAATAAACAGATGTTTAACATCTTATCGTTATCAAGGCAGATGTTTTGTTGGTTTTCATTCTTATTTCTGAGATATGAATACCATGCCTGCTCCCCCCCCCCCCCCCCACACCTTCCAAAATCCAAGACAGAATTTTTGAGATTCCTAGAACGCAATGTAGACACAATGTTTATGTTGATGATCATGTCTCTAAAGGGTTAAGAACAATTTCAGGACATTTTTAGAGTATGTGTAAGTAATATAGAAACTCTTCAGATGTTTGCACTTGTTAAATAAAACAAAAGGATGTGTTAATTATAGGAGTGGTTTAGTTCCTGGTCAGTGGGTGGGTGGTTCCTGTGTGTAGTCATTGTGATTGATACAGTAGCTACTGGATGTCAGTGGTGTTTGTACAAGGCTGACTACATGTATTACATCGCATGGTATTAGCCCATTGCACAACGCGTAGGGCACCTGCACATGCCTATCCTTTTTGGGAGTCAAAAATGTACACAAAGCAACTGACTCCCAAAATGGTGGGTTTTTCTGAATAAAAAACAAAAATAAATCAGAGTAAAATAGGAAGAACTTCATGCCTGTTCTTTGGAGACATGAAACTGGTCAAAAGTCTCACTGCAGAGTTTGCTTCTCACTCCTAGATAAAGCACACATTGGAATGTGCCCACTGCATATTGCTGCCATATTATGTTTGTTAACATTGTTGGTTGGTAACTTAGTACAGATAGCTGCAGGATGGGAACGAATGTTGTGGTATTTGGGGGGGGGGGGGGGTCTGCAATCGTATCTTGAGGAATGTACAGGAGTATGTTTTCTTCTGACATTACACCAGCTATCACAAAAACATTAAGTATATGAAGGGACTGAGAGATAAGTCAGGGCTCCTGGAATGTGTTGACGTGAACCCAGGTCAACAGACTAAAAACATTGGGGATGTACAACTGGTTAATTTATCTTTGTTATCCAGTGGAGTTCACTGTTTTATCACAGACTTGGTCTACTTATTTGATACTTTACAACTGAGAAAAACTGTAGTATGAAACTTGCGGGTACAACCATGTGTAGAACTGATTTTGGAGGACTGTTGGTTCTGATAAGAACCGGTGTGGTCTTGACGTTTCAAACAGTATACTCTGCTTGTCTTCAGGACTCTGTATCCAAGTTGTTGTTGTGTACCCCTTTGATGAGCAGAGTATACTGTTCCAAACATCAACACCATCTTGGTTCTTCTTAGAACGAACACTTCTCCCTAAAGAGTTTTCTACATAGTTGTACGGGCAAAATTACTTCTATAGTTGTCTTATGATCCAAACCAATTACTTTTCAACTGCATCCCAAATTGACAAGAGCGGGACTTGAACCTAAACCTCCAGATTAATGTGCTGGCACTCTACCAACTGAGCAATCTATTTAAATTTACCCAGTCAGTTTCCCTTGTGGTTCATTACTTGCTTTTGTATTCAAGATCTTGAAAAATTTGCGATTGGGCAAAAAAATTCCAACTAAAAAAGTTAACTAAAAATTAAGTATAAATAATAAATAGAAAGGCAGATGGTTCTGATGAAAAGTAAACAAAGTGATTTAAACACAGTGACACAATGAAAGGTTGTTGCCATGGTAACTTACCTCAAAATCAATGGATGCAAAGAAGGGATGTTTCTTGATGTCCTCTACGCCGTTGTCTGCCGCTCCGAGACGGTTTGCTGGATTTCTCTTGAAGAGTTGACGAAGAAGACTCTGGGCTTCTGGGCTTAAGAACTGAGGCATTCCTAGTTTGGCTCTGATGAGCAAAAAAGAAGAAATTGTAGCGATTCCAAAAGAGACCGATCAATCAATGGTTCTTGGAAGAGTAATTTATTTCCCATCCTCCAGTTTTCAAAACTTGCATTGAACCGACCTGTAACAACTCCATCATTGTCACATTTCAGTAAAAAAATACAGTAAGTTTAAAGAGAAGCTCAAAGGTCAAATTCAGTTTTGCATTTCACTCATTTTCCAATAGATTAAGTCCTTGTGAAAGTGGGGATAATGTCTCCAAGCTCACGTTAAAATGGTGTGAAAAGTCAACTTAGTTGATACTCTTTCAGAGTGAAATTTGAAACATGATGCCATAAAATTTATTAAAAAAATAGGTCTGTACATTCCAAGGTGGATTTTTTTGGCCAATCCAAAGAGTCAAATTCAATGCCCTTGTGATTGGAGATCATCAGAATTCACGAATGAACTGAAAATTCTCTGTACAAAATAGTACAGACCATTTATTTGAAATATGACATCATCGAACGTCATTGGATTTGAAGAAAATTTGCACTTGAAGGTTACCAAACACAGAGACCTCTTAACATGAGGTTAAGACTTGAAGTTTTTCCCCATTTTCATAAGGACTCTATCTATTGGAAAATGAGTGGATCATCAGTGTCAAGACCGGGACTTGATGATATGCTAATCGGAAACACCAAAGCTAGAGCCCAGTGCACTTGACCACTTGGCCACAACACACCACCATTACCATGCAAACTTGTTGTTGAATACTATTTCTGAGAATGTAACCACATGAATGTGTGATTGTCCAAGTACATACTTGAGTATCATGGCCATTGTCTCCTTGCGATGTTGACCTTGGAATGGTAAGGCTCCAGTCAGCATCTCAAACTGTAATAACAATCAATACCACATGGAGGATTAGTAATCAAGTCTGGTACCCTAATCACTAATAGTACAATCATGCAATACATAGCCACTATGGAACAACCACCAGTCTATTTCAGTCCCTAGCCTCATTCTGATATCTGATATCTCCTAAAAATAGAAGAATGCTGTTGTGTGATATTGAATCTCTATACATTTCAACTTTTCTCAATGATTTTTCTTTAAGACTTTTTGTGATGTGTTCTGTATTGTCTTGTTTGCCTTTATCTTATCTGTTGGGTAAACCATAGAGGGCACACTGTACTGCTATTAAATGGACTGGGACCTCATTATTGTGTTCAGCGTTGAGTCTTTGGCTTGCAGCTTGGTAATGCTTCAGTCATCTTAATCCTGAGAGAGTGTACACCTAGACACATTATGGTGGCCCTTCAAGCAACTAAGGACATCGTTAAGAAACCACAAGAGACATAAAGACCTTACAGCCATCTAGAGCTAGCTCCATACTGAATAAACCCAAGTCAACCCTACAGCACTCTTAACACCTTAGAGTAGGCCTTCACACTCACAGTACCTCCATTAATTCCCAATGTACATTCATGCACAAGGCAGTTTACATGCACTGGAAATTAATGCTGAATAAAACAGCTTCAGGTTTTAGAGACGGAATCAATGAGTTGTAGATTTTATATCTACAATGTGTTTCTGTGTCTGCTATCGAAATAAAAACACACACACACCAAGGGTCTGTGCACAGGTCAGAATTGGTTTGAAATCTCATAATCTTAAAGTTTATTGAGAGTATTTGACTCATTTCTACTCAATAGTGGCATGATAAACTACCACAGACAATATGAAACTAGACATTTAGAGTTTGTAAAACAAATTCTAGGTGTTCGGGTATCATTCCAAGATCTGTCCGATGATGTATAGATTGTACAAATCCATTCAGTAGTTAATGAGTTATGATTTTATGATTTTATGACTTTATTTCGACACCTGATGACGTAATCATGACGTCACAACTTACTCAGCATCTGCAAAGTTTCAAGTTCATCAAAAGTTTTCAACTACGCATTTGCTTGCGGACAAAGCCCACCGAGAAGAAAAAGATAAACTAACAAAAACATTTTTAAACGAACAATAACAAAGAGTTGTTCGGGCAATTGCCCGAACACCTAATAATTCACCTCTGTTGGGCATGGTGCCCCTGGTCTTGAACATGGTCATCCCAGTCTTGGGCTTGGTGCCCCGTCTTGGGCTTGGTGCCCTGGTCTTGGGCATGGTGCCCCTGGTCTTTGGTTTGGTGCCCCTGGTCTTGGGCATGGTGCCCCTGGTCTTTGGTTTGGTGCCCCTGGTCTTGGGCATGGTGCCCCTGGTCTTGGGTTTGGTGCCCCTGGTCTTGGGCATGGTGCCCCTGGTCTTGGGCATGGTGTCCTGGTCTTTGGTCTGGTGCCCCTGGTCTTGGGCATGGTGCCCCTGGTCTTGGGCATGGTGCCCCTGGTCTTGGGCATGGTGCCCCTGGTCTTGGGCAAGGTGCCCCTGGTCTTTGGTTTGGTGCCCTGGTCTTGGGCTTGGTGCCCTGTTCTTTGGTTTTGGTGCCCCGTTCTTTGGTTTTGGTGCCCCTGGTCTTGGGCATGGTGCCCCTGGTCTTGGGCATGGTGCCCCTGGTCTTGGGCATGGTGCCCCTGGTCTTGGGCATGGTGCCCCTGGTCTTGGGCATGGTGCCCCTGGTCTTGGGCATGGTGCCCCTGGTCTTTGGTTTGGTGCCCCTGGTCTTGGGCATGGTGCCCCTGGTCTTTGGTCTGGTGTCCTGGTCTTTGGTCTGGTGCCCCTGGTCTTGGGCATGGTGCCCCTGGTTTTTGGTTTGGTGCCCTGGTCTTTGGTTTGGTGCCCTGGTCTTTGGTTTGGTGCCCTGGTCTTGGACATGGTGCCCCTGGTCTTGGGCATGGTGCCCCTGGTCTTGGGCATGGTGCCCCTGGTCTTGGGCATGGTGCCCCTGGTCTTGGGCATGGTGCCCCTGGTCTTGGGCATGGTGCCCCTGGTCTTTGGTTTGGTGCCCCTGGTCTTGGGCATGGTGCCCCTGGTCTTGGGCATGGTGCCCCTGGTCTTGGGCATGGTGCCCCTGGTCTTTGGTTTGGTGCCCCTGGTCTTGGGCATGGTGCCCCTGGTCTTTGGTTTGGTGCCCTGGTCTTGGGCATGGTGCCCCTGGTCTTGGGCATGGTGCCCCTGGTCTTGGGCATGGTGCCCTGTTTTTTGGTTTGGTGCCCTGGTCTTGGGCATGGTGCCCTGGCCTTTGGTTTGGTGCCCTGGTCTTGGGCATGGTGCCCTGCCTTTGGTTTGGTGCCCTGGGATAAGGCTTAGTGCACATAGTCTTGGGCTTGATGCCCTTGGTTTTGAGCATGGTAGTGCCCATTGCAAAATAAAATGTGCCTGCCCCTTCAAAGAAAAAATTTCAGATGAATAACTGGTAAGTAAGATCTACATGTTTTATGCAGATTTAAGATCACAAATATCCCATGTTTATTTGTTATCCTTAGGTTAATATCCAAAGTGCATGCTTTACTTACAATATTACGTATGGTATGAATTTAAGCCCACATACGTTAACACATATTAAATTCTGCTGGTACTTGTTGGAAGCATAACCCACCTAGTCAATGCATCAATTCTGCACTGCCACTAAGGGCTCACTTACCATAAGAACACCAAATGACCACCAGTCTGCTGCCACTAAGGGCCCACTTACCATAAGAACACCAAATGACCACCAGTCTGCTGCCACTAAGGGCCCACTTACCATAAGAACACCAAATGACCACCAGTCTGCTGCCACTAAGGGCCCACTTACCATAAGAACACCAAATGACCACCAGTCTGCTGCCACTAAGGGCCCACTTACCATAAGAACACCAAATGACCACCAGTCTGCTGCCACTAAGGGCCCACTTACCACAAGAACACCAAATGACCACCAGCCTGCTTCCACTGAGGGCCCACTTACCATAAGAACACCAAATGACCACCAGTCTGCTGCCACTAAGGGCCCACTTACCAGAAGAACACCAAATGACCACCAGTCTGCTGCCACTAAGGGCTCACTTACCATAAGAACACCAAATGACCACCAGTCTGCTGCCACTAAGGGCCCACTTACCATAAGAACACCAAATGACCACCAGTCTGCTGCCACTAAGGGCTCACTTACCATAAGAACACCAAATGACCACCAGTTTGCTGCCACTAAGGGCCCACTTACCATAAGAACACCAAATGACCACCAGTCTGCTGCCACTAAGGGCCCACTTACCATAAGAACACCAAATGACCACCAGTCTGCTGCCACTAAGGGCCCACTTACCATAAGAACACCAAATGACCACCAGTCTGCTGCCACTAAGGGCTCACTTACCATAAGAACACCAAATGACCACCAGCCTGCTTCCACTAAGGGCCCACTTACCATAAGAACACCAAATGACCACCAGTCTGCTGCCACTAAGGGCTCACTTACCATAAGAACACCAAATGACCACCAGTCTGCTGCCACTAAGGGCCCACTTACCATAAGAACACCAAATGACCACCAGTCTGCTGCCACTAAGGGCTCACTTACCATAAGAACACCAAATGACCACCAGCCTGCTTCCACTAAGGGCCCACTTACCATAAGAACACCAAATGACCACCAGTCTGCTGCCACTAAGGGCTCACTTACCATAAGAACACCAAATGACCACCAGTCTGCTGCCACTAAGGGCTCACTTACCATAAGAACACCAAATGACCACCAGTCTGCTGCCACTAAGGGCTCACTTACCATAAGAACACCAAATGACCACCAGTCTGCTGCCACTAAGGGCCCACTTACCACAAGAACACCAAATGACCACCAGTCTGCTGCCACTGAGGGCTCACTTACCATAAGAACACCAAATGACCGCCAGTCTGCTGCCACTAAGGGCTCACTTACAGAGATGCCAACATTTCAAATTCAAAAAGAGTAATTTGCCCTCAGGCAATATATATAGCATTTAACAGAGATCATCAGTGTCATACATGTTCTGTGCTTTTTGACGATGTCGTATGCTCCGGCGCGCTGTGTGCAATGTTGATGTCGAGTCACAGCGACCGCGAGCAGATTTCACTACGAAGTTGTAATCCTCTATAAAATCATGTTGTAATGAATCCATCGTTGTACTCCAACAAGCGAAAAACTAATCAAACTATTGTATTATTATATTGGTTTTACCTGGCACGCGTAAACAACGAGCACCGTAATAAACATGATTTTATCAACAGTGTAGTACGACGAGCAAGACTACGCGCGGTTTTCTCAAACGCCCCAATATCAACATCAGTATACCTGGGGCGATTTGGTTAGCAACTGACCATGGCTGGTTGCCAGTCTTCTAACACACATTGTCTACGTGTAAATCGAGGACACCAGCCTAATACTTATTACGCCCAATTAGGCTCTTCTACCGTGGGCGCGTTGTTTTCACCGGTCGTTTCGAAAAGGGCCTACGTATGCGCTGTTTCATGCGCTACAATTCGCACAAAAAGACAGATACCGAATACATTTTAGTGATACGCGCTATGAAAATAAATAGGATTCAAGACACAACACGTACATTAAATGTTTGATTACTAGATATTTATAAAATCGTAAAGAACGAGGCGATGATCGTATTGTCGTAATTTGATAAATAAATCGTACAAATTACGCCTAAATCGTAAATGTTGGCATCTCTGCACTTACCATAAGAACACCAAATGACCACCAGTCTGCGGCAGTTGTATGACCTCTACGATTGACCACCTCTGGTGCCATGTATTCCACAGTACCACAGAAGGAGTACGTCTTACTGTTGTCAACTGATTCTTTACTTAACCCAAAGTCAGTCAACTTGATGTGTCCTGATGCATCCAGTAAAATACTACCAAAGAAACAAAAAGATTTACAATTTAAAAGGCAATGTACATTATTGAAATTAACAACGGCCAATTACATACCACTCTTACTGTAGGAAGCTCATGGAACAATTATGAATTACGAATTATTTAATAGCCATCAAGAATGAATTAAGCCGTTAGGATAAAACAAAACCAGCAATAGTGTATTTGCTCATCATTGCACCATGTGTGTGTGTGTGTACAGCACCGCAGCAAGCCATGGTAGCAGAGCCACTACAAACGCTTTTCAATCAAGGCTAACATACACAGGGCAACTCAACACATACTTCTATCATCAATGACAGTCATTAAACATGTTTAAGAAAACAGAAGTGTCTTAGTTGGAATGTAGACGAGCTCAATTAGTTTCTGCTAAATGATGTTCTTAACAAAATACATCCTTATGTAATATTAATATTCCCTTCAGTCTCAGGGTTCTCGGTAAATGCAACAAACACAAATTAATTTCCATCTGTAGTCATTTATCAAAATACTTTGTTTAACCCCTCAACTTGAAAAATATCTTCTGGTTTTTAAAATCAGACTTCAGTATCAGCGAAAAATTTAAACCATAGGGTTCTATCCAATAGAATAGCAAATTTCAATCAATTTGGTATTTTTGTTTTAAATCACTTTACTCATTTTCCCCATAAATTTTGTCAGGCACTTCTTTATTGTCCAACATTTACAGGATACTCTATCTTGACAATAATCCTCCCTTGTGGGTTAACTGCCGTATGACATCCTTCCCATTGTCCTCCCAAACCGGAAGAGTATTTATATCTTACATCTTCGATGAAACGAGAGGTAAATATAAAGATGGTATCATCAATGACTGCCTCGGAGCATCTGTCTTGATTACCGACATGACTAACTCAATCCAAGCACAAAATGACTTCATATTAAATATCTGACTAGTATTCCCTGAATGAAATGAAAGATGCCATGTCTAAAGAAGTTGGAACAGAGTCAGACTGTGAGACGAACCTACCGCTTGTACTTATACATGTGTACTCTGTTTATGTACAGTAATACTCAAGTCATTTTAGACATCAGAAACACAAGTGAGTAATTATCATTCCCCTGTGAATAATTATAGCAATGTCTCCAAGGCAGTCTAGGCTTGGAAAACGCCTTAACTACAATGTATTGGTATAGATTAGGATATAAAACGATGTAGACACTAAACTACATGTAGTAGAAGAACATGTAGTTTGCAGATATTGAACAGTTCGGTAGCGCTACACCACACCTGCAATTTCACAGGGGTAACAGCTCTGGGCATTGCCTTGATGCCCCTGGTCATTGCCTCCATGCCCCCTGGTCATTGTCTCCATGCCCCCTGGTCATTGCCTCCATGCCCCCTGGTCATTGCCTCCATGCCCCCTGGTCATTGCCTCCATGCCCCCTGGTCATTGCCTCCATGCCCCCTGGTCATTGCCTCCATGCCCCCTGGTCATTGCCTCCATGCCCCCTGGTCATTGCCTCCATGCCCCCTGGTCATTGGCTCCATGCCCCTGGTCATTGCCTCCATGCCCCCTGGTCATTGCCTCCATGCCCCCTGGTCATTGCCTCCATGCCCCCTGGTCATTGCCTCCATGGCCCCTGGTCATTGCCTCCATGCCCCCTGGTCATTGCCTCCATGCCCCCTGGTCATTGCCTCCATGCCCCCTGGTCATTGCCTCCATGCCCCCTGGTCATTGCCTCCATGCCCCCTGGTCATTGCCTCCATGCCCCCTGGTCATTGCCTCCATGCCCTTTGATATGTCCCAGTAGAAAATCCCTCATAGAGGTGCCCTTCACAGGAGGAAAAACTGCCCTGCCCCTTTTGAGTAGCAATACTTAATATTTATAGTCGCTAGCCTGGCATATAAACACTAGTCAAGAGCGCTGCAGACTTCTTGCATGGTAGGTTGCCTACAGACACTAGAAATTAGCAGCCTGTCTGCGTGAAACTGTTTATTTAATCTGTGAATATCACATAAATATCACACGGACTAGTCATAATTTATTTATTGCTAGTCAAATGTAGAGCTAACCTATTTACAGTGCAACATATTGTATACTGTACTTCACATGTTAAAGAGATAAAGGTTTGGAGAAAACAAGATTTGTGTGCTCTATGGCCTTAAACTTGTTATTTTGGATAGCTGACTATCACTTTTATTTCCTGTCTGTAAAGAGAAACTTCAAATTCGAAATGCATCGCCCATTTTGTTTTTATTGCCAAAATGTTGGAAACAAATTAAATTTTAATATTAGTTATCTATTTTCCATTAGTCAATGTAATAAACTTTCAATGTCAACGATTAGTAGTAGTTACTTCAAAGATGCATTTGTTTAGTGTTGGAACAACATTACCAACAGCCAAACATACTATGGGCCTTGAGATCAAGACTACATTGAGACCATGTTATCATCTTCAGGCTTCTTGTAATGCCAAGATAGGAAGTATAAATGAAGCATCAAGGAAGGTTAAAGCATTTATTAGTCTTCACTCAAGCCAGTAACATTTCCCTAGCGACAGTTTAGAATAATACAGACCCAGCAGTTACTGTTCAACTAAACTTTGGATTTAATTCTAAACATTCCAGAAATTCTTCAATACTAACGTGTTCTGATGTATGGTGAACCCAAAGGGTATGCATGGAATGCGCCGTGTACATTGGTGTACATTGGTTACTTCCGCTGTTAAGGAAGGATTGATCAGACCTGATGTCTCTAGACTGGAGCATCCATTGAGGTCTTGTTCTTTGTCTTCTTATCACAAATCTAATGCATTGTGAACTGTAAGCACCTGTCTAGTCATGTCAATATAAAACTTGACTTGAGGCCTCAATGTGCAAAATGTACAATTATTTTGGTGTACCTTGTTTAAAGGCCCTGTACACTATTGGTAAGATCGAAAAACACAAATGTTCACAGATTCACACATAACTTACATGATTTAAAGTAAGTAATGGTAGAAAGGGTTCCTTAAAATATTTCTGCCTAAAATGCTATCGTTTCTGAGAAATGAGTAAAACAATAGTTTTTATCGCGCGCGATAATAAACTCGATGTTTGAAAACCAGAAAACACATAAGGTCTCTTTTCACTATTTTCTTGTGACCTCGATGACCAATTGAGCTCAAATTTTCACAGGTTTGTTATTTCATGTATTTGGTTGATTCACAAAACATGAACACTGTCTGTGATTATTTTGTCAGCTCTGCCAATCCTGTATAATACCTTTAAACATAATAATTGGATATTTGTTAGAGAGGCTATGAGGTATACTCTACTTTCATTCCGACAGAAGAGTAAATTAATTTTCAATAAGACTAAAACAATAGGAGGGGTGAGGCATACAGACATTTCATACTATCTTAAGACACGGTAAGTCAAGCATTGGGAAAGCCGAAGCTCCAATCGAGGTACATGTATACCATATTTGATTCTAACTGTACCTCAATCTAACTTATCTTCAGTTAGGCTTCAATCCATATGAGGTGTGAGGCAATGAGGTATAATCTAGTACTCTACCTGTTCATGTATTTAAGATTAAGAAACATTCAATCTGGCTTGGGAATTAGGAATTTAATAAAGAATTAAGAATTAAGAGGGGTGAGGCCAAGATCAAGGTACACACTATTTTGATTTTGACTGCATCTCAATTTACATTATCCTTATTCAGGCTTCAATCTTTTAAAGATTTGAGGCTATGAGGTTCAGTCATGCTTATTAACCTCAACCTCACAATGACAAGACTTACTTTTCTGGTTTGAGATCTCTGTAGATGATTCCAAGGCCATGAAGATGATCCAAGGCAAGGGCTAACTCAGCGAGGTACAACTTCACATCCTCCTCTGTAAACATCACCTAATAACAACAAAATCATTAACAAACATCAAAGGTTACACATCTCTTAATAGCAACAAAAACAAAAACAAAGGTCAAAGATTGAACATCATCTTTAAAAACAAAACATAAGCAAAGGTCAAAGGTTAATTATTTAATAATGATACCACAAACATCATATAATATGTTAAACATTACCTTATAATAACAAAAAGAAAAAGTCAATGTTAAATATTGAATAACACAAAGGTCAAAAAGCTATAATTTGTAACTGTACCAACACAATACATGAATACTTTAATTTACAGTGGAGTGCCCCTTTAACCACTTAACATGCTTCCCCAACACAGCACAGTAACCCAACACAAACAACGTCATTGGATCAGGGCGGAGTGCCCCTTTAACAATCTTTCCAACCATAGAGCAGTAACCCAAGCCACTAAGTTTAACAAAGTCATTATCGTTCTAGCATGACACTTCCCACCAAACAGACACACCAGACTAATAACAAACCACTTAATAATTCAAAGTACAAGATGAACCAGACTATAATGTAGTATCACTACCACCACATACTGAGATCATTGCTGGATACCATAACTGGGTCAGGCAATAATACTATAATAGACACCATAGGATATCATCACTCAATGTCCCCTTTGTCACTTGAAGATCCTTCATCAAGTTTCTCTCTTTCAATTTCACTCTCTTTAAAAATGTTGTGTTCCTCTCTGTGTTGGCTACATCCAGAGGAGGATGTGAAGATAAATGATGTAATTTAGATAAAAACAAAGCACAGGGTTGGTAGGTATTTCACAGGATAGTTATCCGTTTTAATCTGAAAACTCACTGATTATTACAAAGTTCATATCAGTACCAATCTTCCAGAAAAAAGGGTTCAATTTCAAATATCTTCAAAGTTATGGAAATAGTACTTGAAGAAACCACAAATTACCTTAGTTGCCAGTGATAGGTATGAACGAACCTGCAAATATCCAACACCATGGCAACTCAGCATCCAAACTGTTGGACTCTGATTATGGTGGTACATGTACATGCCCGATCCTATGTAAAGCATAATCAGTTTACTGGTGCAGTCCTCAGTCCAACAGAATTAAACAAAACATGCTGTTGGATTTTGATGGGTTGGGGTGGTTAGGGTTTGAATATATCGACCCACATGTACACAGAATTACAAAGAGGCCATCTCCTCTGTTGCCCCAGTGCTTGCCTTGGTGCCCCTTAGTCCCATAGACTTCCAATGAAAGTACCCTTTGCGAAATCAAAATGACCTTGACCCAAAGATCAAATTCAAGGAGCGAATATGTCACAATTTATATTAGTTCAACATTTTCAATATAATTATAGCTTTAGCGTAAAGTACATCAAAGAACAAAACATGATAATGATCTGGTTTAACATCCTGAACCTCAGGTTTTTAGTGGAGATTTAAGTCTATTTGTTCAATATCGCATAAAACATGTTCGAGGCATTAGTCATGATTTCAATCTTGTTAAACATTTCAAGACAGTGTCTGAGCGCTCAGTACTCGATGCCTCATTCTGTAAGGATACATGTATTATAAATCTCTGCTATAATCCACTAGATATTGGATCTCTGTACTCTTACAAACACTTCTAATCTGACAATGAAGAAAGAGGTTTAGTCCCAGCAGTGTGTCCCCTGTGTATAGAGGTAATGGTTATTGAACTGCAATGTCTGTATGCAGCTTGTAAACTGGGCTTTGCTTACCATGGAGTCTGCGATTGCAATCACCATTCTACGCTTACAGGGCAAGTACTGATTTTTACGCTAGCTGTGTAAGCAAAGAATGCCTACTAACATGGAGTATGTGCACACAAGTAAAAACTCTCTGTAAGCGTATACTTTTGTTTTTTTATATTCAATGGGGGGCATTCAGACGCAAGATGCTTACTACAATTACCATCTTTGTAACAAGGAGGATCTTTTTTCAGGGTCATTATAAAAGTATCAACCTTCCTTTAGCAAGCATTTGGCTAGGGGAGCACTGGTGAGGGTTCATACCTTCTTTACATGTAAGCAAATCACAACTCATGATTTCTTTATGTACAGTACGGTGTAGAGGTAGCCAGGAAAAAAATACTAATTTGTTCTCATTTATGGCATACAGAGGATGATAAAAAACAATAATGTATGTAGATCAAATTTAATAATACGTGCTTTCACGTCTGTCTTCATTGAGCCCTAATCATAAAACATTGCAACTCTTATGCAGCAACAGCAGCCAAATGGGAACACAAGTTACTTTATCAATCTGCACATTTACAATCTACCCTCGCAGGTACCAATTTACTCCTTGGTAAAGAGAAGCAATTATGAGTATCATAAACTTGGCCCAATTTCAAAGAGCTGCCTCAGCAAACGTTAGAGCTTTTAATAATTTCCTGCTTAGAACCAAGGAACCAGTCAGAAATGGTACATGTGTAATTGTATTTTGGCTGGTAACCTTACTCTGGTCAGCAAAACTGAATTGTGCATACTCCGATGACGAGTCCATTCCAATATGCAAAATCAACTGACTACAACACACGAGACATTGGCCAAACAAGAGCAATATGGACATTGATAATGTAGCGGGATTGGTTTTAACACTTCCAAATCCAAGAAACGCTGAGTCATCAAGTGCTAACTAGTTATATGGAAGTCACCGTAGTAGCAAAACCACATGATACACCTTGTTATGCACCATACCACTACCTGTACGTGACAGTCTAGACACTATACAAGGACATTATTTTTGACTTCAACTATCGCGCATCGTTAATAAACCAGTACTTCTAAATTAAGACCTCATTGATGCAGAGTGATATTGAAGCAGATCAAATCTGACCATGTTAGTACAGCAAGGGATTATGAAGGCAAAAATGCAATCACAACTACACAAGTTGTAATCACCACACTTAGATTTTTGTTTGAACAAAATGTCAGTAAATATTTGATACATGTAGGCAAAGAATTGTAGCACATATGACCTTTCCCACAAAGTGAGCTACAGCTCAACAACTGTGTGACAGTAATGAATGATTCTCATAGTAATGTGCATGCCAATGTTTAAACACTGCTGTGAACAGTAACAAAGATAGTAAACAAAGAACGAGCAAAACTACAGTTTCGGAAACTACTTACTATTTTTTTCATTTAAATATTACTACCAAAATAAAGCAGACTTCTTTAGTTACACAGAACTGTCAAAGTGTTTTTAATTTTGCAAGTATTTGACACCGTGCCAGATGCAAAATGGCAAATCTAATGATTCGTCAGTGATGCTAATTAGTGTAATTCTGAACCCATTGTGTGTTGGGTCCTAAAACTTGCTGAAAATATTAAGGTTTTAGACTAAATCTATTTTCTAATTCTCACTTTTGTAATAAGCATTAGTCTATTTGCCTCAATCTCTTCCCAAATCTTTAAAATAATACATTTCTAGATGTGATACTTCCTCGCCTCAGGCGTTTAGAATGACTTGTCAACACATGAAGGAATCTCTGATTGCAAGATACCTGGTTTAAGCCATGGCAGTTGACTTTACCTAACTGTAGGTGCTTCCTGGCAACCGGATTAAGGAATGACAGCGAGAGAGAGAGATGAGGCAATGACATTTTGAGTCTCAGCCTACTTCTCCCGAGCCCTGAATATTGTAATCAGAGCGTACTTCCGTAGCGTTAGCCACAATGACCGAGCGCCCGGCCGGCAATCTCCACCTTGCACTGACCGACTTATAAGACAGAATGCTGTCTTAACAATCAGCTTCGCAATATCACCCATCTACACAGAAGGCTAATCAAAAACAAGCATACACTTCACTATGAGAGCTTAACATTGTTAATTTGCCATGGACTTATGCACGTGTCCTCAGGGAGAGCAGTACACACTATGATAGTGAAAGTCTAATGTGAGCTTGCTACATAACAGTCAAGTGCAGAATAAGCACTGCTAATTTCCTGTTAGTACAATGTCAATTTATTTAAGGTACACTATATAAACATGATCAAGGCAGTGGGTTATGAAAGAAAAGAGTGAATAGAGAATGACGTTCTGTCTGGGCATGAGTCTGGGGTATAGTCCACTAAGCACAGCATGATGGCCAGTTGTACCTCATAACAAAGCCACAATTAACGTCAAACCCATGGAAACATCAACCAGAGCGGAATCGTGCAACTCATTTACCAAAGTTGAACTACCAATACATGTATACTCAGAGCAAACCATTTTTAGAACATGCAATTGACGTTATACAAATACTTGTAGTCCTTTCATGAACTACATGATCGTGACAATGGCTCATTTATTCGGGTTTACCAATTGTAAACCATAAGTTAACATGAAGTGTTTGTTTTGTTAAACAATAATGCCTGACTGTGGTTAAATGCTTAAAGGGGCACATCATTGGTTTGAGAAAAAAGGAAATTAATTCCCATGTGAAGAGATTTCATCAAATTGTTTCAAGATTGTTTGAAGAAGATTGAATAATAATAACATGCAGTTCTTGGTGCTTTATCACATCCGACAGATAATTTCAAAGCCTTCAATATTAGTTTGAATTAAAAATGATCCATTTACATATATAGCATGATGTAAGGGTTTACAAGGTGCTGTGGAGCAATCTGCAGCCATAACGCTAATTGTACTATGTTCGTTTTATGTGCAATAAAAAACACACAGGACCTACAGTGTACATTAAACATACAGGAACCATCTTTACTTCCCATCCCATGGATGATGCAATTAGGGTTACATGTCTCACTCAAGGACACAAATGTCACAACCAGACTGGAACCCACATCATGACAACACCAGAACTTGAGTCAGTTAACTAGACTACAACAAAGGTCACAATAATCATGATACTAAATACATGCAAGGTCGTTCAGTTCCGAGTCTATATTAATTACATCAACAATGAATTGGACTTGGGTATTGATGTAAATCTAATGAACCGAAGCTATATGTAGGTCAATACGAGAAAAATAAGGTAAGGATTGGAACGTTCAGAAAAATTAAATGTCAAATTTACTTCAATCGATATCTTCAGAAGCAGAAATGTTGAAAGTATGACCAACTTTCTATGAAAAATTGTAAACATTTTGTTGGCAAAGCTGGAAGATAGGATTCTGTTTGTGCTCAACTTTGCATAACCCCAAGAAATCCAATCCAATCTCATATCACCAATATTAAATTTCCCATTTTCAAGGTTTGATCCTGTGGCAAGAGTTTCCCAAGGACTTCCTACACAATGACTTCCTTGTACTTCCGGTACAACCATGAACCTTGGTTCTTAGTCATATATAATGCACATGTACCAAAATTTAATATGGTACATCATTGGTTATTGGAAGAGTACATTTATTCCAATCCTCTTGTTATCAAGAAACATATCATAAAGGGATGGTACATCATTAGTTATTTGGGAAGAGTACATTCATTCCAATCCTACATGTACAACAAATTTTATGGATGAAGAAAAAGTTTTGAAGTTCTATCTGAAGTGAAAACTGGAGACGGAGTTCCAACAAGGATATCATTTGAGAGCTTCAGAGCCAGGGAATGCTTTTTGGTTGTTATGATGAATAGGTACAAATGTAGAGTAGAGTGTGAAAACTATCTGAAGTGAAAACTGGAGACGGAGTCCCAACAAGGATATCATTTGAGAGCTTCAGAGCCAGGGAATGCTTTTTGGTTGTTATGATGAATAGGTACAAATGTAGAGTAGAGTGTGAAAACTATCTGAAGTGAAAACTGGAGACGGAGTCCCAACAACAGGGAATGCTTTTTGGTTGTTATGATGAATAAGTACAAATGTAGAGTAGTGTGTGAAAGTGGGATTGCAAACAGTCAGGGATGCAGCTAAACAGGAAACCAATCACAGATTTTACATGACATGGTATTTTAATGGTAAGCTTATTCTGGTGAGCATAATTATATTGTGCTTCGTTGCACTTTGTGCTAAAAATTCGGCCCTGGTTTTCAACAACTCAATCTTTAAAAAAATTTAAACCCACCACATACAACATATCCAAACAGTGCTTTCATACATTGGCTTGATTTAAAGTTGTTTTTCAAGCATCACTCAACGAGAGAAAATTTATTATTGCTAGTTGAAGTGCAGTCATCTCCAAGGGGAGTAAACATGACAGGTTATGCAAAGTGAAACAATGGCTCAAGGACAACATTAACAGCAGAAAGAGACACGCTGTTTTATACAAAATAAACAGAGCAACCATTTTAAAAGGTAAGGTTTTATGGTCTATCAGGGCTTGAATTTTTTACACTTGACCCCAGGAAACTCAAGACCGGACAAGTCCAGGGGTCTAAAATAAATTATTGAAGTACATGTATACTTCAATTAAAACAAGATCAATCTTCTGTTAGTGCTTGCTCAAATAAAAACAGTTTACAAATTTATGTTAAACTGTCTAGAAAATTCTTTCTCATTTAAAATCTTGTCTTGTAAAATAAATTCTGGTCTGGTAATTTTTCAGCAACAAGCCCTGCTTTTTTTCTTTGACCCAAAGTGGAGCCCTGTACATACATGTAGTCTCAAAATCTAGAGAATTTGTATGACTGAGCTTGAAGATTAATATCTAGTGCACCAGACTCAAGCTCTAGTGTTTCTGATCAGCAGAGTGTGGGTTCCAGTCCCGGTCTCAACACTTGCGTCCCTTAAGCAAGACACTCAACCATTTTTGCTTCATCCTTTGGATGGGATGCAGAGCAGTAGGTCACATGTGTTGTTTATTGTCAGAAAAGAAACCAGTTTCACGTAATGCTAAGAGAAGAGGTTAGCCCCGGTGTTTCTGGCAGGCTGCTACATATATCAGTCTCTTAATTCAAATTTTAAAAACCTGTCTTAAAAGGGTCTCTCTTTGTTCAAGCACCTAATTCCCTTGTATTGTTTCACCTCTACCTGTAGGTATTGTACACAGAATCTATGGAACAATGTGCAGCTTCAATCATACAGTCAAGCTGTGTGCTTTAGGCAATGAGGGCTACCTAAGGGAAATGACACGTAAATGATTGCAACTTAATCAAGACTGGAGCTCTACAGGAAGTCTTTCATTCCACTAAAGGTGTCATGGGGGTATACTCAACGCATACATCACCACCAAGTACCAGTGAGATTACTGAACGCATACATCACTACCAAGTACCAGTGAGACAACTGAACGCATACATCATTACCAAGTGATCTCGCTGTGCTGCAGTACCAGTGAGACTACTGAATGCATGCATCACTACCAAGTAGTCTCATTGTGCTACCTGGAAACAACCTGGAACAAGTTCGGGGGGCTGACCCTTCATCAATTTGGTCTGCATGGTCTGTTTTTCCACTCGAATGCATCTAGCCGCTTGACTAGTCAATGTATTTTGATGAGCAGATGACAAAATTAGCATTCTGCGTGAAGCAAATGTTGGCAGCTCATTTTCATTTTCTATTGATTTCTGTACTTCAGTGCAATAATAAATTTTTTCTCTGCAAAGATAAATTATTGTCATATTTATTCTTTCAATTACTTACTAATAATCCAATAGACAGCACAATGAGTGCCAAAATGAATAACAGGATAAATTGGAAACATGAAGAAATGTTTAGTTTTAGATGTGTGAGGAAATCTCCAATTTGGGGAAACCCAATAAGGACTGAAAACCCAATTCACATGCAATCCACAATACATGCAAGGCTCTAGTTCGAATCCCACCACAGACCAAAGGTTTGCATGTGGATTGGGTTTTCAGTCCCAACCTTATTGTGTAGATTTCACAATTGGGGTTTTCCTCCCACATTTCTACTTGTTTCTTGTTCATCAATTGTGCTGTTGGATGTGTAATATAAATAAATTTTAAGCCAACATTGGACAGACAAACAATCTTATTTGAGTTCAATCGATGTCCTAACTAAATCTCCATTCTGCTCATACACTGTACATGTACTAACAGCCTAACCCTGTTATCCCAGCCCTAGCAGACGATGACAAAGTCTCTAGTGACTCATTTCACACGTCTTCTTCACACTTTTGTTCATCACAATGAGCATCCTGCCACCACAATATATCAAGTGACACTTTAAATTTCAAGTACAGCCCTTCCTCGAGATGAAAAGGGACATGGTTGGAATAGATCCGACAGGCAACTTGACTAATACTAATCAGTTTGTATATAACACTTTACCTACCGGCATCTAAAAGCACTTATAATGTTTTTTATGAGACAGGTACATGCTAATTTTTTGAACCATGAGACAAATTAATATAACACCTTGTAAGAGTTTACAGTGCATTCTGCAGCCAACCATGCCAGAAACACCAGGGCAAACCCCTTCTCTTAATGATAAGTGTACTGGGCTCCTTTACATGCATTACACAACACACAGGACCAACGGTTTTACATCCCATCCGATAGATGAAACAATAATGGTTAAGTGTCTTGCTAAAGGACACAAGTGTCAAGACTGGGACTCGAACCCACACTCTGCTGATCATTTCACTTGAGCCTGAGTCTGGTATGCTTGACCACTCAGCCAAGACATGGCACTCTAAATACTGTATTTACTACATGTTCATCACCTCAGTGACTACATGGATAACATCCTCATTGTTTGTACATAATGATACTATTTATTACATTAGTAGATAACTCCACGTCTGATGCATGCCATTATTTATTCCTTCTGGTGCCCATCAATGTAAACTATGTCAGGCACGTAGCTGCCAGTGTTAACTTGGGAGTGATGAATTGTCTACATGTGCAAAGTGAACAACTCTCAAAGGACAGCGGGAGCTCTCTTACTCACACCAATTAATAAATATAAAACCTGCTTAGCATTTGTAATTCTGCTAACTCAAAACGACTGGGAATGGATTTTTCCTACATGTTTACACAAAGTACCACCTTCTAGGCTAGCATTACATGTAGGTACAGCCACTGGCTTGTGTACTGTGGACCAAGGCCATGTCCGAATTGGCGGCTACGGCTACGGCTAGATCACAGCCAACCTTAGTCTCCACAGGTATTTTGTGGAAAGAGCCAGTTATGCAGTAGAGTGCAATGATAGCAATTGAATCACGTTAAAGCCCCAAAACAATAAGCAAAACTTAAGCACTCAATTGAAAAGATGTCAAGTACCAGCCATAGACAATACAAAGTAAATGCACTTTTGGCTGGTAACCAAGACAGCGTGCTTAGCATGATTCTTACCTCTTTTGAGAGTCTAGTGAAGAGATCTCCACCACGAAGGAAATCCAAGATCAGATATAACTTCCCTTCAGTCTGGAATGCTGCAAATACAAACAGGTCTCAATATAAACTCTGCAAGTCTTGTGTGTATTTAAACTTCCCAGACCAAGTTGGTCCCAACCATATTGAGTTTTACGTGTGCAGGATTCTGTTTCTTCAAATACTTTAGTTTAACAATGTTTCTGGCTGTAAAGATTATATCAGATTGCTGGGAAAGTAAAATTAAGCCCAGAATTATATGAAAGTAAAATATACAGAACAAATCAATTAGAAAACCTGAGAATAAGACTTCGATTCTGGTTACTTGTAAATAATTAAGAATGTTGCCCAACTGACGTTCATGTTATCATTAAACCAATGTAATGGAAACACACATTCGGGCGAGATTGGCAAATGGGGTTTCTAAATATAAGCTTCCCGCATATGATGGTATTTTTGGTGAGGCTGGCAAACGTTTTTTAGGTTCCCATCAGACATTTAATTTGTACATGATGCACTATAGGGAATCACCTACATGTATGTTGCTTCAATGCCCCACATCATTGCCTTGGTGCTCCTTTAAATGTTCCAGTAGAAATTGACATTTCCCTCATAGCGGTGCCCTTAACTAAGGACAAACTGCCCTTTCCAAGAATGCATCTAGTTTTAATAAATTTGAAGTGTTTAGTTAAAAGAGACAATGCTAGACAAGGAAACCTGAGAGAATGATTGTGATTGTTCATCAAAACTCAATGACTGTCTGTTGTTATTGCAACATTCCACGGGACAGCAAAGCAATGATCAGACTTGAAGCCACTCTAACATTTGTCCATCTGTAACTCAAGGAAAGGTTGAGTGCTAAAACTCCACATTTTATATACATGTATGAACCCGCTGATGTCCCACACAGCTACAGTCTACCATTTTGGGTGTCACATTGCATGCTGTCAAGATATCATACCCTTTCACGCATGTCACCTTGTGAAATGCCCACTTCATTCCCCCCCCCTCCTCAATTTATTTAGACACACCCCATTGAGACAAAACACACCCCCATTGAGATAACTTACCATAGTGCAGCTTAACGATAAATGGATGGTTGACGTCCACCAGTATATTTCTCTCCATCTTAGTACGCATACGATCACGGACTGTAATGAGAAATACAATAGCATCATGAGTGTCTGATTACCAACCAATTCCTCCCCATCTATCTCAGACACTACAGAGTATGGCAGGTAAATCTTTCAGGACAAATAATCAAATACCACATTTGTGTCTACCAAAAGTGCATACTGCTTTTGAATAGAGCATGATTCAGTCAAAATTGTTGGCATGGCGACATTTTTAAACCGTCGTGCAAACATTTGCTAGAGTTGTATGCACCCTGGACTGTGGCCATCTAGAGTTCCTAAAAGTCTCCCATTGAATCATGAACATGATGAAAGGAAAACAACAACAAAACAATTACATTACCAAGATGTTTTTCCTCTTAGAAATTGACATTTACTTAATGTAAATTTGCTAAGCACACCAAATCACGCTTAATAGCATGGATGGGATACCAGCCAAAATAGCATGAAATGTACATTACTCATGCCTGGTTCCCTGTACATTTTTTCTTGTTATTAAATTCATCAAGCAATATTTGTCTGCTATAATACAGCTTTATCAAACTGGGCCTGGAAAACAGTGTGAAAAAAATATAATGCATTTTTTAATCCAGTATTGATAAAACCTTTTAAAATTAGCCTTTTTTCCTACCTTTGAGAGTGGCTTTTTTGAGGACTTTCATCGCATACAGCGTGCCGCTATCTTCACCAAATACCTTCCTAACAAGAAACACCTGATGTAAACACAGACAAATAAGCTGGTTAGAATCTGAAAATAGATCATTTTATTCACAGCTGTGTTTTCCCTGAGTGAGGTGGTGAAAGTTCCAATCGATGATTAAAGCAAAGTTTGCGCAGCCTGCAAACTGACAAGAATGCAGCGCTCATACCAGCCTGTTTAATACATTTAGTTCTATCTAAGAGTACACATCCAAATTGTGAGTTCTTGACAGAAAGGTCAATGAAAAAGCTCATACATGTAAGTGACACAAAATGTAAATTTTTTAAATAGTTTCCTTTAATTTTAAAGCAAATTTTCACAGCGCGATGGATGGTGATATTGACAAGATTTGATCAAGGTGGTCATTGGAGGTAGCGGGATGGGCCACAGGAGAAACACAAATCAAGTACTCAAGGCGCTTGAACAAAAAGAAACATTTTATGACAAGTTTGTGATTTTTTTTAATTATTCTTTTAAAAAAAGCATCAAGAAGATTGGAAGGGTAAAGACTCCCCTTGTTCAAAGAGATTTGCTGTCCTTTCAACGACCTCATGTATCAAACGACCTCATGTATCGAACGACCTCATGTATTGAACGACCTCATGTATTGAAGCCAGTGAAGTCTTAACTCAATCAAACGAAGATGTACATGAGATAAACACCATCATGTGATCAATATGCAAATAAAACAACTGACTTTCACCACTGCATATATCTATTTAAATATATCTATTCAGTGCAGATATTTAAACAGACCTGGAATATAACATGGAGATCATGGCCTCTAGTGCCCTGGTCTTGGCCTTTAATGCCCCTTCAAAAGTTTCCCATAGATTTTCTAATGAAAGTGCCCTTTGAAAAATGAAAATGACCTTGCCCTCTAAAAGGTGAAATTCCTCTCAAGAAGTGCCAGACAGACAGTAAGCTTTCAGCCTCGTGCCAAGATAATCCGTTAACAAAATTTGCTACACCGGTAGAAACCTGTTACAAGATTGATCGAGGATTCATCCTCCACACTGTAACATGATCACATGGACAAACCTACCCTCCCCCTTCCCAAGATATCCTGATTGAATTGTTACAGGTTGTTTTCTGTTGGATGATAAGCTGACATGTCAGTTTTGTAACTCTATATCCGCGATTATTAGTTGCCGTTCAAATCCGATCTACTTTTGGTAGTGATTTTATATAGTCAGATGTACTGATGGTAACTGTAGGGCAAGGGATATTGCAAGCAGTTACATTTACAAAAAAACGTGATCACGTATTTAGACAGCTTGTAGTGGAATCACATTTAGAGGTTTAGGGTGAGAAACTGCTACACACAGTTAAGTCATTTATAATGCATGGGCAATTGGGAATATTGTGCTAGCTTTTCACCTCTGAGAACCAAGGGCTTGCCTCTTTGAAGTACATTTCATCACCAAACAATTTATTCAAATAAATTAAACTAAATTTTTATTGTTATTTTGTCACACATTAAACAGCACAATTAGCCCCAATAATGGGAAGAATAGGAAAAAAGAGGAAATGTTCAGTTTTTAGGAGGAATTCGTTTTAGGTACACGAGAGTGGTACCGTATTAACAAAAAGCATTTTATGGAAATAGAACAATCATTACATGCAGCATTTACAGCATATTTTATGAAAAATATTAATGTCTATGACTTGTAACTATAAATAAATAATTAGTATACTTGCAGGTACAACCATGTAATAAAACTCTTTGTGGGAGTGTTGGCTCTGAATGTCTATATAAACAATTGTTAATGCTCCATGCATAAACTAAGCACTTTCTGCAAAACTCAAAACTTTGATTTTTGCTCATTAAATATTTGAGAATAGAACCTTTCAAATTACACCTAATTGGTGCCTATTGGGAAATGACTTTGTCCAGTAATTTGCACAGCTCAGAATATTTAGACTGAACATGTTTTGAACACACTGAATTCTAACATTGAGAGGCAAATTATGAGTTTTGAGTAGCAACTGATACATTTTGCGCAGTATCTTGCTCTGCTATTCAACTGAAATCATTCACTGTCTATTTACCCAAAGTATTTTTCAACATATGGAATGTTTGAAGACATCACAACACATTGATACCAAGGCTGATGTCTCAGTTGTCTTCACTTTTATTACCATTTCAATAATTCCAAGAACTGCCATGGGGTGTTACAATTATGTCAAATTACCCAAGGACTGTCACAAAAACTCAACACCTTACAAACCTATCAGTATTAAAACAAGTCACTACACAGCATTATCAGTCAGGTAGACCATGTGATAAGACAATGCCACATACATGTATGTACATTACAACCAACTGCTGACATCTGCATGAACTGACCATAAATGAATTACAACGTGTAACACACAGCAATTGTCTTGTTTACATAAATTGTTTTACTCTAAAACACAGCAAGGATAGTAAACAAAAAGCTTCATACATGTACATGTATGCAGTGAATGAGCAATATAGACTGTACGTACATGTATGCTGGTCTTAACACAACATACTGTACATTTAATTAGCATCATACGTACTTGTGGCATACTGTATGTGTACTTCACAGAGAGTGCACTCTGCAATGACCATGCATTTGATATTTAAAAAAAAATGAATTTGAAATTAGATCTGCTAGGTAATGCATTCTTCTAACTTCAATGCAAAATAACCATGGCAACAAAAAGCCACAAGATAATTCAAATGAAATTTGACAAAACTCTACATGTTTGCATTTTCACATACACACAAAATCAGAATTTTGATAAGTGGGGTTTGCTTTTTATTTTGCTATTATTGTTTTATATACACTTTTTATTACAGCCCAGTAGGTCACTGTCATTTGATTGGAGGATTGTCTGTCACAATTTCAAGGGATATAAATGTGACTCAATATTCTACTGATAAAATACGTTTCCTAACCATTGATTTCAAAACAAACGTTATTTATAGCCAACAGCACCCAATACGAAGGAAACATGCACCTTTACAATCCCATCACGCAAAATACATGTGTAAGTAAAGAACAAAACAATTTCACAGAGATCAACTTCTTCTCGGGCAATTAACTTTAATTTTGGTGTGTAGAAAGTACAAACAAATTCCTTAAATAATTGTTTCCTACATGTACCTACTGACCCTCTTTTCTATCATGCTACAAGAAACACATATCAATTATTGGTAGGCCTCCAAAGAAGGACAGAGAAATTGCTAGACAGACAATGCTATTCTATTTATAGTCTTTGGTACAGTACATGTACATCCTGTAAGTAGGTTACAGTAGGTTCTGCGGGGGTGTGCGGAAATAACACTCACAAGTAAGACTCTGGTTTCTTGTCACCTTTCAAAGGACAGGATAAGGATTTTTATTCCATGAATTGTTTTGCATGTTTTAAATTAGTTATAATTTGTGAGGGAGGGAAGAGCGTTTTAAACCGATTTCCTTTTTTCTTGGTAATGTGTTGAGGGACTATTTCGTTTTGGCAAAATCTGGGAACTATCTTCTAATGGACAATGGATGACAGTGCATTGACTCCAAACATATTTGCTGACATTCACAAGCAGTTCAAAGCATGTTGACTTTGAGACCGATAAATATCTGTTAATTCTATCGAGATCGTTAACTTACCCTCTTAGTGCTTGCTCAAATCAAACAGTTTAAAGACAGGATACTTTTGCTAATTGTCAAAGACCAGAATCCTCACTTGGTGTATCCATAGAGCCTTGCTCTATGGTGTATCCCAACATATTCATAAAATAACAAACCTGTCAAAATGTGGGCTCAATTGGTCATTGACCATCCCTTTAAATGTTAAGCTGTGTACTTAGTATAGTGTTTTTTTTACCATTTGATTCTGGGTTTTGTTTTTTTATATTAATAATAATAATAATAAACTAGAGATTAGGTGTTCGTAAAAACGAACACAGAGGGGTTTCGGTTGGTGGAACAAAAAGAAAGAAAAAAAAATTATAACTCTACGACATGTGGTTCAGGAAATTTAGGATTGTTTTTTAAATTGAACTTCCTGTCTGAACCGGAAGGAAAGGTTAAATCGAAGGTCATGTTTTTCAATAAAATGTCAAATGTGGCATAAGCTAGCAGACTGCACAAAAATAATGACTTTTGCTTCGATTAAGTGTTCCAAAGCTTTAAAGTTGGTCTGATTTCAAGATAGAAGACTTTTGACCTTTGACAGGCCCTTTTTCACTTAAGTCTGCCTAAAAACCTAAACCTGGTCTTCATTCTGATACTGAATCGAAAGGAGCTTTAAACCAGAAATAAAGGTCAACATGGGGTCACGGTTACCCAAGGCTAATCTCCCATGCCCAAGGAGTCTATAACTAAAAAAGTTTTAAAATCGGCTGTGTAATTCTTGAGATATGGTCTGACTTCTGGTTGACCCGGAAGTAAAGGTCAACTTGGGGTCACGGTTACCCAAGGCTAATCTCCCATGCCCAAGGAGTCTATAACTGAAAAAAAATTAGATAATCGGTTGTGTAGTTCTTTAGATATGGTCTCACTTCCGGTTGACCCAGAAGTAAAGGTCAACATGGTGTCAAGGTTACTCCAATGCCCAAGGAGTCTATAACTGAAAAAATTAAAAAATCGGCTGTGTAATTCTTGAGATATGGTGCAAAGCTAAGACATAGCACCTTGAATATTATTTATGGTAAACTTGTTTAGCGCCCTCTTGCGTTTAAATGTTTACGTCTGGACTGAATATACTCAGACTTTTACATACATCGGGTATGAGATTGGTCAAGTCGACATGTAACCGAGAGACGAACAGAAAAACTTAAATATCGTCAACACAAGACGAAAAAACTTGAAAAAACTACTATTTATTAGGAAATGGTACAGCTATAGACTGTTTTTTGTGTTTGGGTTTTTATTAATTTGTCGACTTGATCGAAAATTACGTGAATTCCGTGCCGCGTTACAGGCTTTTTAATGT
This sequence comes from Leptasterias polaris, assembly GCA_037783415.1. NCBI lineage: Eukaryota > Metazoa > Echinodermata > Asteroidea > Forcipulatida > Asteriidae > Leptasterias > Leptasterias polaris. Next base: position 548,690 of record JAZGTN010000019.1, read on the forward strand.
GTACATAAGGAATAGCACGGCAGGTTGGCACGAAAATGACGAAGTCGTCCGCTCGCCACAAATTTGAAAACAGCTATAAAACAGGTAAGACTGATGCAATGGTGACGTCAAGATTGGAGAAACTAAGTTACGTTATAGCCTTCATTTTGGTATGTAAACTGTAACGATTGGACATTGTTAAATATAAGATTATCCCGTAACAAAATTCGTGTACAAAACAAATGAGAAAAAGGCTGTTAAGAAAAATAATAAAAATTTAAAAAAATCACAACGAAAACAAAGGTGGTTTCGGCGGATAGGCCGAAACCCCCAATAAATTTAAACATAGCCTGTTAATTGAATTTCTTTTTTAAAACATCCCTTTTTAAATTATAAAAGAAGAATGTTCTCTAAAAGCAAAGCAAAACAAATTCTCATAAACATGACAATATTTCCTCTAGAGTTCTCAATGTTGCTGTTCTTAGAAAGTGTTCACTTTTTAGGAGAATTGTCTGTTTGCACTGACATCACACATCTGCCCACAGTTACATGTATGTAGTTTGCTATTTTGCAAAAAGTGTTCAGAAATCTCTTCTTTTTTTAGTCAATGATTACAAGAATACTGGGCTTTGTTTTACTGATAACTTTTCATTTCATATTAAAACCATGTGTTGATAAACAGCAGAACACCCTGCAAGAAAACAATGATTTTAATCTTTTAATCTCCCCAAGCTTCCTCAAGCCTAAAAACTCTTTGTGCATTTTAAACTAAATTCCACTGCTTATAAAATATATGCTGGCCGGAGGGTGTTATGGATTTTCTCCGCACATCTGCCAACTGGTTTAAAGAGTTGGGCTTCAATTAACTCATTGACCTAGTACTAAACACATGTCATAAAGGTTCCACTCACGTATATATTAACTCAATTATGCCGCCTTTTGATTTAATTTTTCAAGCTTGGACCATGAGGGGGTTACAGTAATTTAGCAATACATAAATTGTCAAATATAGAATGTGCTGGTCTGTTTTTAGCACAGTGTGTGTAGCCGGCGATTTTTACATTTAACAAAGACTAACACTATTTGTGAAGGAACTAAATATTTGCCATGTACACAATTTTTTTAAAATTACTTATGACAAAGCAATACCCAAAGGAATGTTTGGTTACTCTGTTTTAAATTCAGCTACATGTACTACCCTGCTTCTTCTGCCTCTCACATTTCAAGTTTTGCTACCCTACTTCTTCTGTCTCTCACATTTCAAGTTTTGCTACCCTGCTTCTTCTGCCTCTTACATTTCAAGTTTTGCTTCCCTGCTTCTTCTGCCTCTCACATTTCAAGTTTTGCTACCCTGCTTCTTCTGCCTCTCACATTTCAAGTTTTGCTACCCTGCTTCTTCTGTCTCTCACATTTCAAGTTTTGCTACCCTGCTTCTTCTGCCTCTCACATTTCAAGTTTTGCTACCCTGCTTCTTCTGCCTCTCACATTTCAAGTTTTGCTTCCCTGCTTCTTCTGCCTCTCACATTTCAAGTTTTGCTACCCTGCTTCTTCTGCCTCTCACATTTCAAGTTTTGCTACCCTGCTTCTTCTGCCTCTCACATTTCAAGTTTTACTTCCCTGCTTCTTCTGCCTCTCACATTTCAAGTTTTGCTACCCTGCTTCTTCTGCCTCTCACATTTCAAGTTTTGCTACACTGCTTCTTCTGCCTCTCACATTTCAAGTTTTGCTACCCTGCTTCTTCTGCCTCTCACATTTCAAGTTTTACTACCCTGCTTCTTCTGCCTCTCACATTTCAAGTTTTACTACCCTACTTCTTCTGTCTCTCACATTTCAAGTTTTGCTACCCTGCTTCTTCTGCCTCTCACATTTCAAGTTTTGCTACCCTGCTTCTTCTGCCTCTCACATTTCAAGTTTTGCTACCCTGCTTCTTCTGCCTCTCACATTTCAAGTTTTACTTCCCTGCTTCTTCTGCCTCTCACATTTCAAGTTTTACTTCCCTGCTTCTTCTGCCTCTCACATTTCAAGTTTTGCTACCCTGCTTCTTATGCCTCTCACATTTCAAGTTTTGCTACCCTGCTTCTTCTGCCTCTCACATTTCAAGTTTTGCTACCCTGCTTCTTCTGCCTCTCACATTTCAAGTTTTACTTCCCTGCTTCTTCTGCCTCTCACATTTCAAGTTTTACTACCCTACTTCTTCTGTCTCTCACATTTCAAGTTTTGCTACCCTGCTTCTTCTGCCTCTCACATTTCAAGTTTTGCTTCCCTGCTTCTTCTGCCTCTCACATTTCAAGTTTTGCTACCCTGCTTCTTCTGCCTCTCACATTTCAAGTTTTGCTACCCTGCTTCTTCTGCCTCTCACATTTCAAGTTTTACTTCCCTGCTTCTTCTGCCTCTCACATTTCAAGTTTTGCTACCCTGCTTCTTCTGCCTCTCACATTTCAAGTTTTACTTCCCTGCTTCTCACATTTCAAGTTTTACTACCCTACTTCTTCTGTCTCTCACATTTCAAGTTTTGCTACCCTGCTTCTTCTGCCTCTCACATTTCAAGTTTTGCTTCCCTGCTTCTTCTGCCTCTCACATGTCAAGTTTTGCTACCCTGCTTCTTCTGCCTCTCACATTTCAAGTTTTGCTACCCTGCTTCTTCTGCCTCTCACATTTCAAGTTTTACTTCCCTGCTTCTTCTGCCTCTCACATTTCAAGTTTTACTACCCTACATGTACTTCTTCTGTCTCTCACATTTCAAGTTTTGCTACCCTGCTTCTTCTGCCTCTCACATTTCAAGTTTTGCTTCCCTGCTTCTTCTGCCTCTCACATTTCAAGTTTTGCTACCCTGCTTCTTCTGCCTCTCACATTTCAAGTTTTACTACCCTGCTTCTTCTGCCTCTCACATTTCAAGTTTTGCTACCCTGCTTCTTCTGCCTCTCACATTTCAAGTTTTGCTACCCTGCTTCTTCTGCCTCTCACATTTCAAGTTTTACTTCCCTGCTTCTTCTGCCACTCACATTTCAAGTTTTACTACCCTACTTCTTCTGTCTCTCACATTTCAAGTTTTGCTACCCTGCTTCTTCTGCCTCTCACATTTCAAGTTTTGCTTCCCTGCTTCTTCTGCCTCTCACATTTCAAGTTTTGCTACCCTGCTTCTTCTGCCTCTCACATTTAAAGTTTTGCTACCCTGCTTCTTCTGCCTCTCACATTTCAAGTTTTACTACCCTACTTCTTCTGTCTCTCACATTTCAAGTTTTGCTACCCTGCTTCTTCTGCCTCTCACATTTCAAGTTTTGCTTCCCTGCTTCTTCTGCCTCTCACATTTCAAGTTTTGCTACCCTGCTTCTTCTGCCTCTCACATTTCAAGTTTTGCTACCCTGCTTCTTCTGCCTCTCACATTTCAAGTTTTACTTCCCTGCTTCTTCTGCCTCTCACATTTCAAGTTTTACTACCCTACTTCTTCTGTCTCTCACATTTCAAGTTTTGCTACCCTGCTTCTTCTGCCTCTCACATTTCAAGTTTTGCTTCCCTGCTTCTTCTGCCTCTCACATTTCAAGTTTTGCTACCCTGCTTCTTCTGCCTCTCACATTTCAAGTTTTACTACCCTGCTTCTTCTGCCTCTCACATTTCAAGTTTTGCTACCCTGCTTCTTCTGCCTCTCACATTTCAAGTTTTGCTACCCTGCTTCTTCTGCCTCTCACATTTCAAGTTTTGCTACCCTGCTTCTTCTGCCTCTCACATTTCAAGTTTTACTTCCCTGCTTCTTCTGCCTCTCACATTTCAAGTTTTACTACCCTACTTCTTCTGTCTCTCACATTTCAAGTTTTGCTACCCTGCTTCTTCTGCCTCTCACATTTCAAGTTTTGCTTCCCTGCTTCTTCTGCCTCTCACATTTCAAGTTTTGCTACCCTGCTTCTTCTGCCTCTCACATTTCAAGTTTTGCTACCCTGCTTCTTCTGCCTCTCACATTTCAAGTTTTGCTACCCTGCTTCTTCGGCCTCTCACATTTCAAGTTTTACTACCCTGCTTCTTCTGTCTCTCACATTTCAAGTTTTGCTACCCTGCTTCTTCTGCCTCTCACATTTCAAATTTTTTAAGTGAACGAGTCAGGAGCAAATTTTACAGAGCGGTTTTAAAAGCAGAAAAACTTGCTTGAGAAATGACTATGCTGAGTACTAATCATGGTTCCAGTCATAACATTTTGGCTGGTAAGCTAATACTGCAATTTATCAGTGCTTAGCAATTTTTGGGGTTATGTAGTTGGGCCCTTTGCTCACATTGTTCATCCGAACAAATACAAATTTATTCTAAAATGATAATCTAAATGTTTTTGCTTTAATGGTCAACGGACATCATCATGGTACTGTAAGTCAACAGAGTACTTGGTGCCTTATCAAATTTATTTTGTGAGAGTGAGAATGCATTGCATTTTGTGATTTCCTTTCATCGACTAACAACATGGGATGTTTTCTGAGCTCCACACAGCGGCACATTGCACGATCAGTCATCACTCAATGCAACAACGCTATATCAGCGACTGACTCCTCCAAGCTCACAATCATTAATTCACTCACGCGCTCACCAATCCAATCTAGACCTACAGAGAGCGATGTGTGGAGCATGATGAGGGGATTAAACCATGGGTTCTCTCATGGGGGGGGGGGGGGTGCAATGGGTAGATCGGTCAACAAAATAACCAGCTAATGATCAACCATCACATGGATAATCGTTAGCACTTGGCAACGTCTGCTTAGAATTATGAAAGACTCATCATACTCTCCTCAAGAAATGTGAAGAAGTATCTTAAATCTGACTTGAATAAAATACGATACTATCAGAGTGCAATTTTCACAAAGACATGCAGCGATCTTAATTTGCAAAGAAAAGTCAACCTCAGATGAATCTAAGGCTGTGTTTGAATAAGACATTTGTAAGTTGGAATTGAATAATGTCTGGTGCAATGACTTGCTTGATCACAAGATACCGCTTAAATTTGAATTCCTCAGACTGTAGAGACAGTTGCTATGCCGAATGGTTCGAGGCAAGCTTTTGTATAGCAACCTCCAGGTGAGCAAACCCTGGTACCATTGTGTCATACACATTCATTCAGAATTGTGTATGAGTGTTCACTGTCTCTTCAGTAAATGTGCAAAAGCTTGCCCCCAAATCATGTGACATAGCAACTGTCCCATTAGTCCGAGGAATTCAAATTTAAGCGGTGACTTTTGACTAAGCCTTCCATGCCCCTGGTGCATCTTCCATGCCCCTGGTGCATCTTCCATGCCCCTGGTGCATCTTCCATGCCCGTGGTGCCTTCCATGCCTAAATGTAGGTGCCCCTTCAAACAATGTCAAATGTACATGTACCATATGTACCAACAGTTTGTAAATAATCAGAATAATATAAATAACTAATGTCTTGGCAATTTACTAACATTTTCCCTAAGTGCATAGCACCCTCCCTTGATTATGTATGCAATATGGCTGAATGTCCTGGTATTGACTCTGCATTCAAGTTCATCCAAACCAAAGCATGGCCTTAAACGATGTGATTACGAGTCCACATTAACCAGCTGCGCTTCCATGAATAATTCAGCTGTGAACATTAAAATAGATTTCCATGGAATATCAACCTTGATCACCGGGAAATGCAAATGGGTACAATTTCATGCGGATTTGTCATCACAAATAAAAATGTTTTCAGAAATTAGGCTTTCTTAGTAATCTATTTTAGCCAATACACATTTATAATGCTGTCAACATCTTGGTCATGTTCCTTGTATTCAATAACAGTAATGAATGCTAGTATCCATACAGAAAATGGAACCAGACAATTTGTTTTCTTCCAACCTTGGTTTGGTTACAATGAATTGGATTAGAGTAAATCAAGATGTCCACATCATGATAAAGGTCTAATGCAGAGAACATGAATATTCATACAAACCTTTCCAAATGATCCCTGACCTAAGACCTTCAGGAGTTCAAACTGACTGGGGTCAGATTTCTGAAGCCCCTCAGCAGCCATGCTGGTTATGTTAATTTCTCTCATCTCGGAATCTTCCTGTAAAACAACATGAGGAAAATAAGTTAGAAATCATATCATAAAATATGAGATACTGGTTATCGTATACCGAGGTTAGAAATTAGTTACATGTTACTCTTTTTCAAAACCTTTATAAACCTTTTAATTAAGGTTTGATGGCTCTATTGGCCCCATGCACCAGCGACACAGTCTGCAGCTACTGTCTGCCAAGGTTGCCATTGTGGGAGTAAATGCCACGCCACTTGCACTAACATTGGCTCCCAAAATGAAGGGCCACAAAAATTGTGTTGATCAGTGACTGGCCAGCGGGATCAGTTAGTTTGTCATTTCAATAGTCTGCCAGGTTTTTCACAGTTCCACATCTTCTATGGTTTTCTTTCAACACTGTCATTTTGTATACAGTTTGAAACCATATGAACAATCAGTGCAGCTTTTGGAAGCTATCCACTAGCCAGCCGGACCACTTGGACAGAATTTGGACTGTTCCTCAGAAGTAATAGCATTTGGCCAGCGGACCACTGTTAAGGGACAATGCTGATGATAGGTGCACTTGGTCAATATGTACAATAGATGTTTGTATTTGACCAACCGCTAATTACGGGATTTAAACTGTCCCCTCATCACCATGCAGGCTCGATGGTCTTACATCTGCTCCAAAATGCGGGGGTTGTGAGTTCCAATCTATACATGTATGCCGATAAATTTTCTGCAGGTCTTGGAAAAAAAGTACTGAGTATACAGTGCTTAATCACACAGTTGTGATAGTTTCTCAAAGGCCACTTTGAAATAGGGGAAGAAATTTCTTCCTCGATGCTTTAAAATTTGTTATTGATTTGCTTGTTTATTTGTTCACTTTGCTAAAGGAAATATAAACAATTCTCAATGAAAAACAAACGGTACAATTGTTTTGACATTCACTAACCCCATAACGGTACAATTGTTTTGACATTCACTAACCCCATAACTACAATTGTTTTGACATTCACTAACCCCATAACGGTACAATTGTTTTGACATTCACTAACCCCATAACTACAATTGTTTTGACATTCACTAACCCCATAACTTTTCAACGTCTGCTTGTAAAGAAATACCTGATTTTGTTTTTACCCTTGCATCAATGAGTGGTTTAAAGCACTGTGTACTCAGTGCTTTCCAAGTCCAGTGGTGAACAATCCAACTACCCGGGTGGGATTTGAACCCCCAAAAGTTAAAAGTCAAGTTCTTACAGAACAACTCATGAACATTATTAATGGTTGTTGATGAAAAAAGTATTAAGGGTAGAAATTAGGGGATAAGATCGTTCAAAAACGCAAGTTTGCGAACTTCACTTCCGTGGTTTGTTTTTGTTTTTTTGTTTTTTTAAAGCTTCAAAGATTGTATGCATACAGTACATGCGGGCTAGTGAAAAAAAGTTAAGGGAAATCCTGCATCCGCGCACACTCCGTTCCAGTGTGTCGCAATGGCGACCAAACGGAAGGCAAGTGGGTAGTTGTGTCATATTAATTGTGGTTTTTTTAAACCTTAATTTAACACCGTTGTTATCACGGAAATGATTAAAAGATAACACCGGTAAAAAACGGAATTCAAAGTTTTAGAAAATGGAAAGTTCAGTAAATTATAACACGGAAAATTCTGATGTCTGCTGTACATAAACCATGTATACAATCAGTTAGCTATTACATGTATGTTGAATAATCCATGCTACTTGTTTTGGACTATACAAGGTCATCATGAACAACTAGAAGCAATAGAGATCAATGGTAGTCAAGGAAAGAATAACAATAGGCTCTGGGGGGGAGGGGGGTATTCAAGGATATCAAAACAATAGAAACAGACTGAATTATCAGGTGTGTGCTGGAGACTGGTTCAAGTAAAGTGCATATCCGCTAAAACATTTTGAAAACTGATGTGTGCAATGCGCACAGCAGACAATGATTTGGTGGTCGTTAAAGACCAGTAACCCTAACCCAACATGAAATAACAAACCTGTGAAAGTTTTAGCGCAACCAGTGATTGGAGTCAAGTGAAAAAAGTGAAGAAAATAAACTATTTGTTTTCACTATTATAGATTTGTAAGCTCTTTTTCTCTCTGAAGTTAATTCTTTTTCTACGGAGAGAAATCCTGTCAAATATGATCCATTTACAGGAATTATTTTACCTGAATTTGGATTTTAAATTGGTTTCAAATTCTCAGAAAAAGAAGTAATTATAGAATGTTATCAGGGAAATGCTTGGCCGTATTATGTATCACATTTTAATCAAATTAAATTTTCTTTATTTTCTTGCTGTACAAGTTAAGTAACATAAAGCAAAAAGGATCTCTCCATACACAAACTAGCATAGTGAATTAGGCAGATACACAAAATATACTTATTTAATTTTTATTATTAATTTTTTGTTTAATTGAAGATGAAATTCACAAAAAACATTTTTTTAAACCACTTAACTGCACAGTAGAGCTCTTTAAACAAGAATTACATGTAAACACCAAGTTAAAAACACTCCAAGGACTCTCCCTGTTTCAATTCAGCTTTCTTTGGCATTGGTTTTGGGGCATTCTAAAGGGTTTTTTCATTATGATTTTTGTGAATTGATTGATCTGAAGTTCAAAACAACTAAGAATTAATAATTATCTTATATTTATTTTATTTTTTATTTTTTTGCGTATCAGCTGTGGTTTGTGCGTATCAGCCAACAACTCGGGTGTATATTTGCTTGATACGCTAGCTTGTGTATGAGATGAACTCTGTCTTCTCCGATGTATCATCCAACCTATGAATAAATGCTCGTTGCTTTTGATGATCTTTGTTTTCATTACCACCAGAAAGATATCCGAATAGTAATTATAGTTCCTGACAACTATAAGAACAAAACATTCCAAGAAAGCGGTCAGGGTTGGTTGCCCAGTGTTTTTCCAACTCCGGATTATGACGTCTGCATCTTACATCCCTGGCGGTGGGGGGAAATAAATAGATGCTCCAATCAGATGCTCATAATATGTAATCAACGTACAGCAATGCAATTAACGTCGTTCTGAGATATGACCACATCGCCAGCAGCTGAACAGAACAGCTGCTTCTACAGCGACAAACACCAAGATGTTGACAAATATTTCTACATGTTTTTATTTCTTGGAGTCCCTTATGATGTGATATAGGCCCTTGTTGTGTTAGGATGAGGGCTGTGTGCTAAGCATTCTGATTATCTTTACAGTGGAATGGTTTGACATTAATATAGTGTACTGTTCACTGAGTGCCATGATTGGTAACATGGGCTCAGCTCAACTCAGCAGGGCTCGAATTTCACACTGGACCAAAGGCCCAAGGCCAGTAGTTTTAACCACTGGCCAGTAAACTTTTGACTGGACAAATCTTGCGGTCTTATGTTTTTTAACTGAGTATTATTGAAGACATAAATTTACAAAAAAAGAATTCTTTGGGTTTACTGGCTTAACTTTTAGGAGGAATTAAGTACTTGAAAAAAATCAAGTGTGATGTTAATTCGTTCATCTAAAAATAAGGTACATGTGTTTCGGGAAAAAACATATCATTATATGACAACTGGACTTATTGTAGAATAATTAGTAGTCAGTGTTCCAGTGGGGTTTTTAAGCCCTGTTAGTTCCTACTGCTTAGAGATATTGTAGTTTTAGAACCAACAATGCTGTAGTTGAAACCTGGAAGTCTGGTGTACCTACAATGTACATGTAGAAGGAGACAAGACCTCTCTATCTGAGACCGAGATTGAGACCGAGACTGGTTCTCTTGACATTGAGACCAGCCCTTCTGAGACCAGCCCTTCTGAGACCAAGACGGTGTACATTCCTGCACCATAATTCAGTAAATTGTACATACAACTACATGTATCATGTGCCACACAATGTCATTTACAGGAAACCATGTAAAGAAAGACGGAAATGATCCTACATGTAAATACAATGCCATCATGAGGCAATTCCAGCACAAAAACAGTTCCAGGCAATCTCTAACTGGCTACATGTACTTCAATATTCACATTTCTTGGGAAGCACATATAATATACACTGTAGAAAACCTGTTCCAGCCAATATCCAAGAAGAGTTTGTAGACTTATTAATGTATAATTTGCATTCAAATTAACAACATTGATCATAATAAATATGACAAAACGTATTGAAGGACATCATTTCCGGGTGGTCCATATTTAATCCATGAACTAAACAAAACTTGTTCAGCAAAGAAAAATGTTCAGCATGAGTTATGCATGAACGCACAGCCTAAGAATCCAGATGAGTACATTTAAAGGTATTATACAGGATTGGTAGAGCTGACAAAATAATCACAGACAGTGTTCATGTTTTGTGTGATCAACCACATACATGAAATAACAAACCTGTGAAAATTTGAGCTCAATTGGTCATCGAGGTCACGAGAAAACAGTGAAAAGAGACCTTACGGACCTACTTTACTCACAGACCTCGACTTTGCAGATGACATTGCCCTACCACAGAACAAATCAGTCAAGCACAAGAGCTTCTTGACAGGGTGGAGATGTGTTTTCTGTTTTTCAAACATCGAGTTTATTATCGCGCGTGATAAAAACTATTGTTTTACTCATTTCTCAGAAACGATAGCATTTTAGGCAGAAATATTTTAAGGAACCCTTTCTACCATAACTTACTTTCAATCATGTAAGTTATGTGTGAATCTGTGAACATTTGTGTTTTTCGATCTTACCAATAGTGTATAGGGCCTTTAATGTAATGGAATGATTGAACCTGGGATGCCAGTTGGTTTGATTGTGTATTGAATCAGAATCTGTGAAAAAGCAGGAACATGCCCAGGATGTTGTCAAGGCCCTGTTTTATACACCCTACATGTACATGTCCAAATTCTCTGCACCTATGTATGTACATGTATACAATGTACATTTGTACAAATGCTACATACATGTAAGTACAGCACCTTCGTCTTATGATGCCTGTCTGTGTCCAATATAGGCAGGAAAGGAGGGGTGGGGGCTATTTTATGTAATCTTGATGGCCATTAATGTTGGAACCCATCCGTTTAAGTAGAGGGTTGCTCCTTCTCCAACAAGTTACGAGCACAGCCAAGGTTTTAGCCAGGATTTGGTAAAAGGGTGTCCAAATTTGCTGGAAATTTAAAAACTGGGTGTCCAAATTGTTCACTTACAATACATTTACATGTAAATGACAGATGAAACAGGGTGTCCAAATTTAAAACAGGGTGTCCAAAAGACACCCAGACACCCCTCTGGCTAACACTATGAGCACAGCAGAAATTCAAAATTTACACGTTTGTGATACCAAGTTCAATTTACTTGAATGTATGACAGATTAGACTTTTGAAAACAAGTCCAAAAGCTAAATTCATCTTGACAGAAGGGGAGAGCAAAAGCAAAGAACAACACATCGATCAGTGTCTGCAGTCCAGTTAACTACATGGTGAGCAGCATTGTGAACTCCCCTAAACACTGCCAAAAAGTCTGTACCCTTTGAAATGTACCCTTTGAAATGTCACATTTCCCTGATAGAGAAACCGCCCCACCCATGGCATTGCCAAGCCTTAAAGACCAAACAAAATGCCCCCCACCACCCCTCTCCATTTTAAACATCGTGTATTTATTAGTACTGTAATTTTCGGATTATAAACCGCCCGGCGTATAAACCGCAATGCTCCAAAATATGGAAAAAATATTTAGGTGTCAGCGTATAAACCGCGCGGGCGTATAAACCGCGGGCAAAATGTTTTTAAAAACTAACCTCAAAACACGGAAGTGAAGTTCGCAAAACTGCGTATGGTAAGCTTTGGCGATATTGCTTTTTTTCATTCACGATACATCGTCAAAAATATATCGCGATATTCGATGATATCGCGGTTAATTTGTGACGTGAGTTGATGAGGGAACCCACTTCAGATTTTAAAATAGTGTTAAAACTGAAGTGCCGCGAATTGGTTATTGATGTAAGGAAATTTGATAAAGGCTGTAAGGCTCTCCATTCTAGCCATGGTTTTATTCTTCATGTTACCCGAAGCACCACGAGCGCAATTGGCACAGGCTGATTGGCTGATTCCTGACCGGCCGCTTTCCGATTGGCCGATCGCGTGAACAATTATGACGTATTGCTTCTCACAGCTTTCGGATTGGCCGATCGCGTGAATAATTATGACGTAGTGCTTCTCACAGCTTTCCGATTGGCCGATCGCGTGAATAATTATGACGTAGTGCTTCTCGCAGCACTGCCATAGTATTCATCACCTCGATCCCGCAGATGTGCTTGCATGCTCCTAACGTGGTAAACTTTATAGTTAGGGGGTGAAGGAATGGCGGCGTGTAGCTGTGGGAACGAAAAGGCAAGGGAAATTCCCTTTGTGAGAAATCATGCACCTCGTGGTCGGAGGAACGTTTTTATACATGTACGTGCGTGAGCAATACCGCACAGTTTTCGTTTGTTTGATGTTGGTCTGTATGAGACCGTCTGTTCGGAGATATATCAGCATATGGAGATCGCTGGGATAAATAGACAGGGGACCAGTCTAGTCTAACTCGAGTTTCGCTGATTGTTCATCTCTGAGGGGTGACTGAACTCTAACAATAGGGCGGTTGATAAACGTTTTATAAAGGCAACACGGAATACAAATGAGGCGGGATTTTCAACAGGCATTTTCAACAGGATTTTGTCACCACACAGGCATGTTTTGCAGGAATTTTTTTCGTTTAAGAACATTGTTTTTATTTAGAACATTTTACAAACGATCTTTCTTTATAAAAATGCTGTTTTTTCTCTTCCATATTTATACGTCGGCGTATAAGCCGCCCGGAGAATAAACCGCAGGAGTTCAAAAAAAAGTCAAAATCAACGTATAAACCGCGGTTTATAATCCGAAAATTACGGTACATTACCTTAATGCCGGATTTTTAACATTTTCTTGTATTGTAAAAAAAAAAACGAAATTCGCGGCGAAAAAACACTCCACAGAAAAGCCGTCCAGAAACATAAGCGCCTGTAACCGATGGTGGCAGCAAACATATTGATCAAAATAGTGACGTAGCTGGACGTGTGAGCCAGTAACACGACTATTACTTGCCTGCAACCGCGCTGGAAGTTTGACAAGTTATATTTTAAGTTTTACACATCCGATTAAAACACAGCAAACAGTCGTAGATAGAGCGCAATCTAAAGACTACATTAGTCTTAAAATAACACATGGTTCCCACATGGCTGTGCACCTCAAAAGGTTGAAAGGTCAGCAGTTATATCACCAACGCACCCACGTTCTGTGTGTGCGCGCATGTACGACTCGTCGTCGTGTGTTACGTGTGTGAGTTGTATACACCTGACGACCACCACCATTCTCTCACACGTGAATACACACAGTAAAAATGGCAACGTTCCGCTTTTCGCGATCAATGTGTGTGTGTTTTTACATATGGAATATCAGAATTTGAAGGGATTTTACCAAGAGTTTTAGGTACAGACTTCATCTGTTGTTAACAGAGGCATTTTTTTCAATTCCAAAGGTATGTAGTGATTATTTTTAATCACTTTTGCGACGTAACATTTCCTTCATGTCCTTCCAAACAACAATGTTTTTAATTTGTGTTGATCTGTTTTGTTTTCAACTTCAAGGCATCAATCTAATCAATTTGGGGGAAAAACCCCCAAATAAGCCCTACAAGTAATGCAAGAAAATAATCACAACTAAAGTTATCTGAGGATTTATAGGTACGGCTGGGAATCTTGTGAATTTCCGCGGTGCGATGATGAGGAGGATCAGAGCGTATTTCCGAATCCTTACTCTCCCCCATATCACAGAAATGTATTAAATTTTAACGACACAATTTTTTAGAACACCATGAAACTTGTGTTAAATTCACTCAAGGATTTCATTCACTGAATGTAAGTTTTTGTATAGTAAGTTTCACATGAAAATTAGGAAAGTTATTTTTGTTTTGTGCTGCTAAAAGTCGGTTGTGTGACGACTTTCACATTCCCCATTACACCTATGCTATTTTCTTGTACACAACACGACGCGGCGCAGTAAACAGTCGTTTAGTTGTTTCACACGTCCAGCTACGTCATCCTGAAAGCCTCTCGGAAAGTGTCCCCGACGGCTTTTGTTTCATTTTCTGCTACGCGCAGGCACATGCGAAGCACTTTTTAATAATTTTTTTCAAGGTAAATAAAAATTATGAAACCACTATGTTTGGGTTTTTTGTACTAATAAATGTGTAATGCTGAAACTGGTGAATTTTTTTTTTACCATTTTGTGCCCTCTTTAAACTTCGCTCTGAAAGGGGCACTTCTATGAGAAAAGGGCACCACAGCAATTGATGTGGTTGCTGCGGGTTAATTAGATGCTTGCCATTGAAGTATCAGTCCTGTACAAGAGGAAACCAGTGAGACCTTGTCAGGCTTGTGGGCTATAATGGAGGGTTCAAACAGGAAAAACAAGATTGAGTAGGTGTGGGGACAGGAACTTAACTCAGTGTACTATAAACCACAGTCACATTGTCCTTGGCTTCTACTGTACTTCAACATGGAACAGTGTATGCAGTGTTTGGGGGATGTACAGTGTGTGTCAATCAATGTTATGTAAAAGTATCAAAATTACAATTAAATAGCATTCAATGTTCTCCTTTAACAGTGGTCTGCTGGCCAACTGCTGGTTCAAACACCCGAAGACCAGTCAACTCAAAAGTCTCTGTAAGTTGTCCAGCTTTCTATTCTAGCTCAGAGTTTAAACATACCCCTAATTAACATGAAATATAGACTAGTAACAAACCTTACTGGTCCAGCGTGAAAACCCTGGCCTTTCTGTTAACAGTTTGTTCACTCTCAACGGTAGCTATTCAACTACATGTAAACTGCCATTCAGACTAGAATATTGGTATTTATCATCTAAGTTAACAATATACTATGTAGCTACAGCCTCACTTTGAAATCAACTGTGACTAATGTCAATTGCACAAACTGTAACAGTCTGTTAACACGGTTTATGAAAAAATATTCATCAACTTTTGAAGCTAAATGCAGACATCAGAGATTCCGTGTTGTAATTTACTGAATTCCGTTTTCTAAAACTCTGAATTCCGTTTTTTACCGGTGTTATCTTTTAACCATTTCCATGATAACAACAGTGTTAAATCAAGGTAAAAATACACAATCAATATGACACAACTACCCACTTGCCTTCCGTAAGTGTGCGCGGATGCAGGGGTTTCCCTTAAAAAAAAATTAAACAAAAACACGGAAGTGAAGTTCGCAAACTTGCGTTTTTGAACGATCTTATCCCCTAATTTCTACCCTTAAATCATGAATCCATAAAATTGGTTGTTGATGGAAAAAGAATTATTAAGGATCGGTTGTATAGAACTTCTTTTGCAATGAAATCTTCGCGATTTAACGATCGGTCGCCGACGCACATTGGGAAATAATTGTGCGGCGAGATCGTACATGTATGTTTATGAGTACAAGGTTATCATTTTGCATGAAATATATCCGGAACGAGGTTGAGATTAGACTCCACCCCGCGTCTTCCCAACCCAGGAAATTTGAGTTGTGTGTTTCCCCACTCACCCCATGTTGTTGTATTGAAAATGGAGGAGAGAGCCAGACTAATGATGTGCATGCGGGTTGTAATGTTTGATACTGAAATGAACGAACGCGGCCACATTAAATCTCGCAAATATCAAGACTAGATAGATGGACTTTATTGCCAGAATTTGAAGGATTCGAGTTGTAGAATGTTGTTTTTGTTTGTTCTTGAATCCATTATTTTGATTTCTGTTGAATTCTGATTTTTTTTTCAATTCCGTGAAATTCCGTGCAATTGGATCGATTCCGTGTTCTACACCAGTTTCCGCGATTCCGTC
Organism: Leptasterias polaris; assembly: GCA_037783415.1. Lineage (NCBI taxonomy): Eukaryota > Metazoa > Echinodermata > Asteroidea > Forcipulatida > Asteriidae > Leptasterias > Leptasterias polaris. The sequence goes on from JAZGTN010000019.1 coordinate 564,575, forward strand.
CGTGTTCACCACGATGCGGAAAATTCGGAAGTCTGTAAATGGAAATCTGATACAAACAGGAAATGGGAGATTTGGATGAAATTATTTCATCTGAGTCTAGAAAATGGAATGATTAAGCTGGGGATTAGTTAGCTAAGAGGATTAAATCCTAACCCCCATTAGGGTCCCTCTACATACCCTGCCAAATACAACAGAATGCAACACAGTTGAAATGAGAACCATGCCATTACATGCAACAAAATGCAACAAGGGATTTTGTTGCATTGTGCAGGCAAGTTGTTTGTGTTAAGACTGAGCAAGGGTGTTTGCCCTGCTAAATGCAACAGTATGCACATAAGTGTAGTGGTGACTTGGCTAATATGTGGGACCATGAACTCTGCCAATTGCAACAATGTCTACATCATTCTTCCTGTGGTGTGTGGCTGCTTTGTTCAGAAACAATGGAAGCACCCAAGCTCTAAGTTTACATACAATTGCATAATGAGGCATGATTTAGAGTAGACCCAGTAACTGGGGCGCTGTACTCCTTTTTTCGAAATTTTGACATCATCGGTCGTACTAGCGCCCCAGGTTATTAGTACGTCCCACTTCTGGATTCCGTGATATGGCATCATTTTGAACAGGGTAGACACAAAAAATGCCTCAGAACGACCAAAATACCCAACAAAATTGCTTTAAAAACGCCTACTGGCTTCTTGATATGTCTAAGGTGCAACATCAGGTATTTAAATGTACTCACGATTTTGTTTTGTGCTTGAATTTTACGTTTTTGTCGAGCAGATCGATGAAAATGGTGGACAGTCTCTCGTTGTGTCAAAATCAATGGCCGCCACTGCCGTCGCGATGCATTCTGGGTAGTATATTTAGTCAACGACTGTTTGCAGCGAGTGCACCATTCTTTCCTATCACAACACGCGCCCCTTCGACGAATACATTGACCACACGCTGCAAACAGTCGTTGACTAAATATACTACCCAGAATGCATCGCGACGGCAGTGGCGGCCATTGATTTTGACACAACGAGAGACTGTCCACCATTTTCATCGATCTGCTCGACAAAAAAGTAAAATTCAAGCACAAAACAAAATCGTGAGTACATTTAAATACCTGATGTTGCACCTTAGACATATCAAGAAGCCAGTAGGCGTTTTTAAAGCAATTTTGTTGGGTATTTTGGTCGTTCTGAGGCATTTTTTGTGTCTACCCTGTTCAAAATGATGCCATATCACGGAATCCAGAAGTGGGACGTACTAATAACCTGGGGCGCTAGTACGACCGATGATGTCAAAATTTCGAAAAAAGGAGTACAGCGCCCCAGTTACTGGGTCTAGATTTAGAGCTTACATAACAAGCAAAATCACTTGGCTGCTAAATGCAACAAATTCCATCAAGGTATGAATTTGAGTTGACTGCCAAATACAACAAAATGCAACACCAATATGAAGTCACTTGACTGCTAAATGCAACAAATTCAGTCAAAGAATGACATCTCAGTTGACTGCCAAATGCAACAGATTACAACAACTATTACCATTTGGTGCATATTGTTGCATTTACAAGTAGCATGGTTAGGGTTTGATGAAAATGGCTGAGCCTTGTACTCACTGATTCATTGGTGTTGTCCACCAGCATCTCTTCACTGCTCTTTCCCTGTAAATATAAGAAAACATGCACAGAATTAATGAGATGGTCACCCATTGAAATGATGTATCAACAAATTTGATTATTTTACTGTTGACTCATTGACCAAATTAGACTCGGTTTATTTAAATCCATTTTATCACACTTTACAATGGCAATAGAACTTACAAACACAAAATATAAACATGTATGACTGGCTAATAAAAATATAGAAGTCGAGAGATTCAAATAATGACCAAAATACTAAGCCAGTGAGTGGGAAGGAGGAAAAGGTTGACCAGCACCTCTACAAAGCCACCCTACATTTGTACCACAAAATAGTCCATTAAATAATACCCCGCACCCCTGAAGAACAAAAGAATGAACACATTTGAGAACAGGGGCAATAGCAAAGCCACACCAAAGTATATACATCATCTGCTGAGAAACCAGGCAATTTTTGTTAGCAAATTCAAAACAGTTTGTGCTTTAAATAAGGATGAACAAACTTTAGATCACACTACATGTATACCTATATGGAAGTTGATACTAAATTGGGACTATCTGCTGAAAATAGGGTCCAATTATTATGTCCCCTTCCCAACATGTGATAATGTTGGTGGTTCAAAGAAAATAAATAACAAATTAAAGTTTGGCAAAATATTTTAAAAAACAATAAGTCAAAAACACTTTTGAAATCAAGAATAACAATAGGAGAAAATGTTGAAGAAAAAAATTAAAAGTTAAAAATATTGGAAAGTCTGAATGGCCCCTTACATGTATTCTCACTGCTTGTTATCAATAAATATTAGCAAACTTTTTTTAATTTTTTTTTAAAGTGTACTTTAAAAATAACGACCAATTCTTTGAATTCTCTTTTTCAAGCTGGAATTGTAAATCTTCATGGGTTTTTAAATAATGACTGCACCTGACCAAAAAAATCCAATTGAATTTCCAGATGATGTTTTTTATATTTCCTATTTTCAAGAAAAGTAGAGAATGTAAACCCCTAAATTGGACGGGTTTTCCCCAAAGAGCAAATGATGCTACATGTAGATGACTTCAAACTGATTAAGATTAGACTCAAAAAGCATGTCTTCACTTTGAGATGTAAATCTTTAACTAGTTTTTCTAAAGGATAAATTACCACAGAAGCCACCCCTTTGTTGACTTATGTTAGATTTATAAATGCTGATGATCAATAAGTTGTATTAGCAGTACTATGAATTCAATGTGACACAATGCTGTTTCAGTATACTCTGCTGCACTACATGTACATGCAGCACACGCAGACACTATACACCATGTTCACTCAACTTGAACATCAGGCAATAAGATCATGTGACTATCTATCCCAGGAAATAGGTCATGTGACAACCTCATACACACACTACCAGCAGTACGAGAACCAGCAAGTTTCACTTTAGAAATAATTCTTTGAAAGGCTTCATTGTTGACAATGTCAAATAAAAACAGAAAACACTGCTGGAAAATGTTTTTATGTCATATTTTGATGGCCCCTTCATTCTTTGATGTGACTTTCAAACACTTAAATTAAATTGTGATATAAATGAGGTTTATCATAGCGCTAGTTTTAATCGGTTAAAAGGGTTCTTGGTTTTTGCTTTTAATAAAAAATGATTGGGAAGTTTTTTGTTACTGATTAGAAAACAATTAAACCATAAGACCTACCAATTAGGAGATTTAAGGGGTTTTTTCTCCCCTAAAAATCACAGAAACTGTTTTTAGATCAAAGTTTCTGCCATAAAGAAAAAATCAAAACTCTGATTGGTGTATGTTTGGTAATTACCTTTAAAATCAATGGCAACAAAAACTTATTTGGTGAGATGTACAGCAGCTTTTGATAGCATTAAGCATTTTGAGAAACATTTCACTTTGAAGTGATGTGGGTATGCGTAATTTTATATCTGTTTTTACCTCTCAAAGTTTAAATCTGAAAAATGTTTCTGTCAGAAATTTCTCAGATTATGTATTCCAATAATGGATTATATTCTTCCTGCATGGACAAAATCGCTCCAGATATTCGGTGGTAACTGAAAAATGCTACCACCTTTTGAAATGAAATTTTCACAGGTTAGTTTTATTGTTACATTTAAGTCCTCATCGCAGTCCTCACCGCTCATTAATGTAGGGTCAAACCAAAATAATTGGCCTAACCAGCCCCCAATGGAATTGTTGCAGTACCTATGTACTGCCAATTAGGCCTACAGGATTCAAGCTGAACCTTTGTCAACAGGCTCAGTGGTCTACTGGTTGGGGCATCTGCTCTACAATACAAGGGTCCTGGGTTTGAATCCCACCCGAGTTACGCTTGTGGATTTTTTCCTCAGGGCTGCAAGAACTGAGCATACAGTGCTTAACATATCAGATTAAAACAATAGGCTAACAAGTTTGTTTAACCCTTTAGCCCTCATACCGCCCGCAGGCGCCCTGCCTATTACTCCGCATACCGCCCGCAACCGCCCTCGTTTTACACATGAGATTCAAATGCAGCAAACAGCCGTTGATAGAGCGCGATTTCAAGATGACAATAGTCCAAAAATAGCACATGGTCCCCAAAAGAAAAAACTACTCTATCCACCTCCAAAGGTTCAAAGGTCGGAAGTCCTACATGTATTACAACGGATGTGAAGCACAACGAGCAGCTGTTCGTTATCTCTGTGTGTGCAGACCGTATTGTACGTACCACGTATCACACGCGCAATGTACACACAGTAATGGCGACCTTCCGCTTGTTGCACGATAAGTTTATTGGTGTTTTTACATACAAAATACCGTGATTTGCAAGGATTTTACAAAGAGTTTTAGGCAAAGAAGTTATCTGTTGGTAATAAAGGCAGTAATTTTCATTTCCAAAGGTATGTTGTGTGTATTTTCAATCTCTTTTGTATCTTTTTTGCGCTTTGAGACGACAGTACAGTTGAGAAAACTTGTGTGCAGAACTTTCCACGTATAACAAACGAATACTACACAAACAGTTTTTCTAATTTTTGTTGATTTGTCTTAGGATTCCTACCTCAAAGCTTCCATTTGGGAAAGCAAACAAAACAACTGTGAAAATTATTCAAAAGACAATTTCATCCTCTTCAAAATAAACTCAACTTGTAACACAACAAAATAATCACAACAAAAGTTATCTAAGGTTTTCTAGGTACGGCTGAAAATCTGGTGAATTTCCATGGCGCGCTGAGGAGTAATGACGCATATGTTTAATAACGCCCGAGTGCTAAAGGATTTAGATCCTCTGAAGAAATGCAGTCATAGTTGAGGAAATAGCCTTTGAGTTTTGAAGAGCCCACAAATCTCTATTGCTATTTTTGATGGTAAATTTTCCATATCAGACTGCCACTTGTTTGTGTAGTATTCGTTTGTTATACGTGGAAAGTTCTGCACACAAGTCGGAGTAAGTCGCACAATTATCGTTTAAAATATCTTTTTAAAATGTTATTTGTTTGAACACCCAAAACACATAAATCAAGCTAAGAACTAGGTGAACACATTCAGCTGGTTTAAACCGCCGACTGGGCTGTAGGGAATGCGCTATTTAAAAAAATTAAATGGTTGTTTCTTAGGTAGCTTAAAAAGAAATGGTCGGGACATGTGGCCAAACCCACTCTTAATCTACCCTAGTGTAGTTGCTTCATCGGTCAAGCGCGTGCGTAATCTTGGCGTGATATCCCAACATGGGACTTTGCCGAGTATAGAAGTAGAAGTAGAAGTAGAAGTGTGGCCACGGATTCAGCTAGCCTTGGCCACAGTAGTGGGGCTACACTGGACTCAACAAACAAAACAGCAACACTTATTTAACACTTGGACTGGAGTGGACAATATGTAGGGTTGTTATATAAATGCTCATCTGTTCTTGATACCAGGCTAGACCCAGTAACTGGGGCGCTGTACTCCTTTTTTTTTAATGTTGGCATCATCGGTCGTATTAGCGCCCCAGGAACGCGTTGCACATACATTGTACATCCATGGCAATCCCTGATATCGCATCATTTTGAATACGGAAGCCACAAAAAATGCCTCAGAACGACAAAAATACCCAACAAAATAGCTTTAAAAACGCCTACTGGCTTCTTGATATGTCTAAGATGCAACATAGTTGACCCGATACTGCTGAGAGCAGGATCGCCATTTTCTCCGATCGACTTGACAAAAAACGTAAAATTTCAGCACAAAACAAAATTGTGAGTACATTTAAATACCTGATGTTGCATCTTAGACATATCAAGAAGCCAGTAGGTGTTTTTAAAGCTATTTTGTTGGGTATTTTTGTCGTTCTGAGGCATTTTTTGTGGCTTTCGTATTCAAAATGATGCGATATCAGGGATTGCCATGGATATGTGCAACGCGTTCCTGGGGCGCTAATACGACCGATGATGCCAACATTTTAAAAAAAGGAGTAGGGCCTACAGCGCCCCAGTTACTGGGTCTAATACCAGGCTAGTTGCGATAATCGTAACCCTCCTTTCCCGACGGGCTTTAGCCCGGAGGGTTACGAGACAATGAGCACGAGATTCGACCATTCGTGCCAAAACGTGCAATTTCGACCAATGTTGACAGACTAGTCACCAGATTTGCCCAATTTTTACCACTTTCAAAAATCATGAAACAAATTCTAAGAACATGGGCTTAATCTTCAATGTCTAACAAATCCAACCATAATACTCAAAACATCATTGAGAAAATTATTTTGAAGAAAAAAAGATAAAAACTTACCGGAGACGGAGCGAAACGCTCGTGAAGTGTAGACAGACGATGGTTGAGGTTTTAAACCCCGCACTTCGTTACCATGCAACTTCTCGACCAATCAGTGTAAATTCCCGACCAATCAGCACAAACCATGGAAAAACAGACCGGTCTGCCGCGGCTGTAGCCCGCGAACCGGCTATGCCCGCTCGCGGACTCACTGCACGGGTGTGTTTGTGTGGACGTGTGCTTGCGCTGGGTACATGTACATGTATGCCAACGTCAACCTCGTCCCCGGGGTGTGTCGAGCAGTACCATGTTGACCGCTCTCTCATGGTAAACAATGGTTGGAAAAAAAGTAAAACATGGGGACGAGGTTGATGCCAATGTATGATGTGTGTGTATAATGTATTGTGGTTACATACAAGTACATGTACGTACTTTATAGCTCCATGCACGTACTTTATAGCTCCATGCTTGTACACATGCATAGAGCCGCGCAGTCCAGTGAGTCCACAAGCGAGAACAGCCGGTTAGCGGGCTACAGCCGAAGCTCCGCCCAGTCTGTTTTTCCTCAACCTCAACCATCGTCTGTGTCCGATTCACGAGCATTTCGCTCCGTCTCCGGTAAGTTTTTGTCCTTTTTTCTTCAAAATATTTTCTCAATTATGTTTTAAGTGTTATGGTTGGATTTGTTAGACATTGAAGATTAAGCCCATGTTCTTAGAATTTGTTTCATGATTTTTGAAAGTGGTAAAAATTGGGTAAATCTGGTGACTAGTCTGTCAACATTGGTCGAAATTGCACGTTTTGGCACGAATGGTCGAATCTCGTGCTCATTGTCTCGTAACCCTCCGGGCTAAAGCCCGTCGGGAAAGGAGGGTTACGATTATCGCAACTAATACCAGGCATGCCAGGTGGTTGATACATGTGTACAAATGCCTTACACAATTCAAAACCCCAAACAGGGAGTGAAAAAAACAGCTGAAAATAACATTTTGGGGAATGTTGATTTTGTTGGACTTAACTTCTTAAGTTTTTTTTAAATCAAACTCACAAAGGAAAAAATGCAAACTTATGTCAGGATGTTCCATTATTAACAAAAACATTTTCACCCAAAAAGATGGTTAGGGCCTACCGCTCTTTAAAAATTTCAACAGGTTTACCCATACACATAATTATATCTGACTTTTCCACAAGTAAAATTGAAGGCCTTCTGTTGTGAAGTGAACCCACTAGGCACTACACTACAGTAACAGACAATTCACCGCAAACTATGGTATGTAGTGTACCCACCTCTGCCTGTTCTTTGACGGCCACCTTCTGCCAGGGGTCGGCGAGTTGATGCAACGGCATCTTCGAGTGCACGCCCAGGAAAATTTTGACGGATTAAAAGTGATCGTCTCACGAAAAGAAAGAAAGCAGGATCACAACCCCGCAATACTGGAGAGTAACTTCCGAAAACTTAATAATATCCAATGGTTTTGGGACTTCAAGCTGTCATACTCTACCACAAAAATTCCAAAATGGTGGAGACTCGTCGTACAATTACAACAACTCAGCGTTAACAATCGACGTGTGTTGTAGAAGTTAATAATGCTGGGCTGGGGTTGATAGGACACCAGACTACATTCATTGAATTAGCTGGTATCTCTTTCATCAATTACATGTAAATATCAATAAAGAAATGATGCCGAGTACCAGCCAAAGGATCTGGTGAACTGACTTGAATTCGCCAAATGAGGGCGCTATGCAAGTTAGTAGAACATGGGCGAACTTCCCTAGTTTTTGAGGTCCGACGTCCGTGCGGGGGCCGGGTGGCATATATTTTTTTTACACCGCAGCGAGGGGTTTTGTACTGTAACACTGTCAATTCCGTCTTGAGATAGGAGACTACGGTTTACCCTAAACCCTAACCCTAACCCTAACCCTGACCCTAACCCTTACCCTGACCCTATCCCTTACCCTGACCCTAACCCTTACCCTAACCCTAACCCCAACCCTAACCCTAACCCTAAACCCTCATCCCCTATAGGCATAAATGTTTGTAGTCTCATCTCAAGACAGGAATTGGCAGTATTACAGTACAAAACCCCTCGCTAAGGTGTAAAAAGAAAAAAACGCGGCCGGGTGCGGCCTACGCATAATATTTTACACCTTTTTCTGGACATTATTTTAATGTCCCTGCTGCCCCTCGGGTGTCTCCCATTTGAAATGTGGACTTTCGAGATTAAAATTACCCCCCAAAAAGTTACATTTTATGAGCTTTTGTGTTGTTTTTCAGCATGTTAAAAACTATTTTTCTCACTCATTTTCTATAAATGTAGACGACTTCCCCAGCAGTTTATTAAAATAAAAAAAGTAAATGACATGAGTGCCAGAAAGAGACATAATTAGTAAACATACAAACAAATTATACTATAGTTTAGTCGGCTGGAAATGCCCCCCCCCCCTCCCCCTCCCCCCCAAAAAAAAAAATATTGGTGCATCCCTTGTAGCTACAGGCCATCACAATTTTAGTCAATAAGCAAATAGTTTTGGTTACTAATTGATGGTGGGTTCGATTAGCTTCCCCGGGTCGACCCAGGTGTGCTCATCTGGGTGAGCCTCTGACATGAGCTAATTAAACGCAAACTTCCCCCAGCATTCACACCAAAGCTTGGGACAGCCGACTGGAACTACTTTCTTTAAGTGCATTACGTACGTGGATTCACGAAAAGATTGCAAAATAATAACTTTAGTTTTGCAGAAATTGTTGCTAAACACATCCTTTTGTAAAGAGTGTTTTAATTCCTCACCAATGACAACATGTTAAAACTCTTTAGAAACCATTAATTTATGTAAAGTCATCAACATACGCCCAGCTTAGCTCCTGTTGTTGATCTTTGGACTCAATATTTTCTTTATAAATATCTTTGAAGAATACTGTTTGCATGGGAAAATTTAACAAATGTCAATTTATAACTGGACCTTTGGGTTAAGTTTGGTACAAAGTGGTCACTCTAGTCTTTCTATAGGGTCAAGAATACAACTTGCCAGGTTGACATTGTTCCCACAGAGGATAGAAAATACCTGGATTCCATGATTATAATTATCACACCAATATTGAAACAAAATGGAGATCCTCAATTTTTGCAACACACAGTTTTTTAATGTTTTTGCCACCCATTGGCAATACAGCCCTACTATCCATACATACTTCATGTACAATCATTAGCTGATAAAGCATAAGGATAGAGAATAAGCTGACATAGCCCAGCGCAAAATGTGCATCAATTAGCGACATACAAAGACTCCAAAAAGGCAAAACTAGGAATGGACTGCACTCACAGAAAGAAAACACATATCTTGTCCAATCAAAAACCCATCAAGTTAAAATGTCGTGGATGATTTGCATAGGACCTTCAGGGTCAACCTGATGACCTACTTTTCCGTTAAACAATGTACGGTTTATCACAAATCCTGACTGAAACATACGGCTTTGGCTTTGCTACTTTGAAGCCCTGTACTGAACATTTGTGACAGAGCTTAAGCCATAGATTAAGCCATAGAAACAGTAGAATCATTTCAAGATGACATACTGCATGGAAAACAAGTACAAAACGGAATCAATCAAGTCTTTCTTGGCTTTGGCTGGTGAAAAACTTTATGATATTTTATGCAAATTACCAACGTGTTTAACTGACGACAGCACTTAGGAAGATAAACAAGGTTTCAAGGATAGTCAACAGTTAACAAACAATCTCTTTACAATCATCACCCTCAAGGTTAGAAATAAAATTGAAGTAAAATCAATAGGGTTGCTGACAAGTTTGTATCTTGAGATGTTTTGGACAAATGAAGGGAAACTTAATTTTAATCAAGGTTTGTGTACTCACTTCCTTACCGAAAGGATTTTTTTCTTTTTCTTTTTAATGAATAGGGAAGTCTGCAGACAAGTAACTTATAAAGAATGAGCACACTGTCATTGTATTGTCACTCCAATATGGCATGGTCTCTGGTCATTTGTCCCAAATCTATCCATGGCCACATTTATCAAGTGACCACAAAAACTGACTTCTCATAATTAACTATTTGTAATTCGATTTGAATCAAGTTTGTTGCAATGACTTGCTCAGTCACAAGCGACCGCTTAAATAAGAACTTAATTTTTGGGCAAGCTTTTGCGAACACTGATACATAATTCAGCATGAATGAGTGTTGCTAAAGGGTACCTGGCTTTGCCAAGCTGGAAGTTGGGCAATACCCAAACCCTATGACATAGCAACACTGTCTTCATTGTTAGGAACTCAATTTGACTATTAACTTGTAACCATTCAAGTCTTTGAATCAAACATTATTCAAAACCAAACTGATAAAAGGCTTATAGTAGATGGACCACATTGGATACAGCAGCCATTCAGAAACGTGTAACACCAAACAGAGTGGCCACTGGCCGTCTCCATAATTGTGGCCACATTTGTCAAGTGGCCACAATTATTGAGAGTGAATAAAATCAACTTGCAGCAGGAACTGAACCAGCGACCCTGAAGTCCTTCAGCAAAACATGAGCCCTTATTCCTCCAGGCTGAGCCAACAGGAAAATTGCTGAGCCAAATAAATGCTCGGTTTCAGTTGCAATAATGTGAAGGGCACAGTACTCTCTCTGGTATCTGGTTTCAGCCAAGCAAGATTTATTTCTGCTAAGCAACTTCTAAGTGCTTAGGAAAATAGAGCCCTGTCCTTATTTATCCTATACTCTCACATTCAATGTAAAGGTTTCAAAATTAACAAAGCAGATAAATCAAATACAATTAAAGAACTTAATTTTCAACAACACAAATAGTTTGTTATGACCAATATTTGTAGGTTAACCATTCATGTTTTCTGTCAACATTGACATTATTTATATTCATATAATATTTTTTTAATAAGATTCTCTGCTGGGGTTCAGACTTTAATTTTGTCTTTCTTTTGAAACAATATCTGCCATATGATATTTGGAAGAGATTATTGAATGAAAATTTGTTTTCTTTTTTTGACCAATGATAACAAAGAAAACCCACAGAAACCAAGCTTTGCTTGGGATTTTTTGTTGTTACACACCATAAAGACATCCCAGTTCTTATTGCTTCTTCTTCATTTGACATAAACAAAGGGATCTAGCAAAGAATTCAGAGATATGTTATCAGATGGTCAACACTTTCATTTATGAGTATTGACTACAAACCTAATTGCCCAAATCCAAGGCATTATTTCGCTGTTGATGAACTCACACCAATGATGAAATGTGAATATTCCTGAAGTATGGTTTGCTGGTCTGGGTTCCCACCTTATTATTGACCCAGAACCTCCCAGATGTTTTAATTCAGGAGGTTCACAGACTCTGTGCATTACCAGAAATACAAAACTACAAGTTCGGACTCAATGTGGAATACTTCATTCTCCCTTTGGTGACTGCTTTACTTCTTTCAAAGACAATTTGAAGGCTCAAGGAGATTTTGAGTGCTGGAGCTTTCTAAAGGATTTGGGGATTAGGTTTGCGGCTTACATAATTTTTTTCACAAAAAAATAAAAAATTCTTATTCTGGTTTCTGAAAAAAGGTAAACAAAACTGGTCTATTTATCTGGTCCACCAACAATCTTGCAGGGTTAAACAAAATATCAAATTAAAACTAGAGATGTTATTTTAAATCATAACAAATCAAAAGATAGGACCCAAAATGAAATCCTAGGATGTGCATGGGTATTTGGTGTTAAGGTTTAAAAAAGTGAATGCCATAACATGGCTAAACAGATTCTTATTTGACCAATAAAAAAAATATCCTGTTTCTGGTGACAGATTGGCTTTTTAGTGTGTAGATGATTCTTGTGTTGGTCTAGAGCTATCAGAAAGACACTATGCATGACGTAATACTCTTTCACAATGCCCATTTATAGATTCCTAATTGGTCAAGGAAGCTCACCACTAGCAAAACTGTATAATAGTGCTGCACCCTTGGCAGTTTTCATTCAAGAATTTAAGGTTTTTTTGGCAAGTGCAAAGTATACCCCAGATGTCATTGATGAATAATAATACGTTGTCAAATCCTATTCTTATCTGGGCACTATTTACTATGACTTCATGCATTGAGTGCTTGCCTTATACATGTAGCTCTAGCCTTTCTGTTGCAACTGAACCAAGGGCCTACTCCAAACCTTGGGTTTATAAAGTCAAATGATGACAGATTCACAAATTCCCCTTCACTAGAGATAAAACCAATCTATGAACCTAGGGCTGCAAGAAACAAGAGATGATATTTACATGGCCAATATTTGGACAGCTAGCGGAAGACCTGTCATGAGCCTCTGTATCATATTCAATTGACACATTACTCAATGACACACAGAAACAAATTACACTCAATAGAAATGATTCAACTACAACTTATTAGAGCACCCAGTCCTTAAATAAATAGTTTCATGTTAACATTTGGGTCAAACAATTGACAAAGTCCGAACATAAGTTCTGGTTAATACCTCATGCAAATGCAAAGCAAATACACTGAGCACTTAGTCTGGAACATATTGTAAATTCTATAACCTTTTGGGAACCTCGTACAAGTATGAGTTCATTTGTAAAAGAAACAAAAATCTACCAATCCCTAACCCTTCAAAATTTACTGTTTGATTCTGTTGGTCTGAGGACTGCACTAGTGAACTGATCATGCATTACAAGGGATCAGGCATACCACCATAGTCAGAGTCCAGCAGTTTGGGTGTTGGATATTTGTTCATAGAGTGAAGAAGGATCCTAGTAAATCACTCTGAGGAGTTCCATTAAAGGTCCAAAATTAATTTTGAACATGTATGAGACTTACACAGTCTATTGTCAATTGAAAATCTTCACATTCTACATTTGCATCAAGACCTAAAATCAACTGGTAAAAAAACATCAGGTTTGAACTTCTCAGGAGTGGAAAATAAAGACAATGCTTCTGATTATTTGGTTGGTGAAAAATCACTGACAAACATGAAAGCAAGAGTGACACACACTACCTTCATGCTGCATCTTTCCCTTAATCATTTGGAACAAGTCAAACTAACATCGCTTTTTGTTTTCAACAAGTTCCCTTTAACAAACTGAAAAGTCCAACCATTCAAAAATTCGGATCACATTAAACAATCAGATTTTAGAATCATGCCAGATAACTTTTCAAACCAGCTTTGTTCACTGACTGATTCCAAGTGTTTCCGGAGTACCAAGAAACCATAAGACACATATGAATGGAGTAAGAAACCTTGTTTAAACACAAAACAAAAGACACAATTATGAGATTTCAGAACCACCCACAGTACATTCCTGAAATTTTTGGAGTTCTTAAGAAAAGTTGAGAGAAAGTATTTTTTCAAGCGTCCCAAGATGCACTTTTTCCATTTGTAAACCTTGCTACTCCGCTTCTAAAAAGCACATGTAAGACGACAAAGTTTCTGAAAACAAGCGATGTAATGGCAAAAAATAGCAATAACAGCACGCAATACTTGCATGCTTCTCCTTGCAATACAAACAAAGCATATGGTAAAATTAGACAACCATAACACAAGGTTGTACAGTAGTCATACGGCTTACTCTAATACAGTACTACATCACTAGACTGGTATACACAGAGAGGTTACGACATATGACCTATGACCTTAATTATCTCAGAATGGTTTGAATGGAGCATATCGGTGTTTGATTGGAACAAACCATGTGCATTTGATGTCATCAACCTTCTTCTTGATGTGAATAACAATAATAATATGTAGTTTATATCAAGCGTTTGATCACACCTGATGGGCGTTTCAAAGTGCTCGAATCATTTTACCATGAAATGTGTAAACGTTTTTGACTGGTTCCCTGCCAAGTTTGCTTAGCAGCACAGTTTGATGAAGTATGGTGAGATTCTTGCTGTGAGAATATGACCATGAGTTACACAAGGTTTATGTAATCTATTGGAGTTTTGTTTAGTTTGAATGACGCCAATCTACAGTGTTTTTAGTTCCCTTCCTTTGATCCGGTTCATCAAGATACATATTTCATGCTGTTCATAAACGAATCTAAATTAACTTCTCAGTAATTTCAACTATACATAAGATCAGGTTTTGTTTCAAACGGATAAGTGATTACATTTGAAATCACATTCCGCTGAACTTTTGCCGTGAAGCTTTAACAAGTGTTGATTGGAAAGGTTTGTGTGAGGAATGATTTCCTTCAGGGAATTAACCATGACATTAACCCTCCCACTGTGTGACCATTTAATATCATCCACTATGGTTCGGAATGAAAGATGCACTATACCAGCCTTCAACATGATATCATGTGGTGAATGAATCTACATACATGAACACAGTTAGTTCTGTGCACAGTTGTGCCACCTCACATAATCCCTGTAGTTGGATGGTTTCAAAGGGTTGGTCAATGTTATGTTACTCAGAAAAAGGCAGGGTCCCAAATTCACAGGACTGCAAGTAGGAAGTATCTCTGCTCAGAAAAAAATAAGACACAAAGTGTTCATGTGACATGGTGTTTTGGTTGGTAACTGATTTCCAGTAAGCAATATTCTTTTGTGCTAAGTTATTTGTTGTGTTTAAGCAGCTCCATGAAACACAGGCCAAGGTCTACGTGTAATCTACTCTCTCTCTCTCTCTGTGTTTTCAACCTTGTCTAGTTACTTTTTGGTCTGTATACAGCCGCGTTAGGATCCAACACTGACTTCCCATTACCGATACTGGGTACCGGGCTGACCGAAGGAGACGGTGACTGTGATGATGAAGAACCCTGTGGAATGGAGACTGGGGTAGATGAAGCCGACGCTCCTGTGGTCACACTCTGTGCTAAAGACTGTGTGACCTGTACACCTCTAGAGGCATCACCACCACCACCACCATGAGCATGAGGGCTAACTGGGAGAATCACAGGTGTATCATCAGAGCTGACAAAGTTACCTGAATAGCGTGGCGTGCCTGAGATTGGAGACGTAGAGCCGGAGTAGTTACTGTGAGGCATGACAGCCATCACTTCAGCTATTTTCGTCTTCAAATCATGGATTTCACGCTCTTTCTTCATCAGTTGGGCTGTAGGCAAAGAAGGATCAAAACCAAAAATTACTAGGAAATAAGTTTGCTTGGAAGTGGACTAGAACATAGCTTAAGAAAAAAAACTGCCTTGACTGAAGTATCAAGTCTTTGATTTGATTTAGAATGAGAGAGATAGAGAGAGAGAGAATCTTACTCTGCATGATCTCCATCTGTCTACGAGCGTCACCCAGAGCAGAGAAGAGGTCCAGCTTCAGACGAGTCTCAGCACTCAGGCTAGTCTCTAGCTTTGCTGTTCTGTCTTGCATTGCCATCAGAGCAGACATTAAGATATCTGTTTTATTCTGCGTGTCCTGACGTTCATGCATTAACTATAGAGAAATAACAACAAGAAAAGTTATAGAATGGGGTGCAACATATATCAATTTGTTTACATCACCTTGGTGTATGTTCATAATATGTTGGATGATCCCTAACCCCCTTCAAAATCCAAAGCATAAATAATCCATTGGATTAACCCATCAAAATCCAACAGCATATTCCGTTGAATTATCCCTAACCCCTTCAAAATCCAATGGCACATTCCAAAGGATTATCCCGAACCCCTATCAAAATCCAACAGCATGTTTCATTCTCTGAGACCTTCTAGTTAAGGTTGCCAATATAAAACTGAGGACATGTCAAGAAACATTATTATCCACCATACCTCTGTTTTTTTCTCCATGTCTCTGAGGTGATCATCTTTATCTCTAGATTCTTGTCGTAGACGTTGGATCTCAGAGTCTTGATCTAACATTCTCATCCTACAAGTATCACCACATTCTCCATATCTATCAACCAAATCAAATCACATCAAATCATACAATAATCAATGCATGGATTAGCTCATGGGTGCAGACACTCTTTACAGGCAACTTGGGTTTTGGCTTTAGGTTGCACTAAGTGGTTCACCAACCAATCATGCAAGGTATTTGATAGAACTGACTCATGATGCATTGTGCATGCCACACAGTGAGTTGTCTGATTGAGTCAACTCATCCACCACTGTTGAACTCATCTCACACAGAACATTCCAGGCATCTAACCACATCAACCACCAAACACAAAACTTCATATACAAGCTGGGGCCCTTGAACAGGCATCTAACCACATCAACCACCAAACACAAAACTTTGTATACATGCTTGCACCCTTAAACAGTTTTGCTAGTAACATGTCTGCCAGCATTGAGTGGTCAAACAGTGCTGTCTTATGAATGACATCTCTTGACTATCTTCATCTTTCCTTATAGAGACTACTAACCTGCCTGGTGTAACCATTGCTGCTGCCCTAGCTGCTGCTGCTTCTTTAGATTTACGGCTTTTACGTTCCTCTCTCATCAAACCTTCAAGAGATGTACGTGATTCCCGTTCAGTCTTCAGCTGCTGTTCAATACGGGCAATGGTCTGCTTGTCTTGCTGCTTCTGAGTAACAAGATTATGCAACCTGCAAGAAAATACATGAGAAAGGGAGATGTCTTCAGTTAAGATCATGGCTGAACCATGGGTGGGGTTCTAACACAAGACCTTTAACATTCTGATCTTACCACTGGACCACTATGCTTGCTTTTACTGTAACTGGACTCAGGAAAGTACTAATCATACAGTGCTTAACCCACATCGGTGTACGGGTAAAACCAAATAATATTCTTTATCCCCGATGCAAAATTAACATCTATTAAAACATACCATGATTTAGTTTTACCCAACACCAAATGATAATCAGTGCTTTCCAAGTCAATGAATGCCACATGACCTACAATCCTCCAATCAAATGGTAAGGATTTACTTGGGTGACTTGGGTGTTATAAAAAATTATTTCTGTTGACAACTTCCCATTCAAACACATCTTTAACCAAACGGTAAGGGAGGAATGCAAAATTAAATAAGTGATAACTGGAGGGTAGCCTCAAGGTTTTTTTAAACAGTTTTCCAGGGTTATCCAGGGTTTAACCTTGAGTTACCTTGAGTTACCGCTTGTTCAATTCAGCAGTTTTCCCCAAACTAGGGGACAATTTTAGAAGCTTGTGAGATACTTACTTTGTCTGCAAAGTCTCATAATCTCTTTTCATCTGATCTAGCTCAGCTTGGCTATGCTGCTCATCAGACAGAAGAGTGTTGACCTGAGACTTCAGGTCAGCTTGACTCTGACGACTTGCCTGTAGGTCAGCTTTCAGTCTCTTTATATCAGACTCCAACCTAATTATGACAAGAAAATGAATATTTATGAAGCTAATTCATCTGGATCAAACAAGAAGCTTCTTCAAAAAGCTTTTTCAACCTGATCAAACAAAAATGAATATTCACAATTCTGAGAAAATGAATATTCAAGACTCTACAAAGTATTTCAGTTTAATCAAAACCAAAAAATAAATATCTCATCCTAACAAGAAAATCAATATTAATGAGTTTTCAAAGTGCCTCATCCTAATCGAAACAAGAAAATTAATATTCAGAACAAGAAAATTAATATTATGCTTTTGCTTTTGAATATTTTACTTTTACTTTTGCTAATCTAGTTGTATGTTTTCAAAGAAGTATTGGATTATTTTCTAAATCATGACCGTTCAAGGATTTTTGATTGGCTCTGTAATACTTAATGTTCATATTGTAAGCTTGTAGAATCAGTATTGCCCACTGATACTACCAACCAGGTTTTGTGTTTTCAAACTAAAATACGTAAATAAATAAATGAATATTTTAACAGCAAGAATTAAATTTGTTTTCAATAACCAGTAGGACAGCGATGTTTGTTTTCCATACAGCCATGATATGAAAAGCCAGTTCACACTTCCCTTGAAAGTGAATCAAGTGCCAGTTTCGTTGACGCAAGCAATCACTGTGCTGTTTTCACGAGGAAAATTGTTTTACATTTGCATTTTGCATGAAGTACAAACAAAGCTTAAGACAAGATCAGTAGATACATGGAGGTGTCCAAATTGTCATCATTTGCTGGCAAATCACCAACCAGTGGCCAGACAAATGGCCAATCTCAAACCAGTGGCCATACAACTGCTTTAAACTTTGTGCAGAGAGCATCCCTTATGCACTGGAGTAGAAACACAGAATACAAATTTCTAAAATGGATCTTGGACCTTTACACTTTAGTTCAAGAATTCCCTGACACCTTCCAATACCGATGTGCCCTTCATTTACATCTAAACCACCCTCTATTGAAATCTGCCAAGCGGTAAATTTGCAATCGCTGTTTTGCTTTAATTTAATTAAGGAGTGCAAAGGTCACATAATTCCAAGGCAATCTTAACCCAAATTTACCCGAAACACAAAGCGTGCACTCACCATTCAGCAGGAACTGAATGTTTTGATTCGATGTGACGTAAAAGAGCACATCGTCTAAGGCTCAACTCCTCAGAGGCATCTCTTACCTAGGAAAAAAAAGCCCAAAGTCTGGGATCCTATAACTCACCTCAAAACCTTATCATCTTTGACAGGAGCAGAAAGCACCGCACCATTAGCTATATCAGCATTCAGATTGGTATCTTTCTCCTTGTCTTTGTTTTCCAGTTTTGAGGCTAACGGTTTGGGCTTCTTACTGCCACCATGAGAGAGAGAGGAGCCGCTGTTATCCTTCCCTGGAGGATTCTTCTGCCGTTGCCCTGAACCCACTGTATTATGTTTTAAGTTTTTAGCCTGCATCTGTTCATTGGCCAAGTTTTCCTTAGACCCATCGTAATCGTTCACACTGCGCTGTGGCAGTCTAGTCTCAATCAAGTCTGGGTCTCCAGATTTGGAGGTGACAGTGGCATTGTTACTAGCAGCTTGCTTACGAGACTGCTCCTTGCTGCTTTTGTCATTGTCTGAAGAACCCTTAGTCCCTTGGATAACTGGCGATCCTTTCCTTGAGGTAACACCATTGGACGAAGGCTCTTCTAGTTTATTTGATATTGCTCCTGAAATCAAAAGTAAACACAAAGAATTTAAGTCACATCATTGAAACATTTAACCCTACTCCACCACAACCCTTCAAAATCCAACAGCATGATTTGTTTGGTTCTGTTGGATTGAGGACTGCACTACCGTAATTTCTTGCGTATAAGACGCGTTTTATCTGATGTTTTTGACCACAAAATCATCACTGCGCCTTGTATTCCGGTGCGCCTTGTATGATGTCGCTTGAGATCAAAATGACCGCGGCCGACGTGCAAATAATCTAGGCCCTATTTAATGTAGCTGCGGTCAGGTTAATAATGCGGTCGCCAACCATCAACTCACCACGCATTGTTGACGTAGTACATTATCAGTGCTCAACTCTCCAGACAATGTCGCCAGATTTTCATTCCGACAATGACGCGATGTATTGAGCCGCCTTTGTGGCCACGTGTCCTTATACATAACGACCGTGAATTCATTCCAACAATGCAGCAACGTGTTCATCACTTCTTTTGTGGCCGCGATTTCGTACCGAAAATACTGCATTCAGATTAATCAGAACGATTGAGGAAGCATTCACCCAACCTCAATTGTGTGAACGGTGATTCACGCATTCACCCAACCTGTATTGTGTGAAAGGTGCGACCATGTCCATGGTTTACTTTAATCAACTTTATAAAAATAAACTGTAATCGTTACTTTTTAATTGATTGTATTTTATAAACGAAAAAACAATTATAAATCACGGGAAGTGACCCTTTTTCGAAACTAATTCTATGGTAGACCTTCAGCTTAGTTAATTGTTTCGTTTATTTTAGCTCAAAAGTTAGACATAAAATAACTGTGGAGAAAACAAACCAGAAAAACAACGTCTTTGAATAAATGTTTGTGGTATAAAATAAAGAAAAGGAACTTCTCATTAATTATAAATGTCACGTCCCCATCGGAATGGCAGGAGATTTTTCCCGTATGGTAGCGCCCTCTGTTGAACAAACAGATCCCTTCCCCTGTGGTAGCGCCCTCTGTTGGTCACCTGTAAACTCCCTTCAACCCCTTGTGACACACGGGAGAAGAATCTCCTGAAAACGTCGCTGAACGGTAGGTTGTTTCAATTTAAAATGAACTTTTCTACATGTCTCTACATGTTTCAAGCACATGTGATTTCTATTTATTCACATGTTGATTAGCGTGGTACTTTTAGGGTAACAAAATGACCCCTTTTTGGCGATGTACCGATACGGTCTGCTGTTTGCAGTCAAAGGTGCATGTAAGATCATGCGCCTTGTGCGGCGGTGCGCCTTGTCTGTTGACGCTTGATTTTTTTTGGGTAATTTCACGGCCCTGCGCCTTGTACGCCCCGCGTCTTATACGCAAGAAATTACGGTACTTAACCGATTATGCTTTACATAGAATCAGGCATACCATCATAATCAGAGTCCAACAGTTTGGGTATTGAGTTACCATATGGTGTTGTAATCAAGTTACATCAAGTTATATGACACTCATGTTTGCTGCATTTAACGTTTGCAGAAGCCTTCGACTTTAAGCAAGCACCGTAACCCAGCGTTCAGTCAACAGATTATTCAATTTGGACAATTGTCACTGTACATCATGCTCGTTGGTGTAGTGATTAATAGATATGCTCTTGACTGAAGGCATCTTGGGTTCGAATCCCACCTGAGTGAGTATTTTTCCCACAGGACTCTGAAGTACAGTTTACAACATTACTATCCCTGTTCATTGGGCATACTTAGACCATTCCTCTAACTTTCTCACCTCCCTGGGGAGCATACAACCCCAAGCTGCTTAAATTAGCGCTAAGGGGTTAATCTAACACAAACCTTTCTCAGCCCTCACAGATACCTACTGATACACCTGGGTTAAGAAAATCAAGTATGGTTAAGTACCAGAATGGAACCCATGCTCCGATGAATCAGCCTTCAGAACCAGAGTCTCACCTTTTTGTTTCTCTGCTGTTAAGACAGCATTCTGAAGCTGATGATGATGTTGTTGTTCTGGTGGCAAGGCCTGTTGTAACAGCTGGATGTAGAAATCGTTTTCTTTCTGGACTTCTTTCTGCTTCCGAAGTCTCATCCGATCGCTGACGTAACTTTTAAAACTAATACCGAGTGTAACTACTGGATAACCAATGCTACAAGAAGAAATAAATAATGTATTCAGTCAGTAAGATGTAGACATTAAAACCATGAATCTTTCTTGAACACAATAACCAAGTATTATCCATAACCAGGGCCACATTAGATAGAGCTGCTTAAACACAGAAAGTAGCCAAGTGCAAAACAATTTTGCTTACCAGAACAAGGTTACCAGACAAAATGCCATATCTTAATGTGCATCTGTGAATGGTATCCGGCTTGTTTTTGCAATGACCAGGGGGCAAGGAGACAATGACCAGGGGCATGGAGGCAATGACCAGGGTCATGGTAACAATGACCAGGGACATGGAGGCAATGACCAGGGTCATGGTAACAATGACCAGGGACATGGAGGCAATGACCAGGGACATGGAGGCAATGACCAGGGTCATGGAGGCAATGACCAGGGTCATGGAGGCAATGACCGAGGGCACGGAGGCAGTGACCGAGGGCACGGAGGCAGTGACCGGGGGCACGGAGGCAGTGACCGGGGGCATGGAGGCAATGACCGGGGTCATGGAGGCAATGACCAGGGGGCATGGAGGCAATGACCAGGGGGCATGGAGGCAATGACCAGGGGGCATGGAGGCAATGACCAGGGGGCATGGAGGCAATGACCAGGGTCATGGAGGCAATGACCAGGGTCATGGAGGCAATGACCAGGGTCATGGAGGCAATGACCAGGGGTCATGGAGGCAATGACCAGGGGTCATGGAGGCAATGACCAGGGGGCACGGAGGCAATGACCAGGGGGCACGGAGGCAATGACCAGGGGGCACGGAGGCAATGACCAGGGGGCACGGAGGCAATGACCAGGGGGCACGGAGGCAATGACCAGGGGGCACGGAGGCAATGACCAGGGGGCACGGAGGCAATGACCAGGGGCATGGAGGCAATGACCAGGGGGCATAGAGGCAATGACCAGGGGGCATGGAGGCAATGACCAGGGGGAATGGAGGCAATGACCAGGGGGAATGGAGGCAATGACCAGGGGGCATGGAGACAATGACCAGGGGGCATGGAGACAATGACCAGGGGGCTTGGAGGCAACGACCAGGGGCAATGACCAGGGGGCATGGAGGCAATGACCAGAGGGCACGGAGGCAATGACCAGGGGCACGGAGGCAATGACCAGGGGCACGGAGGCAATGACCAGGGGCACGGAGGCAATGACCAGGGTCACGGAGGCAATGACCAGGGTCACGGAGGCAATGACCAGGGGCATGGAGGCAATGACCAGGGGCATGGAGGCAATGACCAGGGGCATGGAGGCAATGACCAGGGGCATGGAGACAATGTTCAGGGGGCATGGAGGCAATGACCAGGGGCATGGAGGCAATGACCAGGGGCACGGAGGCAATGACCAGGGGCACGGAGGCAATGACCAGGGGCACGGAGGCAATGACCAGGGGCACGGAGGCAATGACCAGGGTCACGGAGGCAATGACCAGGGGGCATGGAGGCAATGACCAGGGGGAATGGAGACAATGACCAGGGGCATGGAGACAATGACCAGGGGCATGGAGGCAATGACCAGGGGGCATGGAGGCAATGACCAGGGGGCATGGAGGCAATGACCAGGGGGCATGGAGGCAATGACCAGGGGGAATGGAGGCAATGACCAGGGGGAATGGAGGCAATGACCAGGGGGCATGGAGACAATGACCAGGGGGCTTGGAGGCAATGACCAGGGGGCATGGAGGCAACGACCAGGGGCATGGAGGCAACGACCAGGGTGCATGGAGGCAATGACCAGAGGGCATGGAGGCAATGACCAGAGGGCATGGAGGCAGTGACCAGGGGCATGGAGGCAATGACCAGGGGGCATGGAGGCAATGACCAGGGGGCATGGAGACAATGACCAGGGGGCATGGAGACAATGACCAGGGGGCATGGAGGCAACGACCAAGGACATGGAAGCAATGACCAGAGGGCATGGAGGCAATGACCAGAGGGCATGGAGGCAATGACCAGAGGGCACGGAGGCAATGACCAGGGGCACGGAGGCAATGACCAGGGGCACGGAGACAATGACCAGGGTCATGGAGGCAATGACCAAGGTCATGGAGGCAATGACCAGGGTCATGGAGACAATGACCAGGGGCATGGAGGCAATGACCAGGGGCATGGAAGCAATGACCAGGGGCATGGAGGCAATGACCAGGGGCATGGAGGCAATGACCAGGGGCATGGAGACAATGTTCAGGGGGCATGGAGACAATGACCAGGGGCATGGAGACAATGACCAGGGGCATGGAGGCAATGACCAGGGGCATGGAGGCAATGACCAGGGGCATGGAGGCAATGACCAGGGGCATGGAGGCAATGACCAGGGGCACAGAGGCAATGACCAGGGGCACAGAGGCAATGACCAGGGGCACGGAGGCAATGACCAGGGTCACGGAGGCAATGACCAGGGGGCATGGAGGCAATGACCAGGGGGCATGGAGGCAATGACCAGGGGGCATGGAGGCAATGACCAGGGGGCATGGAGGCAATGACCAGGGGCATGGAGGAGGCAATGACCAGGGGGCATGGAGGCAATGACCAGGGGGCATGGAGGCAATGACCAGGGGCATGGAGACAATGACCAGGGGCATGGAGACAATGACCAGGGGCATGGAGACAATGACCAGGGGCATGGAGGCAATGAGCAGAGGGCATGGAGGCAATGACCAGGGGGCATGGAGGCAATGACCAGGGGGCATGGAGACAATGACCAGGGGCATGGAGACAATGACCAGGGGCATGGAGACAATGACCAGGGGCACGGAGGCAATGACCAGGGGGCATGGAGGCAATGACCAGGGGCATGGAGGCAATGACCAGGGGCCATGGAGGCAATGACCAGGGGCCATGGAGACAATGACCAGGGGGGCCATGGAGGCAATGACCAGGGGGCATGGAGGCAATGACCAGGGGGCATGGAGGCAATGACCAGGGGCATGGAGGCAATGACCAGGGTCATGGAGGCAATGACCAAGGTCATGGAGGCAATGACCAGGGTCATGGAGACAATGACCAGGGGCATGGAGGCAATGACCAGGGGCATGGAGGCAATGACCAGGGGCATGGAGGCAATGACCAGGGGCATGGAGGCAATGACCAGGGGCATGGAGGCAATGACCAGGGGCATGGAGACAATGTTCAGGGGGCATGGAGACAATGACCAGGGGCATGGAGACAATGACCAGGGGCATGGAGGCAATGACCAGGGGCATGGAGGCAATGACCAGGGGCATGGAGGCAATGACCAGGGGCATGGAGGCAATGACCAGGGGCACAGAGGCAATGACCAGGGGCACGGAGGCAATGACCAGGGTCACGGAGGCAATGACCAGGGGGCATGGAGGCAATGACCAGGGGGCATGGAGGCAATGACCAGGGGGCATGGAGGCAATGACCAGGGGGCATGGAGGCAATGACCAGGGGCATGGAGGCAATGACCAGGGGCCATGGAGGCAATGACCAGGGGCCATGGAGACAATGACCAGGGGCCATGGAGGCAATGACCAGGGGGCATGGAGGCAATGACCAGGGGGCATGGAGGCAATGACCAGGGGCATGGAGGCATTGACCAGGGGCATGGAGCGGTGACCAGGGGCGTGGAGGCAATGTCCAGGGGGCATGAAGGTAATGTCCAGGGGGCATGAAGGCAATGACCAGGGGCATGGAGGCAATGACCTGGGGCATGAAGGCAATGACCAGGGGCATGGAGGCAATGACCTGGGGCATGGAGGCAATGACCAGGGGCATGGAGGCAATGACCAGGGGTATAGAGACAATGGCATGAAGTATTCAGGCCTGAACCCATCTTTTATTTACCAATGTGCTGCAAATGGTCTGCAGAGATCCAGATGGAAAGGTATGACCGATCTGAATTCTCGCAATCGAACCGACGCCTCGATGTAAACAAACAACAGCCATAGCGACACTGTGGGCAGACAGATGCCTCGATCTGTAGACAAAGAACACATCAATGGCTCATTAGTAACATACCAACTGTTAGTGTGACTTCATATATCATACTGGTATACAATGTAATTATGTGGCTCTCTCAACGACATTCCAATCATGTCCAATTCCAATCATGTCCATGTTAATATTTCAAGGTGGCGCTTTTATTTCAATTCTGGCTACTGATGTTGGCAACGGACTGAGCATTATTAAGGGTAGAATGACCTAGTAATTAATGTGAAGTAACTTGTGAAGTTACAAACATGTACCTATGTGTACACACAGTGGATGTGAACACATGATTTACTTGTGCAGAGTACAGATTTACTGCAATGATGGTAAACTACTGCACATGGTGTTCAAAGTAAACCGTTCTACAGCTGCCATTTTTTAATTCACTTGGCCGGAGCTTGTATTTTCTAATCCTGTTTTAACTCTTAGCTCTTCATCTGAACCTATTGGGTTTTCTCACAATGTGTTTTTGATAATTTTGTGTAAGCTGGTAAGTCCTAAAATCCATGTGTATGTGATGCGTTGCGCAATCCTTTAAAATGAAAATACACGCCAAGAAAATCACCTAATGTTATTGGATGATGCAGTATGAAATACGGATGAATGGAATTATGTGCACTGCTTGGTGTGTAAATAACACACAATGGTGACGAACACATGGATTTCCGGCCTAAAAGGTGCATTAAGGGGCCGTTCACAATTATCAACATTTTCACGAGCGTACAAACCGTACACTTTTTCAAGCCCCCCCCCCCTCCCCCCTAAAAGTGTACGAAAAAAATGTTGATTTGTTTTCACACATGTCTACATAGTTGAACAACACCGGTTGAAAATGCGCGCTGATATGCAATTGCGTGTGTATGCTACAATTGTAGTAGCTAGCAGGCATGTGAGACCTCCGCGTTTTTTATTTTCCCATTCCGCGTTTTTCTTGCGGGCCCCGCGTTTTTCTCGTCTCCGCCGTGGAAATCACTCCGCCGTGGCAGCATCGGGAATCACTTTAATTGCGATTTGATTTCAACACGTGAGTCGGGGGCTAGTCCCGGTAAAATGCCCAGCGTTAGTCTTTGATTAAAGCCGTTGTTTTCATTAAGCGCGATGTCCCATTAAACTTACCCATGTCGTCATCCCGTTCCACCAAGAGAGGGCGCTGTACTAAAAACTGTATTAAAAAGCCAACACTCTGAGCCAAGACTAGGCGCATACGGTCTTTCACGTCTGTGATGAACGCTTCGCGCTTGTTTTAATTGTGGAACACATTTCTAAGGAATGTCACAAAAACATATTGAAAATGAGGACGAACAACACATTGTTACCAAGTAAGAATTGTGGCCTATATATTTCTGTTAATGTTTTGTTTACGCTGCAGTACAAAGCCTGTTATTCTGACTGTAGCGCTGGCCCAAAATCCGGACACGGATTTCATTTGACGGGCGAGAAAACAGATCGACATTAAAAAAAAAAAAAAAAACGTACGGCGGGCATTAACCCCCTCCCCCCCAGCGTACGGTTTGTACGCTCGTGAAAATGTTGATAATTGTGAACGGCCCCTAAGTGAACTGCTAAATGCACAAATATTTTAAAAATATTAATTATAATAATAGTGCACATTTATAATGCACCATTTCTGAATCTATTTTTGCTAAAATTGGCAGGGAATACTTATTACATGTATAGCTGAAAACAAAAACCACTTGTCTGTCAAATTCATGCAGCACTTTATTTAAGAAAACAACATTTCCCCTTGAAAGATGAAATTTGTAATTTACGTACATGTACCATGTAATATACAAATTTTATTCACAGAGAGACACTGTCATACATGTACATGTAATGCAAATTAAGCTAGTGATAACATCAACTACAAGTTAATAAATCTTTCCATCCACTGAGATGGGAAATCCAAACATTTTAGCAGCACGCAATTATTATTCCGATGACCAGTCAACTTGTTGAGGTCCAGGATTGGAAAAACCCACATATCCCAAGCATCGGGTTTTAATTTTATCAAATCTTTCCTGATTCATCCTAGTCAGATGGCATCAGGGTTGGGAAGAGATGCATTGCCATGGTAACCACACAATTTACAGCAGTAGAGCAGGGAGTGGTGGTCTATGTTTGACTGTTCCCATAGGATTGATGGTATTGTTAAGAGATGAGGATGTATTACAGGGCTGTAATGTGATGTGTGAGTAGTGGATGGCATGCTATGGCGTACATGTAGATGACATTAAATGATGCACTTAGATGCATAATCATGTACAAGTTGAAGGGACGTGTATGGTGCACTGTGAAAGCATGGATTGGAAGTCAGTACATTATGCTGAATTACCATCTGCTGCCTTCAGGTGCTGTAGTATCTACCTCATGTCATTGTGTCATGAGGGATTATTATTAATCTCTATGTTAACAGGTTATTCATAATCAACGGATTATAAGATTAATATCAAAATATTAAAACAAAACAAACAATTTTGATAATAACTTCCTGTTTGATGACATCTACACGTACATGTACATATTGATCAAGAAACAGTGAAGTCCTACATGGTCTGGCCGATCCTAACTTTCTTCCCTTTAGTAAGTATTGCAACCATACAGAGGTTTGGAACAGTCTGGTTCAAGCAAAATAATAACGGGGTACCAGTGGTAACAATGTTAATGACTCCGGGCTCGAATTTGGGGAAAAAATCCACAAGACCGCAGGGCTTGTTGCTCAGAATTTTTACTGGACCGGAACATTTTTTACAAGACCGAAGTCATATGAGAAGAAAAAATCCAAAACGCAACAAAAACACACCAAAAGTTAACTTGTTTTTTCATACTTGCTTAACAGGCAGTTTGGGCTTTGAAACCCCTTCGAGAAATTTCCACATACATGTACCTTCTTTTTACACGACGTTTGCTGCCATAGAAAAAATGAAATCAGTTTTGACGATCGTTTTGACAGGACAACAACGTTGTCAATGCAAGACGTGTGGAAACAAGACGTTGCTTTTAATCCATGCAACACAGGGATGTGTGGTGTTGAAAGAATACAACCTATACGTCATTAATACGATTTCAACACTGTATAATTTGTTGGTAAGGTATCAGACTTTAAAGTGACTACATGCAATGTGTTGCACCCAACATATCATATGCACATGGTCAGTGGTGAACGAACGAAGCGCTGTACTGTGGTGTTCCGCCGGGCACCAGTACAATCACGCATGCATGGAATGGAGGGTGCCGTTCGCTCGTCCCCCCGGGTGCCTAAAGCCTATGGTTTGAGGATCCCAGTGCAGTGGTCGTGGGCATGAGCAAACTGGATAGGGAACTTGCAGCACGAAGAACGGTCGGCCGGGTTGGATGTGTTCCGCGCTCGGAAATAATTTGACGACAAGTAAAAAAAAAAAATTCAAACTGAGATTTAAATACATTTATTTAATGAAAGATAATACATTTCATGTTAATAATACTTTTATTATGTAAAAAAAAACACAAGACCGCCGGACTTGTTGGGTATAAAATTTACTGGACCGACGCTAAAATCACTGGCCTCGGGCCTGCGGTCCAGTGTTAATTTCGAGCCCTGATGACGTTTTGTTTCGGCTGGTTACCTGTTTCTTGTTAACAATATTTTTTTGCTACGCTTTTTCTTTTGATGTGCTTGAAAGCTTGATAAAATTGGGCCTAGATAATTTCATTGCTTGTATTTGATGAGTAAACATAACAAAACTATAGACGGTGCAAAGCTCATACATATTGGAACTCCTAGAACTAAGTTGATCTCAACCATTATTGCGTTTTATGTGAGCGCCATTCTGTTTCTTCAAATGCTTTTAGAACGTAGTTCATGGCTATATAAATTATCACTTGGGCAAGTAAAATTTAGTGAATAAACAATAAAAAAGTAAAATCAATTAAACAAATCACCAAGAAAACCTGAGAATAAGATTTGACCTTCGTTTCCGGTTATTAATTAAGAATTTTGCCCAACTGATGTTCATGTTATCATTAAACCTGGGTTAGATAAAAAATATCTGAAGACTATGAGAGGAAATTAGAATGAAACCGAAGAGAAATTTACTCAAAGAGCAAGAAATGTGATTTATCCTATTTTGTTTACTCTACTGGAGCACTAAAGACATTCCAGTCAACACTCAAAGGGGTTTCCATAAATGCAAGCCCCTTCCAAAATGTGTACCCAGAGATTTTGTACCAAGGTAAATGAAATCAGAGGTAACACTAGTTGCTTGTATTTAACTCAACTCCACATATTCATCCAGAGAGTGCAATGCACTTGATCATGGCTATGCATATCACTTGACATTTTAGCACGTCTTGACAGTTTTTGAATATCTTGAAATATTTCCTGGTCTGGTCGAGGGGTTTAAAGTACGGCTTAGTTTAAAGGTTGCTCGGTGTTCAAAGGAATTGAAAGTGAGGTTCACAGGATAGAGAAATTTACCAACTATGTTCATCAACATAAACAAAATAAAAAATTCAAGAAAGGTTTGGAACATCGCCTTTTTTAAACAGATGATAAGAAATCAATCCCTATATCTTGTAAGTGTTATCCCTGGTCTGCTTGAAAAATGCCAGTTAAAACACACTCCAATGGGACTGGCTGGCTAGTTCAGTGTTGAAAAGCTGATCCCATATTTACTATGGAATAGTGAAAAAGCTGGTGGACTAGCAAAATAACAAGGTGTTACTCAACATCTCGCTGGCAGCATACCCTGTCTTAAACGATAGGGTCATAGATTGGTTTTTGTCAAAGTAATGCTAAAGGCAATACTATAGAGAAAGACACAGTCAAAGTATGCAATACATGTATGTGTAACTCTTCGGTCACAGTATTCTCACAAGAGCGTCAAATCTATCCACTTTAGAGAGGAGAAACCAGATACCAACCGCATCTCTGGTAGCAGCATTCACTGACACCAACCCTCAGAAATCTGAGAAAAATTTCATGCATGAATCGTTTCTCAGATTCAAACGTTTTTGGGTGAAAAATTATCAAAACCATATCACTTCGATGATGATGTATGTTACTCCAGCAGTACCATATAGGTTGCTATTGGAGGGTACTCTCGCAAGAGTACCAGGTAACTAGTTCTTTGGTTTAGGCTTTGTCTTCTTTGGTTTGTATCTAGGTTTGGGTAAATTGTGAGACATCATTCCCTTGATCATGACATCTCGGGGGATGTTTTTTGTTGCATAACGTTTGACGACTTGTGAAAGAACTGTGCAGGGATGTGGACCAAGTTTCTTCGATTTCGAATTTTCAAAGCAGCACTGCTTGATCGCACTATCATTATCAGAACGGATGACATGTGCAATCCATCTTTCTTGTTGATCCTCGATGGGGAATCCTTTCTCAAAATAGTTTCTATCAACAGCTGCAGTGCTTCTCATTTTAGTTTTTATGGCCATTGCTTTTTGGGCAGTTACCAATATGACCCTACCTTTAATGTAAGCACAAAATCAGAGCTTAACACTATAACAGTAGGGCAAGGTGGGGGTTAGAATGGGTGTGGGTGGGCTTGGTCATTGGGTGGAGTGGGGAATTAAGATGGGTATGGATTAGATTAGGTAAAGGATTAGGGTGGGATAGAGTTGTATTTGGGTTGGGGTAAGGCTTGTGTGGGGTTAAGTTGGGGAGGCAGGGATACATGTAGGTGGTGGGATTAGGGTTGGATTTGGGATGTCATGCAGGTTTATACTAAAACCATAGAGAAAGGACTGCTAAAACCAAGGCTGTCTAGGTGTAGACTCTTTAGCAAATAGCACCATCTTAGACTGTAATCTGTGTAATTGCATCAGTGCATTGTACATTTGTACAAGTACTAACAGCATCTGAATACTTCCTACATGCACTTTCTTGACCTGATCACAGGTCATATCAGTCATTAATAAATTAATTAACATTGACTCTGTGTTCCTTTAAACACAGCTAAAAATCATTGCCATTCGCCTCTCAGCAAAAACAAACATGTCAAGTTTACACACACTATACAAAGCAAACAACGATCACAGAGAGGCCTAATGCACGCTACATGATACTCTCATGTACTGTTCAAATATAAACAAGCTTAAATACTTTCCACTGATCTCAAATGTCACTACTTTTATAAACAGTCTTATTTTTGCTCTAATCACATACAATATTAGATGAAATTAATTCAAATCATTTCATTTTGAACTGCATCAAGAAATCATCATAATAAAAATTCATAAAAAACAGGTTTTTACAGGACAGATTAAATAGTTTAGCCAATTTCCATTTTATGGCCCAATTTCATGGCTCTGCTTACCACAGAATTCTGCGCTTACGGCATCATGTAAAGCATGTGCTTCTAACAAGCTCTATGAGCCATCAGCGCAGAATTCTGCGTTAAGCTGAACTACAAAATTTGGCCCAGTTTGTTACTTACCAGTATGTCCCACAAAATGCTGCCATACATAGGTACTTGCAGCAAAGAAGAGCCAATGCACTGGTATGAACAGTAAGCAAATCATGTCTGATGTGAAGGCAATGAATATAAAGACCACAGAAAACGCCTGCAACAAAACAACACCATCCATTAATACATTAATGTATAGACCCCTTGCATATAATAATAATAATAATAATAAAGACTTGTTATGCGCACATATCCACCCTGCTGGGTGTTCAAGGCGCAGTAAACCAAAAAAACAAACAAAAGAAAAACAGAAACAACTAAATTATTCCTTGAAAACTTGTGACATTAGATAAGTTTTGAGAAGTGATTTAAATTTTGTGGTACAAAGACAAGATCTAAGATTATGTGGTAGAGAGTTCCAGATGCGTGGCGCAGCTACAGAAAAAGACCTGTCACCCCAGGAGTGTTGAGACTTGGGTTCCTTGAGGAGAAGCATGGTACTGGATCGAAGATTCCTTGACGGAGTGTAAACTTGAAGCAGTTCAGAGATATAGTGGGGAGCCTTGCCGTTAAGTGCTTTGTGGACAATGAGCATCAGCTTGAAGATGATACGTTGAGAGACAGGGAGCCAGTGAAGTTGTTTCAGAATGGGGGTGATAGAACAAGACTTTTTAGACAGTGTCACGATGCGGGCTGCGGTGTTTTGGAGGCGTTGAAGGCGGGAAATCTGGTTGTTAGGAAGACTGTAGAGAAGAGCATTGCCGTTGTCAAGACGAGAAGTTACGAATGCATGAATGACTTTTTCAGTGGCACTCTTGTTCAAGTACTTGCGTATCTTACCAATATTCCTGATGTGAAATGATGACACACGTATGATGTTGTTGATGTGTGGTTGAAGTGTCATTGATGAATCAAAAATAACCCCCAAGTTCCGAGCTTGCAACGAGGGAGCTATCCGAGCATTACCAATGGAAATGTATGGCACTGAAACCTTTGTTAATTGTTGACGAGACCCAAAAAGAAGGAACTCTGTTTTATCATCATTCAACTTCAGGAAGTTCTGTTGGGTCCAACGTCGAATCTCTTGGATGCAATTCTCAAGTCTTTCAATAGAGGTATTGGCATTTTCTTGAGTAGATTTAAACGTGATGTATAGCTGAGTGTCGTCTGCGTACACATGGTAATTCAGGTTAAATTTCAGGATGATGTCACGAATCGGTAAAGTGTACAGTGTAAACCACTGTGGGCCCAGTACCGACCCCTGTGGCACAGAGTAATTTAGGACAACAGGGTCTGATACCACATTGCCGATACACACATGCTGAGTTCTATTGAATAGATAGGATTTGCACCATGCCAGGGCTGTGTCCTGGATGCCAAGATGATTCTGGAGCCGAGAGAGAAGGATGTTGTGATCAACAGTGTCAAAGGCAGCACTCAAGTCTAACAGTACTAGCTCAAACAATCTCCTTTACTGAAGTCAATAAAGACCTATCATTGGCTGAGAGTTGACCTACATGTACATGTACATTGTTGACATACATGTAGCATTCCCTTCAAGAGCTAAATGTCTGGCACTCTTTTGGCATAAAATCCAGTCTGACACTACAAGAAAATTGACTTCAATCTAATTAAAACAAGTTAATTCCTCCTTGCAGTAGGCTTAATACTATGAGCTTTTAAAACCAAAGATAAACACCAACTAAAAAACATTCCGTGGCCCTTGTTTCAATTCAGCGTGCTTTGGCCAAACTTCAAAAATGTTGGTTCAAAACTGCCCACAGTTTTGAAAATCCTGTGGAGAACCTTACCCTCCTGAAAGTTACAAATTTCCCATCAGAAAGAAAAACAACAAAGATATTGAGTAAAATAAAAGCATTTCATAAAAACAGGACTAAGTGAAAATAGAACTGACTTTTGCTTTCAAGGGGTTTGTCTGCTGATTATGAATTATGACTCATATAGAAAGTGGCATATGAAATAATGAAATTTTGTAATGGTGCATCTTTTCTTTTTAACCCAATTTTTTCTACGTTTGTGTTCTCAGCTCACTATGACGTTAGAAACAAAAATCTGAAGAGATTATTTACAGATGTACATGTAGGCCTGCTAAGATGAAGACATGGGTATTGAAGATCAGCCAAAAGTATTCAACAATTTGATTGCAGTACAGCGAGTCAGTATCAATGTTCATTAATATAATGTTCAGTCTACCCCCTACCCCATCCAACAAAAACAACACCCCAACTGGAACGCATGTTATTGTTAGATTTGTCAGTTTCCTTGTTTGATTCTACTGATGGTACGTCCGATTGTGAAAATGTAAACATGTTGGCCGGGCTCCAAGTGACTGAGTTTAAGGATGTTTCACTTAATGCAGGCATGATATTCAACCATTGAAAAAGTAGCAAGGGCCAAGCTATTAGCCAGCGATACGTCCGGGCGTCTTTTGGACGCCCTATTTTATTTTTGGACGCCCCGAAAAACTGTCGGATGCCCTTGAAGACGCCCTGTTTTTTGTACATAATAAAAAAAAATTACATCCGAATACCTGAAATTGTAAGCAAAACGAACGCAAATCCAAAACTATTACTACCTGCCAGCTGCAGTGAAGGTAATTTTATGCAAGATACAACCAATTTATCTTTAAAATACTGATCGCCCATTCATTGTTTACCGACAAAGGGATCAAATTTAACATCAGACAGTGCCCCCGACTAGTGGGAAGGCTTGAACAACCGCAAAGGCTTTAGAAACTATAGCGGTGAAACGCCACGCAGTAGACAAGTTTACAAAATACATGTACATGTACATGTATGTCGACGTAAAAAGCGTTGTGTATACATACATGTACACTGTATGTACATGTCGTGTACCTACCAGGGTTGTGTGTGATAGATCGGCAGCACTCGAGACACACGTGTTGTAGACTTGATTTCAAGTCTGAGATAAGGGTTATTTTTCTGCATCAGCCACACAAAATCCCCCCGCAGATTGGCTATCACGCGCTCTAACTCGTAGGTTAAAGACGGAGGTTAATCCACAAGAGGGCGCTATTTCAGGCAATGCATGTAGACTAAAAACCACGAGCACAGACTTGGAACCAAGTCTAGGCACGTCATTCCCGCTCTTTTCTGGCTGCCGCAACCTTTCAGTGCATATTAATGTATGCAGAACATCGCACATGCGCAGTGTTTGAGTCAAAACGTGCGTGTCTGTTTGTATACATGTGTGAACCTCCCACCATGAGTATGGGTAATGCAGGTTTAATAAAGAATGCTCACTGCACACCGTAATATTGAAGGACAGTACTTCTTAAATGCTCACCTCCCTCACTATCAAACTATCCCTCGTAGTGCAGTGGTACACTGTAAATGTACATGATGTACATGTACATTGAAATGTTAACGATTGTTACGTATATAATTCGCGGGCTATTTGTAGAATACCGCAACTCGACTCTTGTACGGGGGAAATCAATATGAATAAGTCGTGACCCCGCCCAAACTTTAAAAATAATAATAACACTGCGCGAAATACTACGAATCTTAGGGCTGTACGGTGCTGATTTCATTTTTTTAAACCCTTTAACCGGCCCAGACCCAAAGCATACAGTAAATGCAATAATAGTTCTGTGGTGCTTGCTGAAAATTTACCTTAACAATTTGGACGCCCTGTTTTTCAATCCAGTCAAATTTGGACACCCTATTTTCAAATCCTGGCTAAAAGCTTGGCAAGGGCTGACCTACATATGGTGTAGGCTTTTAGGGAATTTTCCATTCTATTTAATAACAGTCTGATTGATTTTCCAACCTGGGTATAAAAATTGTAAATCAGTTTAAAGTAGGAAGAATATCGTGCCTTTGAAAGAGCAAGGACATTTTCATTTTGGCAAAGGGGCACCTTGGCAAAGACCAGGGGCAACAGAGGTCATGCCCTCTGTGTGACATGCCCTCTGTATGATTCCCATCCCCCTGGCCTACATACTGTACATTAAAGTGAATACTCATCGATGTAAGTTAAGAGTCACTGCCTGTAAGAATGTACCAAATTAGGGGGGTTCGGGGGGTGTGATTCATGGGTTCTCAGATCTTCTTCTAAAAAATCAGAGTGATACAACATCATACCAAACTATCCAAAATTTTAGCTTGCTGACTGTTTCGGTTTGGGCGTAATAAATTATCAAAGTTTCAGCCAAAAAACCCTCGTAAAACGAATAGTACATTCCCAGTAAACGAAAAAACGTGCGCCAAGCTCGTCCCAACCAAAGTAAAACATTTTTTTAAACCTACAGTTGGGCACATAACAGAAGTAAAAAAAAAAATGTTGGGATCTTGTTGGCGCGTCATGTTATGCTGACCTGAACCTTTGACGAACAGCGCCCTCGTGCCATTTTCAAGGCGTCATAACTCGATGCGCCTATAAGATCCCATAACATAAACAAGTTCAGATGAAAGAACTCGCAGCCCTAAAACAAATTTAAGTGCAAAGTGGGTGGGATCTTGTTGGCGCAGATAGATAATTGAGGTCAAAGGTCAAATTTTATCAATTTCTTGCGTTTTCGCACCTCAGTAACCTTGCGCGCCAACATCCAAAAACTTTTTAAATGACAACCAGGTGTAGAAACAGTTTTCCTCTAATGACAAATGAAAAAAGATTCTTGGGATCTCTACAATTTGCTTGTCAAAAGATTTTTTGAAATTTTTCTAAGTATTTGGTTTTTGCTTTTTATGTATTGCTGAGAACCTATATAATCATAAGATGCTGACAATTTAATGGGATCATATTGGCGCGTGTATTTCTTGACGACGCAAAATTGCGCGAAATAGTTACGAAGTAGTTACGTATGACCTTTGACCTTTATTATTTTTACTTCTGTTATGTGCCCAACTGGAGGTTTAAAAAAATGTTTTACTTTGGTTGGGACGAGCTTGGCGCACGTTTTTTCGTTTACTGGGAATGTACTATTCGTTTTACGAGGGTTTTTTGGCTGAAACTTTGATATTTTATTACGCCCAAACCGAAACAGTCAGCAAGCTAAAATTTTGAATATATTAGTTTGGTATGATGTTGTATCACTCTGATTTTTTAGAAGCAGATCTGAGAACCCATGAATCACCACTTGGTACATTCTTACAGGCAGTGACTCTTAAGAATATTCAATCAAGATCGACTTACCAGTCCTTGGTTCCTGTAATAATTATAAATGCTCCGTAGCAGCAGCCACAAAGGCCACAGGTACTCAAAGCGAAACTCCAAAATGAAGTCTAGTAGAAGGACAAACGCCCATATTCCCAAGAACTTCAGGTACAAGAAAGTACTGCAAATAAAAAAAAACCATCAACTTATATTAGTTCAACATTGGTCAACTGCAAACAAACATTTCAAGTAATAAAGCACAATGGAAACTGATTCAGATTGGGTACATAAATCAATTACATGTATGAGTAAAAAGAAAAAGAAAGGAACTTTGAACTAGAGAGCAGGATTTGAACTGCAAACTCTGGATTTACGTGACAGTGCTCTGTCAACTGAGATGTTGGCTGTCTCCCTATTTTGTCAGTATCTATGTTTGGGGGTGCCAGTCAGAAGCCATTCAACCTGTAACTGCAGTGTAGCCAGGGATCACACCCAAGTTTATGATACAACCTTGGAAGTGGCAGTGAAGGGATCACCTTAACTGAATGTGACTTATTCTTCCATTAGGGAAACTGACTGGGTACATTTAAACAAAGTTTTGATTAACAAAGACAATATTACTAGAAGTTTTGAACCAGCAGCCTCTGGATTTACAATCTATGTGCGAGGGCTCAACCAACTGATAAAGTAAGGGCAATGTACATACGTGTACATACTACATACATCTACAATTACAATAATAACTACATTACAATGTTTAACTTGTATATAATGTGTGTATTGTGGTTTTTGGTGGGGTTTTTTATAACACAAATGGAAGCTTTTGTGCACAGCCACAATCATGGTTTCACTTTTTGTTACTAGAGCCCCATTCACACGAGCGCTGCAAACGCGGGTCCCTGGTTATGGGCGCCGGCCGTCTGTCACCTTAACCGCGTGCGATTTTTGAGCGAGCATTCACACGACACGCACACACACGTAAACGTACGTCCCTCGTTTCAGTACTGCAGGGTCAAGGGTCATGCTTGTTTACTGATGTTTCACTGGTACCACGCGCAACGCCAATAAATTGCGCGGTCACACTCAGGATACCAATGATTTTCTCGCGCGTGGCATGCAGTTCCGCATTTTGTATCTGTACAATAAATAATTATTAACCGACCAAGGGATATGAAAAGCAAAATGTAACTGCCAGTGTTGTGACTACACTGGTCGGGGCTGGTCGGCACTAACCAGTTCTAAAAAATCCCGACCGGCTCTCAAGCAATGTTACGACATTGCTGACCGGTACTTTTTGCTACTAAATAAGCTTAAAAACTAAGGAATTCTTCTTACGTAACTGAAAACTATCAAAATCAAAAGTGTTGTTAAATCTTGTCCTCGACGATCGCGATTGATCAATTCTTGTTGTGTCATTTTTATTTCAAGTTGACTGTTTGATGCAGCGATGTTTCCCCTTTTCCATGTTAGCGTCTGATTGCTGCCGCATCCTTTGAGTAAAGCATTAGAAAAACCCAGGAACCAGACGATAGTAGAACGTATAGCTCTACGTTACGCATCAGTACACGTAGCCAAGACTTCCTCCTTTTGATGCATGTGTTTTATTTTTTATCTAACTCACCAAGTTGTGAGCACACATGTCGTTCGTTCACGCGGCGGTGTTATTTTTCTTGTCGCTATTGTACGACAGAAACGACGCTCATTAGAACCCTCGCTTCACGCCGTTCCGCCATACCAGTTGTTCACAAATCGTTCTCCACCGTTTCTTCATTATTGTTGTCACATTTATGTGTTCACGAGGGAGATATAGACAAGAAAATTATTTTCTTACGGAAGTATGAAGAAAGAAAGCGCACATCTCCGAGCAGTGCACAATCCAATAATTTTTTTTTTTTTAGTCTGGACCGTACGTGCGTAACTGCGCAAACCACATTGACTTCTACTGGGTACTTGACTCACTGCACATTAGACTTGTTAAAAGTCCATCAATTTTCAAAGGTTTCTGCATTCAGCGCTCGCACACCAAATGTATCACGATCTTCTGTCCCCATTTTTCTCACTGGATTTACACGGGTCGACTTTTTGGTTTAAAAACAAAGAATTTCCGGCAAAAACAGGAGGAATCACATCCCTGGATCATTCTATGTTTTCTTAATACTAACTTACCTTATTAAGTTGCAAGAATTTTACACAACTTACATTTAATAAATAACAAATACCTACTTTATTTGATTAAATTTGACACTCATCTCATTTCACTTGTCAGCTCCAGATATATGAAGGATTTTAGAATTGTGAGGTATAAGCAGGCTGGGTATAAAAACTTGATATATGGCTCAACATGTGTACTTCTAATTCAGCAAAATACATTGTATGTTGTTAGTGTCTAGAACCCATAAAATATGTATTTTTAAGGGTGTAAAATGTAAACATTTTCGGGGCCACCCCCTTTGGACCCCTGATGAACGCCTCGCGCAAGCGCTCGGTACCTCGCATAGCTCGCTCCTCTGTGAAAATTAACCGGCTCTTAAAAACTTCTGGTCACAACACTGGTAACTGCGTCATTATTGGAGTTCGATATTCCATTTGTCATGTTTGTAACTTACAGCTGATAGTTGTCAGAATCAGGAGTGCTGTCTTCACGAACATTCTGCTACAAATTCTACACCGAGATTGCATCGTTTTCCGGTCACGCATCGCACGCCTTTTGTAGCTTCTTCGAAGTTCTTCCCATTGAATCTACGTCTTTTATTTTTGACCTCGTTTATCACTCATTAAACCAGACCTTCGTTTATAGAAATACAATAAGGAGCTCTTTTAATCGCTCTCCTGAGAATACTCAGGAGCTCAATTTGAGCTCCTCAAATCACTCTTCTTAGATTGTCCAGGAGCTCATTTTGTAACAGCATATTATATTCAGTTTATGATTACTAAAATATACAATAATTTTGTCAAGAAAATAGATAAAAAACAAAGGATAACTCTAAAAGCAGCCCACAATTAATGACAGTTTTCACCTACTACGTAACTTCCTATAATCCCTCAATGAGTCGATGAGTCGATGCATTCGTGAGTTGAATCATGCCCTACTTCACGCACGTTATGACGATGTGACTGTGTTTACATGAAGTCAACGTGTGTGTGATGTACACACATTATTTTGTGCATAAAATCGCCCCATAGTCCTTTGCGCATATCGCACGCGACATTTTTTAACCGCTGGCCAAATTTCCGTGATAACTTATGGGCGACATTAAATCCTAGGCGCTCGGCCACAGAGGTGCACACGTGCATTCTGCGATCCCGAAAATAAGTGTCAAGGGGTAGGGAGAATTTGACCACAATCGCACTGTGCGCAACATGTTTTTGTTACAAAATTCTCAATACTAGTGACAAGCAAAGTATTCCTACATCACAGTCGTCTTGCTAGAGTCCAGTCGTCATGAGTTATGTTCAAATGGGCCAGTGCGTTGTGTACATGGAGGCAACAGCGTTTCGTGTTTTTCACGGGCGTAAAAAATAAACCCAAAACAAAAAACGTTTGCTTATGTGTGGGCTGTGCCAACGTTTACATAACCAATGTTATTTATCTGCCTTGTTACGGTAGAATTATCAATAAAATATACCATAATGATCGAGGAGCGCTGTCGATCGCGCACGTGAAGACTGACCCAGGAGCGCGGTAAGTACCACCAAAATCAATTCTTCGGAAGTCGCCATCTTGTAGGTGAATCACCATGGTCACGCTCAACACCGGGCTGATGACGTGCTCTGCGCATGCGAATTTCTTCAATCAACGCAGCGGTCCCGTGTTATGATCGCAGGCATCGGTTCAGACGACGGCTCCCCGTGATTATAACATCGATGCGATTTTTTGGAGGAGGTCTCGATCTGTGTTATGAACAACACGGGACCCAGGTAATTTTGTA
This sequence comes from Leptasterias polaris, assembly GCA_037783415.1. Taxonomy (NCBI): domain Eukaryota; kingdom Metazoa; phylum Echinodermata; class Asteroidea; order Forcipulatida; family Asteriidae; genus Leptasterias; species Leptasterias polaris. The sequence goes on from JAZGTN010000019.1 coordinate 605,459, forward strand.
ACATGGATAGCATTCACACGACGTGGATTTGCGATTTCATAACATCGATGTTATGAAATCGCACGGGACCCTCGTTTGCAGCGCTCGTGTGAATGGGGCTAAAGACACCAAATGAACAACATACTGTATAAATATTGAGTAACTCTTTACAGATCTTGTATTTGACAAACTCAAGCACTTTTTATTCATCATTGACACAGCGATTGCTAATTGATATATAAATAACATTGAGATAACTGGTACCAGTGGTTTTCAAACTGTTGTTCATAAAATGGACACGGAAAAAATGTGTACCCATAATCGTGGCTGTGCACTTTTGCATTTAAGGATGAAAGTGAACAAACTTAACATTGCCAAGTGGTATGGCTTTTTACTTTTAGTGATAGGGGAAGTAATAATGGGGATGTAACAGAATGAACTTGGAATGGAATTTGCATGAGGACTAACATGACTAAACTAAAGAGAGCAAGAGGCTTATTGAACCACGGTTGACCCATTCTGTTTTCCTGTCTGGTACACTTTGACTCAAAGTAACCCTTGAAGTAAACACATCATCTTACAGGGAAATAAAATATTGCCAGTATATAGATGCCACTTTTTGTTTCAAGTACACACTAATGCAGTTTGAACACAGAGCTCTTGGTGTTGCAGGCCTGCTACTTCATTGAGTAAGTGTATGAGCAATTAACAATACAGAGAGCCCTCTACACATTACCCAGGAGAGGACCTTTCCCCAAAAATGATTGGCTAAAAACAATCAGACGCAAATAACAAGAAGAAGCACACTAAATATTTGCATGGAGGTATGAAACTTGACTAAACTGGCAGACCATGGGAAGACAGTAACCGTACATTAATCAGTGAAACGGAAGAATAGTAAAACATTAGGAGTGTCAATGACAAACAAATACAATAAACATCCATTGATTGGTAACATTGATGTGTACATTGCACAGTCAAACCACAGTTCCCATCTGCAGTGTACATGTCCACTGAGTAGCAATGATACATGATCTACATACTACTAAACCTGTGCATCTTGAGATAACGGTAACATCTTAACTTAATATCCAATGTGCACAAACAGCTGCAGTCTGCTTCAATGCCAATTGCCATGGTATGCTGAGAACATTACATGAATGTGATGACATTGGAAGACTCAATGTAATTAATATTGATTAATATAACTAACTAATTGCTTTAACAAAGACCAATTGACAATGTAGAAATTCAATAAAGAAAAGAACTACATGTATAGGGAGAACTGGCTACATGTATGTCATGTACACATGTACCAACCATGGTCACAAATCCCTATCATGTAAATTTGATACCAATGTTCACATGGAAAATGTTTTCTGTATAAACTACAAGTGACCAGTGTAATATGGTAATATATATTTTGTTTAATAAACACAAATATAAATTACTAAAATGTATTCAAGTTTACTTTTAATAATGCTTGAATTATGGAGATCAGCAATAAAAATAAGTCTTTAAAAATGTGATATTGTTGTACAGTGTGTGTGTTTGGACAGAAATATTAACAGAAAATTATCATATTCATAATAAATTGAGATGGCCTAACCCGAAAACCTATTTTTCATGTCTATAATTGATGAAATCAAATCCTTTTGAATCTCAAAACCTATTCAGACGCGTAGTTGGCTCCAAGCACTCAATGTCCTTCCTCTTGTTTATTCACCGCGTAGATGGCGACACTATCAACCTAGAGGCAACCCTTTATCACACTATAGTTTGAGTTGTGTTGCCGCTTTCTATAGCCATTGACGTAACTCAGTTAGATTTGCCTTGCATGCAACCTTTCTAAAGGACTTTTAAATTATTGTTCAGTAGAGGTCTGCAACAATAGGCAAATATATTCGCCTCACATCCTGATCTTGGCTGGCCAAGTTAACCATGCCCAAAGATAATCTAGCTATACAAACATAACAGTACTTGTACAATGTACTGATAATTTCTGATCACTGATTGCAAATTAAAGAGCAACACCAGCAAATCTGACATGTTCTTTGTAATACATGTAAACAATGCATGAATTGTTCTCAATGCAATTAATCAGTTACTAGTCAAGAGTACTGTTGCAAAGTATACACAGACATTTTTTAAACCCTTTCAAAAATGGAATAATAATTTTTGCTTAGGTTTTCTCTTTCATTTCTGTTTATTGCTATTATTTTTTTTAAATGTACATTGTACATGAACAAGGAAACTACTTCATGTAATAGAATGACAGATAACGATACAAAAGATTCAATGAAACCACTGTTTATTTCAAGAATAATGCATTATAAATTTATAGATTGTCTAATGATCACTACATGCAGCTGAACCAGAAGCCACACTTGCTTTTTCCCTTGCTCCGTTCAGGCTATAAAAAAAATTGTTTCCTTACATGCCATTTTGAAACAGGGTCAGTAGGCCGGGATTTTGTTGTTGTGAGTTTTGTTTTATTCTGACAAATGTAAAAATGCCCTACTTACAAGTACGTGATTCAATTCAACCAAAACAAAAAACAAGTGACAAAAATACTGCCTTAGTTACAATGAAGATACTATGACTAGTGGAAACATTTCCCACCATTTTCATTTAAATAGTGAGCAAATTAGATCAGGCATGCAACTCTTCAGCCGAAAAAACCCCGGAAAATTACCGATCAACGATGTCTTTCCTAGTGAACGCCATCGTTATTTTTCGAGCAAACACCTATCGATTGCGTGGTTCACTTGCACTCTTACAGCGTCTGGTTTCCGCCGCATCCCCTTATACAAATAGCAATAAAAACACTACGGAGCCAGACTGTGCAAAAAAAAGTGTAGAAGGTATGCTGTACGAGGAGAACTTGTGTCTGTGTCTGGACTGTGTAATGCTTTTGTATGTGTAAACTTCCGCGGAGCCAGACTTTAAGAATCCTGAACCTTTATTTCTTTTCAATAAGCAATGTTTCCTTCAGCGTGATTTTTTTTTTTTCCATGCAGCGTGATTTCTTTTTAGGCGGATTTTTTCGTAACGGCGGTATTCTATTTTATAAAAAGCGGAAATCCGCCGATCCGCGGAAGAGTTGCATGCCTGTTAGATGTCTATGCACAGGCTCCTCCAAAATCAGCAAATGCCTTCTTTTTTGTTTCTACAAAGATCACAAAAATCACACAGGCTGGTCAAAATGCCGACTGAAAAAATATACTGCTACACATGTACATGTAGCTGGAAAGCCAAAGGGGGCTGGTCAGAGAAAAACAACATAGGGGAGGCTGAATTCTTAACTGTTTCCTGTTGTAGGAACATATTTGAGATTATGTGACCTTTCACATGGGTCAATGATGGTCAAGGTGATCAAAGGTTACATCCTATGTGGAGCTAGGGGTGGGCAACACATCACATTAGACATTGCACATTATATGCATGGAATGGCTTCACCCTTCAATTTTGCATACTACATGTACTAGCAAAATATTTAAACTGAGTTGTGCACTCTTTAACCAGTTCGGTGCGCAGGACGAGTTAACTCGCGAGATAAAACCGTTACCGACACTAGGAGGACGAGTTAACTCGCCAAATTTACATATGAATCGCCGTTACCCTCAGCGTGCGTATTGTGTATGGGATTCAGTGTATTTGCATACCGGGGTACCAGGCTATCTCTAGTGTAATTTACTAGCAGTTGGTGGCGCTATTGAACTTTTGTGGACACAAACCAGCCGAGATAAACACAACGATCGCGATGACATGTTGACAAAATCAAGATGGCGGCCTCCAGGAAAAAACGCGTATTCAATGACACAGAGATTATCGGCTTTTGTGTGTCGTCAGGCTCTTCAAATTCATCAGATTCATCCAGTTCCAAGGCAAGTTCAAGTAACACTTTGGATTCCAACTATAAAAATAATAGTGAAAACAGCAAGGACTCGGAAGTAGCATGGTTAGCGCAGTTAGTTCTGACTTTCATACGAAGAAGAATTACTAACTTTTGACCCTAACTGATAACAGTCTTTTGATGAATATTTCTGTGGGATGCATCTCTGGAGATGGTGAGATGCGAGTATAACAAAAAGAGAGTTGTAATTAAAGGTGTTTTCCCCTACTGTGACATTTTTGTCAAATCACAAGAGCTTTTTATTTCAGAAAATTGTCAAAAAGAATAAAATTATGACAGCACTTGCAATTTTTCTTTTTTTCAACAAAATTCACAAATTAATACCGCGTGGGGGGTTTATTCGGTGAAAATTAATCCCGCACCGAACTGGTTAAGCAGCAACCATTACATTTTGTGAAGCATTTTGTGATGCTATACTAAAATAAATCATTCATTGCCAACATTAACATCAGCCAATAATAAGCAGACAGGCAGACAGGAAACAAAGACCACAGAACATACATCTCTTGCCCTGATCTGAGGTCATGATGCCCCCTTTATACCCACTGACTTTCCAGCGGGGAATTCCCCCTTTTCAAATTGACAACTCCTTGTTTACTTGTAGCTGTACATACATGTAGTTTTCTCAATGTTTTATTTATTGTTTTAGTACAATTGTCTGTTTTAATTATTTTGCTGTTATAAACTGTTTTTCAAGGCATATTTTTGCCTCCTCTCTAATATTTTCCGTAAGATACTAATTTGCATATTAGTGGAAATCAATACTGAATTGAATTGAAATGTCTCTTTAAAGACAACATTAAAGGCCTCCACTAAGAGTGAGCTACATGTAGACTCTAGAGTGAAACAATTCATTTTGATCTTCATTTAAAATGAACAAAACATCATTATATTTTGTGTTTTGTCACGGGTTTTCTTGTCATAAAACAAACACCACACTCTTTTTGACTGCACCTTTATCACATTCCCCCAGTTTAAAAAGGGAGCTTTTTAATCACTAACAATTATTTTGGCAGTCCCTTAATAATAATCAGCAGAAATGATTATAACACCTCTTATCAAATCCAACCTTGACCAATATTTCCTGACATTTATTGCATTTCATTTTAAAACAAGGTCGTTTTTCTAAAGAGTATTGAATTTAATATTTTTAGCTGTGCAGAAGTTTCCACTGCTACCACATTTTATAAACAGTGTTTCTCCACAGTAATCCACTGACCAAATTATGAAAACAGATAAGGACCAGTCTAAAATAACTCCAAGTGGTCCAGCCGGCTAGTTCAGTGTTTAATATGGAAGATGGACCAGTGAAAACGCTTGGGAACCAGTGAATGGATGAGCTAAATGTTCCTGCTGACTAGTCACTGAAACAGTTAAAGGGACACATTGCCTTCGGATTGGGTGCTACATGTATGTATGGGCTTTTTAAAAAAAGCATTTGATATTAAAGGGACACATTGCCTTGGATCGGGCGAGTTGGTAACCGTTTGTTATAAAATGCATATGGTTAGACCGTGTAGTTCACAAAGTAAAAGTAAAACTACGCAATTTCGAGGCATATTTGTGTGGATCATTGTATTCTACTTTTAAAACATCTTTCTAACCATATATGCATTTTATAACGGTTACAAACGCTTTTTATAGACCAACTCGCCCGATCCAAGGCAATGTGTCCCTTTAATTGAATATGGTTGGAAAGATGTTTAAAAGTAGAATGTAAATAATAATCCACGCAAAAATGCCTAGAAGTTGTGTGGTTTTCCTTTTACTTTGTAAACTAATACAGTCCGCCATTTTGTTGAACCAAATTCTTGACTCCACAAAAGGAAATCATAATGGAAACAGGAAAACCACACAGTTTTGAAGAATATTTGTGTAAATAATTACATGCTACTTGTAAAACATTTTTCAACCATATTCATTTCATAAAAAATGTGTTTATAGCCCAAAGCAACCCCATTGGGAGGCAAGGTATCCCCTTTTGAAGGACAAACTCTGCTAAAGATGGTGATATTTAGCAGGGATTCAACCGTTGTCCTTGGTTTGTTGGCCAAACTAACACATGTACACAACATGTATAATTGCTGTTTCAATCTGTAATTTGTCACTGGCCAATTATCAAAAACACACGTACACATGTAAATGGCAAACTCTCGAATCTAGACGTCAAAGAATAACTGTCCAATTTACCACTAAATGTTTACTTGGACTTGTTGACTGTCACACTGTCAACTCACATACTTCTGTCAATACCCGCCACATGGACACACTCACTTTCAATCATATCTATGCGAGGACGCAAAGCCTTAAGAACACATCTATTCATTCTTTTCCTCGTATTTGGAGTAGTCTGCCTACAAATGTTAAGAACGCCCTAATTCTAGATTCATTTAAATGTTTTAATAAGTACTTATGTAACCATTTCAATGATATTTAGATGTACTTTATTTGCTAATTTTGCATTTACACCTGATATGCTTATTTGTTGTTTTTGTACCTACTTGCTGGAGGTTTACATTGCTTCATTGATTGTCTGTTAGTGTCATTTATTTGGTTGTTTGTTCAATTCCTATTTTGTTGTCAGTACCTGTTTTCACTTTTTGCCTGTCTAATTAACTGGTTCATTGATTGTTTTCCAGTTTTTATATGTCTGTCTGTGTGACTGCTTGTCTGGATGTGTTTTGCTCCTACAATCTGTTTGTTTTATATGGTTGGCTCGGTGTTGCAAGCATGATCATGTTTCTATAGCTCACACATTATTGTTGCAATTTTTTTTTTTTTTTTTCCGTCTATCTATATTTTTTTTTAACTTAATATTTTCCATCCCCCAACTCAAATCTTCCTTCTTCACAGTGTTGTCTGTTTAATGTGTAAACTGAGTTCTTGTCAGCCTGAATGTTAAATAGACTGATTGACTTGCCAAGGTAATGTTTATTCTTACATATATTATATATATATATATATATATTAGCCTTTTAGTTTTTGCAGATTTTTAGTTTTTATTCAATAAGTGTTCCATCTTATTCTTAAGATTGGATTAATAGGCTCTCGAGTCATAGTGATTAGGTTCGCTTTTATTAATCCTGGCCATCTTAGAATGATTTGTTTGTTTAGGGATGTTTCTGTCTGGCCTTTACGATTAATGTTCCCTTTAACATTCAATTGCTCAATTGCTGCTTTATTATAATGTTACTTGGACTTTTTAATCTTTAAATTCATTCATTAATTTCAGTCTGTACATTTAGACATCCTAATACCGTTCCTATTCTACATTGAATTATCCGTTCACTCTCATGTATGTCTGTTTGATTGTTGCATATTATTTGGCCGAATAAATAATAATAATAATAATAATAAATGTTTCCCTTCAAAATTAAATGTATGAGGTTCCAAGTTCATGTTATCCGCTGTTAAAAAGTACAACAATTAGCTGAGCACAAAACAATCATGCTTACCAGAAAAAGGTTACCAGCCAAAATATCATGACCATACGAACTATTTGCAACTAACTTCCTGCTTTGTTTCGCTTAGCAGAAAATTGTTGAGCGCTATTGTCACAAAGCAGTCACAAAGCAGCCACTAGCAGTCGGTGGTTTACAGTACATGTACATGTATTCATGATGTAAAAGTACTTGTAGTCACTAGTCAAGTTTCCAGAAAATGTTCACTAGAATACTCTAAGCTCAGAACTTTCACAGTTGACCATAAATAATTTTAACAAGATTCACAATTTTTTTATTGGGTTTAAAGTAGGCAAGTTTGAGAATGCAAGCCAGTTAATACTTTGTTCTTGCATGAACATAGAAAATACATTGTAAGGCAGGGCAAGGCATTTCTTCTTGGTAAAGCCTGATGGCCTTTATGAGGAAAATGTTATGTCAAGGGGAACAACTAACAGCAACGAGTCTGACAGGCTAAGATGCTTAGAGTGAGTTACACTGTAGACCTGTTTGCTATACACACAACCCATATTCATGCTAAAACTCAAAAATTAAACCCTTTTGAGCAAGCTATTTACATGTAATTGAATATTCATATTTATAATATATGCAAACATATTCCTACTCCTAAAAACAGGAAGTGACTGAAAGTAAACAAGCATGAACAAAAATCACAAAACTTGAAACAATTGATTAAATAAATTATTTCCACACAAACCTTAGGCTGGAAAGTTTGAGTAAATGCCAAACATAAATTAAATACTTTAGTTTTAGGACTTGCCTCCGAGACTGTCAAATTGATATTTTTATGACCAGCAAACACCCCACCAGTGCAATGTGCCTTGGCTAGACACACGCTTGCTTGTCTCTACACCCACTGTGCATGCTGTAGAGTCTAACTCTAGAGAAGAGTGTAGTGTTTAGCTATGTTATAGTAAATTTCTTTTTATCAAATATATTAAAATTTCTTTTTATCAAATATATTAATATTTTACATCAAATTAAAGGTCTCCTCAGGAGAAATTTAATGGTGCAAACCCCACTGTCATGGGTGCTTTCGTTTAACGAGTTATGCCTTCCAAAAGACAACAAACACGCGGCACTCTTCTGGCCGCCGACTGAGGTAAAAAGATTGTTAAACTAAGACCACCCACACTACTCAAGCTTATCAGCCCTATCCCTAACGCGCACTCAAAGGTTCAAAAATGAGATTTTACCGAGTACTTGGTTTAATTAAAACCTCCGTAAATTGCATGCGCGACCTCGCGCTGGAACAAAACCCAACTTTTCATACTCAAAAATGGACAAAGATTAAACTGATATAGGTTTGACAGCATACCCCACCGTCGCTGAATGTATACATTCCTTTAAAATAGGAAATTTAGTCAAAATTTGGCCCAAAATGGTAAAAAAATACATAAAAACATTATTTCTTCACCGATTGAGACGGGGGAAAAAGCACCGTAAACTTCCTAATCCTCTTTCTATTAATAGATGGCGTTATTTTGGGGGTAGAAGTCAAGAGAGGGTGGTATTAATTAAAAAACGGTGACCAAATTTTTCTATCAAAAAAGTTCAAAAATGGCTGCGCTCGCGGTAGTCGCGTCGGTGACCATGCTCTGAATCTTTTTGATGCTTGAAAAAGTGAGGTAAATTTGTGCCTTTTTTCAAAAGGATTATGAAAGAAGAGTTTTATTGACCTACAGGAGTAATTTGAAGCTCAGACAGCATGTTAGGTCGAAGTAACATTAATTTGAAAAACCTCTTTTTTGTGTGCGGCCAGAATAGGAAATGTCAATATCGCGCGACCTATAATATAATATAAACATAGCGGTTTCTGTTACTTGCTTGCAGTGTTTCTGTTTGTCAACATTGAAAACGCAATAATGTAGCCTTTCCCAATTTAAATCCAAGGAATACACAATTGATGTCCACAAATAAATATTTTATACATCATAATTTATATGTTAACATTTTAAATAGTAATCATCGCTCAGTGAGTATGTTCAAATTTTTTACATGGCGACCAATCTGTGCATTTACTAATGATGTGCACTGTGCACTATGCACACAGACATCCTTCATTATTTTTTGTACCACTCTCGTATTTTCAATCAAAAATCTCACCTGCCGTAGATGCCTTCTGCGATCTTGTTTCGTTTCAGAGGGCGTCTTAGCTTACCACATTCGGCATTTCTCCTCTTCATATTCCTTAGTTCGGCGAACTTATGTTAGAATTTCGGCAAAATATTACACGGTGACTTTCTCAGTAGCTAAAAATGTCCGCTTTCTTTACTGAATTTTACTCCTGTTGCATTTTTCGTCATGTAGTTGGTGATGTCCGTGTATCGTTATTGTCGGTAACTGCGCATGCGTAATGACACTTGCCACAATCTCTGTCTGTACGTTCCGAAAGGCAAAGAGAACAGAAATATCATTCACAAAAAGGTCTTGTATTTCTCTAAGGTATTTTTTAGACGATATGTTGTTGCTCCTTGCTCGAAACAAACTTCAGTTGCAAACAAACAATAAACATTACAGATTTAACGTCATTTACTTACATTTAGTTATTTTGTATCCGTAACACTAAAACTCAGCAAATTGCAGTTTTTTTCAAAAATTCTGTCCTTGGTTTTATTGTCAAACTAAGCTAGACCACCAAAAAATTGCTAATTTTTCATGATAGACCCGATACTAATTCAGGTGGTTGAACAAAGGAATTTTTTTTTTGAGTAACAGTACTGTCTAGCTTTATCTCCACGGGGTAACTAAATTATTTTATGCAACTCACCAAAAATAATAAATGATTGAACTCTTTTGTGAACTAATTAAATAGTTTCTGTTAAAAACCTAAGTAATGAATTTTCGTCGAGGGCGCTAGTGTTCAACGAGACCGTTAAAAAACCAAGTAATGAATTTTTGTCGAGGGCGGCGCACCCCTCTAAATAGTCTCCCATAGGAACCAATGCTGAATGATAAATATTCAAAAATACTCAAAAAATCTGTCAGCCTCTTGAAAACCAATCAGACACATTTCCGGACAACTAAACTTAAGAATTCTTTTCAATTTTTGGCAGGTCAGCCGTTTGGAAGAAAAAAACACGAAAATATGTTTTTTTTCAAAACCTACTTGCTGCCAGTTTTCGTGAAGCACTTCTCCACTTCCCCGGTCAAATAGGGCCAACTTTAACGCCTAAATTTATCAAGTCTCCTCAAAAGTTGAAGCACAGAACCCCCCAGGTTGTGATAGATTCTTATATTTACACAATCTATTAATTGCATGACCCCCAAAACATTATAATTAAAAATAAGTTGTGGGGTTTACAAATTACTTGGCGCATGAATTCTGGCTTATTTAGTGTGGTACACCCAGATCAGATGGTTAAAAAACTAAGTAATGAATTTTTCGTCGAGGGCACTGTTCAAGGCGTGAAAACAAACATGCGTCGTCTGCTTTATTTTTGTGTCAGGCATTGTAAAGATAGTTTTAAAAAAAATATATATAGTAATAATTAATTAAATACCACCACAAAATATAACAAACATAATCCAACCATTATTATTGTACCATACGCATGTTCCCTGTTTAAAGATTTATTTAAAATATATATTAACCTGAAACAGTTATAATTAGTTAGTCAACATGATCTGTTCAATTTTATGTGCTTCATTTTAATTTAACTTCGCTTGATTGAACAACTATTTATTTTATTTAACAAATCAGGATTGTTTCTGTCGACAAAACTGACCAGTTCATAAAGCATCTGACTTTTTATTCAAATTAAAGTACCACAGCAAATAGACTTTAAATATCCTTAGACAAAATGCCTTGCTTTGGAACTGTCAAGAATACAAAATAAAAAATAAAAATTAAAACAACTTTTAACAACCCCTGAAACAGTAAATTTTGTAGAGGTTAGTTCTGTTATCTGACAACTGGAGTATTCAGATGAGTAGAGGACTGTTCTTTTAGAATGAAAATAACATACTCTGACTATCAAGTAAAAACTGCAAAAGAAAACCATTACTCACTGTGCTACAATGAAAACTTTATTTTATTACAAATTGAATTACTTAAACAAAAAGTAGTAATAATTAGCAAATATCATAGCCTTGATTTTCAAAACAAAATATGAAACAAAGATTACAAAGACGGTGCTTATAAATAGATTAGTTTTCCTTAAAATTAAAGAAGTTGTATAATGATGATCTTGTCACATATTAAAAACTTTTACTCACTCAATAATGATAATCTCCAACTTTAAGTCAAGAAACACAATTATTTCTGTCAACAGTTAGGCTTTTGGCGAATGTTCAAGTTTTTTTAGCCTGTGTTTTTCAGCTGTTGTTTAGTGGATAACAAATGAGCAAATTAGGACATCAGCTTGCTCTCTATTACTTTTACAGTTAAACTTTCTATCATTATCATCACAGGTGATATTTCTTCTGCTGAATTACAGGTGATATTTCCTTTACTGACGACTTCTTATATCATTTTGAAAAGAGCTGACAAAAGTTTTTGCTTTGATGAAACTGGTTAGCACACCAACATCTCACAAATTACGCTTGCCTGCAGATTCATTTACGCCTTGTAACTGAAATAAGAAAATGTTATGTTATAAATATGATCAAATAATCAATGCAACCCTCCACATTATTGATTTCAAAACTTTAGCACCATATGGATGATCAGTTTTTTAAACATGTTTTAGCTCTTTATATGGGATTGGATAATGGTTTGATGAGATTGTGCCTATTCTCTACCCCCCCCCCCCCCCCCGATAATAACAAAGGTCAACATGGAGGGATTGTCTTGAGCCTCTCTCCAGCTCCAGATCACCACTGATAAGCGGAACCATCTTAATATCAGAAGGTGTCGGTACATATTGAAAATTGTGACAAAATTCTTATTCAAATATTACAATGTTTTGATAAATTTACAAAGTTTTATTGTGATTCATACCTGATAGATTTATGCAGTGTTCGAGTACCCTTTTGCCCCCTTGGACTGGAACTTCAGCCTTGTGTTGCGGTGGTCACTCTTCCAACTGTGCATTGTAAACAAAAATGATAAAATAAAACATTGAAAGTTAGTACATATAATGTTGACGAATGCCAGTCTTCGCCCCTCCAGCAAATCTGAATCTGAATCCAAAAAAGGTATTTTTCTAGCAAAGTCCCTCGCCCCAACACAGTAGCCCCTGACTCATTTTTGATGCAGCACTTGTGTAGTGTATCCTTCATTCCTGCCCCAAGTTTATGGTTATATGTTGCCACTGTTGATAGAAGAATGAGCTAAATTTGTCAATTCTTTTTATTTGTAACCGAGGATTTTAAATGGCTGCCACGGAAAAAGTTATCTTGAACATGCACACTTGCTGCAGCGCCAGTAAACCAGTGTGCCGTTAAACAGTCGTTGATTTACAACCGCCACTGATAAACACATCAGAGAACCAACTGAGATGGTAGGGCACCAGTGACAGCCAAAAAAGGGAATGGCAGACTTGTTGACATCGTTTCTTCGATGAGGATTAAAAATCATCGATTTGGAGCACAACAAATGTTGCATCTTTCACATATTAAGAATCCAGTAGGCGATTTCAAGCTATTTGTTTGGTCTTTTTGTCAATTTGGGGCATTTTATGTGGCTGGGTGCTGGGAAAATCAAAGCATATCGCCCCATCACATCAGGGTCAGAGTCATCAGGAGTATAGTTGCGATAATCGTAACACTCCATCCTCCCGACGGTCGGAGACCGGAGGGTTACGAGACAACAAGCACAAGATTCGACCATAAGTGCAATTTCGACCAAAGTTGACAGACTAGTCACCAAATTTGCCAAATTTTTACCATTTTCGAAAATCATGACACAAATTCTAAGAACACAGATTTGATCATCAATGTCTAATGAATCCATTCATAACACTCAAAACATCATTGACAAAATATTCTGAAGAAAAAAAGACAAAAACTTATCGGAGACTGACCAACGTTTATACAAACATGTAGTAACATCACGACCAATCAGCGTAAAACCAAACGCCGCTTGCAGACTCAACGCTACAAGCTGAGTGCAATTCATTTATGTGCACAATCACAGGTTATATATTAATAAAACAATTTACAGATTGAGCGCGCATTCTGATATGCTTATAAATACATAACTCTGTTTGCCGATCCCGAAAACAAGTGGCGCAACCTGCAGATTGTGCAAATCCGTTAAATACATTAACTGCGCGCATAAAGACATAAGCCACGCCTATGGTTTAAGCCGATTGGTCGAGAAATTACGCTGATTGGTCGAGAAGTTGCATGGTAATGAAGTGCGGGTTTTAAAACCTCAACCATCGTCTGTCTACACTTCACGAGCTTTGCTCAGTCTCCGGTAAGTTTTGGGGTTTTGATGATTTGAGTGTTATGATTGGATTCATTAGACATTGATGATCAAATCTGAAATACAAATTTCGGAATGGAACTTGGAAGGGCAAAGGGGAGCTTGGCTTTATTCTGGGTTGTTCTAAAACCCCCTCGACCCACGACCCCTCGACCCCTCGATGTCCGCCCCATATTCGAAACGTGTCCCAAATCCGAATTCATAAGACTTTACGGCCGAGTAAAAATTAAGTCCCCGATTTAGAATTCACAGCATGCAATCCGAAGCTAGCTAGCAGGCGACGCGACTTCCGACGGCCACTTTTTGCCTTTGTATTAATTATTTAACTTAATATGAAGTATTTTCAAAGAAAATCTACCTGTAAATTAAAGATAACCAGCTCGTTTTCTGTCAAACGGAAAGCCCAACTACTCTCTATAATGTGATCAGCAATTAGCCCATGTGCTCACAACTTGGTGAGTTAGATAAAAATAAAACACATGCGTCAAAAGGAGGAAGTCTGGCTACGTGATATACTACATGTACAACAGACTCGATGCATAATGTAGAGGTGCACAGCCACAATCATGGTTTCACTTTTTGTTACAAAGACACCAAATGAACAACATATAAATATTGAGTAACTCTTTGCAGATCTTGTATTTGACAAACTCAAGCACTTTTTATTCATCATTGACACAGCGATTGCTAATTGATATCCTCCCCTGTCCGGTTTTCGATGTAGTATGCCTTTTTCTTTGAATTGAAAAAAAATAAAAATATTCCATAATCAACTGATGCCCTAATTACCTTCCTTTGTTTATAAGAAATATGCAAACATATATTAAAACGTGATGGACATTGAAACTTTCACACCACGCACCGATCTTCGATGACTTCAATAGCGTCCCATTTGTTTTGAGTTTGACCTGTTTTCGATGCAAACAGGAAAGTATGGTGTCCGGGTGAAGCCATACGTGGAAGAAACATCTGCAGTGACTACAAGTGTTCTTTGAGACTTAGTGTATGACTCTATAGCCAGCAGTTTTCTTGATTTTATTCAACATATTTTTTATTTAGTTTTAAAAATAACCATCGTATTTTTCAAAAACTTAAAAAAAAAAAAAAAAAAATGTAAATCATTCTTGGCTTTCAAATCTTATTTTTATTTAGTTTTGTGTCTTTTTATGTTTCTTAACATTTATAATAAAGCATATAAATAAACAGTGATAATCGAATCACAAAGCTGATGTTTAAATTTTAATATTAATAACAAAAATGATAGTGTTACACAAAAAAATTATCCAGACTATTAGAAAATGATATAAGGCACGTGGCTTCTTTAAGCCTCTGTATTTTTTTCCCCAGAATGCTCAGCAGAATGTTCAGTCACATGATTTGATCATCGTGAATTGTGAATTGAAAAAGTGTTTGATGAAACTTTTTCGGTGGGGAAAATTTTTTTTATGGCCCCGACAGTATGACATATTTTTGTACCTTGTAGAAAAGCCTAAAATACCACAACTTTTTGCATTTACAAGTGCAACTAACCAGTGGAGCCTTACATGTTTCTAAGTTTTGGTCAAAGGAGAGGAGACTCTTTGCTTGGCAAGTCAAACCACAAAAATTGTATCTAGGGACTGTTTACATCGCGCGCAGAGAGGTCAAAGGTTTGCCTCGATTTCAGGGACCCCCTGAATACAGGGCGTCCTACGATATATAAATAACATTGAGATAACTGCTACCAGTGGTTTTCAAACTGTTGTTCATAAAATGGACACGGGAAAAATGTGTACCCATGATCGTGGCTTTGCACAGAGCTATACGTTCTACTATAGTCTGGCTCCTAGGTTTTTCTAATGCTGTACTTATGCACGTATCAATTGTAGTCCCGGCCCTGGGGGACCCGGGACTTTGGCAGAGGTAGCCGGGACATAGACGGGGATGTGCAAAGAACTGTACCCCGCTAGCCGGGACAATAGCGGGGTCTTTGCCGAGGTTGTACAAATTGTTTCCCCGCCCTACTGGGACAATAGCGGGGTCTTTGCCGAGGTTGTACAATTTGTTTCCCCGCCCTACCTGGAAAATAGCGGGGACTTTGCCGAGGTTGTACCATTTGTTTCCCCGCCCTACCGGGACAATAGCGGATCGTGGAGTGTGTGACAAATGCCCTGCATGGTGGTCGGGGCCGGGATCGTGCGGGGGTTGTTATAAATGCCCCGCATGCCGGGGCCGGGATCATGCGGGGGTTGTTATAAATGCCCCGCATGCCTGGGCCGGGATCATGCGGGGGATGTACAAAAACAAGTGCCCCGCCCCGGCCGGGCAGTAGCGGGGCATGGCAGGGACTATGACGCCAAGCCATTTTTACATCCCCGGCCAAGTCCCCGCTAGTCCCGGGTCCCCCAGGGCCGGGATTACAATTGATATGTGCATTACAGGATGCGGCAGCACACAGACGCTGCATTTTTCTGCTAGCATGGGAAGGGGAAACATCGCTGCATCATCATGTATATGGGTAGGATAATCACTGTTAAAACACTTTAATTTCTTCCATTCTGGTACATTTAATTTGATATTTGATGTACATAATTAGTAAAGTTTATTCACATAAACACCTGCAAAACTTAACAAATCTAATTTGTATCTGTTAACATTTTCCCCCACGTTGCCGCTCCTCAGTGTTGATTCACAATAATTTGCCGTTCATAAAAATCCTATGCGCCGCAGTTTGTAAACCCCTCCAGCAGTAGAGGGCGCTCGTCATATAGTGCGCCCTCTATCGCCATAGGCTGTGTATTAAACTTGACCGTAGCTGAATAATTAAAGAAAAACATAAGAATTACATGTAAACTTGAACTCAGGTACGTTTTTTGCACGACCCATGCTCATTAAAAACGATATATCTCTGCAACCAAACATCCGATCTCAAAATTTTAAATTGATTTTTACTTCTTAGATTACACCTTATCAGACCTCATCTTGTCAGAGAAAAAATCACCTGCATTAAATTTCACTGAAACTGCCTACTAGTACAGTACTGATGAGCTGAAAAGTGCAGAAAAGGGAAACTGACCGGGTCATTTTTACACAGTTAATTTTCTCTAGAAACATCAGCAAATTATACCAAATAAAGATTAACAGCAAAGTACATACATTACCTTTCAGGAAATGCAGCAGATCATCAAAAATCACAAAGTTGTTGACATTATTCAGTAGAAATCGAGACACTCCTCGCCAACGCACCTCGTCGAGAAGAAATTAAAAGGCCTCTAATATTTACAGTCTGTGCCTGTGAAAAAAAAATTGAGAATTTTGTGCAACTCTGAGAGAAAAAAACACACGTTTTCAATTTTATGCATTCTTTTGGGACTGGGTGCCAGACCAGCAAACAGGACAAAGAGGGCGCCCTAACCAACTTTCATCGAGGGCGCTGTTCAATGAGACCGTTAAAAAAACTAAGTAATGAATTTTCGTAGAGAGCGCTGTTTAACGGGACCGTTAAAAAACTTATAAAAATCTAATTTTTGATAGAGGGCGGTGTTCAAGGAGACCGTTAAAAAAAAACCAGAATGAATAAGAGTAGAGGGCGCTGTTTAACGACACCATATAAGGGCACTTAATTATTCTTTATGGTTAAAAAATTATGCTTAAATTGTTGAGAATAAGTCACTGACTTGATATCTGGAAAAAAAAAAGTGAAATGTTATTGCGTTCGTCTACAACAAGGTCAAACATGTTGGAGCATTTACATGTACTCTAAGCACTATGCGAGAAGAAAAACCTGCACGACACACTGTGTACATTCTAAGGACAAGTCGGAAGTTATATCCAAGTCCTCACTCAAAAAGTTATTAACATGTCTCTTTTTTATCACAGGATCATAAAAACCTTACAAGTTATTTAATTAATCATTAAGAAGGGGTTAATTGGCATGAACAAGCTGTAAACATGGAAGGGGGCTGGCCGGGGGGGGGGGGGGGGGGGGGGGTCACATTTTGCTTTCCCTTAAATTATTCTAACCATGCATTCATATTAGTCTAAAATGGGGAGCTTTATAAAATCTAGAAAACACATAGGTCACTTTTTGTACATTTAACTGCCCTTTCAAATTGTATTCTACCTCTGGAACGGGGTAAAAGGGGGAAAGGGTGGGCGGGGCGTGGGCGGGGCATGTTGAAAAAGGCCAAACCATTATGATTGTTTCTGGTTGATGGGGACAAGTTATAACTCTATCCAGAAACAGATGGCTATTATCTTAGACAATTCCCCTGGGATGGGGGCCTTTTCACAGGTCCTACTGTCCAATATGGAGCATTGGCAATGGTTTTATCTTGATGAATTTTTGTGAAATTTATCTGAAATTGAAAAAAAAAAATAAAAATAAAAAAAAATATATTTTGGCATATCGGCCGAAATTTGTGCGTTCAGCGTAGTGTCGGCCCTGATACGCTAGCTTGTGCATCGGGAGAACTCTAAAAGTATTTTTGCTTTAGACCACAATTAATGTGAGATCACTTATGATGGATGCCATTCAATGTTTGTAACAAATCCATTGCCATAAAAATGGGTAGAGCTAGACGCGGCATTTTCAAGATGCAAAAAACTTGGTTCAAGCCGAAAAATAAATTTAATTCACTACAGGACAAAGGCAGTGAAACTCAAAGTATACCTACACCACGGTATGTCAGGCCAACCCATCAGCAGTTGAGTTTAGCCGCCCCAAATACGGAGCGAGGAGATTTCTGCCACATTGCAGCACAGATGGAACAAGACAACCGCAGAAATGTGATGCTCCTTCGCCCAAAAGTTGTAGAACTGGCTCCAGTTGACAAGATCCAGCTCAAGGGAGTGATCCCAATAGCCAACAAATGTGGCCAGCCACTGCCCAAGAGAGGAACTGATCACCAAGGAGGAGGTTATCGTTTTGTAGACATCAACTCAGCTCTAGAGCTGGGTGCACAAGCTGTACTTGATCATCAACAAACACATCCTAAGTGTGATGGTCAACCTAAACTATTGGCTGAGGCAGAAGAGCGTAGAGGTTTAGCCGTCTCAGAGGTAATGTCCTGCAAAAAGTGTGGTTTTAAAACACAAAAGACAAAACTTTACAGTGAGATAGCTAACGAGGGTAGGAAGCGGGGACGACGCACTGCAACCCCAAACATGTCTTTCCAAGTTGGCCTGCAGAACACTGGCATTGCAACCGCAGGTGCGAGGAGGCTCTTGACATCAATGGACACAGCTGTACCATGCACTAGTGGGCTGCAAAAAATTTCGAACAAATGTGGTGAAATTATCAAAAATGAAAATATCAGAGACATGGCAGACAAGAGGAAACTAGTGAAAGACATCCGTGAGCTCCAAGGCTTTGAACGAGAAAGTCCAATTGCAGTTGAAATGGACAGGCAGTATAATAATCCCCTGCGCAACTGTAGGAAAAAAAAACCATTTGTTCCTGCAACACAGACAAGAGACACCGTGTGCGAGAACGCAACTACTTCAAAGTTTGTTATAATGTACCATCAAGAAAACAAGCTTTGTAAAAGTGGTGAAATGTCACCATCATCATTCGGTCAACAATGCACATCCGCTAAGCACGGCGACAAGTGCACAGCTACTCGTCCAGCGCATTTCAATATGGGAGATGAGAGAGAAGGGGGTGTTCGATGTGCGACTAAACTTTTGGAGTGCACGGAACCAGTTCTTGTGGATAGAATAACAACAGACGCTGACGGCTGTCTAGCAAAAGGAATGAATTCTGTCATGAGAAGAAGAACGGGAAAGGAAATGGAAAGTCTGCTGGACCCATCCCACTTGAACCGCTCGCTTTGTGCGGCAGTCAGCCGAGCAAACTTTAGCAGTGACATGTTCCCTGGGAACAGTGCAAGAGACCGAAACAGAGTACAGGACCGATTTGCTGATGACGTGAGTCACAGAGCACAGGCTGAGGCACACCATATTTCCATTAAATGCGGAAATGACACAGCAAGCATGAAAAGACTGGCTGCAAAGGCGATTGATGCAATTCCGAACTGCTACATGGGAGACCATGAGAAATGCAAACAAAATTCTCATGTTTGCAACGGTAAATACAAGTACCCATACCTCTCTCGCTATGTCCGCGGCAGATTTATTTTAACATCTAAAGATGAGGAAATCTTAAAAACAATTTTGGAAAAACGCATAGGAGACGAAGCGATAGAGAGAACCAAGTACAGAACAAGTTCCCAGAAGTCTGAATCCATGAATCATGCCTACGCCATGACAAATCCAAAAGGAACACTAACCTTTTCAAGGAACGGAGCTTCAAGAGATCACAGCGCCATCCATCTGGTGAACAACCAACATGCAAACTCTATTATCAAAAAGTGTGAGGCAACTCATTGCCCCATTACTGCTGGATCACCCGCTGCAAAAGCCCTCGATGCAATGGACAAAAAACAACAATATCACAAAAAACGTGTTATGGGAAAGATCTACAAAAAGCGACGAGCACAGTGTCGAGCTGAACGATATCACACTTACTATGCTAAAAAAAATTTGTATCAACCTGGCCAACTAAATCCAAAGTCACAGGACACTAACTCATCGTATAACTATGATGGGCCAAAGATTCACAAGGAGCACAATTACAGCAGAATGTTCTCAAAATGGAAAAACCGATAGAGTGTAACTCTAATTGAATCACTTGACTTTTCCGGAAACTTGACATTCATAATAATGCAATGTTTACACCTCCCCCACTCTTCTTGTTCAGTTATTAATAGTTAATACCAACCATGCCATGTAATGTATGAATGATGATGATGTTTACAACATGTTTATTTCTTCCTAATTGAGGAAGCAACCAGCCGCTGTTGACCCATGATTTTCTTGAAAGTGACTTACCATCACAGTCTCATCAAATAGTCATACACGATAGTCGTACCGTCGATCGTAGTTTGTCCCGTCTTACACACTGTATACTGACTGTTAAGTGTGTAGGAATAGGATGCCTAAAAAAAAAGCAAGCCACTCTTTGAAAACGTTGAATTATTCTGTTAACAAGTGACAATGTTATTGCTATCTATATTTTATTATAATTACTGTTTGCAGCCAGAGGAGTGATGTTTTCACGAACAATAAAAAAAAACGGCGATAACTGACGAAAGAAGTCTCAAACAACTCATTTCTGTCACGCCTGCAATTGTAAACAAACGGCAGACATGTTTAAATCCCAACAAAAATGGCTGCAAGGGCGCCACCATGTTGTATATATAGGGCGCACCCCTCTAAATGATCTCCCATAGGAACCAATGCTAAATGATAATTATTCAAAAATACTCAAAAAATCGTGTAAGTCTCTCAGCCTCTTGAAAACCAATCAGACATATTTCCGGACAACTAAACTTCAGAATTCTTTTCAATTTTTGGCAGGTCAGCCGTTTGGAATTTTTGCTAACTACCCCAGAAGAAAAAAACACGATTTTTTTTTTTTTTCCAAAACCGACTTGCTGCCAGTTTTCGTGAAGCACTTCTCCACTTCCCCGGTCAAATAGGGCCAACTTTAACGCCTAAATTTATCAAGTCTCCTCAAAAGTTGAAGCACAGAACCCCCAGGTTGTGATAGATTTTTATATTTACACAATCTATTAATTGCATGACCCCCAAAACGTTATAATTAAAAATAAGTTGTGGGTTTACAAATTATGATAAGTAGCTTGGCGCATTAATTCTGGCTTATTTAGTGTGGTGCACCCTTAAATGAATTTCTCCCGCGAACTAGCTAGACTGAGATTGAGAAGATGTCGGACAAAGAAGAATCCGATCTGGGACCAGTTTTAAAAAGACCCAAATCTCTGCCTCACAATGGAAATCAAAACACAGCTTCTGGGGATGAGAATGTGAGTTAGTTCTTGTGATTTTCCTGTTGGATCGTCATGGTTGCCAATTTTTATTTCGAATGTTTCTGTGCCGCAGACTGCGGTCGTTATTTTTGATTGTCCAGTTTCCGGACACCCCTAAAGTGCAAACTTCAAACAACATTAAATTATTATCAATAATAATATTATTTATAATTGATGAAAACTGGATAATAAATCGATCGATTGATATTGATTGGAAACCTATTTTCTTGATAACTCTTGATAACTCTTGATAAAGACCATTCCATTGTACATTTTCACTGTACAATCAAAATGGCAGTAAAGTATGGCCATCTGGGATCTGGCCATGGGATGTAAAAACATGTAATTTTGTAAATTGTAAAAAATGTAAGGCCAACACTCAAGAGAATGAAAGTTATAGATTTGTGTCCAGACTTTTGTGAAAACACATGAGGCTTTTTTTCATTATTCATTATTCATTATTTTTTAATGACCGTCGTGTTTTATTTACAACTATTCAGTACAACTGAACTTACAACATGTACAAGCAGCGGTGGCAATAATGCGGCATAGCTAGTCTTGGTGCAAGACGTTCTTGTTGAGTTAGTAAAACCATAAAAACATAGGACCTACATGCACTCTATACGCGTCACGACTATTCCACCGATAGAGGGCGTCTTCTGGAAGTCGGGAATCCGTGAGTGCGATGTGTGGTGGTTATCTGGAAGTTTCCCAACAGCGCCCGATATAGTCATTATGCGCGGGGGCGATAGTTGCGTGATCGGGATAGTTGCGTGATAATGAACAACAACGTCTTGCACCAAGACTACGGCAAGCGATGATACTGTTAAATGGCTGCATTTACGTGGTAAATAGATCGTCTTTCCGCTGTGGGCGATTTGGAACAGAATTTCTGTGATAAAAGGGATTTTTGTTTAAATAATGAAATTTGTAAAAATAATGAACATTTTCGTGCGGTAGCTTTTCAGGCATGCGGGCGGTGGACGCAAATCTATAACTTTCATTCTCGTGGCCTAAGCAAACTAGGTGCATGCACGGTACTTGACTTGCTAGAGGTTCATAAATGTTTAATTTATCTTAATGAATTTTGAGTAGAACTGGTTTGATCTTGGGGATTTTTAAATGTCTGATCTACTTATATTTGGATTAAAATTTAACCAGAATTTTATTTGTTCATGATGTTTACAAAAACATATTATTAGCAGTAATGACAAATTTGATTTATTTATTTGTAATTTATTTTCAGTCTCTAGAGCTTGATGATGTGCGGAGTGAAGCCAGCACTCCCACGGCCGAGAGCAACTCTCGTTCAGACACACCCACTGGGTCGACCACCGGGAGCTTCAATAACAGAAAGAGCAACCGCGGACGCTGGAGAACCAACAAAAACAAACTCCAGTACAAGTGCAGTTCCTTCTTGAAAGAAGACCATGGCCAACCCATATTTGGTGTGACCTTTAACCCTTTCTATAAAGAAGGTGATGCGCTAGTCTTTGCTACAGCAGGCAGTAACCGTGTTTCTGTTTATGAGCTTTTGGATGGTGGAGGAATGAAGTTACTACAGAGCTATATAGATGCTGATGTATCCTTGCAATCATTGGGGGTGGAGCCAGGAGGGAAAGGGGGAAGAGTAGTTTTTAGTAGTTTAATGACATAACACAAACTCTTGGAGAGTTTGTGTAAAATGTTATATTATAAGGTTTTCATGGCAACTGATTTGAAAAGCCATGTGTGAATGAGTTTTTGATTATGTTGGGTACAATACCTTAATGAGTCACAATAGTGGCTGCTTAAATTTGAATTCCTTTGACTACAGACAATTGCAGCATCACAGGGTTTGGGGAAATGTTTTGCATAGCAACCTTCTGAAGGGTGAACTCTGGTAGTGCTACCATTGTGTCATACACATTCATCTGTTCATTCAGAATTGTGTTCGCCGTCTCTATCGAGACTACGCAAAAGCTTGCCCAAAACTATGTGACATAGCAACTGTCTCTAGTCTGAGGAATGCAAATAAGTGGTTACTTGGAAAGCAAGTCAATGTACCAGACTTTATTCAAATTATTAATGGAATATTTACAAACTGGTCTTTTGCTGATTCTCTTGTAAATGTACAAAGAAAGTGAAAGAACTATAAGATTATATTTAGCACAAGTTTATGGTCTTACACTGTATGTGTGGGTTACTTTACATTGTAAATTATGAACATCAAATAAGTTTTAATTTACCAATTTTTTCAAAGTTGAGAAAAATTGTCCTTAATGTTTTCTCAGTCTGACGAGAGTTTCTATACTTGTGCCTGGTCCTATGAGAAGACTGGTTTACCATTGCTTGCTGTAGCTGGGTCACGGGGAACCATACGCATCATCAGCCCAATCACAATGCAGTGTGTTAAGGTACAGTATTTAACAAAACCTTAGAGCAAAGAAAACATTTTCCAGCTGATTTTCTCATTTTTATTTCTTAGCTGTGTTATTTAAAGTTTAAAAATTACAGTACAAAGTCTTGCCGTGCCTTGCACTTTCCTCTTATTTTGACAAATTGCAGTTGCATGACTGTAATGTAAGTGTATTTCACAAGTTATCAAGGAATTCTTGTGTGCATGCGTCTACATGTACTTCATATTCCTAAGCATTTTTCACTTATTTTTAAAACATGCGCTTTCCATACAGGGCTTCAAACAGGCAGACGGAACCTAACCCAAACCTGTGGTTTCTAAAAGGGCCATAGCTACATTTGATGCTTACTCTGTAAGCAGAGAATGGTGAATGTAAGCGCAGCATTCTGCATTAAGCAGAGCCGTTAAATTGGGCCCTGTGCCTGATGTCATAGAGCAACTTAAGTAACAATTAGTGTTTAAACATTTTCTGCTGAGCAAAAATTGAGCAGGATACCAGTCACACATACATGTGGAATGGTATTCTGGCTGGTAAACTTAATCTGAATTTTGTTCTGCTTAGCTACTTTGCAGGTCTTTGAAAGTGAGCCCTTATTTTTTGTATTGATTTTAATGAATCTGTATTGTGGTTTTTTCAGCATTATATTGCTCATGGCAATGCAGTCAATGAATTAAAGTTCCACCCAAGGGATTGCAATTTACTTCTGTCTGTCAGTAAAGGTGAGTTTGGTCAGTTTGTGACTAGAACAGTAAGAAGGTTCTAAATATAAAGTACACATAATCTTCATAACAAATAATTTGAAATGTTTTATTAGCCTTCGAGAAAGAACCTGATAGGATCGAAACGTCAGGCCACTAACTTTGGGGTGTGCATGTTTTATTAAAAAGGACAAATATTGTATAAGCCAGTTATACACTTTGTGATTATTCAGTCTGACCTTACAAAATGGTGGTCAGTGTTTGCAAACAAAAGAAATGTCTGTACAAATGCAAATTGGTTGATATGCCCTATTAATGATAGGCCCAATTATTGATGGGTTTGTCCAAATTGTGGTTTGAGCAAGCCCAACTTGAATTTACACACGTTGGGCAGATCTAACTGTTATTAGGATAGATACTCCAGTTGGGCATAAAGTAGTTAACCAAATGTTTGTACCTGAGTTAATTGGACTTACTTAGCTTTACAAATTTGTTGTTCTCCAGATCATTCAGTTAGACTATGGAACATCCAAACAGACACTCTTGTCATTGTATTTGGTGGGGTCCAAGGTCACAGAGATGAAGTCCTAAGTGCTGTAAGTACCATTCACACTTTGTTCAAATAATTCATACTTTAAGGGAAGTTGCTATGGGCAGCATATGCTTCAGCGCTTCTTAACATGACAATCAAGCCATACATGTAGCTGCTATTTTGGTTACCATGGTAGTGAATTCCTAAGTACAGCAGGAGAGACAAACTGGAAGAATATCTCACAGTACTGGCCATCAGAACAGGGGTGAAAAGATGCAGCAAAATGGGAACTACTCTGTGTAAATGGTTGAGAATTTGTGATAATAAAATGATTGATGTATTTGTCTGATAGGATTTTGACATTGATGGAACACGGATCATGTCATGTGGAATGGATCATTCACTGAAGATGTGGAAATTAGAAAGACCAATGGTACAAGAAGCTATCAAGAATTCATATGAATACAATGCCAGCAAGACAGACAGGTATAAACTATAACATTCATTTATAGTTCTTGCACAGCCTACAATGGCATGATATCATTTGGTGAATGCATCTATACAGTACACAGTCAACCCTCCTACTGTCTGACCATTCAATATCATTCACTGGGGTTTTGAATGATAGATAAACTATGCCAGTCTGCATTGCGGTGAATAAATCTACACAGTCAACCCTCCTACTGTCTGACCATTCAATATCATTCACTGTGGTTTTGAATGATAGATAAACTATGCCAGTCTGCATTGCGGTGAATAAATCTACACAGTCAACCCTCCTACTGTCTGACCATTCAATATCATTCACTGGGGTTTTGAATGATAGATAAACTATGCCAGTCTGCATTGCGGTGAATAAATCTACACAGTCAACCCTCCTACTGTCTGACCATTCAATATCATTCACTGTGGTTTTGAATGATAGATAAACTATGCCAGTCTGCATTGCGGTGAATAAATCTACACAGTCAACCCTCCTACTGTCTGACCATTCAATATCATTCACTGGGGTTTTGAATGATAGATAAACTATGCCAGTCTGCATTGCGGTGAATAAATCTACACAGTCAACCCTCCTACTGTCTGACCATTCAATATCATTCACTGGGGTTTTGAATGATAGATAAACTATGCCAGTCTGCATTGCGGTGAATAAATCTACACAGTCAACCCTCAAACTGTTCGACCATTCAATATTATCCACTGTGGTTTCGAAAAATAGATGAAACACTGTATAGCCAAACCTACTGTAGGGCAAAGGACACCTCTGTGAGGGAAATTAACTTTCTACTGGAACATTTCAAAGGACACCAAGGCCATGACTGGGGGAAATGAGGCAATTGCCTCAATGAAGTATCGGGCCTTAGCCAGTCTTTGCATAAAGCAAGTTTAATCCAATTTGGTTTTGGTGTTGAATCTTGTGACATTTCACCATAAAATTGTGATGGATTAAAGAACAATTATCAAATCAAACTATAAACACTTAGCAGTTTTTCCACAATATTCAATTAGCAATTTGTAAACAATATTTGTGTTTATATTGTTTTTGTTCATCAGGCCATTCAGGACGGTCCATGTTAACACACCAGACTTCTCAACAAGGGATATACATCGGAACTATGTCGATTGTGTGCGATGGTTGGGAGAATTTGTCCTGTCCAAGGTAAGTGTTTTCATTTATTTATTTCCAGTAATAAACCAAGGGACTTTCAAAAGTGACTTGCACTGTGACCTGTGGCATGAAAACCCCAAAGCTAAGCATTTGTGTTCCATTTCTATGTGCTGAGCTAGACTTTTTGTTTATGAATTTGACTGGACTGACTTCCTGATTTTTTTTGTTTTCTTATTCTTTAAGTCATGTGAGAACTGCATAGCCTGCTGGAAGCCCGGTCTAATCTCGGACCCATTGGACACCATAACAAAGTCATCTCCATCCCGCGTCACCGTACTACACAAGTTTGAATATGCCCAATGCGACATCTGGTTCATGCGCTTCAGTATGGATTACTCACAGAAGGTATGCAAGGTGCCAGACTAAAATTCAACACATCTTTGCTATGATTGTTTGTTAGTTTTTGTTTTATTTTGAGTTCATCTTTTTTCTTCTTTAGATCTTAGCTCTTGGTAATCAACTCGGTAAACTTTACGTTTGGGATCTGGACGTAGAAGAGCCATGTAAAGCCAGGTAAATCATACTGTAATTCTCTCTATAATGGAATGAAACAATCTGACATCACTCGCCTTCAAAAGTTTCAAAACAATGCTGCTCAAATCATACACATGCAACCAAAACACTCACACACATCACCGCTCCTTCAACAACTACATTGGAGACCCATTCTAAAACGCAGTATCTTCAAAACAGCTAAGAATATGTACAAAGAACTTTCGAACACACACCTACAATACAAATGGACTCACTTGATCTCAGCATGCCCAACCGAAGTTACCTCTGCTCGGAGCGTTACTTAAAAATACAATGCACGATCAAACATACAACAAGTGATAAGGCCTTCTCAGTAGCTGGACCCAGATGCTGGAACTCGCTACCTCTCAACATTCAGATTTCCAACTCTTTCATCAATTCAGATGTAAACTCAAGCCTAACCTATATTCATCTTAAGGTTCCAGTTCAATACAATGTTCCTCTCCGGAATTACTGCCCTCAGTGCATTGCAACCACTGGAAAGATGTGCTTTATAAATGCTTGTAATATTATGACTATTGGTTTCCTTTTTTGATTCAAATAGCTTTTCTTTGCATAAATCCCTTGCTCTGATAGCTGACATGGCCTACTCATCAGCGTTGTTCCTTAAGACAATGGCCAAGTTGCTTGATTGTCACATGACCTTAGATTTGAAACAACCACCTAACAACTTCACTAACAAGTGACGTTTTTCTCATTGACAGATGCACAAAGCTGACACATCCTAAGTGTCTATCAGCAATCAGACAGACAAGTCTATCTCGAGATGGATCAGTTATTATTGGTGTGAGTGATGACAGTACAGTCTGGAGGTGGGATCGGATTCGATAAATACCAAGCAGTTAATACCGCCATGTTTATTTTTAGAACGTCATCTGGGAATGGAGTCAGGGTTACTAGACATGTTAATGTTACCAGTTGAAAAGTATTCCGGTATGGATATGTCTGAATTAATGGCTTCATCAGTGGCTATGGCTTGCTCGCTGGAAAGGCCTATTCTTCAATGTTGTCACTGCAGCCATAGCCGTGGCCAGAGTGTCTTGATTCAGATGCAGCCTAACTTTGGTGTAAATCTTGGAACTACATCTTGGTTGCAAACTGGGCCCGATTTCATAAAGGTGTTTACCAGAAAGCAAATTTTGGTGCTTGCCATCGCAGACAAAACATAGAAAAGCAAAACTTTATTTTATAAACGATCTAGAAGATTTGCATTGGTGTGTCACTTATTTGCTTACAAGAACCACCAGCAAGCCTTTTGCTTTGCTTTTGCCTTTCGCTTTGCTTTGGATTAGTAGTGAAATAGAAACTATGCTAAGGGTTGCTCCGTAAGCAGAAAATGTGTGCCTAATGGCTTTATGAAAATAGTGAAGTTGTACATGTTCTGTTGTACATGTTCAGAGTTATGTATGAATAATACTAATAGGCATTTATTAGGCACTTGTGTCAAAGCACCTTACCCTATTACTACCTTGTCACTGGACCTTGGGTATTAACCCTTACCCTACCCTCCAAAATCCTTCTATATCCTCTTTGCCAATGAAGGATTCAGGACTGAGGGTTGTAGGCTCAAAAAACAATTGCTTATCACTCTGCAGATATTTCAATCTTATTTAAGTCCAAACATGTTGGTGTGAAGTGTAGGAAATGAATGAAGAATTGAGGTCACCTGTAGGAAAGAGGGCTTAGGGATAAGGATTCTAAGACCAGTGTTGTACACCCATGATCAGGATGACACCATTTTTGTCATGTTCCCAATGGGCCATTGTAATGATCCATAGGAATACTTAGTATACAAAAAGGGGGCCTGACTACTTTACCATTCCAGCTTCACTGTAATGACATTGCATTGAAATATTAAAAAAGACAACCAAAATGTATACTGTCTTGAGCCATTTTAGTGTTTTTATGTACTTAAACTATTACTTTTTCATCACTTTGTTTTCTGAACTCCGAGTGAAATAAATTGCTTTTTTACAAGTTTCTATAACATCTTGTGTTTTACAAATAATTTTGTTCTTGTTGGAAGTGTAGTCTTTTCATCTTAAAGTAAACATTTCACAACCAAATTAACCGCTTTGAGGTACTGGATAGCGAGGCATCAATGTGTATTTGGTTTGTGTTAATGTCATGTAATAATGATCTACTTGCTGTTTACAATTTTTCTCTGGTCAGTCTCCCTACGATGACTAGAGCAAGAAAGTTGAGACCAATGCTATTTCACTCCTAGGCAGTGAAGACAATTACGAGCAGTCCCTGGTCACTATTGTGAAAGTCTCCCAGTTTTTCCCATCTACTCGATGGTACTCGATAAACAGCATGACAAGCTCTTATAAGAACAATCTACAAAGCAAAGTAGATATTATCACAGGTGTTACCACAAACTAAACTACCCCCAAGAATTTAATAAAATCTTAAACACAGCTGTAACTTGAAAAAGAAAATCCATAAATTCAAGAACCAGAAATACCTTTTTTATTCATAAATTTACTTGAGACTTTCTCACAGTTGTTAAAATGTCACCGTTGCTGGCGAACGACTTACATCGAAGAAAATAAAACAAGAAAAAATGAAGAAACTCTGGTCACAGTTCTAGATATTAAGATGACATTTTTTTTTTCAACCAAATTTTTATGAAAAATCTGTTCTCTCATACAGTGTTTCCCACTGGCTGATGGACTTAGCGAGGGGTTACAAATTCAGATTGATTGAAGCAAAATTTGAGCAGCCTGCAAACTGACAAGAGTGCAGCACTCACACAAATGCTTGATTATTCCATTTGTGGCGTGTCATGGCCAAGCACAGTACTCAAGCTCTGGTGTTTCTGATCAGCAGGGTGTGGGTTTGAGTCCCAGGCTTGGCACTTGTGTGCTTTTGCATTAGGGCCTACCCTTTACCAAGATTGCTTTCTCTTTTGGATGGGACATTAAGGTCCCGTTCTCTAGGATTGGTAGTGCATTTAAAAGAACCCAGAACCCTTATCTTGGAAGAGTAGGGGTTAACCCTGGTGTTTCTGGTTTACATTGCAAGCATCCTTGTTTACAGGTTTCCTCAGGTTTGTGAGCTACAGTGATTAAGTTCATTTGAGGCATCCTTGGTTTCATTACCAGAAATATATAATAACATCAATAATAATACATCCAATTGTGTATTCTTGATACATAGAGATCAAAGAAAAAACTTTAAAAATGACAGAAAAAGATAAACTTTCCATTGGTATTTCTTGTGTGGCAAAAAATGAGTGCAGTGGTCACTAAAGGTAGCGAGGTGGGCAGGGAATGGACAGGCAAAACAATGTTACCATATGTTATTTCTTTGTGACATCTAATTGTCAGGATTTTTCTTTCCAAACAAATCACAACAGTGGCACGTTTTGGTAATGAAAGAGATTCAACATTTAAAATATTGTTATATCTCCAATGTTGTCCCAATAAATAGAAAGGTATGCAGTTTTGAAGCTTTTATCAATGCAGCAATACATTTCCAATCTCAAAATTACTGTTATCTTACAAGGTAACTTCATGTTAACATTTAGTGTTTTTAAACCTACAACCAGTTTTATTACAAATTTGTTACTAGCATTTCCTTTTACTTTACAATCATTCGAAAGAGAAATTAAATTTGACTACAAATGTGTTCAACTATTGGTATACCATGCCTGGTATATGGCAGAGGGGAACCCCACCCCCCCCCCCCCCCCCCCCAAAAAAATGACCCCCAAAACTATTCATTTACAGCAACACACTCTTCCCCTCTTGTACAGAAGTACTCTCCTTTGGTAATTAATGAAACAATAGATAAAACATAATTGAGTTTGTCAAAGAGCAATATGAATGTAAATTGACTAGAGCGCTAACTTGCCTGGTTTTGAAGTCATGTGGTCACATACAAGTTTGTATACAAACATACAACCTATAAAAGCTTTCAGTTTTGTACTGCTGTTTTACAGATTTTTGCATATCAGTTATTGGTGTGCTTTGGTGTGCAGCGCAATCCTGCATATGTAAGTGCGTCAGTTTCAACACAAACACAAGTTCTACAACAAAAATTAATTCTTCAGTCACGCACAAGCCTCAAACATGTCTACGCCCGTGAGTCTTTAAAAAATGTGTGTATGTAGAGTCAAGAAATAGCGCTCTAGCCAATAGCTCTATGTAGAGTCAAGAAATAGCGCTCTAGCCAATAGCTCTATGTAGAGTCAAGAAATCGCACTCTTGCCAATAGCTCTATGTAGAGTCAAGAAATAGCACTCTAGCCAATAGCTCTATGTAGATTCAAGAAATAGCGCTCTTGCCAATAGCTCTATGTAGAGTCAAGAAATAGCGCTCTAGCCAATAGCTGTGTAGATTCAAGAAATAGCGCTCTAGCCAATAGCTGTATGTAGAGTCAAGAAATAGCGCTCTTGCCAATAGCTCTATGTAGAGTCAAGAAATAGCGCTCTAGCCAATAGCTCTATGTAGAGTCAAGAAATAGCGCTCTAGCCAATAGCTTTATGTAGAGTCAAGAAATAGCGCTCTTGCCAATAGCTTTATGTAGAGTCAAGAAATAGCGCTCTTGCCAATAGCTTTATGTAGAGTCAAGAAATAGCGCTCTTGCCAATAGCTCTATGATTGTAATAAAGGGACTATGTAAACCAACAGTGAAATGCAAATTGTCAAAACCATAGAACAGTGGAGTCGCTTCTTATGGCAGTAGAAATGCATTCATACATAACTGAATCCATAAATAAGATGCCATCTTTTTAGAACACATGACAGCTGTTTATTTGGGAAAACTCAACATCGAATTATAAGTCTGCAAGGTTTTTTAATACAGAGAGATATTAATTGGATTTTTTAACACATTTGATGAGCCCAATGTTTCTATGGTCTTTAAGTAGTAGTCTTTAAGCCGACTGGATGAAACATATGCATGGACTCAAGTATTTTAAGCAATCTGTGAACGACTAGAATAAACTGAAAAATGTTTTTACTGAAAAAGCAAATGTTTATAAGGAGGCATTTATACATTACTTATTAAACCTAACCTTCAAGAACCTCAGAAGCAAAAACCCTAGAGGATGCAAAATCAATAATAGAAAACATCTTATGAATTCAAACATTTTAAATAGACCTTATGCACATGACGTTACTGCAGTAGGGCGCCCTCATGCAGAGGTCAACACGTGCTTGCTCATTGCCCCATTCTAAACGCTGTGCAGACTTAGCTTTGCGCTTCCATCCTTCATCATCGATTTATCTCTATCACCTGACCTCCGACCCCTGACCTCCGACCCCTGACCTCCACTTTATACAACCTTGAAATTGTTGAAAACTTTGGCCAAAGATTAAAGATGATGGCAGAATGACGTCAATGCATAAGGTCTATGATGACTGAAGCACAAATATCATTCAGCCAAACATAAGCACACTTAGGTTTCTTTCTGGTTTTGTGATACATTTAAACAAGCTTAATGTTTATTCTATATAGAAAACAATTGCAGGCTACTGCATCCACTAATCCAAACCTGTGATTAGCTGGGCCAAGTTTCATACAGCCACTTAAGCAGAAAAGAGTGCTTACAAATTTTCTGCTAAGCAAAAGTAAGCAGGATACCAGTCACAGATTATACATGTGCCATGTTGTTTTGGCTGGTAACCTTATTCTGGTAAGCATAATTTTGTGCTTATCAGCTCTATGAAATTGGGCCCAGGTTAGCTTGGGACTTTCCCCCACAGATCAAAATCCTTAAGTATCTATCCCACTGTGATAACAAATTGTATTCTTCATGTGATGCTTAGCATGGGTGGCTTGGTAGTCAGGTGCTAGATCCATCAAAGCCTGGGCAGGGATTTTTCCTGTTTTGGGGGTTTTTAGCTAACAGTGGCTTACACATAGTTCAAACGGAATATGAGCTACTCCAATGGTCATTAACATTTGCCAGTAAAGTGACCAAACATTTGAAACAATTGAACTGCATGGGTTGTGTATGATGCTACAACTGGGCACAGAACCAACTTGGTTCACGTACATATGTGTGCTGTGTAGATTCATTCATAACATAATTTTAAATTGTAGGCTGCTTTAGTGTCAGACCATGTGGTTGATATCGTTTTGTCAGTGCAAACACGTTGAATCTCCTAAAATAGCACTAACATTACAAGTGAGTTTGAAATTGTCAAAACATCATTTTTTGCACTGACGCGACGTTATTGAATGGTCAAACAGTAGGAGGGGTGACTGTGTACTGTGGAGACGCATTCACCACATGATATCAAGCTACAGGCTGTATACTCCCTGTATACAGGCTGTATACTCCCCAGGGAGCTGAGATGGTTAAAGGAATGACACAAAAATGGCCCAGTGACCAGGGGTAATAATGTTGAAGCGCCATGAGCGTCACTGAGTGACGGACCTGAGCGCTATATAAGAAGCCACTATTATTATTATTATTAGTGCATCTATCATTCAAAACCACAGTGGATGATATTGAATGGTCACACAGTAGGAGGGTAAATAAACTAATTTCAACAGTTTTCTTGACAAGAAAATCAGATTTCATTTTGAAAGGTTTCCCTCTCAGCTACATCCTGCCGAAGAAACTCAAAAACATATTTTCTGATGATAAAAAAAGGAAGAAACGCTTCCAAAATTTGTATGCAACATCCAAAGATCTTAATGAAGCTTTCTTCAAAAAGTAAAATATACAATTGCACTAGATCAGTGTCATTATGTGGTGTCTTTAGCTCTGCATGTTGATTTTACAGCCAAGTTCCAGTATAAATACAGTAATTCATGCCCCTTGAGCAGTTAGTGAGAAAACCTATTAGTGTAGGAAAACATATCTTGACATAGTTAAGGGTTGGGTCATAGATTGGTTTTTGTCTACGTCATACTGATTTTAAGACAAACTTAATAAGAAAGATACAATAAAAGTCGCATGTGAAAGTTTTAGCTGAACACATTGTTTACTTCTTGAGAAAACAGCAAAAAAAAGTCCCCAGTATTTTCTCGAAATAGTTTATACTATCAACAGCTGCAGTGCTTTTCACCAAGTAAGTTTTAAGGTAAATAATTCTTAGAGCAGTTACCGATCTATGACCTGACCTTTAATAAAACATCATCTTTAATTCACCCCTGCTGAAGTCGAACACAAATACCATCTGCCACGTGCGCCATTTTGGGAGTCAAATTGCACATACAAATTATGGTAACCGCTGCACTACACTGTATAACACACAGTGACGTTGACTCCCAAAATAGCAACCAAGATGATATCAGGTGTATTAGGTCAATTGGAAGAAGTCCATGCTGATGGT
This sequence comes from Leptasterias polaris, assembly GCA_037783415.1. Lineage (NCBI taxonomy): Eukaryota > Metazoa > Echinodermata > Asteroidea > Forcipulatida > Asteriidae > Leptasterias > Leptasterias polaris. The sequence goes on from JAZGTN010000019.1 coordinate 640,186, forward strand.
ACAAGCATTTCAACCTCAACACTGCATGGAAGTCCATGCTGATGGTACAAGCATTTCAACCTCAACACTGCATTGGTTTCCTCATACAGAAACCCAGCAAGACTTGCTGAATATTTACAAATCTCTTCGGAAAAATAATTTGATATTTGCTAGTAATCCAGGGGACCGGGGTGACATCGGTTAAGTCACTTTATGTGTTCACTCACAAACTCTCTTGTTTTAGAAAAACTTCATATTTTACAAATCTTTACAGCACCGCTCTGGCTTCCATACGACACCGATTTCAAACCTGGTCAAATGAAAAGATAAGAAGACAGAGAATTAGGCATTGTTGGTGAAGAGATAAGTATAGAAACATTACATGGTTTGAGGGTGGACTATACCATGCCCAATATGTGGCAGAGTGTTGGTTGGAGCCCTGGTCATGGCACACCTTAAAAAAGATACTTTCCCATAATTGCTTTGTCCATCGGATGGGACATTATGTCATAGGTCCTGTGTACTAGGATTGGTAGTGCATGTAAAAGAACAAGCATCCTTGTTTACAGGTTTCCTCAGGCTTGCGAGCTACAGTGTTTAAGCTCACTTATGAGGCATTTTTGGTTTCATTGTCAGAAATATATTATAATAATAAAGCAATTGTTATTTGGACCGGAGGCCCTCAGTCCTTTAGATTCCTTCTTTTTTGCAAAGAGGTTATATAGAAGGATTTGTTTACCTTTTCAATGTCCCCAAAGTGGATGTCATCATCATCATCATTAGGTCCAAACGTCGCTGTGTCATTGATCTTACATGACTCAGGTAACTCCCCATAGTCCTTCAGATATCTGGCTTCATCTGTGCTATATTTAAGAATGACGTCGGCTTTGTCATCTTGGTAATCTCGAAGACCTACCAATATGATGTCACCAGTGTTGATCCATACCTGGTCAATAAAACACGTTTTATAAATAGTTTTCATGAGGATTGGTATGAAAGACTTAGCTCACCCAGAAACAAGTGTCAGATCACCTATGAAGTCAATGTAATACTAGTGACATTGTGTTTATTTTAAACCCTCCTATAAATCAGAGTGTTTCTAGAGGAAACCAATCCATACCCCATTATGCCACAATAGTGCATTTTGAGGTACACCTATGCTGATGTAGAGAGTAGACCCATTGCCCAAAGTGCTTCAATGAGAGTGGTAAATTGGAGAAGCCACCAGCTGTGCTCAATTGCAATGGAATTCAGGCCACTGTTGGAAGCGATAAGGTTCTCAACCTTGGTAAATTTTTGCAGTTGGCGCTCTGTAGCACTGATCAAACACACAGATACAATGGAAAGTGTGGCATGGGTGGGTCACTTCACCGCGTGTCTTTCATGGGAAATTTTGAGGCATCTTGGAGTAAGCACTAATAGAATGGTTAAAGAGTCACAGAGCCTTGACTTCCCAACAGACACAAAGTGCAAACAGCTGAATGGAAGAACACATTTAAAGTTAAAGTAAAGGATTTAAGAAAACGAAAAACCAGTTGATAATTCAATTTGGAATCTCACTGATTCAAGCCTATAACATTGCCAACAATCCATAGCAATATTTTTGTCTGAAAGCCTTACAGTTGAGATAAAAGTCTGGCAATGTGTTACCTTTTTCCGAAGCTTTCCTCTAATGTGGCACAATCGTTCTGGTCCATCCAAACAATGAGCCTTCAATCGTCCATTCCCCAACATCTTCAAAACTTGTGCATATTCTGAATAATGGAGATAAACATATATTAGAACCTGAAGGGATGTCATTTTCTATATAAGGGTTTATTATGAAACAATGTGCAAAACATAGATGTCTCATTTGGAGCATCTTAAATTACAACTGTTATTTTTGTTATAACAACAATCATGATAATCATGGTGGCTTACTGGCTTCTAATATGGCACTCCAATTCGTGACTCAGTGACGCTCAAGGCCCTCTGACACAGTCATTTTATAAAATCCAATCAACGTAAAAAAATGCATTTATCAAATAATAAACATATTGACTAGAGGTATACAATCTGTAGACCCAGTAACTGGGGCGCTGTACTCCTTTTTTAAAAATTTTTGCATCATCGGTCGTACTAGCGCCCCAGGAAGGTGTTACATGCAAGCACGACTTTCCCTGATATCGCATCATTTTCAATACGGAAGCCACCAAAAATGCCTCAGAACGACAAAAATACCCAACAAAATAGCTTTAAAAACGCCTACTGCCATCTTGATATGCCAAAAAAAATTAAAAAGGAGTACAGCGCCCCAGTTACTGGGTCTATACAATCTGCTGCAACGTAAGCCTGCAACAAAAAACAACATCCGTACATGTAGATAAACAATATGATATTAATACTAATAGTAGATAAATAATAAAACCCATAAACTAAAGTACAAAACAAATAATGACGCACAAAATTAGCACATTTTGGACTACTACACTAGAAATCTGTCATGACTTAGTTACAGAAGGGCCTTGCAAAGTGAATAAAAATGCCTTAGTATAAATAATCTGACAATAATTTAGAATTACCAAATAAGAGGAAAAATATGACAAATCCAAACACCATATTCTTTATTCATTACATTTTAGTACAAAGTTTTATTGTATGGTCAGCGTAGTAGTGTACAGGCCTAATAATGGAGTAGAAAAGAGGTAATTCAAACTAATTGGATTCAGCATTTTTATATTCACAATCAATGGAAATTCAGGTTCAACTGTAGAAAACGGCTACTTCAAAATCAAAGCCATACAAGTTCAGATGTGTGTAGGTCAGTCCTGCTAAAACAGTCTTGACTATTGTAGTATTGGTTGGTCCTGTTTGATGTAGTTGCAAAAATCAACCCTCCGTCTGCTCATATAGGGGGAAAACTCGGAGCATGAAATGGAGGGTTACGATTATCGCAACAAACGTTTGATCACCTTTCTTAAGTTTCCAATATAAGATTTCCATAGCACATAGGGAGTACTCCTAGAAAAATGCACTCTCAAAAATGAAAGATTGCAAAACAAAGGGAAATACAGTGCAAAGACAAACAATGATAAAATAAGTAGTGGCCATTTATTTTAATTTACCAACCTTGTCCATCTTCCTTGAAAACCAGCTCACGCTTTTCAGATTCATTTTCGTTCTTTCCTCTCCTTCTGTTTTTACCTCCCTTTCCTGTTCAACAAACAGACAAAAAACTTGAAGTTACGAATAGCTAACAAGGAATGAGATGTGGAGGACGAAGTTGGAGAGTCGATTGGGGAGGGGAAAAAATAACAAACAAACATGCCAAAAAACAAAATCGTGGGGTGAAAACACAACAGCACAAATGAACGAAGACAATCCTTTTGAAGTTTTATTAATATTGCAACACATAATGAACTCACCTTTATTCTTGGGCATCTTGATTAATCTTTGTATGAACTACTTAGGGCAATCTGGTTTCTTGTATTTCTGCTGAAATTCTGACAAACAAGTACAATATTGTGTCGTATTGTGTGTATTGCGCAAATTCTAGCACGTACTTAACATTGTGCACATGCATACAGCACACACAGAGCATGCATGTTAGCTGGTACTCAGTGTTATAATTATAAAGACGAGTAATGTAGTTCAGGTACCAGGGTGTGTGAGCGCTGAAAAAAATCGACTATTCGTATTTGACTATACTTTTTGTACTAATCGAGTACGATGATACGTTTAAGTATCGTTATTTTACCATTTTTAAACTCAATGACAAATTTTAGAACCGTAAAAAAGCTGAGAGAATGAAAGCATTTGAAAAGAAGCAGATGTAGAAGATAAGCGATGTGGCGTGCGCTTTTTGTATGTTTTGTTTAGGTTCACAGACCACTATTATTATTATTATTATTATTATTTATTCGGCATACTTCACGAGACAATAAAAATACAAAACAGATGAGACAATGATAAAAAAACCAAAAAAAAACAAGGGAACAAGGAATAAATATTCATGGTTTTTGCCCTAAATCGCAAATATTCACGCAAATATTCACGTAAATATTTGCGATTTGTGACCAAACGCAAATATTTACGTAAATATTCACGTAAATATTTGCGATTGGGTGCACAAATCGCAAATATTTATGTAAATATTTACGTAAATATTTGCGATGGGGCACAAGTCGTGAATATTCACGTGAATATTTACGTAAATATTTGCAATTGGGGCACAAATCGTGAATATTCACATAAATATTTACGTGAATATTTGTGAATTGGGGCAAAATATATTCACGTAAATATATATGTTTGATGTCCCTTCAGGGCCACCATAGATATTTCAATTAGCTCTGTGTGGTTGATCCACTCTGTCTTAGAGACGCGCAGGGCGCGCTGTCAAAGGACGCACAAGTCACAAGTCATAGAGAAATGGCCCCCCTCTCATTCTTTTTCGATCTTGTGATACATTTAACTGTATGCAGTTTAGGGTGCCCATATAAAAACATGATTCATTTGAAATGCATTGCGTCGAAATACGTGCGTTTTTACACGCGCGTAGGCTACTAGGCGCCCCACAAGCATCTACAAGCGATCGAAAGTTTTTTAACAAGCGTACACGCATAGCAGTCACTTTTGGTAAGCCAATCAGCGTTGATTTTTAGTGTTTCCCTTCCAGGGGTTAGAGACGTACGCGGAGTTAGCGGGCGTTACACGGCGCGCTGCCCATGGTAGCGAGGCTGCTATAATGGAGATCAATGATGGAAACGCACAGCTTTGTACGCGCGGCGCACAGGATTAGCCAATGCACATCTTCCTTTTGACCTCTAGGCGAGGGCGCCCTACTCAAATGACGTCATGAGATAAGGTCTATAGACTGTGCAAGTCTCGCGCGTAATCGAACTTCCGGGACCATTGTGGTCCTGCAACCATGGAGTTTTACGTGGGCGAGATTTTGTTTCGTCTATTATTTTAGTTTAACGTACTTAATGACCATGAAAATTAAATATGTTGTTGGGAATGCACGTACTTGTGATAAAAAACAAGAAAGTAAAATCAATACAACACAACATCGAAGAAAATCCAAGAATTAAACTTGACCTCGGCTTCCGGTTACTTGCAAAAAATTAAGAATTTGTGCCCACCTCCGATCACCAATTTTATTTTGGTCGCGCGATGATAATCACCAGACGCTGTATGTCAGACGCTAAGCCTTTTCATTGCAGTCTACGGTTGTCGAGGCGTCAGCGTCCTCTTAAAACTGCGTAACGCGTTAGTCTACGCCCGTGCGATCATCGTGCGTCTGCGTTTAAACCTGCTTTTAGTGGTTGCACGTACTCTGGCGTGGATTTACAAAAGGGGTTCATGGGGTGGGGGCGGACACGGAAAAAGAAAAAGGCGCCATCAACGTTGATGCTCGTCTCATTCATGAGCATGCCTTACATGCATGCAGTCGAATCTCTGTTCATGCAGTCAGGTCGCAGCAATAAAGCGCTCTGATTGGTCCCAGGCTTCATACCAGGAAACGCAGCCTTAATTGTGTGTCACCCTGACTGCCCTGCTCGGTATACCATACCAACACACACAAACTCCGGACGCCGACTGGTCGACACATGAAACCGTTAACGGAAGTTACTATTTAATTCGAACGTTACATTTTAAAAATCATAAAAATCGATTGGGTAGAATGGGTGGATTTTTACAAAAAAATTCACAATGGTAGAAAACTATATATTTAAACAAGAACTTGAAAAATATCAGGGGTAGAATGGTTCAATTTTTCACTTTCGTCGCGTTTTGTGACACTGTTTTAGGGGTGTCGAAATTTTCGTTCAAAGCAATAATACATTGATTAACGGTATGGTGCTGTTGCCTGGCCATGCGCCTAATGTTGGAGGGACGAATGCATTTTAAAAATAGTCTTGTCTAGATATTTGTCAAATATTAATTTTTATTCCACTCCAAAAACCTGACAAATAAACTATACATATATAATTGGTAAAATACAGCCTTACTTTTATCTAATTTAATCCATTCGTGTTAGTGTAAAAATTAAACACCCCTATTTTTGTAATGGTACGTTCACACAGCATCGGGGGAAAGAATTGCGCAATATCGTGTCCGCCACCCCCCCCCCCCCCCCCCCCGAGGGGTTCCTAAAAAGTTAAGATCAAATAAGCATCCTTGTCCCAGAGTTTTCAGTTTGTTTCAACAAAAATTAACACCTGATGTGTGTGTTATTTATGAAAGCTAAAACTAATTTTATACACATTATAATGAGTATTTTTGTTGTTCAGATTTTTCAAAGATCTAATTTAAAAACAATTGATTTGATTTCAGAGAAAAATATGTTTTTCACTTGACGTGTTTTCTCGTTCGATACGCGCGAGACTTGCACAGTCTATTGGAACCAATTAGAAGTTTTCCATTGTTGGGTTTTGGCACAAATCCAATTACACCCAATTGGTATGGTGTTCCATATGTGCCACTCCTTTCCGTCGCCTTTTCAATTTTGTCCGTCGCCTTTTCAATTTCGTCCGTCGCCTTTTCAATTTTGTCCGTCGCCTTTTCAATTTTGTCCGTCGCCTTTTCAATTTTTCCATCGTGGGTCCACGTGACTACCAGGTGACTATCACATGACTCCGAAGGAAATTCGACCTTTGGGAGGCATACCGCAGTTGCCAAAATGTATACGTTGCTTCATCCACAGTCGAGACCAGATAACTACGATAATATCCTTTTTCAGTTCCATTCTTGATTTACTAAGCAAAGCCTGTACATAGACAGTATGGTTGAGGTATCCAATCATTTTTCTTTGCCAACAAATCATCACATGGTCATCATGTGACAGTCACGTGGCCGTTTCAGAAAAAAAATGCGCCTGAAAAATTGAAAAGGCGACGGAAGAAAATTGAAAAGGCGCCTGAAAAATTGAAAAGGCGACGGAAGAAAATTGAAAAGGCGACGGACAAAATTGAAAAGGCGACGGAAGAAAATTGAAAAGGCGACGGACAAAATTGAAAAGGCGACGGACAAAATTGAAAAGGCGACGGACAAAATTGAAAAGGCGACGGACAAAATTGAAAAGGCGCCGGAAGAAAATTGAAAAGGCGACGGACAAAATTGAAAAGGCGACGGACAAAATTGAAAAGGCGACGGAAAAAATTGAAAAGGCGACGGAAGGAGTGGCACATATGGAACACCATAAATTGGACTCAGTTTGATTTTGAATTTTTTACCAACTAGACCCTCTTGGGAAATAAAATTTTCAATTGGAAATACATTAGGAGGTGACATTTCCAATTGGTACTTAAACAAATTCCAACTAATTCCATTTCAATCAAAAACCAATTGGATTTCCAATTCCAACTGGACTGAGTTGGTCTGAGATTGTATTCCAATTGGAAATTCAGTATTCCAATATAAACCAACTCACACCAACTCAACCAGCTCAATCCAATTCTTTCCAACTGGATATCCAATTGGAATGAATTGGAAATTTTGGTAAGGGAAAGCAACGTGTAACAATGTCAACCGCTGCAAGCGTTTTGATCACCATCACTTAAAACATCATGGCGTAAATACACAAAGGGCAACTTAATTGGAGCTAAAAAATTTAACCAGGGGGAAAAAAAACCGGCTGCAGATAGATAATGGGAGCACTGACGTGACTGAATGTTCAATCTATGTTTCGACACCCCTATTAGTTATTACATCCCTGTATATTTTCCTATTCCTAATCCTGACCCTATAACCCAGCATGTAAATCACGGAAAGGTTATTCGGAGCATTCAGAACATAGGGGTGTCGGGGTTCGAAAAGAGCAGTCACCGCCATTGTCTGGGCTTCCTATATAGGCAATTTCGAAAAATTATTATATCTAAGCGATGAAATGTGGGGGAAAAGGGATTAACGAATGTATCTATCTATGCTGCAATATTGTTTTTGTTGACTGTGCTACTTAGCCTCGGAGCAGACGACACCACCGTCACGCACAAGCGCACACAAAAAGCGCCAACCCATTGTTGTGTACATGTAGTGTGTACTGTATGTACATTATACAAAACTACATGCTGTTTCAATATTTTTATTATTATTAATTAAGTTTTTTTTTTTTTGTGGCCGGCTAGCACGACTGGTGAATAACTGTGACCATGGAGCTATGACGGAAACGGACAAAGCCAAGAAGAGTATTTCGTCAACAATATTCGACAACTAACCTGCGTAGGGATTATATGGTTATTTATCGTTCAATTATTTTTGCTCCAAATCTTGAAGATGAGATTGAAAACAGCGAGAAAACCAAGAACTGCAGGCAGTGCAGTGGACGGTCATGACGGTAGTGGCTGGGCTTGGGCTATTTGCTTTGCCGGACATATGTGTCTCGTCGTCGCAACAGGATACTTCACTACTCTTGGGATTTTCTACATAGAATGGAAAGAATACTTTGATTTGTCTGCGACATCCTCCAGCTGGCTAGTTAGCATGCCATTGTTGGTTGCTAGTCCATTGAGTAAGTACCATTTGTCCATTTGACAGGCAGACAGGGGAAAGAAACTATGGTGAGTGCACTGAACAATGGAGAGTGAACTCAACGACTGAATAGTAATTGCATTCATTATTGCATAGTGGTGTACTACTACTATTGTGGAATATCCAGACGGACATAATGGTTTTTCTATGGTTAAGGAATGCCATAATTTGAGCTGGGCATGGAGTGGAAGTCACTATTTTAACCCAGCTGTAGCCTGTCATACAATGTAGCATTTGTAATTTCAAAAGAATATTTGAATTTTGATTGAACTTTGAAGTGCCCGGGTAGCCCTAGCCCTAGTTAGTGGCTTAGTCACTATGGCAAGTCCAGTGTATCGCCATGGCACAGACTCACATTATGGGGCTTTATTCATTATGAAATAAAATATTTATCTAATTATTTGGTCAAATGAGATGCTTTTGTTGGTAACAATGAGTGAAAAAGTAGCAGTTGGATAGGCATATAGTCTTACACACTCATACAGAAATGTTTTCAGTGATTGGAGAGGCCTTTGCAACATCCCCTAGAAAAGTCCGCCACCCTCCCCAGTCACCACAAATTGGGTCATCTATTAAAGGGAACATTGCCTTCGATTGGGCGATTCCGTCTGTGGAAAGCATTTGAAAGCATTTGTTATGAAAGATGTTTTAAATGTAGAATGGTCCATACAAATAATAGATATAAATTGATATGCCTCAAAATGTTGTGGGTTTTCATTTTACTTAGTGAACTAACCCATTTTGTTGAACCAAATATTTGACTCCACAATATGGCAAACTGAACAATTGATGTAGAAACTCCTTTGCCCATTTGCCCAAATTCATTTCCATACTGTCATAAACAAACTGATACAATAACAGAATTGACTGAGTTTAGTTGCAATAATCGTAACCCTCCATCCTCCCATACCCCTCCATCCTCCCGTCGGGAGGGTTACGATTAAAAGTTTACCATAGGCCCTATTCAAGATTTGCCAATGGAAGTGCCCTTTGCAAAATGAAAATTGCCTTGCCCTCTCAAAGATGAAATGCCAATCTTGTAACATGAGCCGTTGAGCGTCAATTGGGCAAAATTATTTACACTACAGGAAATCAGGAGGTCAAGTCTTATTTTTGTGTTTTCTTTATTGAGTTGTTGAATTTATTTTGAACACTTTCATATGTTTTATTATGAAATTTTACTTTCCCAACAATATGATATAATTTTTATAGCCATAAACTATATATGAAAATATTTAAAGAAATCAAATTGCGCACGTACGTAAAAAAATTCTATGGTTGGGACCAACTTGGTCCCAGAAGTTCCAATTAGGCTAAAACTTGCACAGTCCATTACTCAAAATCCTGCTTCTCTAACAATATTTCCACTATTAATGCTAACACTTACAAGTTGGATTACTATGTACTTTATTCTTTGTCACTGTATCTTGTAAATCAAATAATAAAATCAGTCTTGGTTATCATCATAGAAACAAAAGAACAATTAATTTTAGTTCTTAACTTGCATTTTTAAACTGGCTTTCTGTTTTTAGCTGTTCCGACCTAGCTGTCGGAACAGCTATTGTCTCTAAATGTTTTTTTCCGAAACACATTTGTCTTTTAATGACAGATTTCATGTCATTGAATAGATTCGTGCTCATGTTTTAACAATTGAGAAACTTTACAAAATGTAAAAATTCAATCCATCTATTCAATGGGACTTTGTAAAAAAGTACAGAAATAAATTTCTTAATCTCAATAAAATTTATAAAAGGATAACATTTCTTACAAGCTTGAAAATGTTCTCTGGATATTTCAGTGGTTGGGTTGAATGATTACATTCGGTTGAATTGATTAGTTCACCTTTCTAAATTGATGTTCAAAATGTTTCTAAAATGTCAGTTGAGATCAATGAAGCAACTCGGGGGATGGTACAGCATTGGTTTTTACAAACAAATAAGCTAATAACATGTTAAACATTAATCTTTTTTAAAGGGTCTGGTAATCACTCCAAAAATGAATGACCATAAAAACTTACTCGGTAAAGAGCACTGGAGAGTTGTTGATATTATAGAACATTGCTAGAAACGACCCCCTTTGAAGTAATTGTGCAGTTTTAGAGAAAGAGGTATTTTTTTACCCCAAAATTTGAATCTGAGAAATTAAGCCTTTCTCAGGCATCTGAAAACATACTATTCTGTGCAACAAGGGTGTTTCCCCCCAATTATTTTCTTGCAATTACAATGACCGATTGAGCCCAAATTTTCACATTGTACATTTTTTTATGCATTACACCAAGTGAGTATACTGGTCTTTGACAATTACCAAATTATCCCTTTAAAGGGGCCATATTTCAAGACTAATAAGATTGTTTTTGTTTTTTACTTTAGTTTTTAATTTGACTAGCCTAAAGTGTAAATGAAATAACACTGATTAAACTATAAATTTGATCAAAGATAACGGCATACTAAAATTGATACCACTAATGTGTTTATATTTTTAAAAATTACCATTTAATGATCAAAGCTTAAATTTGCTTGTATACTGTAACCCAACTGTACAAGTTTTACATTAATTGAAATGATATGGGACATAAACAAATTTAAAAAATGTTTTTGTTACCATTGCGATTCTGTTGCAATTCATCACAAAGTCTTTGCTTCACATGTGTGCCAGTGTGCGTGTACCGGCTTCACGCCCAAACGTTTTGCTGCTTGCCTCCAAAGCTGGCGTACATTTTGTGTGTAATTATACCGAAAATCACCCATTTCATCGTACAAAAACATTTCTTATGACAGAAACTTTGAACTCTGAGAAGACTCTAGTCTTTGAAGAATGTATGTTATGTAGGCCTAGGGCCTATAGCCCAGTTGTTAAACATTTCTTGCAGAAATTATCAAAGAAAAATAAGTTCAATCATAGGCTTCTGGTAATCAGTCGTGAGCCAGTTAGTATGAAGTGGGCGTGGCTTACAGTGGAGTGACATTACACATATGAACAAAATACTGCCTGTAAAAAACCTGCTGCTTTGAGAAACACTGGGAGTCATGTAGCCATACCTGTACATCATAAACATTTCATAAATAAAGTGACATAGTTTACAATGTTTTTTTGCTGGAAAACATAGGCCTAATACAGAAGATAAAAGAAAATTCATCAAGTTTATTGAGAAATTATCTGTTTACTAAATGTTCTTAGCAAAGTTTCCTTCATTGTCAAAGCAAAAGTATTGAAAACAGTTACAATGAAAATTATTTCTCATTTATTCAACACAAGAAAAATCGAAGTAGTTGCATCTCTCACTTTCTTTAAAATACTCCTTCAAGACTTGGTAGCGTGTGGCGTTATTGAGCTCACAAACACGGGGCGATGAACCGGATGAACTCTGCTTGATGTTGAATGAGAGACAGTCTTGGCGATCCATACAGTGTCGTCCGCAGGCAGCTACTGTGTCAGTTGGATATCTGTCCAGGGTGTGACCGAAGAGACAGCGAGACACAAAGCGACCAGTAGACTCATCTGCTGTCAGGCAGTACACATTCAGAGCAGATTGACCACATCTGGCTTTTCGAGGGCGCTCACAAATGAAAAGCATGTTATCATAATACCATGTATCACCCCAATAACCCAGAATGTCAGGATTATTTTTGTAGTCACGGGTAATCAAGAAGCCATAATCCTGATCCCCTGTTTTTATATCGTCATCTGGTTGGTTTGGCTCCCATTTCCGATATTCAGTTTGAGATTTATCATCCTGGTAGCATTTCCATTCACCTTCAACTTCTGCATCATTGCAATTGATCCAAAGACCTTCATATTGCCCATGATGCTGAAATGAAGTCAATATGAATTCATTCTCACCATCTGAGCTTGGGACCATTATAGATGCATTATTACGATCACACTGCATCACCGCAGTGGACCAGTTGCCTTTCATGGATCCATCTAGACCCAAGTAGCAAGAATCAGCAAAAGCCACCCATCCATCAGGGCAGCCACTCGCTGCAGAGACATCCTTAGTTACCATGACGATAACAGAGAAAGTAACCACATTGATTGAGGTCACTATACCTTCAGCAAAGAACTTCATTTTCAGTAATCTTCTTCTGATTTCTTGTAATATGTCAATTTTTGAGGTACAAACTCCAAGGAGTCGGTTGTTATGTTCGCAGTCACATGTAAAGTGAGAGTCTGTGATGCAGTTCAAATTTCTTTTGCACTGTTCATTAATAGTTGATTACACTACCTTTTCCATGATTAAACAAATGTAATTTACCAATAATGCTAAATAAAATTGTCCATTATTGTCTATACTGTACAATAATGGCTATAATAATGGCTATAATAATGGCTATACTAAGGCTATACCACTTTGAAATGATCCCATTAGATCTCCATTACTTCTGGTAACATCAACACAAACACGTTCAAGGTACATGTAGGATCATACTTTGGTATTGTTTTTTATTTATCTGAAGCTTACTTTTATATAAAGATTGTAATGGTAGTATATGCATCCTGCAAAAAGCATTTTGTCTGAATTGCCCAATGTAAAATAGAAACTAATGTCAAAATAAAATTTGAATTTCATGTGAATGCCTGCAGGCAGCTTTTGGTAATTTCTGGGGTGTGGGTTTGAATGCTGTCCGATCTGGATGAAAATTCTTTGACATTTTATGTGTGCTGTTTTTATTAAATAAGTAGACATGTATTCAACTGAAACCTTCACTGGTGGTTTTTATTGTATCTTTGTGGATAATTTTGCCTAATAACCTGACAACCAGTACATTGACAGTAACCAAACCCTGATCCTACCTTAAGGGTTTAATAACTTTGTATCACTATAAATACACTGTTTCCATGGTAAGTTACCATTTGAGTGATCTTACACTTAAAAGATGGAACTTCACTTAGTTTAAATATACGAGCATTATTTATTTAAACTCAATCATTATCTATGCTGCTTCTGATATGCAAATTTAACCAACCCAACTGCATTTCCTTGTATACTTGTAATAAGTTTTTATGACTGCTACTAACCCGGTGTTAGGTTGAGTTTCTGCAGTCAATTTAATGGAATGTGCAGTATTATAAGTGGAGAATGTTAATTTCAACCTTGAAACTAGAAATTTCTTATGAACAGTGCAAAGAATAGCTAATGGCCTGACATATGGTGCATAAGTGTAGGGTGAAACATTAATAGTCAATAGTAGACTTGTGGACAAGTCACTAATGTTTGTTGTGGTGATAGCGTAATAACTCTCAGCTCTTCTCCGCAATTGAAGACTGCTTTCGCCAGACTACTGCTTTTGCACGAGGCTGCTGGCTCCCAACTACTCCTCATTTAAATGGGACCATAGTCGTGAGAGCAGTAGTCTCAGGGTGGAGTATCATGCTGTGGCTATCCACTTCACATTTTGAAACAATTTGAATGAACTTTTAAATCGGTGAGCTTTCAGATCAAAACTAATTTCAAAAGAAGTGACAAGTGAACATATTGTTTCTCTTTGCAGGTTTATTTAGTGGTGTCCTTGCAACTCGGCTTGGTATACGCAGAGTATCTATGGTGGGATCAGTAATTAATGGACTGGCAACAATACTTGGATCATTTGCTACCGATGTCAGGCAACTCTACCTTTGTGGTGCTATGTCAGGTAATTACCAAAACATTGTTCCATGCACAAAGTTATTTTATTTTGAAAATTCAACCGGGTGATATAAGATCAGGCCCAGTTTCATATAGCAGCTTAAGCACAGAAAGTAGCTTAGCACAAAACAGTTGTTGCTTTCCAGAATAAGGTTACAAGGAAAATACCATTCCGAATTGACATAGCACCAATTGTAGCTGGTATTTTGCTTATTTTTGCAGTAGAAAATTGTTGAGCAGGCACTATGAAATTGGGCTGTGATTACCATTGTATCTTACAGTGGTGGATTCAGGGGTGGATAAAGGTGTCCCCCCCCCCCTACTCACCATCTTGCCAAAATCCAAATTCAAACGACTCCACAATGACACACACTGAGTATACACTAACAGTGCGTGTCACTCATGGGTGTAGGGAAAAACAAACATAGACTCTTTATCCCTGATGCAATTAGTGCATCTCTTAAACATTTTAACACTCAAAGTTCAATCAAAGCTTAAGGTGATGATGATGTGGGGAAACCCCCCAAATATTTTTATTCTTAAATTGTTTACTTTATTTTTTAAAATTGATGCAATTAAAGGGATTGAATTCATGCAATGATGGAATGATACTGCACAATTTAAAATTAGCTATTGAAGTATCATTGTCAAATTTAAGTTAAGGTCGATCTTCTCACTAAGATTTGTTCCCTTTCTAGGTGTGGGTGCAGTAATGATGACCCCACCTGCTATGGTTATACTATCTCAATACTTCAAGACACGCTATGCTCTCGCAAACGGAATTGTTTTTCTGGGAGCCAACACTGGTCAAGTCATCTTCCCACCTTTGTTTCGTCTCCTTATTGCTAATTATGGATGGAGAGGAACGATGTTGATTGTCGGAGCAATTCAGATGAATGGTGTTGCGGCTTGTGCTCTTTTCCGTCCCCTCAAGAAAACCTCCAACAAAGTGGAATCAAATTATCTGGATTTTGAGGTAATTCAGAATGGTGCAGTAACAACATCCACCCAAATAACATCAGTTATCCAAAATGATGCCAAATCAAATCAGGGTAAAACATGTATGAGACATTTAAAGTTTCTGGATATTTTCACTGATCTGTTCGCGATGTTGATGCTTGTAACCGCAGCTATGTATTCCATTGCATGGAATACAAATTTAACCCATCTACCAGCGAGGGCTAAAGAGGGTGGTTGGTCTGATGACCAAAATGCAATGTTAGTTGTATCCTTCGCTATTGTATCCATGGTAACCAGAGCCACCCATGGCTGGTTTGTGGATAGAAACTACATCAGCGCCTTTAAACTACATTTGATTGTTCTGCTAGGGGCTTCCATAGTGACCTTCTTTAACCCGGTGTCTGACAACTACGTTTTTCTTGTTGGATATACGATAGTCTTAGGAGCATTTGTTGGTATAGGTGGACCACTATTAATCGTTAATTTAAGGAGTTTAGTCCACCCATCACGTGTGCCTGCTTCAATCAGCTTGATCATGGCAGTGTTTTTTCTCTTCAACGGAATCGGTACAGTTATTGCAGGTAAGCTCATTTTCCCTGATATATTTTTGTTACTATCTGTTCTTCAATTTCTGACATTAATTTAAAGTTTTGATCCAGTTTTAAAATTTGTTGTGTATTGATTTTCTTAATACTGGTACAGTTGTTACAGGTAATTTAACTGTTGTTAAATTCTTTGACTGTAATTGTTTGACTGTTTTTTTTCACTAATAAATGGACATGGATTTGTGATACGATTTTTAAACATTTTATATGTATATTTGTTTATTTTTATTATTATTATTTTCTATCAAAAAATAATTGAGTGTTTGTGTGAATGTGGATCCTGGTTCTCTTGTTCTCTTGTTATATTGATGTACATCATGCCTGTAATTACATGGAGGCCATAGCTTCTGTTGCCCTTGTCTTCGCCTTGGTACCCCTTGTTCCCATAGACCTTTCCCAAGAAGTTTCCTTTTCAAAATAAAGGTGGCCTTGCCCTCTCAAAGGTGAAACCCCAGGACTGATAATATCATACATACACTGTGTGCCTTGTAAATGTTGATAACATTTAAATGAGATTTATGTTTTATTTTTCTTACAGGTAAAATATACGATGGCACTGGAAACTACGTCGCTCCTTTCTTGACTGCCGGAGCATTTTTCATGGCATCGTTCTTACTCTTTGTCTTCATTTTATTCCTGAACAAGCAAAGAGATGGACAAATTGAACGAACGACTTTCACTAACAAACCCAGATGAGTGTGAACAGTCAGAACCTGTGTCAACTGTAGCTGTGTGATAAAAACTACAAGATGGACAAATTGATTTCTAGACTTTCACTAACATCCCATGTGAGTGTGAACCAGTGTGAACAGTCAGAACAGTTTCTATATATGGAAATGATCATTGTTAAAACTGCTGGTATAGACCTTTTGCATATTACATCACCGACCAGTGCAGTCTCTTTGTGATAAGTAGTGTGTAATTGAGTTTTGTGTTTTTGTTATAATTAGTATAGGCATGTGACGCAAGATGCAGAATTGAGCCATACATCAATATTCTGTGTTTTGCTTAATTATATGATAATATCAAGTAAAAAAACCACTAGTTTGGGAAACTGACTGGGTAGATTTTAAATAATTTCGGGTTAAGCAAAGAAAACTTGACTACAGTGAACTTGGACCAACAACCTCCGGTGGTTTAACATGCTGGTGCTCTACAGCTCTACCAACTGAGCTATCTAGCCCTATGTTGGCTGTCTTCCTATTTTGTCAATATCTTTGTTTGAAGGTGTCGGTCAGAAGCAATGTACGTAATTTGTACATCAGACTGGCACACGTGTTGAAAAGTTTTAAATTTCCAAAATAAAATCTTCCTTTTTAACTCATAATACTAAACCTATGAAACTAAGCTTAGTACCTGCATTCATTAGGGACAAAGGCTACCTAATATTTTTCAGTTTCGGTAAATGATAACTGCTCAAAATTGTCAAATATTTATAAAACTTATCAAGCTCTTGTGATCACCAAAATGACAGTTTTGAAAGCACTTGTGCGATCTGTGACGTAGGTGCACAAGGTCTATACTGCTATGCCTAACATGTGCTTTTAATTGTAGAATCAAGACAAGGTATATCATTGGTTATAATACATGTAGTATCAAAAGTGCTATCAACTCTCATACTCTCTGTGAATCAAGATAAGGTATAAGGATTATTGTAAGAACTGCTGTCCTCTGGTCGCTGTCCCTCTTAGATCTGGTGAGGTGTGCAGTGTACTCTCTATAGCCTTCTTGAGATATGGCAGTTAATTATAGTGCACTGTTTGGTTTGGGACCTTTGGGTGTATACAAACAGATTTACCCAAACGTAATAGTGCCCTGGTAGGCCTAATGTGTCCAAATCTGAGCCCAAAATGGCTAATTCCTTTACATGCATATTTTCTTTGAATCAAGACAAGGTACACCAATGGTCATTGTCTAAACTGCCTACCTGCTTTTAATACACTGGTGCTGCTGTTTTTTCCCCACAATTTACAGGGTTATTCCACAACTCATCAAAACACGCGTGCACACACCTGTGAAAAATTGGCAGACACTGCATAAGATATGGTGTTCCATATGTGCCACTCCTTTCCGTCGCCTTTTCGAAAAATAAATTACAAATTAAAACCTAAAACCTTAACCATGTAACCCTAAACCCTAGCCCTAAAACCCTAACCCTAACCCTAATAGCCCATTTTTGCCTTTGTATATTAATTATTTAACTTAATATGAATTATTTTCAAAGAAAATCTACCAAAATCACGGCCCCTTTTGCCGTGCCCTTTATCCCCCATTGCCGCCGTGCCCTTTTTGCGCATAAAGGACTGCACAAACAACAAAAAACAAAACGCCCCACAATCGCCGATACTCGGTATTTTTTTAGGACCTGGTCACCCAATAAAAAGCCATGGACACTCCCTTTCTACAACGTTTTCAATGCTAAAAATAACTAACCCTAACCCTAACCCTAAAACCCTAACCCTATAACCCTAACCCTAAAACCCTAACCCTAACTCTAAAACCCAAACCCTAATCCTATATATAACCCTAACCCTAAAACCCTAAAACCCTTACCCTTGCCCTAACCCTAAAACCCTAACCCTAACCCTATAACCCCAACCCTAACCCTAAAACCCTATAATCCTATAACCCTAACCCAAAAACCCTAACCCTATAATACTAACCCTTACCGTAACCCTAACCCTATAACACTAACCCTAAAACCGTAACCCTCTAACCCTTACCCTAAAACCCTCACCCTAACCCCATAAACCTAACCCTAACCCTAAAACCCTAACTCTATAACCCAAACCCTAACCCTAACCCTAACCCTAACCCTAAAACCCTAACCCAAACCCTAACCCTAACCCTAACCCTAACCCTAACCCTAACCCTAACCCTAACCCTAAAACCTTAACCATGTAACCCTAAACCCTAGCCCTAAAACCCTAACCCTAACCCTAATAGCCCATTTTTGCCTTTGTATATTAATTATTTAACTTAATATGAATTATTTTCAAAGAAAATCTACCTGTAAATTAAAGATATCCAGCCCGTTTTCTGTCAAACGGAAGCCCCACTACAGTTAGATAAAAATAAAACACATGCATCAAAATGAGGAAGTCTTGCTACGTGATACACTGAATAATCTTAAATTTGTAATATAAATCAAACTCTAACTATTGGTATTTCAAAGATAGTGATAAGTTTTCTTTATGTGAAACTGTGGTACAAGAATATACTTTTATGCACTAATAAATCTTCACCTGGTGTTTTAATTTTTTATTTGAAAAAAAAAAATTACGAAAATGCTTTACATTGGAAGAACAAAAAGGGGAAATGAGGGACTGTCACATATTTCCGTCCACAAAATGTTGGAGAAGAAACCATGAGTATGAAAGGAAGAAAACTAATACAATTGTAGCACACATTTTGTCCTTCTTGTCATTAATAATGACAACATTTACGTCCAAAAAGTAGACTTGTTCATCAAGTTTGTTTGTTTATTTTGGATTGTCTTTTGGGGTTTTTTTTTGGGGGGGGGTGGTTCAGGTACTGGTTCTGGTATGAACTTCGTAATCAGTGAACTTTCAGATAATAAATTTGCCTTTGTCTGTCGCAGTGGCGTAACTAGGGGGGCACGGGGGGGCACGTGCCCCCCCCCCCCCCCCATTTGAAATCCGAACCTTTGAGACTATAATTACCAGAATGTAAAATGTTAAGTTTTATAAACTTTTATGGAGCACTGGTGGCGTATAACTCAATGTTTCAAACTATTTTTCATATAATTACACATACTTGTTGTACCTTTGCAATGGACAGTTGTTATTTTTACCAACGTCTTCAGAGTACGGTAAATCACGTCCGCAAATTGTATGATGACTCATCGTCCGCCCGCGCGCGCCCCATTCTGCCACAGTCTGCCACGTTACTGTATAAATACGGTACGGTAGTGTCACATAAAGCTACACGACTTGCTGGGTGCCGTTGCACTTATCGTAAGTACATGGGGGAAAGCCATTGAAAACTATTGAGCTGTGTGTGAGAGCATTGATATAAAATATCTGCTTCATTTGAGACATTACTTTGTTATTCAGTGTATAGGGTATTCAGTTTTAAATTATTAAATAGTTTGTCAATATGTAAAAATCGAAATTGGGGGGTGGGGCGGATGGGAGCAAAACCATTTCCAAAACCCCAAAAAGATCAAAGTTTTTAACATTGATTAGGACTACTGTGCATGGCCCCAAGTGTGTAATAAATAAATACTAGTGCCAGTCCTCAAATAAATAAATCCCCATATAAAAAGACTCCGGTCTCGCAATCCCTTGTTAACAGTTATGATTTATTTCTACACATTCAAACAGTAACTGCATGGTTCTAGATGTGCGAAAAAGTAGAGAGAAAAAAAGAAAAAAAAAGAAAACAAAGAAAAAGTCTTTGTTTCATTATGATGTATTTTATAGGCTGCAGGATCTGACACAAAGTAAGGAAGGATGCAGGCGAATATTGGGAGGTTTTTAAGAAGCGACCCTTTATGGGTGAGGGAGATGAAGCTACACACCCAGTTGCAGTAAACGTCCAGCATATGAGAGTGATCCTGAAATGGTTGGTTTAATGTGACTGAGGCGTAATTTTTTAATGGGAAAAATCAAGCCTAATATTGCTGTTTTATCATTGTTTGTTTGGTAGTGAATGCGAAAAGTTAAACTGACTACCCATATAAGCCCTATAATGAGCCAATGCCGGTGAAATTATTATTCCAAATGTTAACCCCACTGCCACCCCGAGGTCGTTCGAACTAAATGCAATTTTCCTCGGGGACAATGAATTCACAGTATGCTTTTACCCAAGGGTTTTTGCGCTTAACCATACTCCACTGAGTAGGGGTAGTTCCTCTGGAAATGGCTAGGCTAATGCCCGGGATTGTGCCAGAGTATAACAAGTGTGAAAACACTTCAACCAATTTAATGATTAATTCCCGGTGTGAAAACACTTCAACCAATTTAATGATTAATTCCCGGGAATTACGTCTGTTATGAAAAAGGGCGATACTGTTAAAAGTGTGCACATTTTTAAGGCCCCTATCTGTTTGCAAAGCTTACTAAATACTTCCTGAAATTATTATATCTTTATTAGGTGCATTTTGCTAGTTCTGTATTCTGGTTGGCTAAAACACGGTCACGTGGGGTATATAGGCCTGAGATTTGCGCCACTATTGGCGGGAAATAGTTCCCGTGAACCGTGCAATAAAACTTACAATTTTGACTGGTTACAGCGCACTCTCATGATATGAACTAAAAAACAGAATCTAGGTAAACTAAAATCTTTCATTTAAAGGCACTGTACACGTTTGGTAATTACTCAAAATATATATTAGCATAAAAACTTACTTGGTAACGAGCATCGGAGAGCTGTTGATAGTATAAAACATTGTGAGAAACGACTCCCTCTGAAGTAACGTAGTTTTTGAGAAAGAGGTAATTTCTCACTAAAATAATAAAAGACTTCTGGCCAGCGAAGCCTTTTATTCCTATCTGAAAGCACACTAATTTGTACAACAAGGGTGTTTTTTCTTTCATCATTTTCTTGCAACTTCAATGACCAATTGAGTCCAAATGTTCACAGGCTTGTTATTTTATGCATAATGTTGGGATACACCAAGTGAGAATACTCCATGGTCTTTGACAAGTACCAAACGTGTTCAGTGCCTTTATAATTGTTTAAGTGCTTCTTGTTGAATTAAAACAGTTCAGTTATAAAACCATGTTTTATATTATCAAACACATGGACTGGCTTAAAATAAGTCGGTCACTAGTGCATGTGTACCCCCTCGGGCGTGTGAGTGACCAGGGGTTGTTGTTGTTGTTTTTATTGTTGGCTCTTAGTTCGACTGTAAACCACCACAACTCATTAGAAAGAGATGAAAAATCAGAGCGTTTCTATTTGCGCCATCTTCCTCAACAACTGTTTAGGACGCCCCACCGGTCGATGATTCCAGGCCGGGAACAGTAGCCTAGCCCTATTTCCCCCAAAACATCGTGATGGCGTTCAACAGCAGAGTGTGCACAGATAATGCAACAAATAATGCACAATGAAAGTCACTGATCGACGGTTGTCTTTGTGAAGAATGGCTATAGGGCGTTTTTTGTCACATTTGGTGCTTTATATGTTTACGTTTACGTTTACGTTGATAACTCGGCAGGGTACAGCCGATAGGTAAACATCGACAGTAGTACAATCACTCTTTCCTGCGTTTAACGGAACTGCGCATGCAAAGCGTACATCCCCCATTGTTAGTGATATTCCCTTTAAAAACATCGATTGTTGTGAATTCGTGTATCACATCTGCACTGTATATTTGCTGTGCACTGGTTTGGAAGTGAATAGCTGAGTGGTACCGTGTTTAATCATAGAGCAAGGACCAGTGTGTAAGATCACACATGACCTTCGTTACGTGAGGGTACTTCTTTCCTCGTGCTTAAGTACCCAGTGCCAGCTGCAGTAGGATATAGTGCCAAGGTATTGTGCTGGTTCGACCATGGAGGTTGGATAAGACCATAGAGAAAGAACAGATCTACATGTATGTTACGACAGGCTTCATCCATTATTCAGTACAGGAGGTGGAGGCTGTAGAACCAAATCGTCTGAACGGTGAGTGATGTGAAGCCTTCGTCTGTATGAATGATATATTATGATAATCTCACCGTCTCAGACTCAGAGTAATGGAGGAAATAGTGTGTAAATAAACTGTGTATATTATCTGTAGGCCTACACCACTTCCTCATACACCATCACTTCGCCACCTTAGTTCAAAATTATAACCTATCGGATCTTAATGTCAATGAATTTGATGCACATATGTGTGTTTTTTCAGTAATTCATCATCGTTTTACCTCTATGTATAAGATGGCGGCGTGGCGTGATGACGTAATGTATAAGGTCTATATACACGATTCTAATAGTAATAGTTACTGTATCTTATAAGCAACTACAATTGTTATGTAATTAAGCATGCTGTTTTCTCGACAAATAGCTCTTACATTAATTGCATTATATATTGTACCACTGTTTTGTTGAAAGTTATTATTAATCTGCGTGTGGGTTTTCTCTGCTTGGAGCAATCACTGTCATATGTTAGAATAATTGATTGATTATATATAGTAGGCTTGATTTCCCAGCAGGCTACATGGTTGGTGCGTTTTAATCATTGCTAAGCAAAGTGTAATGTCACTAATGACAATATTGACAACTCATCTAAAAAATAATCATAAAGCTTTGTGAAATTGAGCCAGGGAAATACAGGGAATCTGCAAGTATGTGGGAAACTACAGAGGCCATGACCTTGGTGACCCTTAAAATGTTCCTATATACTTCATCAATTTGTGAGAGCCCTTTGCAAAATCAAATCAAAATGGCCAATTATCCTCTCCAAGTTAAACTTTATCTGTCTGTATGGGAGTCCAAACATTTTCTATTTGTGCTAAGATACAATCTCTACATATTATTGTCTTTAGGTGAGGACTAAACACCAATCATGAATCTCAGGCGTCGATACCAACCAACTCAAGATGCAGCCCCTCCCCATCCCCAACCAGCTACTGTCTTAGATGGTGGATGGGCATGGATGGTGTGTTTTGGTGCCCATCTCTGCCTAATGTTCTCACCAGGCTATCTTACTTCCCTAGGAGTACTCTATATCGAATGGAAAGATTTCTTTGAATTAACTGCATCAGGATCTAGCTGGATTGTCAGTATACCATTCCTGGTGGCAAGTCCATTGAGTAAGGTCAAGTTTTAAGAATGTTTCTGTGTGTACTCATGCATCTTATTGCCAGTGTTACATTTCATACAAAGACATGACCCAATGGTGTCCCTCAATACCTGTCTAAACCGGAAATTTAAACAAAAAATCTATAACTAAATGAAGGATTGATTTCACACTGGGTGAATAACATTTGGGAGGTGACTGGGGGGGGGGGGGAGTAAAAGTCATATTACGAAGACAACTTCAGATTTGAAACTTTGCGTGATAGAGATCTATTTGGAAATAATCTCCCATGGAGACGATCAGAGCATACTGATCGAAACTGTGTGTTGTTCATGTAAACAAACTATCGGTTAGTTTCAAATCCACAACTAGCTCATTTATATAGAGATTATTTTGTGTACATAATGTTACACTCAGTAAATCTTACTAATAGAGCTCCCTCAGTATAATCATAAATCAGGAATCGTCAGCTAGAACCGTCTGGAGATAAATGCTATTTCATTATTTTATGATGTTCTCGTCTCCCCAGGTTTGTTCAGCGGTATGATTGTGTCCAGGTTCGGTGTGCGTGGAGTCGCTATGTTAGGATCAGCAATTAATGGACTTGCTACCATACTTGGTTCCTTCTCTACGAATGTGCGGCAACTTTACCTCTGCGGCGTAATGTCAGGTATTAAATATATGCAATTGTCGAGCATAAAAATCACCAAATATTAATATGGAGTGATTTGACTGCCAATGAACATTATACTAGCTATTAGCTATGCTTTAAATGGGCAATGTTAAGTATTAAGTGAAAATGTATTGATAAGACACAATCACGTTTCTGTTGTTTTCCCCATTTGTGTTAACTACTTGTCGAGACATTTATTATGTTTTTTAAAAAGTATTTAAATTTTAATTGTTTAACCGCTTGTAAAAATGTACGCCCTATCTTCTATGTATTTTGATTGTCATTTCTAACTCAAGAACAACAATGTTCTTTTAGACCTTTAGCATTGGCTGCTATCACTGAGAGGTCAAACGATGGAAACACCTCGCAGCCATTAAAGGGGACTTCCTTTGACCTCAGTGGGGGCGCTGTTTGAGCTTGTGACGTCATATTCAAGAGTTGTATTGTAATTTTTTAATTTTGTTATTCTTCTAAATATAGGGATAGGAGCTACCATGATGATTCCACCGTCGTTTATAATAGTGACTCAATATTTCAATACAAAAAGCGCACTTGCCATTGGAATTGTCAACATGGGGGGCAGTGTTGGACAGATTGTCTTCTCTGCGTTGTTTCGTCATCTTATAGATACATACGGATGGAGAGGTGCAATGTTTATATGTGGAGCATTTCAGCTAAATGGCGTCGTTGCATCTGCTCTTTTCAGACCATTGAAGGCTTTACTACCAGTTGTAAATGGAAATATTCTAGAAATGGAGACACTTGAAGATGCAGACAGTAAAAAAGCCAAAGTTGGGAATGAAACTCAATGGAAAATCATAAAGAGGAATTTGATGGTTTTTCGGAACGTATCAGTCATGTTGGTGCAGCTGGTTACCGGCCTGTATGCATGTGGTTTGATGGTAAACCTTGTGCATCTACCAGCACGAGCTAAGGAGAGCGGTGTGTCAGATGTCAAGAGTGCTCTACTACTTACAGTTTTTGCAGCCTTTTCTTTGATCACCAGAGCAACCCATGGTTGGTTTATAGATAGAAACTACATCAGTTCCTTCACTCTACTGCAGATTGTTCTTTTAGGCTCTGCTGTGACAACCTTCTTAAACCCTATGTCAGACAGTTATGTATTCTTGGTTGGTTACTCGGTAGTTTCCGGTGCATTTACTGGTATTGGTTCTTCTTTATTGATATACAATGTGAAGTACTTGGCAAGCCCTGCTCAACTTCCGTCTGCGCTGAGCTTGATCGTAGCAGTGTTTTTCCTCTTCAATGGAACTGGTACAATGATTGCTGGTAAGATATCAAATTGACATTTCCTTTCTCCAGGTAATGGGAAGTTGCCCCAAAATCTCCTGAGGTAATGCAAAAAACAAAAGGGTTATGTCAATTATACCTATCTTCACAAAATGGTTTTCATAATTAATCATGTTTAACCATTTTCGTGGAATTACACGAAAAGGCATTTTGGGTCATTTGTCAGCATTTCTGATCTCCAGTTCTCGCGGAATACCGTTTATAGGGAGACAAAGCGATCGCGGCTTCAGGGAAGACTTGAAATCCTGTCTAACTTTTTCTTCCGCTAATAAAAACTCTGAAGTTAATTCTAGATGCTTGTGATCATAATTTGGAGAAGAAATAATCGTGTGTCACTTCATGGCGTGTTTAATTTCAAGTTAATAAATTTGTAATGGCTACATTGTTCCTTCTCGACGCATCTAATTTCACAACAATGACTCCTGACTTATAAAAGCCCTTCTTCTTGTGTGTGTTTTTTCAGGTAAGATTTACGATGGAACAGGGAACTACGTAGCTCCCTTCCTGGTTGGTGGTGGAATGTATCTGGCTGCGTTTTTGATTTTCTCTATCGTGGCGTACATGATACGACGTGGAGATAAGAGGGCAAACGGCAATGTGCATTTAGAAGAAGCAATGGACAACGGAACAGTTGTTTAAAATAAACTCATTCAACTCATCATGGAATTCAGACAACCAGTGTTTATTTGTCCTCCTTATTTATTTAGGTTTGTTGACAACAGACAGCAGCTGCATTTAATGTTGCCATACCGGGATGTCATATGGTATGTGTGCGCAGGAGACACAGATCCATAGCTGTGTATTGAGAGAGTATACCGTGCCTGATATGGGGGCAGAGGGTACCCCTAAGCCCCCCCCCCCCACCCCCCCCCCCCCCCCCCCCCCATCCATGGTCCCATACTTTAACACACTATTTTCCTCTTGTACAGACGTTTCCCCCAACCCCAACCCAAAACAACAACAACAACAATAAAACAAAGAATTCCTGAGATTCCACGCACAACACGGGTCAAAGAAACGTATGTGCGCATACAGGGTTCCAGACCAGACTGCACATTTAGTTTGTGCTTTTTTGGGAGAGAAAATGGCGTCCAGTAACGTTACTACGTGATCAAAGCAAATTGGTTCATCCAGCATGTCGAAACTCTCTCAATGCACAGGTTTGACACAGATTAGCATTCTCTTTGTGCTATTTCTATAGCTTCGATAGATGTCTATTCTTTTTAGACAGATGTGTTTCAGAAGTACTAACTGCAAAAATTTATTTCTGTATTTTTTGCCCAGTTTTGTTATTTATGTTTATTAATAAAATATTGTGCATAGTTGGAAAGTGTCAGTGTCAATCACCCGCTCATATTATTTGAGGATCTCCCTTGGCTTTCTGCATTTACAAACTCTTAAAGAGGCGCAGTTGCGGCTGCTGAGGAGCAACATTATGATAATTGATATGTCTTAAATGTGAAGCCCTATCAAGTAATTCTGATTCTTTAGTATTTACATCACTACATTGTACAAATAGTGTTAGTTCACAATACCATAGCTTGATGGCCTTGCCGAGTTACCAGGTTAGTAGGGGTCATGGCTTGCCCTATAGGACTCTTCCTCTGTACAGATAAAACGAAAGTGAAAGGCCGCCATGGTCATGGCTATAGTTATCCTGTGATATAGAACGTGTGGAGATTACTTTTGACTTTAGATTCTGCGTGACGCCGTGTCAACAAAGCCTATAATATAGGCCTATAATATAGCGCGCTTGCATATTATGCAAGGATCATTGGAAATGCAAGCGCGCTATTGGTTACAAAGCTAACAGACCCCACATGAATCATGTAGAATTTGAACAAGTCAGCTTTAGAGGATTATTGCAAGCGACGTGAATGACATCTTTAAAGGATTTTTAAAATCGCGTACCATGCCCGATATGCGGCAGAGGTGCCCCCAAATGTCCCCATATTTAACACACTCTTTTCCATTTGTACATATTATAATAAGTACCACCAATTTTTTTTTAAATAAGTACCACCAAAAATCCTCTGAAGAATTCCAGAGATTCCTAGAACACAATGATGGTGTGGTACACCGCACTGAGAACACACAATGATGGTGTGGTACACCGCATAGAACACAATGACGGTGTGGTACACCGCACTGAGAACACAATGATGGTGTGGTACACAGCATATCACAATGATGGTGTGTACCGCATATCACAATGATGGTGTGGGTACACCGCATAGAACACAATGATGTTGTGGTAACACCGCAAAGATGATGGTGTGGTACACTGCATAGAACACAATGATGTGGTACACCGCAATGAGAACACAATGATAGTGTGGTACACCGCACTGACATCACAATGATGGTGCGGTACACCGCATAGAACACAATGATGGTGTGGTACACCGCATAGCACCCAATGATGGTGTGGTATACACCGCATAGAACGCAATGATGGTGTGGTACACCGCATAGAACACAATGTCAAATCAAAATGACCTCTCCTTACAGGTTGCACTGAGTCCGTTTAGAGACATCTGCTCTGTAGCGACATTTAAACGTGGCTGTTCCTCCAGAGAAATATTTTTATCTGAAAGCTCACCAATTCTTAAGTTCATACCAGTACCAATCCTCCAGAGAAATATTTCCATTCGAAAGCTCACTGACTCTAAAGTTCAATACACCAGTACCAGTCCTCCAGAGAAATCTGTCGAAAAAATAGCTTTGGAGGCATTGCCTATTTTGATTGCCGATATTGAAATAAGCCTAAAATAAAATAATCCAAAGATTTTTGTTGTTTTTCTACTCTAAATGACTACCAAAATTGAGAAAATTTTCACAAGTTTGTTGGATGGTGTGTTAATTGGAAAATACAAGATGGAAATGTACCCTTAAAAAACCAATTAAGCATTA
This sequence comes from Leptasterias polaris, assembly GCA_037783415.1. NCBI lineage: Eukaryota > Metazoa > Echinodermata > Asteroidea > Forcipulatida > Asteriidae > Leptasterias > Leptasterias polaris. The sequence continues at coordinate 668,514 of JAZGTN010000019.1, forward strand.
GGCCCACCTTTTAAGAAGTGGCATTTGAAGCTTATACAAGTGTCATTCAGTGTCAGGAATTTAATCAAATAGGCAAATCCTCTTTGCACTTTCACATTCACATGATGATCTCAATGAGATAGTTGTTTTTTATTTTTATTTACCAGGTGTGTGTGATCAAGTTGCTCAAAATAATAAAGACTACTCTCTGCTGGAAAGTGTGAAAAAGTCCGTCAGATGAGGACTGCGGATGGCGCTTTAACTGTCCATGCGACCACCTGGTTAGTTTCTACATTGCTCGTGTCTTTTGTTCTATCGTCCCCTTTAATTTAATTTACGAATTACTATACGATTAAAAAGAGGGCGCTATATCAGACGAAATTTAATTTCAGCACAATTCGCCGTATGGGGGAGGCGGGGGCGGGGGGTGGGGCTAGACAGAATCTCCTGCATGCCACATCCACCATTCTCGAATTCCACCAATATTGACATGCTGATATATACATACAGTGCAGTTAGATGCCTCTTATAGTTGGTTGTAAAAAAGTTGTCCTGTGTGACAAGGTTTTAGACCTACAGTTGTTTTGAATTTTAATAGGAACTTACCTTTCATAATTTTGATGAGCGGTTTTCTATAGCATGGTTGGGTGTTCGTGAGCGTGTACTATACAATGTACTTTGATAATTCTATACTGTTTACTGTACTTTGATAATTCTACTGATTACTGGTGTATATATGGCAAATGTACGACTCTCGGACGATCCACTTTTTTAGGAGTAGGTCAAGGGTTGATTGTTGTCACGTGAGGTATAGCATAATATACAGGCATGCGGTTCTAGCTAATCCACCGTTACCAATAATTTCATTTTACATGTAGTTGTTGCATTGTTATTGACGGATAGATATGGCCGTGGCTTTGGCTTGATTGTCACGTTAAGGTGCATTGAAGCATATAGGCTGCCCTTAGCAACACCCTTAGCAACAGCCGTAGCCACTGATGCCAATGATGATTTTACTCTGAATCTCGACATTAGGATGTCGTCATCCTGAGATTAATTTATCTTAGGAAGTCGATATTCTTGTCATGCGGACATTTATTATCTTCAACGAGTTGACAGACTTTGAGTTCTCTATGTTTGGAGCTATCTATTATGTGGCATGGGGTACCCTTGTGTCTTTATTGTCTTCTGGCAATCTCAGGATTTCTCCAGAGGATTTTAGGGGGGTGGGGTACTTCTGTACGAGAGGAAAAGAGTGTGAAATATCCCATTCCCAACAAAAGAAAAGCATCATCAAAAAGGTCGGGTGTCTTGTACAACAAAATATTGCATTTATACACACAAAAAGGAGTTGGTTTATACAAAAGCGATAAAGGTAGAATTCAGAACTTTATTTGCGAGCTATATGCATGGGTCACATCACCGATCGTTCCTCATACCTCAAATACCAATTTTGTCCATACATGCTTTAGTTAAGATCGAGTCTGGTGCCAGTATACGGAGTGATACATGCACAGAGTTTATGACTATAGGTCAAGTATAGGTGAGCTCATTGTCAAAGTCCTTTCTAAATGGTGGTCCAATGTAAACCAACAGCTGATAACCAACGAGTAAGGCAACAAACCTTCATTCTGTAATCTCACCAGTTGTGAACTGGTTTTTGATAAACAAAATGGCGAAATCGAAGCGTGCGTCTAAGAATGTTTCATCTATAGACCATGGTTGGGCGTGGATGGTGTGCCTAGCTGCGCATTTATGCTACACTCTATCTAGAGGGTACACCCTGTCACTTGGTATCCTGTATATTGAATGGAAAGAGTACTTCAATCTAACTGCTACGTCTTCCAGTTGGTTGGTCAGCATGCCGTTCCTGATTGCTAGTCCTACAAGTGAGTATGAACAACATGTATACCCTTTTGAGATTTGAAGTTATATCAAGTTGATGAGAATTCGAGTTCGGATAATGCTACATAATTATGATGAGTTTTGACTTATTCATTTTGTTAAAATAAAATTATCTTAATTAAGTAGGCCTATATGCATCCGAATAACAATTGGATAGGCCTATTACACACGTAGGCCTACAGGCAGTATTGTTATAACTTTGTCGGTCAATCGAGTTGGGAATTGTATTTGTCTTTAGTGTAAATGATGTATTCTGTTTTGACAACTTTATGTTAGTGATCATAAAATCGAATTAGTTTTGTCAAAGACTGATGATGACTCAATTTGATAGCGTCCTGCATTACACTGAACGGTTGATACAAACTTGTTCAAAATTAACCGTACGTGATGAGTTGATGGATGCTACCTACGTCATCGTGAAGTTATGTCAGTTTTCCTTATCGAATGAACACAACCTAATGCTTGCATTAATATTTCCTCAATGAAAATTGCTTTTACCAAAAGTTTACAATGTGCGTCATAAAGCAAACATGGCCTTTGCAAAACTAAGGTTCGGGAGCATGCAGCTCCGACATTAACTCCGTCTGGCTAATGCTTTCGGCTCACGCTGATTGCACTCAATGCTTGAAATGGCTCTACTATAATGGCAGTCGAGAGAGCCGAAAGTCTTCGTTTTGCGAAAGCCAATATTGTGATACGCCTTTTATACAGACTTTGAACTTCAAAACTGGTTTTATCAGGCTTGGTTATTTATCTATAAATGTTTACCGGAGATAAAACTCATGTATCGACTATTAGTGAGGGTCAGAATGGGTGAGTGGGAACTTCCTAGCCTTTATTCAAGACTAGTTGTTTTTTCACTGATTTCCTTGGTGTTATATGCACAACAGAATCAGTATTAAGAACTAACTGATAAACATGCTGAATGAGCTTTCCCCAAATAATAGTTTTCTTGTGAAAGAATTAGAAAGAAAGGTTGTTTCTTTCATTTTGTTCCCGATTTTGTCCATCTTTAAAAGACTTAAAAGAGAAAAATAAGGAAAAGGTAAATTCAGAGGGAGCGTTTACAAAAAGGTGTCTTGGAGTTTGGCACAACATCGGCTGTTCTGCACTTGGCTTTTTGTTTTGAATTAAACTTGATAGCTCCTCCCATCACATTCAAAGGAATCTTCTGTTTCTGAGCCACACCCCCCTCCGTTTAAAATATTTTTAGGGTGTAGGCCTACCACTGATGAAGGTGTGGCATGGGTGAGGTGACTGATGACTTTGATAACCACCTTGTGTTTCTTGTTGACCGTATTTACAGGTTTGTTCATTGGAGTGATTTCAGCTAAGCTTGGTATACGACGAGTATCAATGGTTGGTGCAGTTATAACATCAGCAGCTAATATATTGGGATCGTTCGTTACGGATGTCTGGCAACTCTACCTATGTGGTGCATTGTCTGGTAAGTTCTTCAAAGCTGTGTTGCGTACGTACTTTGATCTCATCAATTTACTTGAAGACAGTTACAAGTAGTTGGTCGAAACGTCAAGTTATTTTACTGCTTAATCTTTTACAGCCGCAGCTGTAGCCATAAGCACCAATCGGACACGGTCTATCATTGAGTTAGATTTTGAATTCTTATTCTGTTTCCAGGTTTGGGGATGGTGATGATGGTACCCCCGGCAATGATAATGGTGACGCAATACTTCGATAAGAGATACGCACTCGCCAACGGGATTGTTGTTGTTGGAACCAACATGGGGCAAATCATCTTCCCGCCTTTGTTTCGTCTCCTCATTGAAAATTATGGATGGAGAGGAACTATGTTTATCGTTGGAGCAATTCAGATGAACGGGTTTGCGGCATGCGCCCTCTTTCGTCCACTGAGAACCATTACAGTAGACGTTCTAGATTCAAATCTTGAATTGGAGAGCAGGAATACGTCACAGGCCGTCAGTGGACAAGTTACTTCTTCTGACGAATCACAGGAACAGAATAAAACCACGGGGATCACTGAAGACGAAATGAGCAACCTCTCAAGTAGTGAAGCTGACGGCTGTTCACTGCGAGATGAGGTTTTTGAAGATTCCTCCACAGAGATAGCAGATAGAATTACAGAGGGTGATGATCAGCATCTTGACAAAGCCGCAAACCCCAGTGAAGGCGCTAATGTTTCTAAAAGAGTCACAGCGACTGATAATGTGGAGGCAGACAATGAAGCAGAACTCGCTGATAATCCATCAATTCTTTCTGTTTTCACACATAAACTAGTCATGATGACAATCCTTGCATCTAGTTTATACTCAATGGCAGTAACAACTAATTTAACCCACCTACCATCTAGAGCTAAGGAGGCGGGTTGGTCTGATAATCAGAGTGCCATGTTACTTACTGTCTATGCCATCACAGCAATGATCACCAGACCATCCCATGGTTGGTTTGTTGATAGGAAATACATTGGAGCTCAAAAACTACAGTTGATTGTAATTATGGGTGGTGCTATAGTAACATGCCTCAATCCAGTAACTGACAGTTACGTCTTCTTGGTTGCCTATTCTGCTGTTTTAGGATGTTTCTTCGGTATTGGGACACCATTGTTCATATACAACATGAAGACATTCGTCCGCCCTGAGCAAGTGCCAGCAACTGTTAGCGTTATCATGGCAACGTTCTTTCTCTTCAATGGAACCGGCTCTGTCATTGCAGGTATAGCACTCTATCTCCCCCCCCCCCCCTCCCTAGACCCCCTTGCACTGACGTCATACACGGTTATACTGCCCTTGCGCCCGACCATGGCAGGCCGGTCTGCCTTTTCGGCAGGCTCATTTCGGCCTTTTGGGCTTTGTGCTCCGGCTTAGGATACGTTAGTTATTTTGTAAACGTGTGTTTCCTCACGGGGCTTTAAAAAGGGAGGCCCGCGGAACCTAAGCCAGCAGAGCCAAAGCTTGTGCTCTGGTTTTGGAAAGGGCCACATAGCAAGGCTGACCGCGCATTTTGCCTTAAAAAGTAATGTGCTCTCTGCACAGTGGGTGCGATCGCTTTATAATAATAGCTTCCCCGAGTCGACCCAGGAATGACCCCAGTGCGTCCGAGTAGCTTTGACATCATTGTCGTTACTCACCCGGGTCAGACCGAAGATAACCTGCTCATTTAGCAGGTTTGTTGGGGCTGACGTCAAGACAAAAGAACTTTCTCAATTGCCGCCAATTTTTAGTTCAGCGGGACACTTTAAGAAAGTTTGACACAATTGTGTTTTTATCAATGCCTTTTTAAAGGCTCTTTGAAAGTGATTTCAAGTCTCAAAAACGACTAAAGTATTGTTGTTACAAGATTACAGGTATCGGGAACGTATTCATATTTTGTTCTCAAGTTTGTCTTTGGTTTGTCATTATACTTAATTTCTTGTCGGTAATGTTACGCTGTTGTATTGGTCGCTGTTGTTGCAGTTTCGTATTTTGTTGATATTTTTTTCTTTTCTTCATATTCTTTTCTCGTTCATGAATTTTTTAAACATCAAATTATCGGTTACTAAATACAATGTTTTCTTCTAGGTAAAATCTTTGACGCTACAGGGAACTACGTGGCATCTTTCCTGGTCGCTGGCTCAATGCTTCTAGTGTCCTTCTTATTATTTGCTTTAGTTTCACTCATCAAGAGTTACGAAGATGGAACTCTCAAAATGTCTTGCAGTAGGTTGTCGCGTGAGGGCGTTTCCATTGAAGGCCGAGTCTGAGGCCCTTCTGAAACTACGGGTTTTGTCTTGTGGCTTGGGCAACGTCAGTATTGGAACGTATACACTTTTCGGTATGCGAACGGTACCTCAGTCGGAAAATGGCTTTAATTCGGTGACACCCTCCGAATTTACACACGCGCTTTACACCATCGTACTCATCCAACATAATGTTTTATAACAGCGTGTCTTACTTTGTGTGTGTGAACAGTCCCTTTTGTATAGTCTAAACGATCAGATAAGAGGCTTAATTAGGCGCAATAAAACAAATTCCAAGTTTTTAAGTCATCGGTTGAATTTAGACATCATATTCAGCCGGGAGTGGCTAATAGCACAAGGAAAAGAGATTTATTCACAAAATAGCCTTTGGGGATTCATATCTAGGGCGGTCATTAATTGGGTTTATTATTCAAAAATCAAACAAGGGTTTGTTTATGGAGTTGCACACCATCAGGACCTAGTTTCATAGAGCTTCTTAGGCACAAAAGTAGTTAAGCACACACAATTTATGCTTACAGGAATAAGGTTACCAGTCAAAATAACATTCGACACGTACGACTTGTGATTTTTTATAGTATCCTGCTCATTTATGCTTAGCAGAAATTTGTTAAGCAATAATTGCTGCTTAGGCAGCTCTACGAAATTGGGCCCTGTTTACAAACAAACTGTTTATAAAAGTATTCATCAAAAGAACCTTGTATCAAATCATGAGTCAATTTGTGTAATAAAAAAGTATACATTTTTACCTGAACATAAAAGTACGTTAGACAATGCTCAGCTAGCTACTACTTCCATTCCAAGTTTAGATGGCTTCCCTTTTCTGTTTAATAACTTAGAACCCAATTTGAGACAGAATTAGAATATTCACATTATTTTTATTAGGCCTAATTTTATTCTGACAAATTAAACAATCACTGAGGTTGCTATTAGCATGGTTATATCCATCGGTATTTTTTAAACAACATTATTAATTCTTTAGATAGGCCTATTTATGTTATAAAAATAGCAGACGATAATCTGCGCATGAAAAACACAAATTGTGAGTAGCATAGCGCCCTCAAGTGGTTGTTACATTCCAGTCAGTGTGGTGTGTTGACAAGTTATGTGGAAAACTTTTACAAAGTTTTCGTTAAATTCCGCTTTTGAAGACAAATTTCTGCCAAGTAGAGAATCCCTGAAAAGTGAGTAATTTCTTAAGACGCTTTTTGTTGATAAAATAATGAAATAAACCTCAGTAGAACGCATACACATTTGTAAGGACAACTTTTGACATTGGTTTCAAGTTTCTTCTAACTTCTAAGTTCTATTCTAAGTTCGATATCAATGTCTATGGCATGTTGCTTCCTCAAATTCCAGTGACAACTTTGTACATTGACATTTTTTATAATGGTAATCTACATCATCATTCACTTTGTCTAAATTTGTTCAAAACGGTCGTATCATGTTGTTCAAAATTTACGAGAAATATTGAAAACATTCAGCCAGGCTTTAGGTTGTTCTATGCATGATATAAACTTTAATTTAAAGGTATTATACAGGATTGGTAGAGCTGACAAAATAATCACAGACAGTGTTCATGTTTTGTGTAATCAACCACATACATGAAATAACAAACCTGTGAAAATTTGAGCTCAATTGGTCATCGAGGTCACGAGAAAATAGTAACATCGAGTTTATTATCGCTCGTGATAAAAACTATTGTTTTACTCATTTCTCAGAAAAGATAGCATTTTAGGCAGAAATATTTTAAGGAACCCTTTCTACCATTACTTACTTTAAATCATGTAAGTTATGTGTGAATCTGTGAACATTTGTGTTTTTCGATCTTACCAATAGTGTACAGGCCTTTAAAGGGTCTGTATACGTTTGGTAATGACTCTGAAAATAAATGGCAATAAAAACTTACTTGGCAAGAATTACAGTTGCTTTGGATAGTATAATGCATTTTGAGAAACATTTCACTTCGAAGTACTACGGTTATGAAAAAATATAACACTTTTTTTGAATCTGAGAAGCGTTACGGCCGTAACGCTTCTCAGACTGTGTATTTCTATAGGGAATATTCTTCCAATTACCAAACGTATACAGCACCTTTAACATTGCATTTACAATGTGACTTGCCTTGAGGAGGTAACCGCGATAGTGATTGGTGTTACTCATTATATGTAAGGGTGATTTTATTACTCAAATTTTGACTTTAGCTTTTGTAACTTTCAGTCACAAACTTAATGTGTCACTAATTTTAGAGTTAGTTCCTGAGTAGCCAGGTTGGATTCCTTTGTTGCATACACAGCAGGCACAGCAATATTGAAATAAAGACAGGGAGTCCAATCTGGGCTACTTCATAAGTAACTGGGACACTTTGCAAAATGGTTTTATACACTGCATAGAATTCTGCTAATATTTTGTGTTTGTGATCGATCATTCTCAATATAATAGGACAGGACTTGGAAGTTAAACTGAACCATGGGCCCAAGCCAGTGTTTTTAGCTTTGAGCCAATGTTACCGGTAAGTGTTACTCTCCACAAGAAGTTACTGTGTAATATCTTTAAATAAGTTGATGTTCAAATTTTGACTTTTAGTCTGATAATATCTTTCAGTTCTGTTGAGCATCAAAGTTTTATTACCCATGAGACAAAAAAGATCAATCTTCTCTCAGAGAATGTTCAAATCAAAGCAGTATGTTAAAAATGTTTTGTCATTTTGATTCTGGTCTTGTCAAGTCTTTTCTCATTCTGACTCTGGTCTTGTAAAAAGTAATTCCGGTCCAGTAAACATTCTGAGGTACATGCCTTGTTGTCTTGTAGATTTGCCGCATAATTCAAGCCCTGTGGAGAAGACACTAGTATTGTCAATTTCATGGCAAACACTACACAATACAAAATGAGACACCCTTGCAAGGCAAAATTAAAAAATAATCCATCATGTCATTAAGAATTGTTTGTAAATAATTTTTTGTTTAGGGTGTGTGTGAAAATGCATTGCTTTGTGTACTCTATTGCAGCTTTACTTGAAGACTTACTGCTTTATAAGATAATCCATGCTGTAACTGGCCAGCGCCAGTACAGAACCTTTAAAAAAGAGAGTAAGTTGCCAGACGCTGTATTGTATACCTACGCTCATCAATGTTGGGGATACCCGATTCGACCAGCCACTGTCACTTATAAGTCAGGCTGTCAGGCATCACTGCATCTCTTAATAGAATGCTCATGATACCGTTTTAAATAACCCATTCTAAACCCGCCTTGCTAAAGAGTGGATGCTCTATCATGATGCCATGATAGTATCATGAGTGTACGAGGCAGTCATGCTTCACACAGCCATACTTCTAAGTGACTGTGGCTGGTAATGGAGTTAGAAAGTCTGTTGTTAACATAATATTAGTTGAAGATTAAATACATTTTGTTTAATTTTTCCCCATGCTGCTTCTTAAAATTGCCTAAAAATAGTTGGTTAAGTTTGTCTTTTATATTTAATAGAGTCAGGTAGTTGTTTTAAGGAGAAGCAAGAAGAATTGGGAAAGTTGACGAAATTGCTTATCAAAGTTGGGCTTTATTTTCTTTGCATTTTTGCTTACTTGCTTGTTAATATCTTTGATGGGTTAGAGGTTGGGCTTTGACCTGCATCACATGACCTGTGCCTGCATCTGCAAACATGACGTTTAAGAAAGTTTTTCTATAAATTGAATAAACTAAAAGCTCTGTAACCTTGTTATTGTGTACATTTTTATCTGTATGTCTGTTGAAGTACAAGCCTTTGAGTTCACCTGGGTTGGGTTTCATGTAGCAATTGGAAACCATCAGAGTAAATTGAACTACCTGATGACAAATGCCATCAGCTGGACTTGCGTGCAGTGGTTTGTAGTTATGTAGTGTTACTGTCATCTGTAATTGAGAAATAGAATTGCACAAGTGCCAACTTTAACTGAACCCATACAGTATGATGGCAATTTGTGAGTTAGATTTGAATAAGGTCGGGTACATTGACTTACTCATCACAAGTAACTGCTTAAATTTGAATTCCTCAGGCTAGAAACAGTTGCAATATCATTGTCATATGGATCTGGGCAAGCTTTGTGTGTAGTTGCATACATTTAATAGCCAGCAACACCGATACACAATTGGGAATGAATGTGTATGGCACAATTGTACCAGGCTTTGCCCACCTGGAGGTTGCTAGATCTACAAAACCCTGCCTGGAGCCATGTTATGTAGCAACACTGTCTTTAGTCTGTGGGGGAATCAAATTTGAGTGTCTCTTGTGACCAATTAAGTCATTGTACCAGACATTTAAAATCTCACTTGCTGATGGCTTGTTCTGATATCCATTCAATGTTTTACAATATTATAATGTTGTGCATTGTTTAGTTCTAAATCCTTAGCATTTACTTACAAAATCAGTCAACTGCACTGATGCTTTGTATTGGGCCTCCATTACTATACCTAATACAAAACATCACTGTATAACTTTGCAGATAATCCCTCAAAATTCAAGTCAAACTTCCAGATAGATTTTGATTGGTTTGAGCCTTGTACATGAACTGTATTTTGAAATGTTGGATGGTGTTGCATAAATAACCCTGTGAGCATATTTGTTTGCAATGTTGTAATGAGGAATTTTAGATTTTCAATTGAATTCCTAACAGTTTTACAAGTATGCATTGTGATAACAAGTAGTTATTAATTTCTTCAAATATAAAGAAATCTGCTCTTTGATCTTCTTCTTGAGCACTGAGGATACTGAAGAAGCCACTGAAGAAGTTCCTTGAAATCTGTAACTCCAGGGATAACCAAATGGCTACACATCCTACTAAAGTTTAGATTCTAGTTTCAGACCTTTTCATCAGCAATACTCTCACCCCTGTAGGTTGAAAAGCCATGTCTGAAATAGCTGCTGCAGCTATGTCTACTGCTAGATTTCGGCGTCATCATGCGTTTAAGTGAAGACTGTCCTTGGCAACACCCCTAGCAACAGTCTTGCCATAGCTGTAGCCACCACTTCAGATACGGCCTATTACATGATACACAATCATTGCACAAGTCACTAGAAAGTTGTCTGACATTGTATTTTATAATTTTTTTAATATATTGCAGATGGTACAGAGGCTGTTGAGATGTTTAGAATATTATAATCATGCAGAGAAGCGGACTTTACCACACCATCATCTGTGTATTCTGACTGCTCTCAAGGTAATGTACAGCTGTAAAATAGAACTGATTTAAAGAGAATGTGTGATGACAAGTATGCCTGGATGTAAGAGGGGTCTGCCAAGGGGGCAGATACTGATTCAGTGTGTTGTCCAATATGTAGATTTTGGATTGCATTTGGTTGATGGACTTGAACCCCGTCCACACAACCTTTGACCTGCCAAGTGTGTATTTAAGAAGCTGTGGCAACACCCCCCCCCCCCCCCAGAATCTTGACCCCTTTCACCTTTGCCCTCCAAATAAAATCAGAAAAAATGCACACAATAAACAGTCCCCCCCCCCCAAAAAAGTAAATAAATAAATAAAATAAATAAAAATAATAAAATAAATAAATGTCTTTGCTCCTGCTTACCCCCGCCCCAAAGTGATAATGTCTTGCCACTGGCAAGAAGGTTTGAATACATTGATGGTTATATGAACAGTCCAGGCCTGACACTTCATAATTGCCTCCAAGTCCTTAGCCATTGCATTGGTGCCCCTTTAAATTCTCTATCTGATCTGAATGGATCTGCCCTTCACTTAGGTAAACTGCCCTGCCACTCAAGGATAAAGCATTAGGCTTGCCCCTCAAATGATCCCAAAAACAATTGATACTGTGATTGTTTCTACCTTTATTCAGAGTAAACTTCTTTTAAACACTTGAGCCTCATTCTTGGGGATGAGTCACAGTAATGAAAATTTATCTAAAACTATCCCTCAGATGAGCTCGATTTCACAAAACACCTTGATTCGTCTTAAATTGAGTTGTCAGTATATCCATATAGTGATTTGTATTGTGACATCACAATTTGCTAAACAGTTGAGATTGTTTTGCAATTAACATCAATCTTAACTCTTTGTGAAATCAGCCCCTGGTGTGTTTACTTGTCCAAAATCAAAGACCACAGTATGAAAAAACCAATAGGAAAAGGAAAACTTTCAAAACTGAATATAATGCACAAGTTTTAATAAATCTTTTTCTTGAATAGGTTGAGACCATCAATAACTAGGACCACATATTGAAATTTAACAGTATAAACTTCATAAGTAACCAATACCAACTGTTAAGCTTAGAATTAAGGGAACCAGGGGTCGATTTCACCAAACTCTTCCTAACTTAGGACTAATCCTAGGCAATGCTAAGAGATAGGACTAGTCCTAAGTTAGGACGAGTAACTTAAGACTAGTCCTATCTCTTAGCATTGCCTAGGATTAGTCCTAAGTTAGGAAGGGTTTGGTGAAATCGACCCCTGGTCTCACACATTGTTTTTTCATTGACCTTTTAAAGTGTTGAGTATTACTATTTATACATATACACAGGTATACATCTTCTTAAAAAATATTTTAGAAAACATTAGGGGTTAGGCAGTTTCCTATTATTTGCAAACTTAAAAAATTAAAACTGGACAATGACTTTTAAGCTTTCAAAAAGTGCCTTCCCTTTAGTGGTTATTATACATGATGGAATTTCCTGAAAGTGGTAACATTTCCGGTTTTGAACACTCCCTTATTACGTAGAACACGCTCCAGTTACCACTGCCTCATATTTCTCTCGGTGTTCAGTGTCTGTCCTTACATTTATTTTCTTATCTCTTATTATATATTTCTATCACGCTAATAGTTTTAAATACTATATAACAGATGTTATGTTTTGTCATATCGGTTTGGCTGTTACACCATAGACTGTCCATCGTAACATCTGCATCAGTTTCCCTATCAATTGTCATTTAAGCTCACTTTGTTATGGCAGCAGCAATGAAAACCTTCCAAACTGTCCATATTTTGTGAGTTTTTCTCTCCTCGCTGAGTTTAAAAGGGTGTTTTGTTGTGAATGAAAATACACAGAGAATGGTCACTTGCAATTTGAAACTGCAACTGTATACACATTTATAAACACATAAACGATCCAAAATGGTCAATTTTGTATCAATACATCAGCAGCAGATATCACCCACGTGAGCTTAATGTGAATTAGTTCTTAAAAGCTAAGTTTCCAGATAATGATTCATATTGCTATTTCAAACACAAATATTTGTATCTGTACTTTTCCAGATCTATAAGTCATAACAAGTATAATAAATAGTTATTTGACATAAGAAGAAAACGACAACATATGTCGTCGTTTGACAATGTGGTTTCAAGGAGTATAGTTTCAGGAAATAGACCCCAAACCGCAATAATGGAGGTAAAGCTTTGGAGGGAACATGTTTAGTTTAAACATGAATGTTGTGAGTTTCTTTTAAGTAGGTTTTTACTTTAAGAAATTTGACATTGAGTTGTTTGTTTCACATTTGAAATTGGGTTTGTTTCCAGTGATGTAACATGCCCTAAATAGCCATATACTTTCAGTGGAATATTCGAAGATTTGAAATCTTGGTACACCCATCTTATCATCTGAATAGTGCTTAGTGTTGAAGTTGTTGGGGTTTTTTCTATTATGAAAAAGCTGAGTTATTTATTCCAGCAGTTTTTAGTTTTTTGTTTTGTTTGTTCAAATCGCTATGTCTGAAACATGGTGCTTTTACCATTGGGAACATTCCTTTCTTCCTTGATAGTTTTATTGAAGTTTTATCTCGTTATTTACTTATTTTTCTATTTACTCTTTAGGGGGCCTATTTATTGATTCCTGCCTGTGAGTGATTAGTCCACTAGCAAACTAAATGGAAGAAACAAATTTTTCTCATATTAGAGTAATCTGAAATTTCGTTCTGATGTAAATCTTGTAGAGCAAGCTTCTGTGTGGTTATTATATTTTAAAAAAAAAAGTTTTTATTTATTTTTTGGTACCTATGATAAATTCATACCTTTATATTTGAAACTATTGTTGGATCTGATTACAAGAGCCTTGGATATATTGCGTGTCAGTCATCGATGAGTCCACAGTCATTTTAAAGTATCAAATTTAGAGTTATTGTTCACCAGCCAATTCATCAAATAGTTATCTGTAAATGTTAATGGCACACAGAAGGATTAGTGGTTGATGCTCTTTAATTCAACCACGACTGTTTAATGCAACCTATTATCCGGAAACGCTCCACTGCAGACGTTCTTCATTACGTATCAATTTGTTTAAAACAAAAGACCCATTACCACATAGAAGGTTTAACCCACTCTTTATCATCTTTATTGATTCAGTTGATATTTTACTTTTAAAGGTCACTATATGATTGAAATTACACAAACATAATACATGTTTGTTTATTTTTGTAAAAAATGTGTGTTAAATATATACTTTTGATGTTATTAATTGCGGTAAAATAATGCATCAGTTTTGTAACTGCCATGAGCTAAATGTTAGGCTAAATGCAAACCTTAAATGTTTTGGGAAAACTTTAATAATTCATGAGATACCATAATAAAAACGTTGGCCCCCAAAACAGTTTTGTCAAAGCCTTTTGCATAATGATAGACTCAGAACATACACTGTCCCCCACCAACAGTCTAGAAGCTCTGGCTTCACCGTTTTCACCATTTGGAGAAAGGAACACAAATCATTTTAGAACACGTGAATATGACAAACCACATGAAATAAAAGTTACATATAAGTTGGGTGAGATCTCGACTGACTTGGGACTGAGTGTGCAATAGTTACACTGTGCGGCCATAATGTTCTTAAACTTCCAATCTAAAGGGAGCATTAAATTCCCAAGAGCAACGGCCCACAATGGACTACAGTAAGCTCACAAACTACTTAGCCCGGAAGTCAAGTGGTTTTCCCCAACACAATGTACTGATGTCCACATTAAGAATAAGGTATTTACCTCCATTTTTATTAAGTGGAACTAATCCTTAAAAAGGTGTAAACTTATGAATTATTTAATGTTTGAACAAAATCTGTAGAAAATGTACAGTGTTGGTTGTCTTAAAAATAAAATCCAACAACTTGAAGGCAAGCTGATATGCGGTGTAGTTTGTCAGCTACGTCATTACACTAGAAAAGCGCTTAAGAAAACGGTAAACATAACCGAATCCTGACGGGTCGGTGGCGAAAACGTAATGCTAAACTTATTCGACTCGCAACGTGTGTTACCTTGCTGCAGTGCATAAAGAGACACAACCACCTCAAATGCAGATAATAGAGATGTGGGTGGGACCACGAGTGGGTGTGGCAACTGATGGCAGCGGTACGAGGAGCTATCCGGGGAAAGTGTCAGTATAAAAGCCCATCAAAGCCCCGGAGTATCTCAGTTGCCTCTTAGCATCAATAAAGAGTAGCATACACGGAGGAAGCCGTTACTTTCGTCATCATGAACACTGCACTTGTTCTCATTTTGTGCTGTATTTTCGGCTATGCTGCTGCTGGTGGTTTATCCAAAAAGGATAAGCAAAACCTCCTAAAGTACCACAATGATTTCCGTGCTACCATCAAAGCATCTGATATGGTGAAACTGGTAAGTCTTGGCACATTACTACATATTGTTAACAAATATAGAGAATGTGTCTGTTTTTCTTTCTGTATTTAATCAGCATCTTTGATGTTCAATTAATTGCAACTTTGGTTCAAGAGTTTCTGTGTACCTTTTAAGACACTCTGTTTTAAATCTTGACTTGTGACTCCATTCACAATAGATTTGTTTTCATTTTCAGTCCGTAGGCCTTCTTATTTTTAATAGTGAGTTAAACCATAGAGCAAGAAACGCAACGACTGCGTCTTTATATCATCGTGGTTTTATCTAAGGCCCACTTTAAGATGTGATCTTTTGTATCATGGATTATCTGATTTTCGTTTGTACATTCGAAATATGTTTTTTATTTGACTGAGGAAATAATAGAGGGTTGTCGAATGGATACATTTTTTATAAATTTGTTTAATAATGAGGATAACCCTAGCTTGTCATTCATAAAGTCTTTTATTGCATAATTAATTCGAATTTGGGTTGTGGTTCACTTTTTAGAGTGAGACTGTTTTTCAGGCCTATGGAGGAAGTAAACTAGGCCTATGTACTATTTTTCATTATTTCAATGTCCCCGAAATAATTCACGTGTTGTCGTAGGTTTCTTTAAAATTCATGTTAGAATCAGTCTTAAAGGCACTGGACACTATTGGTAATTACTAAAAATAATTGTTAGCATAAAAACTTACTTGGTAACGAGCAAAAGAGAGCTGTTGATAGTATAAAACATTGTGAGAAACGACTCCCTCTGTAGTAACGTAGTTTTTGAGAAAAAGGTAATTTCTCACTCAAATAATAAAAGACTTCAGTGAAGCCTTTTATTATAGGCATCTGAAAGCACACAAATTTGTGCAACAAGGGTGTTTTTTCTTTCATTATTCTCTTGCAACTTGACCAATTGAGTCCAAATTTTCACAGATTTGTTATTTTATGCATATGTTGGGATAAACCAAGTGGGAATACTGGTCTTTGACAATTACCAAAGGTGTCCAGTGCCTTTAAATTGTGAAGAAGTAACAGTAACACCTTACGCAAGATTTTCTTTCACTATGATCGAACTCAGTAATTTGAAGTACTTGCATTTTCTGCTGGCTTGATGCATGTTGTTTGTGTTTATTGACCATCAGGAGTGGGACGATTCTTTGGCAAAGAAGGCTCAGGATTGGGCGGATACCTGCACCCTTGGTCATAACCCTACCCACGACATTAGCGGTAAACCGTGGAGTTGGATTGGAGAGAACATGGCATTCAGTACTGAGAAAGATCTTGAACATATGGTGCAAATGTGGGAAGAAGAACAGCAGATCTTCGACTACAACTCCAATACCTGCCACCCAGACCCTAATGACCCACTGCTTTCAGCCTGCGGACATTACACTCAGGTAAACGACGTTGACAATGACAATAAATGACATCCATAACTGCAAATGCCAAAAACAAACACACAAAAACATCACTAACTCCAATACCTGCTCCCAAACATTGATGACCTACTGCTTGGAGAGCCTGCGGATATCTCCTCAGGCAGACGACGAATTGACAATGACAAAAATGGTGCATAACTTGAACACCTGCAAACCAACATCTAACTCCACTAACAGCACCTGCGGACATTGAGTCAGGTAAATGAAATTGACAATGACAGTATACATCCATGACAATAAATGATATTATTTACTATAAATGGCTATAACTTAAACACCTTAAACCCACAACAGGTGTCGCACTTCTTTGAGGCTGTGGACATCACTCTTGAGTTAATAACATTTGGACATAATTTACATCAACGACTTCACCATATTAAAGCAACCCAATGGATGGCCCACTCCGAAATTATGTTTCGAATCTGTTACGTATTACTATTATGACAAACAAATTGCAGTAGCCTGGTGGTTGGTACGGGGAACTAATTTTAAGCAGGGATAAAATTTGGTGTTCTGTTCCGATAGTTTTCATAAACTCTCATTCTTTGAGCAAATTTGACAGGGGCCCTCTTCATATTTTTGGCGTAACTCAAAACGTTGCGAATACATTTTCTTGAGAATCGAATAGTTTATTAATTTAAGCAACTAGTAAGAGACCCAACTATCTGTCAACATAAAGCCTTTAGGCCTACATAATGGCTTACGATTTAGATGAAAAATTTCGTTTACTAAATTATTATACTTTATGCGCAAATGGAAACTTTTGTTGTCGGTTCTGAAACCCGTTAACCAACACCATGTTGCTATCTTTTTCAGATGGTGTGGGCCGAGACTCATTTCGTAGGGTGTGGTGTGAAGTTTGGTTGCTCCGGCTGGTTACCAAACCGACTCGTCTGTAACTACGCTATCGGGTAAGTTGTATTGACTGTCGTGGCTCTTATGCTGCTCTTCAATGCCCAGGGAGGTCTGACCTGCGTCATCGTTTGGATAAAGAGTTTCACTTCTTATAAAGCCCATCCCATATAATTGTTTTCGAATGGAATACTGTCATAGAACGCCAAATTGTCTTTGCTTATTCCAATTGCTTCAATCGAAAGAACCACAAACCTGAATGCATGAATAAAACAAAACAAGGAGATCAAAGTCAGCGCGAATGAAATCCTTATTGCTACTATATATCCAAATATGGTCATAATGTTTTTCCCGTGTCTATATTTCTCTTTAGCGGCAACATGATTGGTAATAAACCCTACACGGCTGGAAAGAAATGCAGTGCCTGCCCAGACGGCTTCAAGTCATGCAAGGACAATCTGTGCACTAAGAAATCAAAACCACGTAGACGAAAGTGTTTTGAGACCCCAAATGATATGGAAGGTATATACTGTGCATGTATTAATACATCAGCGGAAGACTTGCTGTTACATTAGATTTATTTATTCATAATGAAACCATGAAAAGTGTTTTCCAGTCATTAAAATACAAACGCCAAAAATTGGAAGCGGAAACTTTCGGGTAATAGGCGGCAGATACGCGCGGATGTGGCGCAATGACTTCCCAACATGTTCTCAACTATCCCAACGGGATAGACCCTTCTCACTGACGTCCGTCATTAGTCGTATATTATTTTACATCAACACGGGCTGTCTGCCATACTGGATCGGTACTTGGCTCATGTACGTGTAGTGTGTCATCCAGCATTGCGTTTTGTAGCTCATATTCGTGCAGTCACGGTGTAACGTGTTTGCATGACTTTACGCGTGTGAGTTCTTCAACATGGCCAGTGATAAAATAGTGACGTCATCTGAGAATGGTTTATTCTTGAGAATTCCCCCAAAACGTCAAGGAAACTTGTACGGGAGTCTTTCGTCTTAAAAACTTATGGTATTTTGTTATTTGTTTGTTGACAGCTCTCGGCGAATAGGTGATGTCATCATCTGCTGATGGTTCCGCTTGACTGGGTGGCGAAAAAGCAAAGATCATCAACCACTTTAATAGTTCATTGTAAAGCTATCAATACTTGCTATATGATTTTATGAACTGGATGCTGGAGGTTGTATAAATAAAGCTAGGTCAAATACACTTTTTGTTTTTTAGCGCAGAGTAAAGCTATCTGCTGTATAAGGGTTTACCAACATTTTCAACCTTTTCAGACACCCTTGCTAAAGATTATTATCTATGAGCTTTTTGGTTTTTATAACCGTTACATATTCACACGCAGTGCCCCTATCAACTGTATAAAACTGACTTGCCAATAAAAATGCGAAGTGCATTTTAATTAATGAAACGGTAACTTTTAGATTCATCAACCGAGCCTTGTTATTGTCCAGTTATCAAAATAATTGTCTTAAATTACATAATGTTGATAAATGCGGTTGTTGAAAACAACCATAAATTTAGTTGAAATATAATGTGCTTGTGCAATAGGCGAAATAAACACCACAAAACTGTTCTCATCGAACATTTGTTCCATCATGTTATACATGTTAAAAACTCTGGTTTTAATCACCACCCCCACCCCACCCCACCCCACCCCCAAAAGGGAACACATTGCCGTTTAAGTGAATAAAGGCACACAGAGAACTAATAATGATTTTAACATAACTAAATTTCAACATTATCAAAAGAGTATTCTAGTTTAACAGCCCGCCCCCACCCCCGCACAAAAGAAAAGCCATTCACTAGCAAAAACTCCTTCCTGTCAGTTCGCGACGTAGATTTCAGTTGCTTCGAGACAATAATTAATCTTGTAGTGCTTTCGTATTTCAAATAAACAGTTTGTGATGTAAAATTTGCCAAATATTAGACGATCGAATTGAAAACTTACCATTAATTTCTGAGCTTTTATTTTTTACATGCGCCCAGTTATATCCAATTTGATTCATGTCTTATAATTCACAATTTTCTCAAGATCAGAACAATCGAATAATACTTAAAATGTTAATTGGAATGATGCTTAAATTCTGAATACATCAGATTTGTGCATTAAAATAAAAACGCTTTTTGAAATCAATACTCTTGCCTAAAATATTATTAATTCCCCCCATCTGTTCTGAAGAAGAATACCGCCCCCTCCGTTGTCAATTTCTTTCTTGCAAGAGGTTGCGCGCGCACGACGACACATATACGCAGACGACATTTTAACATCTTGAAAGCTGTGGCGGGGTGAAGTTTTAATTCAAATGTTTAGCTTGGAAATGCAAAGTGTTGCTGCGAAAGTACCATGGTGGACGACTGCCAGAAGGTAAAGTAAAGTTTTTTATACAAGAAAACTTGAATATTTTGTGCAGAGAACAAACTGAATATCAGAGCCCTTCGTTTTAAATTTGAGTCAAAATGTGTTTCTGGCAAGCTGGCTGAAAACGGTTCACACGTGGTTATAAAACCACGGAGGTCTACCTCCCCCATAAAACGATGTTCAAAAACGGGGCGCGCTCCAGACTAAATGTTGGTGGCTGAACAAAATATTTCCTTTCTTTTTTTGCCTTGGTATTTTCTGTTTTGAATGCACAAAACTCAGTATAGTATGAACAGGATTTTTTCTTTGGACGAGAGTACTTAAAAGACTAAAGAGGCAACATAAACTGTGGGTATCGTAGGACGCCCTGTATTCAGCCCAGGGCGTCCCTGAAATCGAGGCAAATCTTTTACCTCTCTGTGCGCGATGTAAACAGTCCCTAGATACAATTTTTGTGGTTTGACTTGCCAAGCAAAGAGTCTCCTCTCATTTGACCAAAACTTAGAAACATGTAAGGCTCCACTGGTTATAGTTGCACTTGTAAATGCAAAAAGTTGTGGTATTTAGGCATTTCTGCAAGGTACAAAAATATGTCATATTGTCGGGGCCATAAAAAAAAATTTCCCCACCGAAAAAGTTTCATCAAACATTTTTTCAATTCACAATTCACGATGATCAAATCATGTGACTGAACATTCTGCTGAGCATTCTGGGGGAAAAAATACAGAGGCTTAAAGAAGCCACGTGCCTTATATCATTTTCTAATAGTCTGGATAATTTTTTTTTGTAACACTCTATCATTTTTGTTATTAATATTAACATTTAAACATCAGCTTTGTGATTCGATTATCACTGTTTATTTATATGCTTTATTATAAATGTTAAGAAACATAAAAAGACACAAAACTAAATAAAAATAAGATTTCAAAGCCAAGAATTATTTACATTTTTAATTTATTTTTTAGTTTTTGAAAAATACCATGGTTATTTTTAAAACTAAATAAAAAATATGTTGAATAAAATGAAGAAAACTGCTGGCTATAGAGTCATACACTAAGTCTCACAGAACACTTGTAGTCACTGCAGATGTTTCTTCCACGTATGGCTTCACCCGGACACCATACTTTCTTGTTTGCATCGAAAACAGGTCAAACTCAAAACAAATGGGACGCTATTGAAGTCATCGAAGATCGGTGCATGGTGTGAAAGTTTCAATGTCCATCACGTTTTAATATATGTTTGCATATTTCTTATAAACAAAGGAAGGTAATTAGGGCATCAGTTGATTATGGAATATTTTTAATTTTTTTCAA
Source organism: Leptasterias polaris (assembly GCA_037783415.1). Lineage (NCBI taxonomy): Eukaryota > Metazoa > Echinodermata > Asteroidea > Forcipulatida > Asteriidae > Leptasterias > Leptasterias polaris. The sequence goes on from JAZGTN010000019.1 coordinate 689,666, forward strand.
TTCAAAGAAAAAGGCATACTACATCGAAAACCGGACAGGGGAGGATACATACAGGGTAGGCCTAGGGGGGTAACACACAAGAAAAAAAAGGTTAAACTTTGTAATTCAATTTCATTCAATGTCAATTTTTTTTTAGCTTTTCAAATTTAACTCATAGTCATTATTGACTGCAAAACTTTTGAAGGACAAAATGTAATTTGTATTTGTTTGCTATGTCCCTTGCCGTTGCCGGAATATTCATTCAATACAATAGATCGATCCATTAAGCCCCGCCTCCTTACGAGTTGACCAATCACAGCTGCGAAACCCGATCACCATTAGTGGAAAGATCACCAAACAGCTCAAATGGTGATCAGATTTCGCGGTTGTGATTGGTCAATGAGAAATGGGTGTGGCTTAATGGATCGGTGTATTGCCAACCAACTATTCATTTAAAACTAAGCAATTTTTACTGAAAAAAGCATGAATATTTTGTTGGTTAACAACTGAAAAGATTTTGTCAGTAAACACTGGAATTGGAAAAAAGATCAATCAAATAATAAGAAATAAAAATAATACAATGTTGACAATATGATATGGTTATGAATTTGTTTATTGGGCAGAAAAAGTGAAAAGTGTAGGTTGGATAAAGCTTCTTTCTTCTTAGTCCTAGAACTATGAGTATGACTGAGGTTCATTCTGCTATCGTCTTGTTGTGGAGACGATATGGAACAAATAACCTTTATGATAGTTTTAAGTCTTAACCCATCTGCCTCTTTCAGCTGAGGGCTGATTTCTTTCACCATTCAGGCCTAGTATTTGAACATTGTGAGTGATGAATTTGCATTCAAAAAACATCTTGTTCTGACATTTTACTTTTTGGCACCCGTTGTCCACTGACTGTTTTGCGACATTGTGTTGGGGGACATTGTGTTTACACTGAAAAGGTTTAGTGCCCTCAAAATGAAATGAAACCTATGATATTCTGCTTTTGCAAATGCAGTTACTCGCTCTACATTCACTAACCTATGCTTTATTCAATCAAATTGTCATTTTTTGTATTGGTGTGTTTTTGTATTTCTTTGTTGTCACCCTAGTCAACTCAACTCCAGACAATAAAGAAGTTCTGTATAAACACTGTTCTCTTAATTGTCCTTTGTGACTTTGCTTAATGTTTATTTGCTACACCACCCACCAGTCATAGAGGCGTGACTCCTGGGGTGATGAGGTACATCCCCTTTTTTAAGGACAGGAGATGTCCTAGTTAGGAAGATAGCAAATGACTATTATAGGCCTATGAGTTGCATCAACACTGACACTCCCTCGAGTACAACATACAAGGATACTCTGCACAGTCAAATCAGAATTGTAGCTATGCTGGTGGGCACCAACCACCACTCAGTAATGCTGAATAATGTAATAACTCCAACCAGCACTCAATTTAAGTGCAAAAATCCAAATACTGCATGATTTAATTGAATAAATGCCAAACCATTCTTTTCATGTACTCACTCAAACCATTTTTCATGTACTCACTCAAACCATGGAGGTAAGAAGAAATTTCTTCCTACCTCCATGCTCAAACATGGTGAAATATTCATTTTTCCTGAGCTCAATCCAATCCTACAGCACAATACTACACGAAACCTGTCAATGTAGTATTTATGTACAGTACATGTACACTTGTGTTGCAACTCGGTATAGACCTTATGCATTGACGTCACCAAGCCGCCATCTTAGAGGTAAACTGATGATGAAACAATGGAAACGTGCTGATTTGTACGCGCGGCGCACAAGACTGGCCAATGAGCATCTTCCTTTTGACCTCTAGGTGAGGGCGCCCTACTCAAATGACGTCATATGCATAAGGTCTATTGCAACTGATATGTGTGATGAAAATTAGATGCATCGAAGGCTCCTACACAGCAGTTGTGTTTAATAATCAGCTTCGCACCCCCCTTCCTTTTTTGCTGACCCCATTAAGTGGTGGACTTTCAGATGCTATTTTTCTCCCTTCACTAATTTTTGCCCACTTTTTTGTTGTTTTTATTATCAAAAGTAAAGGGAAAAAACACAGTTCAAATTTCTTCTACTCAAGAAGAAGAGACAAGCAATGAAGTGTCAGAATGCACCAGAAATCATTTTCCTTTCCACATTGTTTGGGCTTTTGAGTGGGCTCTGAACCCTATGCAGATAAACAAAAAAATATACAATTTTTTATAAGTTTCTTACAATTTGAAAATTATGTAAGGGAACTCGGGAGAACAAAGTCCGGCTGGCTAGCTCAGTGTTGAAAAGCATCCATATTTAATATAAAGTGTGGACTAGTGAAAAAGCTGGTTGGCTCCAAGTCTCGGTTGTGTTTTTTTTTCTACCAGATGGCCAATACAGTATTGCTTGAAATAGCACTCTCTTGTAGATTAATTGCCGACATTGGCCTTCAATCACAGACCTTGGAATTGTTTTCATCAGTTTGTACACACCCTATTGTGAATTAGTCCAAAAGTGGACAGATCAATCTGATCGGTCAGAATCGCAAAAGCCTTCAACAAAAGATATATTCAAATTTAACTGTTTATACCAAGGGATGTAGTACAGAAGTACAACATTGATTCAACTCAGCTCAGTAATTCAACTTGCAGTTATAGAATAAAAAAACAAATTTGATTGTAGTTTTTAAATTCAAAATAAATAAAAAAAATTAAAGGAAAATGCTTGACGATTCCATTCAAACCATAGGTAAACACTCTTTTTCTTCTAGTAGGAATTAGGTATTTTATTATGTATTTTCCAATAATTTTAAAATATTGTATTATTTCTAGTTAAACATTTTAAATACCATACTTACTATGCACTAAAAAAATTAAGACCAATGAGATGAAACAGAAAATGCAGAAGTGATTGTAACCTATTGGTAATACATGTAGACGCGGCCAACGTGGGTTTTGTGGCCTCTAGATTGTGATAGCCAATCTGTAGGAGAGTTTTACATGGCTGATACAGAGAAATAACTGCTATCTCAGACTTGAAGGCATGTTTAGTTGACTAGTGAAGTGACTAGTCCTGCTGGCTAGTCACTGAAAAAGCTAAGGGCAAACCCTGCAATGGCGCTTGGATTGTTGTGATGATGACATTAGGTGAATTTGGTCAATAGCAATGGGTCGATGAGGATACTGTTCCTTGAAGCTTTTTAAATCTATGTGGTTACAAAAAGTTTGAAATGCCATCAGCCTCCCACCCTTTCAAAAAACAAGGATGTAGGCCTATTTTCCCATTCAGATTTAACTACATGGGTTGCTGCTGCATTCCACTTGACTTATATTTTGATCTCAGTGGAGTAGTCATCTCAGTTTGTCTGTTCCTTCCTACATGTAAATTTGCTTATTGCCTTTGCCGTTGGAGATAAACTTTGGTGCACTGTGTTTACAAAAAAATATATATATATGAACAATTTTATGATTTTTTTCATTTCAGAATGTCTCTCATCTGAAGTCAATCTTTGATGATTCAGGATGGTGCGTACATGTAACTGGAACGTTCACCCAACCTGAGAGAAGAAATTGCTGCTAAAAAGGTAAACAGTTGTTATTTCTTTAAGAATTCCCGTTAGTTCATCATTTTTTAAGAACACATTGTGAGGACTTAACCTTTCACTTTCTTCTTCTTATCTTTTTTTAACATGAAGTTAGTTTTTCTTAAAAAAGCCAAGTGCAAGAGAGTGGACTTGGACCAAACTGCCAGGGGCAATCATTGTCTAGAACTGGGGAGAGAAGGGTCAAACTTGGTTTTTTTCTGCCCCCAAAATTTAATCACAGACAGATTTTAACTTGGTTTAATACCACAAACTTCAAGAATCAAAACATTGTTTGGGTGGATTTTTTTCTTCAGATTTCAGTTTTTGTCTTGCTCTCTGTTGATGTCTCATTTTTATTGCTCCGTTTTCAAATTAACTTTCTGGCAGTCGGGTTGGTATAGTGGTATCTTGCCTCGTCTTCCACCTCTGGGACCCTGGTTCGAATCCCACCAGGGGCACTATGTGGATTGGGTTTTCAGTCCGTGCCTGATTGAGTGGGTTTTCCCTAGAATAATTCTCTGGGGTTTTTCTCTCACATCTAAAACTGAAACTTCCTTTGATGTCTTCTCTCAACGGGGTTCTTGGCTAGTATAGTGATTAAGTTAGCTTTTCTGAGAGTCCTTGGCTTCACAACCACAATTAATAAATAATAACTTTCAAGAAGATGTTACATTGTTTCATTTTTTGCTCTGCCCAAAATTTGAAACCCAGCAAGATAGTTAAATATTATTTGAAAATTGCAAGGTCCGAGTTTTGTATCTGAAAACCTTTTAAAAAAATTCCATGGCTGATTTTGGTAGTTACAACCAAAAATAAGGACAATGTATCTAAATGCTGTAAATAAATTGTTAATGGTTTTTCACTATTTTCTCCTGACTCGTAGGCCAAATTTTTGGAAAGGTTTTAGGTTGATCAGACAAAACATGAACACTGTCTGCGACTATCTTTTCAGCTCTGCCAATCCTGTATAATACCTTTAAGATGAGTTGCTAATATCATGGTAGTGATTTGTATTGTGACGTCACACTTTGCTAATAGCACTTAAGATTGTTACATAATATTTTTTTAAAATCAATCTTAGCTCTTTGTACAATTTTTCCTCTAGACTAACTTAACTAATGCTGGGAATGATTCTGCTTCAGCTCATTGTGACGTCACAATAAACCATGCAACCTTCTCAGGGGACATTTTGTGCAGATGTTTTAAAAAAACCAATTCATATGAATGTTTTGGTCTTTCATTTCAGAATGCCTCTCATCTAAAGTCAATCTTTGGTGGTTTAGGATGGAACTGGAATGTTCACCAATTCTGGAAGAAAATACTTTTAATAAGGTAAACATTGCGGTTCATTTGGGAATTTTTGTTTGTTTGTAATTATTGAAGAGGATAATATTGTTTGGAATTCAAACAATCTTCAAGGGCTGAACGTTGCAGTTTTAGACACTTCAAATGATTCTTTTGGTATTGATAGCATTTTTAAGGGATGATTTGAAACTCAGTTATACAATTGGATTGAGCTTAATCGTTTTGATGGTTTTTCAGATTGAGAGGGGGTATGGGGCCTGGATTTTTCAGTGGTTTAGAAATAGGGGAAGGTATACCAACACATTTTTTGAAGAAGTGCCTGCCATCACCAACATCATCAATACCACGTTTCAAACTGGTATTGTGCCTGATGCCTTGAAAGTCGTGCATGTACGTCCAATCTTGAAGAAGCCAGGCTTGGATCGCAACACTACAGAATTACAGACCCATTTCAAACCTCCCTTATGTCTCAAAAACAATGGAGCGTACTGCTTTCAGCCAGCTTACAGAGCATTTGATTGATAATCGGATACTTGATTGTCGCCAATCAGCATACAGATCCCACCATAGCGTCGAGACAGTCCTCCTGAGTTTGACGGATCATATACTGCGTCAGATGGCTGATGGTAGGCTAACTGCTTTGGTACTAGTCCTCAGCTTTTGACACTGTGCATCATTCTACATTGATTGATCGACTAAAAACATTCGGAGTCAGACTGGTTCAGCTCCTACCTCAGTGGTCGCTCCCAGCGCATCTCTATCAATGGCGTCAAGTCTGATCCAAAGCCTCTAATACATGGAGTCCCTCAAGGCTCTGTGGGTGGACCTCTTCTGTTCTCGGTCTACACTCAGCCACTGAGTAATCTCATCGACAGGCACAATGTCGGACATCATTTCTATGCGGATGATACACAACTTTTTTTCTCCTTTCATCCTTCTGAAGATAATCCAATCTCAGTTGTCAAATGCTTGGAAGAGTGTATCGCAGATGTGCAGAACTGGATGACAGAAAATAACCTCAGGCCTCGAAATAACCGACGGCACCGACGGCAATTGCCATCGGTGCCCTATGCCTCTGCCACGATGCCCTCGAAATCACCGACAATTCACGGCAATTTATTGCCGTGCCCTTTTTATCCAACTGCCGTCGGTGCCCTTAGTAAAATTGTAAGATGCATACTAAATATCCGGTTATTAGTTTACATGTTTAGGGTTCCGATAAGCGTCGAAAAATTAACTCGAAAGTTCTTCAAAACACAGACCGCATTGCAATCACAATTTTTACACAACGCACGCAGTCACTTTGTTTCCAATTTTCAGGTTTGTAGTCTTCGACATTGTTCTTTTGTGGGTGCAACAATAAAGATAGGAAACATTGAACGCTAGAGGGCGTTTCAAAACAATGTGATACTATTGAAGGAAAGGGCCCTCTATTGGTGAAATGTTCTAAATGTACTATGCGAAAGATAACAACACCATGTTTGAATGCCTTGACCAAAGACTTTACGTGCCTGTGCATGCTGGGGGAAAAAGGGTTTCCCCCAAATTGAGATCCGAATTGCAATAATCGCCATCGCTGGTGCGCGATAAAAAGGTGCACGGAGCATGAGCCACTGGTATCCACGCAAAAGCCGTCGACAACATGGTCTTCAAAGCACAGTTCCTCAGAAATGTTAGCTTGTTTACGAAAAACTGCACAACGTGTGTAGGCTTTATTTTACAAAAATGACACCATTTAGGACATTTTGGATCAACAGAAAGATTATTTTACTGTAAAATGTAAGATTTGTTTCTTCTTAAATGTGTTTTGGGGAATTTTTTGCGGGGTGTTTGTGCAAGTTCAAAAAGCTGTGCAGCGGCTGTGGTGAATACGCATTGTTTTTGATCACATCCGTGGTTGTGTAAACGTTTTTCAACCTTAGTTTTTTCACCCGTCTTGTTAAATTTTGCAAAATTTTGTTTTTGCCGTGATGCCCCCCAAATTTGACAAAAATGCCGTGGTGCCCTTTTTACATTTATGAAATTGCTGCGATGCCCTTCAAATTCTAGAAAAAACACGGCAATTATTGTCGTGCCCTTTTGAACACGAAGTTCGAGGCCTGTAACCTCAAACTGAACGGAAGTAAATCTGAGTTCATATTACTAGGCTCAAAGGTGATGCTGCAAAGGATCACACAATATCCTCTCACAGTCTGCGAGTCCAATGTTAACCCAAAGAAGAAATGTCGTAATCTAGGCGTGATCATCGATTCGAACATGACACTCAATGATCACTATCTTCTGTGTCAAAGTCCATCAGATTCCAGCCCCGAAACCTCTCACACATTCGCAAGTTTTTGACCCGCAAAGCAACTGAATGCATAGTCCACTCTCTTATCTCATCCTGTCTGGATTTCTGTAACTCTTTTCATGAATCTCCCGGACTATCAACTGAGTCGCCTTCAACGTCTTCAAAACTCAGCAGCCAGGCTGGTTACACTGACAAAATCTACATCTCACCTGTCCTCCGTTCACTGCACTGGCTTCCTGTTCGTCAGCGCATTCTCTTCAAGACTCTCCTCCTCGTTTTTCATTCTCTTCATGGCACTTCACCTTCATACATCCAAGAACTCATTCGTCCGTACCAACCTACACGACAGCTTCGCTCCACCAGCACCGGGCTCTTGCACATTCCACGAACACAACGTACCTGGGGACACTGATCCTTTTCTGTTTCAGGGCCACACCTTTGGAACTCGCTCCCTCCTAGCCTTCGGCAGGAAAGCTCCCTCACCAACTTCAATTCACAACTAAAAACTTATCTTTTTGTCAACGCTTACAACTCTGTTTGGATAACTCTAATTTGCATCTTTTTGTTTTATGCCAAGACTGTACTGTAGTTACAGCATAATTTTTCTTATAACCTGCGCCAGGAGTGTCAAGTTGACAGATATGGCGCGTTACAAATGGCCATTATTATTATTATGGTTTTTAAACTTTTTTTGGGGGGGGGGGGGGGGGGCGGAGCATTAGCATGGTTTTTCAGTTTGGGAGGGGTAAGGGGTCTAGAGGGCCTTGATTTGAGGTTTGGGAATGGGAAGGCATGTGTTTTGGGGGGTTTCCCAGGGGTAGTGGGAGCCACTATCATCTTATTTTGCATTTTGTATCTATAGATGGCCACCTTTCTTCCTAATTTTGGGGGATTGTTTTCATGAGGAGGTCACTGAGAAATTAGTAGTGGCCATCAGGCCACGCTGCTGACCTGCTCCCTAGCGGTTGAATAATTTGTAGAAATGTTTTTGCTTTGTTTGTCATTTTACTCTCAATAGGAAATTTAATCATAAATCATCATTTTATTTTTCAGGAATCTTTTCATCTGAAGTCAAGATCCAATGATTCTGGGAATGAAGAGCAGTCTCTTCAGTGAGAGGTACACACTTTGCATTTGTAATTCACTCTGAAAAAATTCAACAATTAAGATGCTGGCAAAAGAAGACCAGCTAGAACAAAAACGGCAACAAGTGATCTTTGCTGAAATTCATTTAAAATATTTGCAATCAATAAGGAAACTGAGTTCACATGAAAAAACACAATTATTTTGAACACCTTCTCCAGTGCTTTTAAGAAAGATTTGGCACAAGCCCCATAACATCATCACTCATGTGTCATTTGTGGGAGCTCTGTTTTGCAATAACAAAGCAACATCCCACATTTAGCTTCAAATTATTGTCATTTTGACAGGTGCTGTCAGTAGGCTTGCTAGTTTTTCAAAAACTTAAGGTTGGGGGCCTAAGTTTTTGATCCATAATTAAGAAAAATTCAGGAGTGTTAAAATAGCAAAACAACAATGATATGATGAACAAACACATTATAAGCAAGGTTAAATAGCATTCTTGTTAACAATTGTTTTTCTCAAGTAGCCGTTCAAGGAATGAGTCTCAATGTTCAACTCTATTTTGAATAATCTGATAAAAGTAAAACATAATTAAATACCAATAATGATAAATAAATAAATGAATGAATAAATAAAATACATTGGTATGTTACTTTGTTTGGACCTCTGTCTTAATTGTGATAGTTAAACACTTGTCATTAATCACAAACATAAACTCAGGTTGCTTCAAGATGTTTGTACAAACATTAATAGCATTTAAAAACATAGATGGTCTTGTGAAAAAAAACATTTGAAAGAAACCCCTATATTTTTGGATCATTGAAAGTGTATTTTAAAAGGCAAGTCTCATGTTTCTATATATAAAAAAAAAGTAGAAGATTTAGAATCAACATAAAAAGTATGTTCAGCCTTTTGAACACAACACATTTTTAAGATTACAATTTTAAAATGGAGGGAAGCTTCTTTGATTTTTAACCTCAGTATTTGATTGGGACATTTTTATTTCATGAATTGTTGTTCATCAGATGTTTGTTAATTTACATTTCAGGAAATTTGTTGTTTGAAATGTTGGCCCGTCCTCACTGTACAAAGAGATATCAGCCCTGCTGGACATCATAAGAGGTAAGAATTGAATTAATGAGTCATTTAGGTTTACAGTTTACTGTTACTTTCCATAAAGGTTACAGATACAAAAATTCAGGCTATTAATGGGATTTATCAACTGTGTAAGACAGACAGTTCAAGTAAATTTCTGTTCAGCAATTGCTTTAGTGGTTTGGGGGTTTCTTTTGATGGAGGAGTTGAGGGGGTTACAAATCTGTTAAGAGTTAACATTTAGAGCTTCACTTGGACACATTTGAAGATGGAAACATTTGACTAGAAAAAGGACCACGGAAGGAGTTGCAACTTTCTTACTTTAGAGGAAACATGATCACCCCTGTAAATACTATGCAGTCATATACTAATCAGATTGTGACTGCTGGCACAAACATCCACTTCGTGGTCGGCCAATTGTCCATAGCGCAGTGGTACAGTGTATTTGGGGGTAGTTGGCGAGCATAGATCCCCCAAACCAGTAGTTCTGTCTCTAAAATGTTTTTATTTATGGTTTGGAGTTGACTACAGTTTGCCACATCACTGAATAATAAGGTCAAAAAGACAAACTCACTCACTGCCAGATGCACAATTTTTGGACCCAGAAAATCCCCCAAAATTATATTTATGTCAATTTAAAAAAACTCTTAAGTCTAGCGTGAACTTTGATGTAAATTTCCAGAACTTTGGTTGATTTTCAAAAACAAAACATTGATATTAAAATCTTGGCGATTGTGTGCATCTTTATGAACCAGGGTGAACTGTACTCAATTGCGCATGCGGTGAAGTCTTATTTGATGTGAAATATCTTTTCCATTATTGTGGAAAATCTTGTAGCAAAATGACGTCAGAAAATATGACAGTACTTTTCAACGCAAGTTTACCAGTGTAAAATGCGGCATTGCTTGACATGCAAAGAGGGTTCGTGCGACTCATTGATCTCTATTGTTACTGCCCAGGAGGTTCGAGCTCCTTCCGTGGTCCTTTCTCTATGACTTGACAGATAATTGCACCCCTGTCTAATTTTCAGAAGGGGTTTTCAAATTTAATCAGTTTTGACTTGTATCAGAATATTGATGAATCTTAACTCTTTCATTTGTAGGAGGGGTATTTTGTTCACTTTTACTAGAACATTTCTAAATGATCATTTCTGTTGATGACGCACAAGAATTCTTGGTACAAAACATCTACTGTCAGTCTGACTATAGTTGATGTCTAAGGTGAAATGTTGAGTAATATTTCCATAATTTTTGAATCTTTGTTCTTTTCTTTCAGGATGTCACTCATGTGAAGCCAACTCTAACTCACCAATTATGACCGTCTTCATCTTCAGAGCGATTTGAATGAGAGGTAAGCTGTGTATTTATTCTGGATGTTTGTTAATTAGGTGTATGTATCAACCCTACAAATACTGACTGAGCATACTTTGTCAAAATTGGCACAATTGAAGTGGAAACACTGAATTTGTTTGACAATTTTTAAGCAAATAATTTGTTATCCTACGTAAATGAATTTGTTTAAAGACATTGGACTAGGTTATAAAACAAAATTAAAACAATAATAAATCAAGATATTTGTATAGCACCGTAATCATGCAAAAGGCTCACTCTAATGTTCCGAACATTCCAACTTAGAAAATGCATAAACTAAACAATAAACAACTAAGTATCAATAACTCGACACTGCCAAGCTTTTAGCCAGGATTTGAAAATAGGGTGTCCAAATTTGACTGGATTGAAAAACAGGGCGTCCAAATTGTTGGGGTAAATTTTCAGCAAGCATGTACCACAGAACTATTATTGCATTTACTGTGTAACGTATGCTTTGGGTCTGGGCCGGTTAAAGGGTTTAAAAAAATGAAATCAGCACCGTACAGCCCTAAGAATCGTAGTATTTCGCGCAGTGTTATTATTATTTTTAAAGTTTGGGCGGGGTCTCGACTTTTTCATATTGATTTCCCCCGTACAAGAGTCGAGTTGCGGTATTCTACAAATAGCCCGCGAATTATATACGTAACAATCGTTAACATTTCAATGTACATACATGTACATCATGTACATTTACAGTGTACCACTACGAGGGATAGTTTGATAGTGAGGCCAGGGAAGGTGAGCATTTAAGAAGTACTGTCCTTCAATATTATACGGTGTGCAGTGAGCATTCTATATTAAACCTGCATTACCCATACTCATGGTGGGAGGTTCACACATACAAACAGACACGCACGTTTTGACTCATACACTGCGCATGTGCGATGTTCTGCAACATTAATATGCACTGAAAGGTTGCGGCAGCCAGAAAAGAGCGGGAATGACGTGCCTAGACTTGGTTCCAAGTCTGTGCTCGTGGTTTTTAGTCTACCTGCATTGCCTGCATGAAATAGCGCCCTCTTGTGGATTAACCTCCGTCTTTAACCTACGAGTTAGAGCGCGTGATAGCCAATCTGCGGGGGGATTTTGTGTGGCTGATGCAGAAAAATAACCCTTATCTCAGACTTGAAATCAAGTCTACAACACGTGTCTCGAGTGCTGCCGATCTATCACACACAACCCTGGTAGGTACACGACATGTACATGTACATAGACATACACAACGCTTTTTACGTCGACATACATGTACATGTACCTGTCCATGTATTTTGTAAACTTGTCTACTGCGTGGCGTTTCACCGCTATAGTTTCTAAAGCCTTTGCGGTTGCTCAAGCCTTCCCACTAGTCGTCGGGGCCGGGGCACTGTCTGATGTTAAATATCCCTTTGTCGGGTAAACAATGAATGGGTGATCAGTATATTTAAGATAAATTGGTTGTATCTTGCATAAAATTACCTTCACTGCAGCTGGCAGGTAGTAATAGTTTTGGATTTGCGTTCGTTTTGCTTACAATTTCAGGTATTCGGATGTAATTTTTTTATATTATGAACAAAAAACAGGGCGTCTTCAAGGGCGTCCGACAGTTTTTCGGGGCGTCCAAAAATAAAATAGGGCGTCCAAAAGACGCCCCGACGTATCGCTGGCTAATAGCTTGGACACTGCTATTAATACCAAAAGATAACTAATCTTTCTGAAAGCTTACTGATTATGAATTAAGCACAAGTAGCAATCCTCTAGAGAAATATCTCTGCCGGAAAGAAATAAGGATATAGTTAAGAAAATAGCATTTGAATTAGCCCAGATCACCATAGTTGGTTTTGACTGCTGCGATGAACATAATCATGTTCATCAACAATAACATCAAACTTGTTTCTTTCACTACAATAATCGGCTCACTGAATTTGATGAAATTTTGATAGGCTGGATGAATGTGGTGCTCATTGAGATCTGGAAAATTGTAACAAATTTACTCTTCCCCCACAGAAAGAATGATGTAATACACATTTAAGGCACCAACTTCCAACAAGGAAAAAATACAATAATTCATTAGAGATAAATTTTAGGCTGAACCTATTGTAAGTCATTGACAATGGTTAAGTCTTCCATTATCGAGGCATTTAAGAATTATCCTCTAATTGAAAAATCAGCTTTCTTATAATTTTTATTAGCAACTTGGTTTGAATGTTCAAGACGGATGCTCAATCCATGTTAAGTACAAAATAGAACACTAATACCAAACTGCATGTTTTTGTGGTGTGCCAACCCCACTTTCAATGTATTTTAAATTTGTTAAATACCCACAGGCTCATATATGGGGCTTAAGCTTCCCGAGCCTCCTCCCTGGGGTGCACCACTGACTCAAGGAGAAATATTTTGGGAGGAAGTAACTGAGGGTTGTAGATTTCTCTGAACTTTGAGATTACTTGAGTTAAAATGTTTTAAAGAAAGATCACCAGCCAGTTTTTAGTCGGGGCAAAACATTTTGAGCCATGATTTATTAATTATGCCAATCTTTTCTTTCAGAAAGCTGCGCATCTGACATCAACTACATGTACACTTACCATTAACGCAGGGAATGTCTGAAATGTTTTCAAGGAGCTGGTAAGACTGACATAAATAAATGGTCATCCACAGTTGTCAGTATTTTCATAGAAGTACAGGGAGCAAAAAGGGCAGGAGACAATGTGAAAAAGAATATTGAAAGTATTGGGAAAGGTTCACTGTACTACCTTGATGATATTGACCTTTCTGGATGACTTGAATTAGTTTTTCTCTAAAGCAATTCTATTAAGCAAAATTGTTTAAAAATGTATTGGTTTAATACAAGTAGATTTAAATGGTTGTGAAAAGTTGTTGATGTTGTCATAGCCCTTCGCATTACCATGTTGCGTATTGATAAAAAAGTATTTAACAAATGACTTTTTCATTCTGAGAGATTTTAAAGACCAAACCATTACAATCCTCCAAAGAAATAATTCCATGTGAAATACCTTCAAAGTCAATGAAATGGCATTTGAAGATCCTATAAATCAATGTTGCTTATTTTGATTGCACAATCAAAATAAGCCAAATATAGACGTGCACAAAATCTGTACTGACAAGACATGCAATGTTTCTCATTGTTTTCACTATAATGTGACCAGGATGAAATTTTCTCACATTGGTTTTGTTCGATTTTCATTTTATAACTAGAGGATGGGAATTAGTTTATTCTTGCAAGAAACAATGATGTGTACATCATAAGTAACGTCACAACTTTTTCTCAAAGCCCACACTCAAATAGAAGGTTTTCTTTTAATATGGGAAATGACATTTTGCAATTACTGGTTTTAAATGTATCCATAATTTAGAACTACATGTATTGGTTTTAATTTGAAAAATGTTTTTGTAAATAAACAGCTGTCTCTTATTGTATATGCCTGGTGTCAGAAGTCTGGTAAACCAATTTTAGTTGCCTGTGTCCAATTTACAAACTTCCCCTTGAGAACCTTACGTAGTCCCTACATGATGTCCATTTTAAAAACCCATTTAACTTACTAAGTAAAATCTTCTCCTTTAGATTGAGCCGAGTGAGTAAAATTTACCAAGTACAAATTTCCCCTTTGAACACACTACCCAAACCCCATCCAATGTCCAGTCATCCACCCCATTAGTTACTATTGAGCTGAGTGAGTAAAATTTATTAAGTACAAACTTCCCCCATAGTCCTTACCTTGTCCCAATACCTAGTCATCACACTCCTGTGCCTGCTGTATACATAATGCACTGAGCTAAGTGTGAAAATTTTTCAAAGTACAAATGTATTCTTTATATATTAGAAACGAACACATTTAAATGGGGGGACCCGATTGCCCAACAGGGTAGACCGTGCGTTTGGAAGCAAGTGACCCAGGTTCAAGACCTGGTTGTGTCCCATATTAAGGAAACTAGCTTCTTTTGTTAACATTTATTTAAAAAAAATTAAAATCGTTTTAATAAAAAGGCCCAAGTTTTACTCTTAGGGTATTGAACCCAGGACCATAGCATCCAGAGTCATTGAGTCCTTCCACTGGACCACCAACTCCTCTTAGGAAAATTGCATCTGACGTTAATTAAAACCCTTAGAATGGACACAGGCAATGAAAAAGGAAAATTTTCAGAGTGGGAATTGAACCCAGGACCCCAGAGACTGGAGACATTGAGTCCTTCCACTGGACCACCAACTCCTCTTAAGAATCTTGCATCTGACGTTAATTAAACCCCTTAGAATGGACGCAGGCAATGAAAAAGGAAAATTTTCAGAGTGGGAATTGAACCCAGGACCCCAGAGTCTGGAGTCATTGAGTCCTTCTACTGGACCACCAACTCCTCTTAAGAAACTTGCATCTGACGTTAATTAAAACCCTTAGAATGGACACAGGCAAGGAAAAAGGAAACTTTTCAGAGTGGGAATTGAACCCAGGACCCCGGATTCTGGAGTCAGTGAGTCCTTCCACTGGACCACCAACTCTTCTTAGGAAACTTCCATCTGACGTTAATTAAAACCCTTAGAATGGACACGACAATGAAAAAGAAAACTTACAGTGTGGGAATTGAACCGAGGACCCCAGAGTCTGGATTCATTGAGTCCTTCCACTGGACCACCAACTCCTCTTAAGAAACTTGCATCTGACGTTAATTAAAACCCTTAGAATGGACACAGGCAATGAAAAAGGAAAATTTTCAGAGTGGGAATTGAACCCAGGACCCCAGAGACTGGAGACATTGAGTCCTTCCACTGGACCACCAACTCCTCTTAAGAATCTTGCATCTGACGTTAATTAAACCCCTTAGAATGGACGCAGGCAATGAAAAAGGAAAATTTTCAGAGTGGGAATTGAACCCAGGACCCCAGAGTCTGGAGTCATTGAGTCCTTCCACTGGACCACCAACTCTTCTTAGGAAACTTCCATCTGACGTTAATTAAAACCCTTAGAATGGACACGACAATGAAAAAGAAAATTTACAGAGTGGGAATTGAACCCAGGACCCCAGAGTCTGGAGTCATTGAGTCCTTCTACTGGACCACCAACTCCTCTTAAGAAACTTGCATCTGACGTTAATTAAAACCCTTAGAATGGACACAGGCAAGGAAAAAGGAAACTTTTCAGAGTGGGAATTGAACCCAGGACCCCGGATTCTGGAGTCAGTGAGTCCTTCCACTGGACCACCAACTCTTCTTAGGAAACTTCCATCTGACGTTAATTAAAACCCTTAGAATGGACACGACAATGAAAAAGAAAACTTACAGTGTGGGAATTTGAACCGAGGACCCCAGAGTCTGGATTCATTGAGTCCTTCCACTGGACCACCAACTCCTCTTAAGAAACTTGCATCTGACGTTAATTAAAACCCTTAGAATGGACGCAGGCAATGAAAAAGGAAAATTTTCAGAGTGGGAATTGAACCCAGGACCACAGAGTCTGGAGTCATTGAGTCCTTCCACTGGACCACCAACTCCTGTTAAGAATCTTGCATCTGAAGTTAATTAAACCCCTTAGAATGGACACAGGCAATGAAAAAGGAAAATTTTCAGAGTGGGAATTGAACCCAGGACCCCGGATTCTGGAGTCAGTGAGTCCTTCCACTGGACCACCAACTCTTCTTAGGAAACTTCCATCTGACGTTAATTAAAACCCTTAGAATGGACACGACAATGAAAAAGAAAACTTACAGTGTCAGAATTGAACCGAGGACCCCAGAGTCTGGAGTCATTGAGTCCTTCCACTGGACCACCACCTGCTCTTAAGAAACTTGCATCTGACGTTAATTAAAACCCTTAGAATGGACGCAGGCAATGAAAAAGGAACATTTTCAGAGTGGGAATTGAACCCAGGACCCCAGAGTCTGGAGTCATTGTGTCCACCAACTCCTCTTAAGAATCTTGCATCTGAAGTTAATTAAAACCCTTAGAATGGACAGAGGCAATGAAAAAGGAAAAATTTCAGAGTGGGAATTGAACCCAGCACACCAGAGTCCGGAGTCACTGAGTCCTTCCACTGGACCACCAACTCCTCTTAAGAAACTTGCATCTGACGTTAATTAAAACCCTTAGAATGGACACAGGCAATGAAAAAGTACAATTTTCAGAGTAGGAATTGAACCCAGGACCCCAGAGTCTGAAGTCATTGAGTCCTTCCACTGGACCACCAACTCCTCTTAAGAAAATTGCATCTGACGTTAATTAAAACCCTTAGAATGGACACAGGCAATGAAAAAGGAAAATTTTCAGAGTGGGAATTGAACCCAGGACCCCAGAGACTGGAGCCATTGAGTCCTTCCACTGGACCACCAACTCCTCTTAAGAATCTTGCATCTGACGTTAATTAAACCCCTTAGAATGGACGCAGGCAATGAAAAAGGAAAAATTTCAGAGTGGGAATTGAACCCAGCACACCAGAGTCCGGAGTCACTGAATCCTTCCACTGGACCACCAACTCCTCTTAAGAAACTTGCATCTGACGTTAATTAAAACCCTTAGAATGGACACAGGCAATGAAAAAGGTAAATTTTCAGAGTGGGAATTGAACCCAGGACCCCAGAGACTGGAGCCATTGAGTCCTTCCACTGGACCACCAACTCCTCTTAAGAATCTTGCATCTGACGTTAATTAAACCCCTTAGAATGGACGCAGGCAATGAAAAAGGAAAAATTTCAGAGTGGGAATTGAACCCAGCACACCAGAGTCCGGAGTCACTGAGTCCTTCCACTGGACCACCAACTCCTCTTAAGAAACTTGCATCTGACGTTAATTAAAACCCTTAGAATGGACACAGGCAATGAAAAAGGTAAATTTACAGAGTGGGAATTGAACCCAGGACCCCAGAGTCATTGAGTCCTTCCACTGGACCACCAACTCCTCTTAGGAAACTTGCATCTGACGTTAATTAAAACCCTTAGAATGGACACAGGCAATGAAAATGGTAAATTTACAGAGTGGGAATTGAACCCAGGACCCCAGAGTCATTGAGTCCTTCCACTGGACCACCAACTCCTCTTAAGAAACTTGCATCTGACGTTAATTAAAACCCTTAGAATGGACACAGGCAATGAAAAAGGTAAATTTACAGAGTGGGAATTGAACCCAGGACCCCAGAGTCATTGAGTCCTTCCACTGGACCACCAACTCCTCTTAGGAAACTTGCATCTGACGTTAATTAAAACCTTTAGAATGGACACAGGCAATGAAAAAGGAAAATTGTATACACAATGCCTGCTGTATAGACGATGTGACCTCTGTTTACAATCAAACCGCCCTCCGTTGACAAGTCTGTTGTCCAAGTCATGTTCCGCCGGGCAAAAAGACGCGTAGTCATGGTAATATTGCGTGTACTTTCTAGCTGGCTGTCAAGTACACAAAGGTTTTGCCCGGCGACATGCGCGCGCATCATGTTATGATTTTCAAATGACGTCAGAGGTCACATCGTCTATACATAATGCACTGAGCTAAGTGTGAAAATTTTTCAAAGTACAAATGTATTCTTTATATATTAGAAACGAACACATTTAAATGGGGGGACCCGATTGCCCAACAGGGTAGACCGTGCGTTTGGAAGCAAGACCAGGTTCAAGACCTGGTCGTGTCCCTTATTAAGAAAACAAGAAACTAGCTTCTTTTGTTAACATTTATTTAAAAAAAATAAAATCGTTTTAATAAAAAGGCCCAAGTTTTACCCAGGACCATAGCATCGAGAGTCATTGAGTCCTTCCACTGGACCACCAACTCCTCTTGGGAATCTTGCATCTGACGTTAATTAAAACCCTTAGAATGGACACGACAATGAAAAAGAAAATTTACAGAGTGGGAATTGAACCCAGGACCCCAGAGTCATTGAGTCCTTCCACTGGACCACCAACTCCTCTTAAGAAATTGAGTTGGACATTAATTAAAACCCTTAAAATGGACACAGGCAATGAAAATGAAAATTTACAGAGTGGGAATTGAACCACCCAGGACCCCAGAGTCATCGAGTCCTTCCACTGGACCACCAACTCCTCTTAAGAAACTTGCATCTGACGTTAATTAAAACCCTTAGAATGGACACAGGCAATGAAAAAGGTAAATTTTCAGAGTGGGAATTGAACCCAGGACCCCAGAGTGTGGAGTCATTGAGTCCTTCCACTGGACCACCAACTCCTCTTAAGAATCTTGCATCTGACGTTAATTAAACCCCTTAGAATGGACGCAGGCAATGAAAAAGGAAAATTTTCAGAGTGGGAATTGAACCCAGGACCCCGGATTCTGGAGTCAGTGAGTCCTTCCACTGGACCACCAACTCTTCTTTGGAAACTTGCATATGACGTTAATTTAAAGCCTTAGCCTTACAGAGTGGGAATTGAACCCAGGACCCCAGAGTCATTGAGTCCTTCCACTGGACCACCAACTCCTCTTTAGAAATTGAGTTGGACATTAATTAAACCCCTTAGAATGGAAACAGCAGGCCTGGAATTACAATTTTTTTTAGGGCAAGGCCACTTTGGCCTTGGAGTTTTCAAAATGTTGGAGGGCACCAAGGCCAAAATGTGAAAATAAAAAAGGCACGAAGGCCACTAAATTATGAAAGTTATTAAACAAAATATAACCAACGGCGAACTACTTTGTTGATTCATTAAACATGCCTCTTTTATATTGAAGAAGTGTCCAAGATAATATTTCCTGATCCGGGAAAAAAAAGAATGTCATATCAATTAGTTGGGTTGAAAACCTCGTGCTAGAAAATAAGTTGCAAGTTTCCCCACCAGAAAACTAAAAACATAAATTTAAATAATTTTAAAAAAATTGACCAGAGGTTCCCCTATGGGTGGTAAACCCGATAAAACAGTTTACATGAATATGAAAATGAATAAATCATATCTTATTCATAAGCAAACTGCACATGATTTGTAAAAAACAAATTATTTAAGTTATTTTAAAAATAACTTAAATAAGTAATAAATAACATAAAAGTTACCCCAAAAAGAAGTTCAATTTCTTGCATTTGGCAGCAGAGTGTTCGAGTTTACCTTTAACAGTCCGCTTAAAACGATCTTTTCGCAGCATTATTAAATTATGTAGTTTAACCAGAAAAGTTTTGGACGCAATTCATTCACTAAACGGCCCTTTTCATGTCACCTTGCAGTGCAACAATTCCAACAGAAGAGGGCGGTAGAAACAACAGAGCGCCCTCTATTGGTCAATGGTTTTGTTATAGACTGGTCCCTTGTTTAAAGACGTCGGATGTTCGTGTACAACGGGTGCGTGTTTGCAACCGTTTGAGTGTCGCGATAGCGTGCGTGAACGTAAACAGCTTACGCTTCAAGTACTTGAGCGGATTGTGATGGATATACATTTAACAAGATAAATTGTCGGCTGAAACTAAAACAAGTAAATATTTAATTTTCGTTAAAAGGGCACGACGGCCAACTGGGAAAAGGGCACGACGGCCAACGGGGGAAAAGGGCACGGCATAATGGCCGTGAAAAGGGTATTTTTTCGAGGGGCACCACGGCCAGTTGCAAGGGCATCGACGGCACTGGCCGTCGTGGCCGCCGTGTAATTCGAGGCCTGAAACAGGCAATGAAAAGGGAAAACATAGGGACTGGGAATTGAACCCAGGACCCCAGGGTCCAGAGTAAATGAGTCCTTCCACTGGACCACCAACTCCTCTGAAGAAATTGAATTGGACATTAATTAAAACCCTTATAATGGACACAGGCAATGAAAACAATATAAAGTGGGAATCAATGCACCTTCTTCATGTGCAACACTTTATCACAAAGTTGTATTTGTATGGTTATAAATAAAACCTGTTATTAAGGGACACATGCTATAAAATAAGAAAAAGGGGAAACATTGGGATTTGAACCCAGGACCTTTTGCCTCAGAGTCAGAAGTCCCTCCATTGGGCTACCAACTCTCCCGGTATTCATTTCAGTTATCTTTTTTGTCTACTGTTACAGAAAACTACTAATGAAACCACATCAAGCATTGGTTCAGGAATAACTTGAATACCCATCCCTCCATCCATCCAAGAGGACTCGGCCTTCAACACAGTAGTAAGCACCACACATGCAAGCCATAAAGGAAAACTTGCCTGAAGTAATTAAAACTAATTAATTTTAACTTGTACTTTTGAGCTTTTTCAGACCATTATATTTTTTGACCAAATTTTAAAAATGGGCCTTTTGGGGCCAGGGTTTTTTGGTAAAAAAAAAATGCAAGGGGTTAAACTTGTACTTTTGAGTGTTTTCAGAACAATATATTTTTTGGCCAAATTTTAAAAATAGGCCTTTTGGGGCCAGGGTTTTTTGGTTAAAAAAAAATGCAAGGGGTTAAACTTGTACTTTTGAGTGTTTTCGGAACAATTTATTTATTAGCCAAATTTTAAGAATGGCCTTTTTGGGCCAGGATTTTTGGTAAAAAAACTGTAAGGGGTTAAACTTGTACTTTTGAGTGTTTTTGGAACAATTTATTTTTTAGCCAAATTTTAAAAATGGGCCTTTTTGGGCTAGGATTTTTGGTAAAAAAATCTGTAAGGGGTTAAACTTGTACTTTCGAGTGTTTTCGGAACAATTGATTTTTTAGCCAAATTAAAAAAATGGGCCTTTTTGGGCCAGGATTTTTGGTAAAAAAAACTGTAAGGGGTTAAACTTGTACTTTCGAGTGTTTTCGGAACAATTGATTTTTTAGCCAAATTTTAAAAATGGGCCTTTTTGGGCCAGGATTTTTGGTAAAAAAAACTGCAAGGGGTTAAACTTGTTCTTTCGAGTGTTTTCGGAACAATTGATTTTTTAGCCAAATTTTTAAAATGGGCCTTTTTGGGCCAGCATTTTTGGTAAAAAAAAACTGCAAGGGGTTAAACTTGTACTTTCGAGTGTTTTCGGAACAATTGATTTTTTAGCCAAATTTTAAAAATGGGCCTTTTTGGGCCAGGATTTTTGGTAAAAAAAACTGCAAGGGGTTAAACTTGTACTTTCGAGTGTTTTCGGAACAATTGATTTTTTAGCCAAATTTTAAAAATGGGCCTTTTTGGGCCAGGATTTTTGGTAAAAAAAACTGCAAGGGGTTAAACTTGTACTTTCGAGTGTTTTCGGAACAATTGATTTTTTAGCCAAATTTTAAAAATGGGCCTTTTTGGGCCAGGATTTTTTGTAAAAAAAACTGTAAGGGGTTAAACTTGTACTTTTGAGTGTTTTCGGAACAATTTAATTTTTGGCCAAATTTTAAAAATGGTCCTTTTGGGGCCAGGATTTTTGGTAAAAAAAACTGTAAGGGGTTAAACTTGTACTTTTGAGTGTTTTCGGAACAATTTATTTATTAGCCAAATTTTAAAAATGGGCCTTTTTGGGCCAGGATTTTTGGTAAAAAAAACTGCAAGGGGTTAAACTTGTTCTTTCGAGTGTTTTCGGAACAATTGATTTTTTAGCCAAATTTTAAAAATGGGCCTTTTTGGGCCAGCATTTTTGGTAAAAAAAACTGCAAGGGGTTAAACTTGTTCTTTCGAGTGTTTTCGGAACAATTGATTTTTTAGCCAAATTTTAAAAATGGTCCTTTTTGGGCCAGCATTTTTGGTAAAAAAAACTGCAAGGGGTTAAACTTGTACTTTCGAGTGTTTTCGGAACAATTGATTTTTTTGCCAAATTTTAAAAATGGGCCTTTTTGGGCCAGCATTTTTGGTAAAAAAAACTGCAAGGGGTTAAACTTGTACTTTCGAGTGTTTTCGGAACAATTTAATTTTTGGCCAAATTTTAAAAATGGTCCTTTTGGGGCCAGGATTTTAGAAAAAAAAACTGTAAGGGGTTAAACTTGTACTTTTGAGTGTTTTCGGAACAATTGATTTTTTGGCCAAATTTTAAAAATGGTCCTTTTGGGGCCAGGATTTTTGGTTAAAAAAACTGTAAGGGGTTAAAACTTGTACTTTTAAGCGTTTTCGGACCATTTCATATTAAGGCCAAATTATAAAATTTGGCTTTTTTGGGGGAAGGATTCTTCTCTAGGTTATTTTGTAAATTAAAACGTTATTTCCTAATATTACTTCAAATATAAACTCGGACAACAATGACAACAATAAATAAATGACAGTTGAATAAAATTCTTATTTCTGTAAGTGTAATGATTTATTTAGCAGCAAAAATGTTGAGACAATTTTAAATCTTTATTCAAAAACCAATGGTGGTTTATTTTTTGTAGTATTATATTTGAACCTGTAATAAACCAATAAAACAAAGTTATGCAAATTATTATCTCGTAAACTTTGCAAGTTCATTATTACTTGTTTTTGCTTAATATCAACCCTTTAGTGCACAATATACAAGCTGAGCATCATTTTGCAAATTTTATCCTGGTAAGGTCTTAACGCCGCCCAACAATCCTGGTAAGGTTAGTGTATAGCAGGGCCACCACGTGCAGGTCCCAGGATACCAGCCCCACGCGCTTTTGGAGATCATTAAGGCCATTGCACCTCCCTTTCGGAAGGGTCCGGTCCGCCACCCTGAGTACCAGGGCAGTCCTCTACTCCTACTAACGTGGTCCCTAATTCACGATTAAATTAGGAACTGCTCCCGTTTGCCAACCATTTGTGATAACACCAGTACCATGCTCCTTGGGAGCAGCCTGATGCATCTTTAAGATCAACAACCAACTGTCACCCTGGCCGGGAGTAGGACTCCACATGCCTTGGTTGCATGTGTCCAAGCCCCTTTTAAGTTTGGAATTGCCTTTTTCATTATCCTATCTAAAGGATATGATCAATCCATTGTGTTTGTATCCATGCCACCATTCGAAACACCGCCCAACAATCGAAACGCCGCCCAACAATCGAAACGCCGCCCAACAATCGAAACGCCGCCCAACAATCCAGCCCTCTATAGGATGTTTAAAAGATAACTTGTTGAATGGCACTCCTTATAGAAAAAAAGGAAAAGATGACAAGGTTAGTAAAAACAGTGATGATTTTGTACACAAAAATGTTCAAAGTAGAGAAAACAGCGTAGTGAATAGTTCTGCAAAAACAGCCCACTACCTGGTGGCAAGGATTAACTTACTTTTTTTACAAGCCAGAGATATCCACACTGTTGACAAGTAAACACTGGGCTGATGATATGCACTTTACGTCTCAGACATCTACATTGGTGATGTGTAGATCGCATTATAGAATCACATACCTTTCTATAGAAAAATCAAATTAAAACAAATTTCCGGTGTGAACTCTTTCCTTCTAAACAATGTCCATTATTAACAAAGTATAAAGATGCAAGAACCCAAGTTTAAGAGGCTGATCAAATTGTTAAATCTTTTAAAAAGAACTTAACTTGAGTAAAGTCTCCTTTTTTAAAGAAACATTGGCATGCACTATGAGATTTATTTCTTCAGATTTAAAACCTATCTAGCACCCTTTCACCAAAGTGAAATAAATCAATGGAGATTTTGCCACAATTACAACACCATAAGCTAGTAAAAATTGGAAAGCTATGCAAACTGAAGTAGTTTCCTATTCCATATTGGGAGCAAACTATTTATGAATTATATTTTTACCTGTTTGACGGAGAAGGTATTTGGCATACTGGGCTGATGCAGGTCTTTATAGGCATCACCTTTGTTGATTGGTTGAACTCGTTAGAGTTGAATGGCACTCCTTATAGAAAAAAGAAAATGAAAAGATGATATTTGAAAAAGGGTGGAACAAGGTTAGTGCTTTGTCTTTAAATAATCAGGGTTGGAAGTCAGGCATTTTGTATGCCTTCATTGAGGGGGTTTGTGTCATATCTCTGAACATGGGGGTATGTTTAAAAAACAAAAACAAATATGTATCTATATAATAATAAATACAAATAAAAATTCAATAAGGTTTATGACCAAGGGGCACATGTTGATTGTTTAGATTTCCAAACAATTATACATTCAAGACAGACTTTAACACAGTTGCTAACTGTAAAAAATAATAAGAATAATAATATAAATTAGTTCCAATCTGGGAGCTCATTTATAGTAAAGTTCATATTATGAGTACCAACCACCATGCAGAAACAATGATGGAAATGACCACTTTACACTGGAGCAATGGCATAACCAGAGGGGGACCTGGGAGGGCTAGAGCCCCTGCTCAAAAACAATGCCCCCACCCCATGAGATTAGAGCAATGCACAAATGAATTGTTTGATATACTAAATGGCCTCCCTAATTTATGTCTTTGGCCCTGCTTGCCCCCCCCTTTTGAGATATTGACAAGTTAACCAACCCCCTTGCAGTTTTTTCCAATTTTGGCTGAAATTTTTTTTGGAAAAAAATCTCCTGAAATTTGATATGTAGGTGAAATGGAATGCGAAGAGCAGAAAAATCTTGGTTTGAGTCGTCTATCTTGTCAACTTTTTGAGATATCGCTTAATTTTCGATATATAACGGTGCCTCAAAATGAAGCTGAAAAGTTTGTTTGTGTCCAAACCCCTTGCCCAAAGCACCTGTTATTTGGCGACAGTCCATTACATACAACAGACTTCCTTTGAGTTAATTTTGAGGCAAATCAGAGAGAAAAAGTTTTCGAGGCCAAAAAAAAACGAGGCTAAATTTCCGCAGCACGCCACCACTCTAGCTCCCTCAATATCTGGCCGATTACTCTAAATTTTAGTCTTACCTGTCAAGATGGGTTAACTGAATATATTCAGCAAAAAACAGGAAAATTGAACAATTCTAAAGGCCGTAAAAAGGCGTCAGAAAATCGCAAAAGCTTCGTCGAAAAAAAACACCATTTTGTTTTCGTTTTCCTGCTGTGTGTGTGTCCGGGTAAATGTGCAATACTCCAATGAGTCGGTCATCGTTCATGCGCATTGGAAAATTCACCAGGACTTGTTGATTTATAGAATGGGTAAGCCAGCTATAGTGGCCTCTGATGTGATGAACATACCCCCATTGAAGGATGATTCAAAAAAGGGAAAAATAGCCCAAATTCCACATAATCATAACTATTGCCGCTACAAACATACCCCCATTGAAGGATGATTCAAAAAAGGGAAATAATAGCCCGATATTGCCCTTATGAACATGAACTTACCCATGACTTGTACTAATGAAATAATCCAAAAGAACCTTTCACGTGACTAATATGTAAAGCAGGTTTTAGTTCATAAACTCCTGAATATTCAGTTTATGCAAAAATTCGACAATAACTGCTAATTTTAATATTCATAGAAATTAAATATTCATTATGACCTTTTACTAAACAGGTAATGGGAGAAATTTGTAGAACTATCAAACCAAATTTGGTATCAATCTCTCATAGCCTAGCGGTAAATAGGCTATGCTCTTGTGCATATAATTTGTTCTCTCTTGATACAGGTTCAATTCCCGGTAAGTACATTGCATTATTTAATTGCTTGCAAATGTTCAATTCCTTCAACAGAGAGTGAGTGAATGATGGGGAGAGGTAGTGGGGGAGGAGGAAAGAAGACTGGGGAAAGAAGCGTGTTTTTTATTTTTCACATTTTAGGATTTTACAAAAAATAATTTTTTTTAAAAATCGGTCCCCTATGAAAACAATTTATTTTACATTTTGGGGTACTAACCCTATCGATAGAATACATCCTCAGGTGTATATTGGTAAAAAAAAAAACTTAAAAAAAACGTCCAGAAGGTGGTGGCGTGCTCCGGAAACTTTTCCAAAAACGACCAGTTAACCAACCCCCTTTCCTTGAAAAAGAACCCTAAATCCCAGTGCCAAGCCTCTACTTCTGCAGGGCGCCCGTCGATTAGACGGGTGCCCTTTCTTAACCGTGACGACTACGCGGTTGAGGCAGGGCACCCGTCGATACAAGCGAGAGTTGGATTGTCATGGATTGATTGTAGCTACAATGGCTCGCTGGGCGCTAGCACGACCGCAGATGTCAACATTTCGAAAAAACGAGTACAGCGCCCCAGTTACTGGGTCTACATTCAAGGATAATTTTGTCAACAGTTTTGAGTTTTAAAGAACAATTTTATGAAGAATAACATTCGTTTCCTGGGCTAGTCTGGGTCTCGCATGTCACTTTTGTACATACTTGTTTAGCGTTAAAGGCGAAATGTTGAGCCCTGCTGTGCTACATATACCATGGACTCTGGATGGAGGTAGAATTCTACCTCCATGCATATACAAAGATATACAAAGAAAAAACCCACAAAACACGTAATAAAATAGGCCATGTATTTTACAAAAACAATTATCCGAATTACACGTTGGTGCACTTGTTCCGGATAAGGGAAATGGAGATAGCAAGCGTGTAAAACTGTACATAGCAAAAGCGCAAAATTGAACATGTCAAAAGTGCAACGTTTAAACATTGAATTATCGTCTGCGCACATTTAAGTACATATCCACACGTGGTAGTTTTCAATCTTTCCGAATTTACCGCCCTGTGCTGGAAAACAAACTTGATTTTTCTTCAAATTTTACGAGTAAATGTCATACTTTAAAATAATTATTTGAACAAGGACTCTTTCAACTCACCATGCATCCTTTGAGGGGTAATTTTGACGCCGGAATTGCGGTAAAAATCGTGAATTTCGGAGACGAAGACACGAAGACATTTCGAAGTCGTCTATTGTTTCTTCATACTGTACAGCGTGCACACGGCACGGTTGCTGCGTCCGCGCGCACCCCCTACACCTGTCTCTCGTGGCCGGTCACGCACACTGGGCTAATTTGCATAAAACGTGTGAGCTCTATGTCCTTATTTGGTCACAAAAAGGTCTCCAAACTTTTTGAGGAAGACTAATTAATCTCGGAGGGGTGGCAACAGGTTTATAAATATATCACGATTAATTTTTTTAATATTAAATTTGGTATTTGTGAATTTCTAGCAGTGACAAACTAAGATGATTATAATAGGGGGCCTAATGGTAACTTTTAAGGAAATTCTGAGGGTTTTGTGTGGTGTTTAGATATCAACCTGTTAAAAAAAGTACACAACACACAATACACAATGGAATAATCTAATGCTTTTGATCAAAGGTAGTGAGAATTTAACCTAATCAACACCACAGGTGCTATAATGTATATTGATTATTATGCACAAAGCAATTGCACGCTGCTTGTCAAAGGACAGGGTAGGGAGAATTTAAAAGTTCATCAAACTAAACTGATTGGAGCATTTAAAAATATTAAGCGCAGGCGCAAAACATCGGAGAGCCCCGGGCGGCCCTTCCGAAACCACTTTTTGCAGCCTGTGTTCGGTCGGCTGTTTCTTCACGGTTCAAAAGCATGGAGCCTAGCCCAGAGTCTAAATCTGCAGGGCTAGTGGCTAACTAATAATGTTTGTACAGAACCGTTAAAACTATAATTCCATTGGCAATTCATACTACAAATACAAACTTGATATGAATCTACAATAAAACACATAGTTCATTATTGTTTGTTTGCTTGTTTGTTTTCAATTCGGCCTTGCCCTATCTAGTATCACTGGTATAGCAGGCTGGTGGCTTAATAAACAGCGCCGAAACAAGAGTATTCAGCCATTTGCATGCGTGTACAGCCTCAATTATAGCTCCATTTATGGTAATATACTGACACTTTCATCCAACCAGATACATAAATACAATACAAATGAATGATGAAGTCGAGGCTCTACACGCACATGGTGGATCCGTGCACTAGTAGCGAATTGAGAGACACAAGGGGTGCACAATTTCTTCGGGGGCCCTTAAACATGCCCCCTTTCAGCACTCTCGAATCTGGGGGGGGGGGGGGGGGGGGGGACACACAAATACACAGTCTGTGTGTTATTGGAAACATTGAAATTATCACATTAAAGCTAAGAGAATGTAAAATTTTACTCTAGTACTTTTTAATCCTCAAAAGTCAAGATTATAGGGCCAAATTAAAAGAAAAATTTAGTGCAGAAATCAAATTGAAGCTAGAGTCCCCTCTAGTCTACATTAAGCATAACTTTCTTTGCGGGTTTCATTCAACAACAACAAGTTGTCTTGAGAGTTGATGAACTTATTCCACATTTGTTCTCAAAATATCCACAATTCTGGACTAGAGTAAACTATAATGTCACTTATAGTTCAAATTTCAAGTAATAAAACCACAAGGGAAACTGACTGGGTAAAATTTTAAATATCAAGTTGAACAAAGAAAAATTAGCAAGCGTGGGACCTGAACCCGCCACCTCCAGCTTAACGTGTGCTCTATATACCAACTGAGCTATCTAACCCTATGTTGGCGGTCTCCCTACTGTGACTGGAGGTCGCAGGTTCGAGTCCCACTCTAGTCAATTTTCCTTTGCTCAATAACTACTTCTGCATCCTCCTCTTTGGAATGGACATTCTCCAAAACATAGAAATGCATCTCCAATGCATTTCTAACCTTTGTAGGCTGTTTTTACAACTTGGCATATTAATGTAGGTCTACATGCTCAAAACTGAGGCTAAAACTACACATGCAATAGGCTGCCCCTCTATAATTAATCAGGCTGATACAAAGGGAGCCCATCAAAGTTCAAATTTAATATGGGTCAAAGGGGTACAAAGAACCGTGTAATATTCCGTTTAGCATTCCAGATCCAAGATATTCTGATAATCTTCTATAATTAGTTTCCCACACAATACACAGTTCTATTTCAATACCGGTTTTGATCTTGATCTCAGTTAACAAAGAGTACCAGATAAAGAAAAATCCCACATGGATTATTTTACTGACAAATATAGACATTTTTATAGACCTTTCATTGCCTGCCCTCAACAACTTGGCAGATAAAATCTATAATTAAACTGCTTAACTTTTCTGTCAATTTTTGTTGGATATACACTGCAAAATCTGGGGTGTTAAAAATTGACACCATGGGTGTTGTTTTGGCAGAAATAATGTGGTGTAAATTTTGATACTTTTTGGGGTATATAGGCGATAACACTTAGGGTGATAATTTTAACACCCCATTTTTTGCAGTGTATATTCTTCCAACATAACACTAACAGGCTTCTAAAAAATTATCTAGCTTTTGTTAGCTGTTGTCTTAATTATCAATATCCTGGTATATTTGTTTTTGAGTATACAAATAATAAATTGATACCGCTGCGAAATGGCTAAAAGTTAAACAGAAGAAACAAAAGCTTTTGAAAGAAGTTTCACCGCAATAGTTTGTTGGGTCAAATTCCTGCTAGCCTTTATCATTTGGTATAAATTCCAAAGATCACGTTGGAGTTCAACCATTCACAATAAAGACTCCAGTCTAGAACATCAGAAAACTGCATACAATGCACACCTCCTGCTAAACTTTAGAGAAATCTCAACTTTGTGGAAACTCATCTGGAGGGAGTCATTATGGAAGCTGTAAGGCAAGCAATCCTGCCTGAATTCATCCAGAGCCAGCATGTTATAACAGCGGTTATAGTATCACTCATATGTTTCCTTATCTATATTCTGAAACCGAAGAATCTTCCACCAGGCCCCATGGGTTGGCCGCTTGTCGGGTACCTCCCTGGACTGTTCCCGGACCCTCTGGTTTCCTTTTGCAAGCTTGCTGATAAATATGGGAAGATCTTTAGCATTCGGATGGGGCCGCAGCTTGTAGTGATGTTGAGTGACTACGAGACGTTGAGAAGCGCTTATGTGAGCAGGGCTGATGAGTTCTCAGATAATATGATCATGTCTTGGGTGTTAGAGAGTAAACGAGATGTAGGTAAGAAATCATCTATGACTTCACTGTAACAATGCCATAATAATACTCAACATATCAAAATAGCATCATTTTAAACCAAGCCACATCGTCTTGTAACTCTCCAAATTTGACTACATATTTTTGCCTTCATTTGGCATAATGAACAGACAATGGGTTTTACCCATACACCGATGTGTGTTAAGCACTGTATACTCGGTACTTCCCCCCCCCCCCCCCCCTGAGTCCTGTGGGAAAAAAATCCACAGGTATATTACTCGGGTGGGAGTTGAACCCATGACCAAAGCAGATATCTTGCCATGTATAATGGGTAAAACACAAATAATAATATTCTTTAACCGTGATTCAAATTTAACATCCGTTAAAAAATGCCAAAGTATGAAAGCATTTTCAGAAGGCTTTTGCATGACTCAATTAAAATTTGAAAAAGTTAATTGAGATCTCGGACATTGACTGTTGATTTAATGATCGTTCTCTTTGATACTAGGCAGCCTTTTCTGGGAGAACGGAGAAAAATGGAGACAGCGAAGACGATTTTCATTGAAGACCCTTCGAGGTTTTGGTTTTGGTAAGAAAAGCTTAGAATCTCGCATCACGGAAGAAGGACGATTCTTCTGCCAGGAGATGGCAAGGCTCAACGGGCAGCCTGTGGTTCTCAATAACCTGCTCTTCAATGCTTCATCTAACATCATTAGCACAATCACTTACGGGATGAGATACGACTACCATGATAAAAACTTTGAGGAGCAACTGGACATCATGATGGAGCTGATAGAAGGTGTTAGACTGTTAGAGCCTGCTAACATTATCCCACCACTGTGGCATTCAAGATGGTACAAGAGACGGCGCGGTATGTTTAAGGCTCATGAGGACTTCATCAAGGCACACTTGGAGCACCATAAGGCAACATTGGATCGAACCAACCTCAGGGATATGATGGATGCATATCTAGTTGAGATGGAGAGACGCCAAGAAACCAACGATCCAATACAGCATAGTGAGTTAGGAATTGTACACAGTATATCGGACTTGTTTGGAGCAGGGACTGGTACCTTGTCTAACACCACATTGTGGATCATTGTGTATTTGATACGATACCCTGAGATACAGAAAAAGGTAAAGTCAATAATAAGTCATTACAATTTGCTACCATTATGACAAATCAACTACAAAATTGTAACAAAATACAAACATTGAGTTCCCTCGAGAGGAATCAACTTTTTGAAGCGATCCATTCCCGATTCAAACATTTGCACTTCAAGAGAACTTCAATTTCAACGAATTGATGTTTCAAAACTGTTTGCATTTACACATTATTTTATACATTTTTCATGAGTCCTCTTCTTTGTAATAGGTTTCAAACACAAAAAATTCACACAATTATTTTCTTGAAAAGTTATCAATGTTAATGTTTTGTCGACATAGATATTGGCAGAGATCGATCACGTGGTGGGCGCAAATGGCGTGGTATCCACCACACACAGAGAAGAAATGCCTTACACATGCGCCTTCTTGATGGAAGTACAGAGACTTCGCCCTCTAGCGGCAATTATCTTTAGACATCTACAACAGACTGGAGTTAAATTGTGCGGTTACAACATTCCAAAGGGTAATTGATTGAACTTTGAATAAAAGTTCACAAAATAAGAGAATTTATTATTTTTTAGAATTTTTAGAATTTAAAATAAGAGAGGAATAACAAGTTGCTATTTTTGTATAAAGAATTTTTCACCTTTTGTTTACAATAACATTTCCCCTGTTTATTTATCAATATACATAGACAAATATCCATATTAGGGCTGTTATTTTTTTAAACCAAAATAATTATTCGTATCTTACAAAATAATTTTTTTTTTTTAAACCAACAACTTTTATCCAGTGGCTGTTAGTTTTGTCCTAAATAAATAATTAATTAAACTCATGTTTTTTCTTCTTTTGAAAAAAATAATAAATTCTGCTGGAAAATTCTTGTCAGCAATTTTCACTTTTTGTGCCAATGGAATGCCAAACACTTGTCTTAATTTGCAATATACTTGTTTGTTTCCACTCTTTGTGTGTAGGTACTCCAGTATTTGGCAATGTTTTCTACATTCATAATGATCCAAAAGTATTTGACAATCCCACTGAGTGCAGACCAGAGCGATTCCTGTCCCCGGATGGAAAAACACTGGTTCCAAGGAAAGACTGGATTCCTTTCGGATTGGGTGAGTTTACAAACAAAACAAACTGCAGTTCTACCACACAAGTAATAAAGTAGTATTAGGTACCAAACACATATTGTTTGTTTGGAGAAGTGCATGAAATGATTAAAGATAATTATAATGTTTTGGAGTGAACAAAGAAAAAATAGACTAAAACAGGATTTGAAACTGCAACCTCTGGGTTTATGTGCTTGTGCCCTTCCAACTGAGCTAGTTAGCCCTGCGATGACTAAAAATGCATTATTTTGTGACATTCCTTGACTATAAGTAAATAATGATTAACTTTCAGGTCGGCGTGTGTGTCTCGGTGAGGCGTTGACGAAGATGGAACTGTTTATATTCACTGTGACCATCCTGCAACGCTTCACCTTCAAGATACCAGACGGAGAGGGACCCCCACCTCTTGATCTACCCACAGGAGGACTCGTCATGTATGCTCCAAGATTCAAAGTTTGCTGCGTTAAACGCTGACAGCAAACACTACACCATGATGCACTTTTGTCATCATCTAACCATACATGTATGCACTAACAATCATAGACCTCCCAGCCTCACTTTGATTACATTGACTTGAATGGGAATAAAAACAAGATTGTTAGCACCATGATGGAGGTATTCAATAGAACTGATTCTGAGAACCATTGACAATAAAGTAGTAGAGTCATAGCTGCATGATTATTCATTGTCATTAATATTTGTCCCTTAATAAAACCAGGGGACCCTCAATACTGCCGTTGCACTGTGACCCCTAGGCCTCTAGATAGCTGTGTGTAGAAGATGTTGCTCTGGGTCTGAGGTGGGATTCGAACCAGGTCCACAGAGGTGAAAGGCAGGAAAAGAAAACCTAAATGCCCATAATGAAAAACTTATTAAAAATAACACCATTTAATATCTATTAAATAACACCATTTGTTCATAACATGTCAAGATATATGTCACTATATGTGACTGGTTTCCTGCAAATTTTTGCTTAGCAGAAATTTATTAAGCACAATTTTCTGATAAAGTGGCTCTATGAAATTGGGCCCAGGAGGCACAATTTACACTGAGCATAACTGACATCTCAACATTCTGAAATCAAACCAATAACAAACTTATTCCTCCTAATCATTTGTATTTACCAAACACAATATTTCAAGGATGAAATCGACTAGGGCGGTGGCTGCGACTTGATCACCATGTCAACATGCATTGAAGCATACAATGCCATTAGCAACAGCCACAGCCATAGCCATCAATTCCAAAACAGCCTAGTTTTGAATAACTCATTACATCTGCATATTGACTGTGCAAGTCTTGTGCCATTTTGTTTAAAAGTGTACAAAAGTGAGAAATCTTGTTTTACCCTCTTGGTCTAGAGATGAAGCCCTCTCTACATCACCACAATTTGACATCTAGAGGTTAGGTCATGACCAAGAGCTGTGTCTTTCTCACTTTGTGATGCATCTTTATCTCTATCAAGACAATCCGAAGGTGAAGGGTTGTCAATAACAAAACCTGAACATTGACATGTTAATGTATTGTACATAAGAACCAAGGGTTCCCCAAAACTGTTTACCGGTAAATAGGCATGAGACTTGCACCTTCAATGGAACACTCGCACAACGCACAACACACTTACATACGCCTATCCTGTCCGCCATTTTGGGTGTCAAAATGTACACAAAGGAATGAACTCTCAGAATGGTGGGAATGGTAGCCACGCATTGTGTGGAGGTGAGTTGTGCAAGTGTTATATTAACACTGCTGTGGCTAATGGCAACAGCCAGCACGGTTCAAACTACTCACACCAACCCTAGTCATTAGTATATTGTATAAAAACATGACATTGTTTTACCTGAAGGTGGAAGATATCTGCCTGTTAATCAATAAATCAATGATAAACAATTGGCTTAGGCTATTTCTTTAGATTGTATTTTATTTGAAACAGTTCTGAATATCTCAAGAGCTGAAACAATGTGCATTGCATATTTTGGTTTAATGGGACATGTTGCCTTGGTTTTGGCGATATTTGGGCTATATAAGTGTTTGTTATGAAATGAATATGGTTGGGAAGATGTTTTAAAAGTGGAATATAATGATCCACTCAAGTATGCCTTGAAATTGTGTGGTTTTCCTTTTACTTCATGAACTAACACGGTCCGCCATTTTATAGAACCAAATTTTTTACTCCACATAATGGCAGACTGTTAGTTCACAAATTAAAAGGAAAACCACACAATTTCAAGGCATATTTGTGTGGATCACTACATTCTACTTTTAAAACATCTTTCCAACAATATTCATTTCATAACAAACACTTTTATTGCCTAAAGTGCCCAATCTAAGGCAAGGTGTTCCTTTACTTATAGTAGTTCCAATTGTTAAATAATTGACATCAAGGGAGTACACTGTAGATAGCCACTCCACCCTGGCCTTAATCCCTTATATTTCAATTCTTCATGATGATAGTAATAAATATGCTGACTACATTTATGCTAGCAGGTACAATGCATTGGTAAGAGTGATTTATGGAACTGGATCAACCAGTTCATGTTACACCTATAGGGGATACCAGGTGATGTGGTGCGGTCAGAACTTGCCACAGGCAGGACTCTACTCTTGAACACAATTGTTACCTTCATTTTATTTATTTCTGGCAATAAAATCCTCCAAAAACAAAATTAGTCCTTCCGAACCTGGAAGCCTGAGGAAACCTAAAGAGAAGTGTTCTGGGTTCTTATACATGCACTACCGGGACCTCTGGCTTTACATCACATCCAAAAGAGAAAGTAATTTTGGTGAAGTGTCTTGATTAAGATTAAACTGTCTTGATTAAGGACACAAGTGTTATGACCAGCCAGGCTAGGATTCGAACCCATACTCTGTTCTTTTGTGGAGTGTCGTGACTGGATTGTTCTTCCTGTGTGGACATATTCACTCCAGATTTTAGGCAATATCTCAAATATTTGAAATGAAATTTTCACTGGTTAGTTTTCTTGTATATATCTACATTGATATAGGATTAAAACAATCGAGCGGTTCCAAAAACCAAATGTATACTTTGCCCTTAAAAGGCCAAATTGTGTGGCCAGATAATTCAGCCAAATATTTGGTTGTATCCGATTCCTTCATCCAGGTGAACTTAGAAATTATTATCATTACCAATTCCATCAGATTAAATTACTTTCTGAGTATTATTTAATCATCAATAAGGTATAAAATTCAATAATGGAAGAAAATACATTCTAGCAGTTAATTTTGCAGTGTGACACTGGCAAGCAAGACTCTCCGATAAACTGAATACAAAGTTATTCAGTAAAATGCATTGTACGGTCTGGTGTAATTGAATGACCCCTGACCTGCATCCAGAGCTGCTTATTTAAGTTCTTTGCTGAATATGTTAGCAGTGAACCAAGCGCAATCAATACAAAATCACATGGGATTTTGACTGGTAACCTGTTTATGGTAAGCACAAATGTTCTGTGCTAAGTGAATGTGCCCTGCATGTTACAACCAAGGTTGCCAACCTGGAAATACTCGACAAAGATTCTTAGGATCTGTGGCTTCTTGGATTAGTCTGTTGACCTGACCTTTGACACTCATTGCTACCCCCTCCTCTACACCCTGTAACTTTTGCCTCAGTCTTAGTACCACCCTCTCAGCCACCTTGTTGACCTCTGACCCATCATTGCTGTCTTGACCTTTGAAGGTTGTCTCACCGTCTGGAAGGTCTGTTGAGGTGGTGTTGAGGTCTGAGGCTTCGGGGTCGTTGCGATCACGATGCTGTTGGAGTGCAATGGCTTTATGTGGGGACATGGTCCAGATGTAGAGAGGGTCGTACAGAAGTACCTGATGAGTAGTAGAAGAATCATCACCATCATGAACCAGGAAAAAATCACAACTCAAAAAGAGGAACTTTTTTCTACTCAATGAGGCACTGGTCTCTAGAGCATGAAGTACTAATACCATCTCAATGTGGCAGTGATTTCTACAACACGAGGCACTGATAGTCCTGATACTAACTCAATGATGTATGAGCTCTACAAAAAGAGGTATTTATTCCTACTCAATTATGCGCTGAAGAAATTCTCTACAACACGGGGCACTAAACCAACTCAATGAGGCCACAATGTCTTCAACACGAGGCATTAAATACCAACACAAAAGAGGCACTGATCTCTATAACAAATACAAGCCACACTGATATCAGATACAAGCTGCACTGATATCAAGTCACCACTACCTGAGGTTTCCCTACCTAACTCTTTCTTATTGCATGAAGTATCTTGCCAATAACCACTACAGAGTCTGCCATAATGCCTACAGGTTTGTAACCTTTGACCTTACCTGCAGTATGGTCAGCAAAGCTTCCTGGGAGTTGTGCATTACATCCATGGTCTTCTCACAACACCTAAATAAAAAATGAAAGCAATTTTAAATCATAATTACTGTCAAAACTAAATTTATATTAACATTTCAGGTTTTCAAAATGTTACTTGGCACGTTCGATGGTCCAGTCTTTAATACAAATCTGCTCTATATGCGAGGGATTATTGACATCAATACTACCTCCACAGCGCTTGTCAATTATTAGTGTAACGGTAAAACCAAAATAATGTTCTTATTTTCCAGCCTATGGTAACTTAAACGTTGGATGCTTAAACAGAGCTGCCAACATTTGCATCTTGCAATCAGGGAGATTTTGTACAACAATCAGGAAGATATTAAGAACTACATCCAACAAAATAGGGACAAAATTACCATCATCAGGGTGATTTACAAACTTGTTCATCAGAACTTTCTGCAGAATCAGGGAGAGTGGCCAGCTCTGCTTCAACACCCAAGTGCTTTAACTCTGATTAGATCGGTATACTTGGCTTATGTAGGACAATTAGGGCAGTTCCCTTGTGGGGGGGGGGGGGGGGGATTTGTCTCTCTTACCTCCTGAAGACACCTTCCACACCAGCTATACCCATTCCATCTACAAGATCTCTTGTAAGCCTGAACGGAATAGTCTCTGGAGTGGGCAGAATTCTTCCTTGCTCAAAGGCCACACCTAAATACAATCAACCGTTATCAAATTAGTTTTTACATTATAATCTCACTGGAGGCGTATAACTAGGGAATGTACTTCCATTTTAGTTTGGTCTAGTGCATCGGACTCAAGTTTAGATTGCTTAGTCATCGGAGTGTTGGTTCGAATCCTGGTCGAAACACATGTGTCCTTGAGGAAGACACCATAAATTGCTCCAAACACAGATGTATAAATGGAAACCTGCAAGGGCTGAGACAGTATGTTGGATTAACCCCTCGTGGTCATATTAGCAGCTTGAGGTTGTATGCTCCCCAGAGAGTTGAGACAGTTAGAGGAATGGTCTAAGTATGCCTGATGAACAGGGATAATGCTGTAAAACGCCTTGATCTAGCTACTAGGACTTCTGGCTATAAGAACCCAGTGTTTTTTAAGGCAGGGGTGTATCTAATTTATTAAATTATCTGTCCATGCATCTCAGTTTATAACAATCACATGATAAATGAATACTATAGACATAGAACCCAGAGAGCACAGAGTCAGTCATTATAGCCGCTGATTCAATTGCAACATCATGACATAAGTCCGCTAGTTATTTATGCATACATTGCAAAATGATTTGGTCCATGGTTTAATCATGTTGGCCGCATGATAAAAGCTATGAACTTTCAATGGGTATTTATCATATTGCCTCGAAGATGGCAGTTGGGTGACCAACTACATTGTAACTGTGTTTAATTTTGCACCTTTGTAGGTTTTTATTGTCTAGATCATCTTTAGATTGTGATTATTTTTACTTTTTGGTTATCCTTAGGCTTGTTCTCTGTGGTTCTATTTATATTATGAGTTCTTTGTATGCACCGTTTGTTTGCTGCCTCAAAATAAATAAATAAATAAAAGTTACTGTAGGTAGTTTGAGATAGTTGTAAACATCAAGATGCTGAGAATAAACAATTTTACATAATATAAATATACACAAGTAAAAAACACGATCAAAGAGAATATTTGATGAGGACATTATCAGGAACAGTTACTCACCTAAATCAATGTGCACCAACTCAGCAAGATTACAATCAATCAGAATGTTCTGTACATGTCTGTCACCGAGACCCACCACGTACCCAACTAGAAATAAATCAAACAAACAATCAAGTAATAAAATACAATTTGGAATGTTTCTTTTCTTTAAGGAAGATGTTTGAAAGACTACGTACAGATTTGGTAATTGGTAAACAAATAAAAATTCCAATCTTTCACAGCAATAATTGAAAAACGCAAAAATCAATGTAATTGAAGATGCCACAAATTTGAGGTCTCAGTTGATAAAAATGTTTAAAAATCACTTCAGAAATGAATTCAAATCCAAACACATGAATATTTGAACAGCAAACTTAACCTCTTACACCTTTTTTAATCACTAGTGTTTTGTAAACAAGTTAATTTTGCAAATTCACATGGATTTGAAAGGATTTTGCTCAAGCAAACTAAAAACAAAATCATCATGTGGCAACTTTACACTACAAAGTCCTACAACCTACTCATTGACAAAAATAGAGTTATCTTACCAATAAAGAATGTAGCTACACTTCTTGTGTATGCTAGTCTCCTCTCAAACAAGCATGATTAGCAACTTTACACTACAAAGTCCTACAACCTACTCATTGACAAAAATAGAGTTATCTTACCAATAGAGGATGTAGCTACACTTCTTGTGTAGGCTAGTCTCCTCTCAAGCCACACAGCAGGGTCAGGAAACTTCTCCAAGAAGAAGTGACGAAACACCGGTTTGAAATGTGCCATCACTGCAACATACTCGTTGTACTTCTTTCCTTGCTCTGAGCTCTTGTGCGCATGCTACGATTAAAACATCACATGTCCAATCAGTTTAAAGTGCGTGGAAAACGATAACTTTGAGGGACGGAAACACATATACTTTATAAAACAAGCCCTACTGATTCCAAATAAAATATTACTTTACCATTATCTGTATATTTGCACTGGAAAAAAAACGACAAACCAAGCACTCGCATGATTCCCTCCGCCCCCATAACGTAAAAGCAGGACATTATGATAATGATATGCAAGTGACCCCAAAACGTCATAAAGGAGATCGAGTCACGTGACGCGGAAGTACTGTAGGAGCTTCAACGTACGTGCGGCGCGTGTGCATGCTGTGTTTTCGCCGTATAGTGATGCGAGCTTCACAATTTTATCCTCTGTTTGTACTTGGTACTTGGTACTTGGTAGAATAATCCCTCTAGCGGCTCAAGCTGAGCCAAACTGGGATGTTGTTGGATTAGGCGACGAGTGTGAAGTGCATTTAATCTAAGATTTGTGTATCAAAGTTCAGTGCCGATACTATCAAAATGCCCAAATCGTGTGTTGTAGGCGGGATTAAAGGTTTTTGTAATTTTATATTGCCCATGAAATTGGTGTGTCTGCGTTCCACTGCTCACTGGGAAGATGTTTACAAATCCTTTATAATGTACAGTTTAGTTTGTTACTGGTAAATACAGTAAAGATGCCTCCGACAGTGATTTAATCAAAAGATAAAAAAAACATGCTTCCGAAACAAAGGTTCATGAATTCAACCTGTGCCTTAGGGTATTGAAACAGTTGAAATGGCATCTCACACCCTTTTTCCTAATATTTTCTCAATTTGTCAATGTCGGAGGGACCCTTTTACTGCAGTATACATGTGAGTGTGTGTAGGGGGGGGGGGAGGGGGGTGACGACACAACAGAGCATAATCCTTTGATATTCATTATACATTCATTTCAGCATGCATTTATTGTTACTAGGTTTGCACAGTAGAATACTATTCGACTGAACTTGTGATCAACCAATATAACTAGCCATGGCTACCACTACATTTTCATATAAAAATGTAATGACGTATTTTTCAAATGTGACATCATGGTGAGTTATAATGTAATATGACAAATTTCGCTTGAATATTAACAAATACATGTACGGTATAATTGTACAATTTTTTTTATTGTAAAATACAAATTCTGTTTTATTTTTCCTACTTTCATCCATGAGTGCATCACAAAATTGAATTTGACATGGCGTTCCCTCAAATAGATTTAGTCAATAACTTTGAATGTAAAATATTTTGTACAAAAAAACACAAACAAAAATGCAAAGGCCTCTTTTGTAAACTTAACAAAAACGCTTGACCGTTCAAACTCATTTTTGAAAGACTATCATTATTATTACTCCTAAACCATGTAAAAGTGTTGCCGACATCCAGTTATGTGTTATGTTATTGTAAATCTACATGTCATCAAGGTCAGGAAATCTAAACCCTTCATAGTTGCCTCCTTCATCGGGGAAAGTAGTTCTGGTTATTCCCATTATGCATGCTGGGAGGGGCACTCGGTTGTGTCTTCCAAGGTAACCATAACACCACCTGATCACCTGCCGATAAGACACATGTCTGTACTTTCTGTGAAATAAAAAAATAATAACGTTTTGTTTTACAATCAACAAACTGTATATCATTTGTCCATTTGTTACGTTGAATTGACCAATGTACTAGCCAGTATCAGTGTTACCAGTATCAGTGTTACCAGGATAAGTGGGATTGACGAAATGGGCTCAAACAAGGAATAATGGGCTTATCAAGAGAGTCGCTTTTATTGTGGGGGTGGGAAAAGTCTCCTGATACATGTTCATGTATGTACCGGTACTCATAAAATAGATTATCTGAATATAATAACCAGGTTCTGTGCTTCTATTTTGGTTCAAAAATCTTACACACAAAAAAAAAAATTTTTTTAAACATTGAAAATTAACTATTACCGTGGAAGGTCACCTTCAACAGCTCTAGCCCCATACTGTTGTCTGTACGCATAGTACGCCGTCTCTAGTGTTCCGGGGTTGAGACACGTAGCCTCATACCAGGGATGGTCTGTAAAGCAACTAAACCCCTCAGTGTCGACTCCAGTATGAATGATTTTCTGCTGTATGGCTTCAATCTCTTTACAGCAAATGCAGTTATGAATGAACTCCATCACCACACATTTACCACAGGAACACCTTCAATTCAAAAAGCAAGACAATTAAGTCAGACATTTTTAAGAGAACTGTGGCAATAAATTTAACTCAACAGTTATGTACAAAACTCAATTGCATTTGGTTGACATCGTGGCAAATTAGACACTAACAGTTACTTGTAAAACATAATTCTTTATTCACTACCCAAGTGTTTTGTTTATTTGTTTGGATTTGGAAATAAAGTGAATTGAATTGAATTGAGTTGCAGAAAACCACTCACAAACAAAGCTGTCTTTGCATTGTGTAGATAGACGAGTGAGAATACATGGGTACGTGTTTTGCTGTCATAAATATCAGCAAAGGCCTACACCGGCTATGTAAAATCAGAGAACTATAGTACTATGTCAATGATTAAGAAATTAAAATTACCAGTCGGTATTGTTCAATCGCTCGTTGTTTGCAGCTTGGTCATTCCCATCACGTTGGTCTTCATCGGGGTCGTCGGCGTCATCATCGCCAGCAGCGTCACCTTGCTGTTGGCGTGGTCTTGCCAGTGGCTCGAACCTATATGGTTCAGCCCCACGAACCACCTCATCCTCATCGTCTGGTTCAACGTCATCGCTGTCTCCCGATCCCCCTGACGTACTTTCAGATCCTTCACTGAAACCATCAGAATCAACACTGATTTCTTCCCAAAATTCGTCACCGGAGTTTTCAGAGTCTGACATGTTTGCTTCGTCGAAGAAAGAATAAGCGGACAATAAATGGAATAATGCACGCACATTATTACATGATGTGTG
This sequence comes from Leptasterias polaris, assembly GCA_037783415.1. Classification (NCBI taxonomy): domain Eukaryota; kingdom Metazoa; phylum Echinodermata; class Asteroidea; order Forcipulatida; family Asteriidae; genus Leptasterias; species Leptasterias polaris. Next base: position 732,023 of record JAZGTN010000019.1, read on the forward strand.
GCGGCGTGCGTAGCGTGCTTGAGTTATATGGGTACCAGACTTAGTCAGTCTCCTTTATGACGTCACAGCCATTGCGCAACAACCGATCGTGACCTCTGCATTTTCAGAATCGCGACGCGCGGGCTTTTTAAAAATTCCTTTTTTAAATCTTTTTACAATTTCGAAAAATTATCTTTGTATACTTGTATGTTGTGTTTGATACATCAGCAACTAGATTTTGAAAGTGGATTGAATGGAAACTTCTCATTTTCCACGCACTTTAAACAAATGAAATTCATAGACTGTGTTTGTTACATACTGTAAAAATAGTCAAAGTTTTACTAGACCCCTTGCATAGCCTGGCATTGCTATGGTCAAAAAATAAAAGTGCCCACGCATGTACGCGTCATACAAAACTCTCAGCCAATGAAAGGTTTTGAAAGCAGGCTAGATGGGAGTTTGCCAGGGTTAGCAATTCCAATGTGAACAGGTCAAATAAGTCCTCCAGGACATTTCTCATGGAATTCAACCAATGTGAATGAGCTATACAATTCTCTAGATAATTGATGTAACTGATTAGTGAAAAATGAGAGCCTTCCGATCACAACTCTTACTGATTATTTCTAACTTACTGCCATTTTAGATCTGCACTCCATAGATGTCCAATCTTGAGGTCTGTAGCGTTTATGGGCTCCTGGAACATTTCCTTGATTACCAATGAGGTATTGACCAATGGGCATTGTACCTTCACACCATTCTAGTAAGCCACTACGCTGAGAAAGAGGTACAATCTACAAAAGGACAAGAGACAAAACTATCAATATTTACATTCTCGGACAGGGCTCTCCCAAGCAGGTAACTATACTAATCAGTTGTTATAAAGCGCTATATCTCTGTGTATCTCAAAGCGCTTATTGCGTTTTAAGACAGGTATGCTCAGTTTTGGAATTATGATCCGAGACCTATTTACATAGCAACCTGTAAGGGTTAATTTACAAGGTGCTGTGGTTCAACCTGCTGCCAAGTATCAGACATGCCAACCTATGGGATCACAAAACTGTATTCTGAAACCCCAAAACCTGTATTTTTCCTTAAAAACCTGTATTTTTGGAAAAAAAATGCATAAAAGAGTTTAGGCCCCAAAAAGGGTGTTCTGTCATGTCTGTTTCCCGTGCCACGACCCTACTTTTTATTCGACTTAAAAAAAAATAGGGCTAGATAGCTCAGTTGGTAGAGCGCCGGCACGTTAAACCGGAGGTCGTTGGTTCAAATCCCGCTCTAGTCAATTTTTCTTTGTTCAACCCAAAATCATTTAAACATTTACCCAGTCAGTTTCCCTTGTGGTTTATTATTTTTAAAAAAATAAATAAATAAATGTCAGACTTTGACCAACCTAACATGTTTTTAACAAAATTGAACTAAAAAACCAGAACACATCCACTGATATCTCCGTGATTTTGGTCTCATGATTTTGTGATCCACGGTCGTCGCGTCGTGTTTCGTGAAGTACACAGCGCGCATGGTGTACAAGACAATGCGCAATCTGAAAATTGCGCAAACCTTTACTCGATAGGCAATGGGAGCTGCCGATTCTGCATAGCGCAAACTGCAGATTGCGCAAGAGTTTGTCCAATTCATTGTGCAGATGAACGAGAGTGGACAAGAGAAGTCGCAAGCGGACGATTTGGGGCAACCTTTTAGCCGGAAATTTATATTTTTTGAAAGATATCTGACACAATCATACCTCCATATTAACAAAAAAACATCTCCTGCGTACCTCCATCCATCCATGTGAGGGATGCTTACATAACATTATTGATAAATTAATTATTTTCTCCCTTTTTTGGACGCTTTTATGAAGTCCCACTTCGCTGAATATTCTCCTTTAAATGACTGCTTCCTTTTATTCGATGAGGTTGAAGCCATAATCAGATATTTATATTACAATTTCATGCGGGAGTGGTAAAAAAATTCCGCAAAACAGCGTGAACTGACACTGACAGCTCTCGAAAGGCGAACAATCGTAACCTTTTGCATGCAGTGTTCCGATTGGTTAATACAGGTTTGTTTACATACCATGCACCAATAACTGACGCGCTTACGAATAATTGGTGATAAACGAGCCTCCGCTGCCTCGTGCCCACAGACAACCTCGCTAACATGGGTAGCGCGTGCTCCGTATCGATCATTCTGGGAAAGAAAATAATTGCGCGGCGAGATTGTACACCATTGGAAACGAGGTTGTACCACATGGCTTAATAGCGCTAGCATAGTTAGTATAGTATTTCTCGCAGCCGTTTTGGGAGAATGGAATTATTTTTGCGGTGGCGGTGGTCAAAACCGTATTTCTTTTGCAAAACCTGTACACCCGTATTTTTAACGAAAACCCGTACGAAATACGGGAAAAATGTACTAGTTGGCATGTCTGAAGTATGCCAAAAACACCGGGGCAAAGCACTTCTCTTAGCGGTAAGTGTACTGGGTTATTTTACATGCATTATACAACAAACAGGACCTATGGCTTTACGTCCCATCCAAAGGACAAATCAATAATGGTTAAATGTCTTGCTTAAGGACACAAGTGTCAAGACCAGGACGATCTGCTGATCAGACGCACCATAGCTTGAGTCCGATGCACTAGGCTGCTGATTCACACACATCCTTTTTCCTACTGTAAATGCCAGGTAATTTTTTCTTGATCCCGTCACTGGAATTCCAGTGACAAAACGTGTGCGTGAATTAGATACTTGAATATTCATCCTTCTTTACAGGATCATAAACTCTCAGTATGACATGATGACATTTCAGCTAATACTTGGGACTTTCTTACTTTCTTACTTTCTTACTTTCTTGTCAGCTTGCCTGTATTTTATTTTAACTTGAGAATACATCCCAAGATGAACTACAGGATAGGTTAATTTGTTGGCATACAGCCTGGCAATTAAGTACTTTGCTCAGTACAGTATTTTCTTCGGTATAACATTCTTTAAACATCCAACCAGATTTGGGATATCAGCTGTTTTACAGCCTGCGCCGCTCAGCTTCACTGTCTTTGGTATGTATTTGAAAAAAAAGGGTTAACCAATAATGATAGGTCCTTTGGGGTAAATTAGCATAAAAAACTCTGATCATGATCTGCATTCTTACTTTGTATGTTCTGATTTGAAGTCTCCGCTTTCTTGTTTCTTGATTTCTTTGAAGAAGCTTATTGACCAATGAGAACACTTGTTGCATGACTGCATCCTGCCTCAGGTCATCCTTCCCCTATATAAGAATATTTGTCATTGGTTAATCCAAGAAACGAAAAGAAATACAAAACAGGACTGAAAGAGAGGGGACAAGGTTTTAAACAGCCATTTAAAACCAGCATGGCCACGACCAGCAAGGTTTTAAACAGCTATTTAAGACGGAGTCACCACTCTTTTATTCCCATTCATAAATACCTTTCCGTTAAAAAACCCAAAACCTTTATAAGTTGAGAACAAATCTGGCAGTTAAGCTTCAGCTGCTCTCGACTCTGGGATGAATTTCTGTCCATGTTGAGCAAGTTTCAAACTTATGCCATTAAGTTTCAAACTTTTGCCCTTAAGTTTCAAACTTGTGCCCTTAAGTTTCAAACTTGTGCCCTTAAGTTTCAAACTTGTGCCCTTAAGTTTCAAACTTGTGCCCTTAAGTTTCAAACTTGTGCCCTTAAGTTTCAAACTTGTGCCCTTAAGTTTCAAACTTGTGCCCTTAAGTTTCAAACTTGTGCCCTTAAGTTTCAAACTTTTGCCCTTAAGTTTCAAACTTGTGCCCTTAAGTTTCAAACTTGTGCCCTTAAGTTTCAAACTTGTGCCCTTAAGTTTCAAACTTGTGCCCTTAAGTTTCAAACTTGTGCCCTTAAGTTTCAAACTTGTGCCCTTAAGTTTCAAACTTGTGCCCTTAAGTTTCAAACTTGTGCCCTTAAGTTTCAAACTTATGCCCTTAAGTTTCAAACTTTTGGACACAAGTTTCAAACTTGCATGAGCCAAATATCTGACCTACCTTCCAGCTTAGAATAGGGCACTCAATGCAATCATCTGATAGCCCCCTCTTTTGACTCAATTTCCTCAGGTCGTGTTTAAACTCCTCACTGTGTTTATATTGCACGTATAAACGTAACCAAATGATCTCCTCTCAACAAATCAGAATGGATAAACTGTCCTACGTATTCATGAATGTACATCTAAGACAGTGCTGTTAAAAATAAGTTTGACTGTGTTCTCTATCATGCTGACAAGAATCTACGGCTTTTACCGACTTGACGGCTACAGCTGCATCCTTGCATTAACATGCATTGAAGCATAGGCTGCCCTTACCAACAGCTGCAGCCACAGCCGCCAATAAGCCATTTGCTAGTTAGATTTTGGACAATGTCTGGTACAATGACTTAAATGATTACAAGAGAACACTAAGTTGGATTCCCCAGACTAAAGACAATGTTGCTACATCACATAGCTCGGGGCAAGCCTTTGTACAGCGACCTTAAGATGGGCGAACCCTGGTACAATGTGAAATTTTATCTTGCAGTAAGCAGAGTTAAGGAATTGGGACTGAGAAATCCCTGATGTTTTTGTGTTAGTTATTTACCTTCACTAGTTGCCTCCTCTTGATCCCATCTGATCCGATACATGTGATAATCTTAGGCAGGTTAATCCCTCCAGCTAACTTGAACGTCCCTTCAAATCCTTCAATCCAAGTTACGTTGTCATAGCAACAGTTTGCATTAACAGGTATCTCTATAGTTGGCATGGCAACATGCTGTAAGTGCTTCAGTTGAGTTAGTGGTTGAGACGAGGGAAGTTGAATGGCTCCTGGTAAGAACAATAAATGACTTGTTTCTTATTGTCACACTAACAGAACAAACAGAAACATTTAAAGACAGGTCTGATATTTTCTTGGAATTATGAGACCAATTTAGGTAGCACCTTATGAGGGTTTACAAGGTGATGCAGTGCAATCTGCAGCCAACCATGCCAGAAACACCGGAGCAAACCCATGCTCTTAATGATAAGTGTACTGGGTTCTTTTACATGCTTTACACAACACACAGGTTCTACGGCTTTACGTCCCATTCAAAGGGAGAAGCAATTGTGGTTAAGTGTCTTGCTCAAGGACACAAGTGTCAAGACTGGGACTCGAACCTACGTTCTGCTGATCAGAAACACCAGAGCTTGAGTCCAGTGTGCTAACTGTCACGTAGGGTAACAAACTGAAGTATACAAACCTGTTTCTTTCTTGCGATCTGAGACATCCCAATAAGCCAGTTTAATATAAGCATCTGATAGCCTCTCTAAGCCAGTAATAATATCACCAATACTAGGTGTAGATCTCAATCGCTCCAACATGCCTTTAGCTGCCTGCATTCTGGCCTAAAGGTTAAAGGTCAAAGACAAATTACAGAGTTAGTCATTATCTCATGACCAGATTTATTAAAATAAATAACAAAATAGTAAACACCATCAGAAAGCTCAGGGTCCAGTTTCATAGTACTGCTCAAGTGCAAAAAGTCACATATTTTAAAGGTGATCTGACCATGGAGGAAGTTCCTCCATGATCTGACCAGTGACATTGCTGCAGAACCGTATATTAAGAACTAACAGAGGAATCTTTGTACTTACTTGATCAGCATGGCTGGTATCGGACTCTTTGACCGATGAGGTGGTACGAGCCAGTCTACCTGTCGTCTTTGCAGTGATGATGGCATCCTTGTTAGCATTAGCAAGAGCCAGAATAATAGGCAGAGCATGATGAGGATGATCCCTGGCCATCTTCTCTATCAACTGAAGATTATAAACACAAAGCTTAATAACAGCAATCATATAAAGTGCTTTATCACACCTGAGGGCATCTCAAAGTGCTCAGTATTTGTTTCTACAAGGTTTGTGGAGCTTTGTATGAAGTTTAAGACCTGTTTATTTGCATAGCACTATGTAACGGTTTACACGGTGCTGTGGCACAATCTGGAGACTTGCACAGACCACACCATGTCTTGTAGTTTGTTTACTCTCACAGTTTTATCCTCCAATCAAATGTCAAAGTTCTACTTCAATATTATATAAAATAAATAATGAATGTTTCGTATTCATGCAAGAAAGAAACTGTTTTCATTCCTTGAAAGGTGGAAAGTTCTAGTCAACTCGGCTTCGCTCCTTGAATGGAATATTTTATCTTTCAATTAATGAGAACATTCTCCCAATTGCTTTTTATTATTTGTATGCTATTTAGTGATTAATATTCCTTGATAACTTTACCTCATTAAGTACTTCATGGAACATTTGTTTATCTTGAGTCTTTGTTGTCATCCTTGCTGCTAGTTGATACAACATGGGTAAGAACTTACGACTTTCAATTTTCTCACAAGATTCCTGAAGAAAACAAAAATACAGTAAATTGCAGTCAAATGAGGAGAACTTACATCTCTAACCCTTGGGAGGAAGAGTGGTTTCAAATCCCACTGCTGTTTTATGATGTGCTTAAGGTCGACTTAAAATTTAGCAAAAACTTTAAAAAGGAAACTGAAGCTCAAAAAAGTTCAAAAGAAATAAAACAAAAGGTGGGCACAGAAAATGTTGTCAGAGTACCAAGGTTAAGTGGTTAAAGATGATAATCGGCAGCGGCTATATGTCTGTATGGCTGCAAAGACCTACTCTTGAGTTGTCATTGCAGCCAGTAGCCATAGCCTTAGCCATAGCCACTTGATTCAGTCTGAATCTTTCTACCAACCTGCATGAGTTGATTGAGGTAGTCATCTGATGAATTATCAAACCACAATGAACAAACTCTAAACACTCTCATATCGTGATCTTGATTTCCATACTGTAGACACTTCAGGTAGCATTCAATCGCCTTCTGTAAAAAGTTCTCTCTATCTTCCATCATGGAGCCCAACTCTAGCTCATCAATCTCAGATTGCTTATCAAGGGTACGTAAGTATTTACTGTCGCTGTTACAAAACAAGAGAGTAAGATTTAAAGCTCTGCATGGAAAGGAAACTAGTTTAGGGGTAATAACCTGTGACATGATGCCCTCCATACACCACCCTGTGGGGAAAGGAGACCAGGAAGGCAATGCACATCATGTTTGGAGAGAGTGAAGACATACTGCCATCAGACCAAAGATTGCAGTAATTGGAAGAAGCTTGAAGTTGCCTGCCCTGCAGCTGTAAGATGATGATCAATCTCTTTCTATACACAGTTCATATATAGTGCCTTATCAGACAAAGGCATCTCAAGGTATGCAGAGCCATTCTTGAAATATAGGAACCATTTATTTACATAGCGCCATATAACGATTTATAAAGAGTCATGTAACTGCAATCTGCAGTCAACTAAACCAGAAAACACCAGGTTCTCTTGACAATAAGTGCACTGGGTTCTTTTACATGCATTACACAACACACAGGACCTATGGCTTTATGTCCCATCCAAAGGACGCAGCAATAATGGTTAAGTGTCTTGCTTAAGGACACAAGTGTCACACATTCTGCTGATCAGAAACACCAGAGCTTGAGTCCAGTGTCTTTGACCACTCGGCCACGACACACCACTTCTTGGATAAAGTGGTGGTTCTGAGAGGAACTAGATGTGAGATCAAGCTTGACATTTCTAGCGATGTGCTGTAATCATGATCTCCTTCCATTTGAAACATCAATGTTTTCATTATCTGAACTAACACTTCTAGACAGAAATTTGTATGTGGTTGTATCGTGTAAGTTTTCCAACTCTACTTTGCGGCAGTAGAGAAATAATAACAATACTCACTTCTTATCTAGGGCAATAATTTCCACAACTCAAGATAAACTGAGATAGAATGAGAAGTAAAGAGATACCTGCTGCTACTCTTTCCCCCGATGGCCCTGAGCTCTTCACAGTCTCTCTTTGCTTGCTTCAGTAGATTCTCCTTGGCTTCATACTCACTGGACTTGGTGTAGTTCACAATGTTCTGGTATTGTGAGTCCGCGAAACGGGCAAGGGATAGATGAGCTTTGATTGCTGGCGCTCTGGTGTCATTCCTAACATCATAGATGTCAACTGCCTGCATACACACCAAATAGAGATTTTCAATATGCTGCTAAGCATCAGAAACACTTGCTTAGCGAAAACATGTTACCAGCCAAAATTTACATTATTTTATGACTGGTTCCTTAAAAACTTCACATCAGATGACATGTTTAAATGCTATTTTTTTTCTTTGACGGTGAATGTTATTCATCACACGGAACAACTTCGTATTTTCCCTCCATTTTTTGCTAACTTGCAGGCAACTTTCTTTTTCATCCACCCAAACATTCCATTGTGTAGTGTGCAGAGGCAGACACCTACTGTGTAAGGGTGGATGATATGACGATATTATCGTCGCTATACGATATTGAAACAATATCGACAATTTTGATGATGGTTTTTTAAAATATCGAAATATCGCGATATTCGCGATATTATATAAAATAGACGATATGCTTTTTAAAGCAAGCTTAATCACGCTTTTTCTGTTCAAAGGGTTCCAATTTTTGTAGTCCATTCAATAATTTGGACGGCAACCAGGCCTGAATATTTGTAAACGCCAGGTTTTTTTAATGTAAATGCCGCAAAATCAGACTCAGTTGAATGAAATGGGGCTTTAGAAATATATATCGAAGGAAACCGGTCCCATTGTGTACGTCTTCCCATCTAGCCATGGTTGTTGTTTTTTTCGTGGTATCGCCGAACGTGATGCACAGGCTGATTGGCCGATTTCTGACTGGCCGCTTTCCGATTGGTCGAAATTCACTAGATTTGCGTGAATAATTATGACGTCATGCTTCTCGCAGCGCTGCCATTCAATAGTATTTGTCACCTCGATCCCGCGGATGTGCTTGCTCCTAACTTAGTAAACTTTATAGTAAGGGGGTGAAGGAAGGGCGTGTAGCCGTGGGAGCGAAATAGCGAGGGAAATTCCCTTGATGAGAAATGACTGCGTGGTCGGGAAACGTCGGGAGAATGTTTCTACATAACACGCACATGTACGGGATCGGAATAAACGTCGAGGCACCAGCTTTTAGAGAGCGCAACGTTCAATCGTTGAGGTAAAACCATGAACTAATTGTGTCGGAGCCAATTATAATAAGCACATAAAAATGTAAGACGTTTAGTTTTCATGGAATATGGATATTAAATTCAGTGATTTTTTCTCAGCGGTTTATCCATACAGTCATGTCTTGTTTGTTATTCTATTGCTCATGTCCTCCCTGCGTGCGGTAAAACCGTTTTTCCATAAAACCGTTTTTCACAATATATCGACATATCGGCGATATTAACCCGACGATATATCGCCAGTCAAAATTTACGATATCGTCCAAGATATGCTTTGTTTCACCTGCACAAAGGGCAACAACAGGTTCTGGGAAAACTTGCCTTTAAAAATCCCTTTCTGGGTGATTGTGTAACCCCCAAATCCAGACCTTTGTTCTGTTGTTAAACCAATTGTCTGCTAAGGAAGTGTTTAAAATAATGTCTACTCAGTTGTTGGGTTTTTCTGCTCTTTGTTAATTACCTTTTCCATGTATTTATCAATAATGGCATTGGGACTTTCTGAGCATGTTTCAGCCAGCCAGTTGCCAAAGATTGTCAGAACCTCTGGGTGAAGTGACTCCGCTACAGGGTCTTGAGTTTGAGTCTGTTGGAAAAAGAGGGAAAAAGACAGTGGGTAACAATTATGATCAATGTTGAACAAGTTTGCAACTAAACAAATTTTATTTTGGTGTTTTACCCTACCCCAATGTGTGTGAAAGTTCACAGGAATACTACTGGAGTTGGATTCAAACCCAGGACCCCTGCATTCTAGAGCAGATGTCTTAACCACTAGATCATTGAGCATGCCCGGTACTGAGGCCAGCTCCAATCATGTAATTAGCAGCAGGTACCAAAACAATTTCTTTTATGTCATAATTACACTGATTCAGTGCTTTTTGAGTCCTGTGATAAAAAACAATCAACAGTCATACTACTCAGTTGGGATTCAAACTCACGACCACCGCTAATTACTTAGAGCGGCTGTCATGCTAATCCTTCTTCCCAAATGCACTTATAACATCTATTTAGATCAATGTTAGTAACAGTTCTAGAAAACGTTCTTATAATTATAATTATTTTTTTCAAGTGCAACACAGCCCTGTCATTTCCGGTTAAGAGCAAAGAACTGATGTTCCCGTGTGGGTTCGAGTCCCAGTCATGGCACTTGTATCCTTGAGCAAGATACTTTACCATAATTGGTTTGTCCTTCGGATGGGACATTAAGCCATAGGTCCTGTCTACTACAATTGTTAGTGCAAGTAACAGAACCCAGAACACTTAGTGGAAGAGTAGGGGTTAACCCTGGTGTTTCTGGCTCACATAGCAAGTTTACAGGTTTCCTCGGACTTGTGAGCTACAGTGATTAAGTTCACTTATGAGGAATCCTTGGTTTCATTACCAGAAATACTTAATTACTTAACTAGTAATAATAAATGTACATACCCTATTGATCTTATCAAGCAGTGCTTGGATGAGGTGCATAGCAGTGGTCTTTTCATTTCTAGTCCAGTACACTTTAGCTTCTTCAATAAATCTCCACCATGATGGATCACTCTGTATATCAGGTGGTCTATCTAGGCACTGTAGAGTCGCTAAGGCTTTCTCTGCAATCTAAACACACGGGTCATACAAAGTTTAATTTGTTTACATCAAAGTTCAGTTTTAAAGACATAAAAGGGGAGAGAGTGTAGTACTTTCTAAGGTCCCCCCTACCCCTACCCAAAGTTAATGAAAACTAGAACCCAAGTTTCAAGAGGAATTGAAACAAGGAAATTTCCACCTTTTGGTAACCCCTAAAGTAACAGATTTCAACAAGCTTCTTGTAACAGTATCTTCATGGCTAGAGAAGATCAAAGAGCATGACTTCTTTATATGCAATCTGACTGCCAAAATGGCAGACCATGGTAGACCAGTAACCAAGTTTTTCATCAATGAAATTAAACTGAATATTTCACTTTGAACAATACCCCCAATCCTGTATAGACATGGCTAGTGTCTGCCTACAGTCTGTCATTCTGGGAGTCAAATTGCATGTCAATATATGGCAAGTGTCTCACCGAGGACCCATCGCCTAAAATGTTCACACATGAGCAATTTGACTACCAAAATGACTCAACCAAGATTTGACGAGGTCGGGTCACTTGGATCTAAACAAACAAAAAATAGACCCCTTGCATATGACATCACAAGTGCAAACAGCGCCCTCACTGACGTCAAAAGAAGACCTATCAATAACTGAGAGTTGTGCATGGCCTGTATACATGCACATATTTTCTTTGTTTTAACCCAACAATGGCAGCTTATGCAAGGGCTGTATACTAAAATGAATGATAGTCTGTTATTACCTGGAAGCGTTCTGCTTTCCTAGCTAGTTGAGTATAATTCTTAAGATGTTGGACGAGTCCTTCATAGGCTTGCTGTACATGACTTGTCTCATTAGTCTTCTCTAGTAGTAATTGTAGTAACACTGTCCTTAAGGCAAGGGTTGGCTCACAAAACTCAAAGTCATTATCCATTAAGGTGAGCTTTGAACTCCAGCTGTCAAGCACAGACATGGGTTGACTGTTCCTGAAATCATCAACAGATCAAGAAAAAGTGTCAACAGTGTTATTAGGGACAGTAACTCACTTCAATTAGATTCAAAGAAAGATTATGTTAAGAAGAATGGACAAGAAACTGTCCATTTGTGAGTACATTGTGTGCACAAATCTGTAAGCATTCTCCCTTAACAGTGGTCTGCTGGCCAAATGCTTGTTAAAACACCTAAGGATAAGTCACAATTCTCTCCAAGGGATCCGGCTCGCTAGTCACTGAAAAACAAATGGACAAATGCTGTCTATTGCCCCATATCATTAATTGCATTTGTTTATTTATGGCCATAAATGTTTGGTACTATTATTATTATTATTATTATGTGATGTATTTTGTGAAACGACTTTAGTACAAATTGATTATTTATCTTACAAAATGTATTACTGTATTTCTTGCAAAGTGATTGCATTAAACGTTCTTGCATCAGCAAATTTTGAATTGCAGCCGACATTTTTAACAGAAAGAAAGAAACTTACTCAAGCAACACACATCCAAAGTCCTCAATCTCGGCAAGGCCCTGTAACCTGGATAACATTGGGTACACACTATACGCACTCTCCATACTGACATTACATAGCTGCTTAACCGTGTCTAATCGTGCATGTTGCAGGGCCATTTGGAACGATTCTTCCTCATCATCCCTTAGACATGATAATGCAGTGAATATGGACTGATGGTAACCAGTCTGGTTCCGATGGTCTAGTTCCTGATCCCACTGTCCATTCCTCCATGCAGCTTCATATTGAAACTCAGCCATCTCAGGACCAAAGACAACGTGATCTGATCGCAGACCATGAAGGTACACATTTAGAATGTGGCTTAGACCTTTATTCTGCATCGCCTGGGAGTAAAATCAACAATTCAAATAAATTCAATGTGGCATTTTAAACAAATCAACCAAGTTAGTATCAACTTTTGATTATGTTGGTTATTGTTACTGTGCAGAAAAGATGTTGAAGAAATCTCAGTTTTAGATGTGGGAAGAAACCCTAAATGGGGAAACCACACAATCAGGTAAGGACTGATACCCCAATCCATATGCAAAGCTCCTGTCGGAGGTGGGATTGGAACCAGGGTCCACAGAGGTGAAAGGCAGAGAAGAAGCTGCTAAGCCAACCTGAATGCCTATGTGTGCTATAGCAACAAATAGACCTCATGCATATGCTGTCATTTGAGTAGGCGCCCTCGGTTAGTGGTCAAAAGAAGGTTGCTAAATGACCTATCTTCTGTGCCGCACATAATGTATGTTTTCCTGTTGTCAATGTTAGGAGTCTATAATATTCAGTTGGTAATGAGAGAAAAGTCTGTTGCTTTAGGCAAGGGTCTTTTACTAAGTAGGTTTTGAAACTTTGCAAGTTGTGAATACAATCTAGCAAGGTTTGCAATAACAGCATGTAATAATCTTTCTATGAGTTGTGGTGTTTCTGAAAAGAACTGGTGGTGACACAACTTGACGTCTCGATCAGTATTCTCTGATCCTTTTCAGGAGAATGGAAGAAGCCAATCAGAGCATACTGATCAAAACCTTAAGTTGTGAAATTACCGGTTCTTATTTCAGAACTCATGGTGTGCCTGCAAACCTTAGGGGGTCTATACCTTGTATGCATTACTTACCTGTAGGATTCCTATCTCTTCCTGTCCAGTGTGGGTTGATTTGGAGTGAAGTTTCAGATCATAAGCAGCGAGTGCTTTATCCCAATCACCCTCATGCTCATACGTGTGGATTCTGTCACAAGTACAAATCAATCAATAGCAATCAGGTCAGTTGTAGACGTTTACTTTCTGTTCCTGATTTCACAGAGCACAAAAGTAACTAAGCAGAAACAAATTATGCTTACCATAAAAGGGTTACCGACTAAAGTACTCATTTTTGCTGAGAGCTAATGGAGTGGCAACCAAGGACAGGGAAAATGAGAAGAGGCAGACAAAGAAGAAGATGGAGGGTTGACATTAGATCTTTTGCAGTAACAGTATGGACAAGTACAGGAAGGAATAAAGATGAATGGTGTCTTCATGAGGAGGGATGTGATTTCTCTGTTTTTAACCGGAAATCAGTTTTTTTTTTTTGCCACCCCCCCCCCATACTTAAGATCATATTCATAAAAAAATGAAAATAAAACCATACAGAACGCCCCTAGATTGCAGAGAAGGGCTTTTAAAACCAAAGATAAATGTTATTAGTGGGCTTCGTGCTTGCAAGCTTTCGAGCTTTCATGTTTTATGCTCACAGTTCAGGGTTTTTTTCAACAGCCTATCACATACATCCCTGTAAACTGGATAAATACAGACTAAACTCAAATTCAAGTTTATTGTACTTTGTACTGTTTTCAGACGAAGGTTGGCAATGAATGATAACTATTTTTATATATTTCTGGTAATGAAACCAAGGATGCCTCAAATGAACTTAATCACTGTAGCTCACAAACCTGAGAAAACCTGTAAACAAGGGTGCTTGCTATGTGAACCAGAGTCACCAGGGTTAATAATAATAATAATAATAATACTTGGTTCTTATAAAGCGCTTTTTATCATACCCTTAGGGGCAAAACAAAGCGCTCAGTATTTTTTTTTCCCTACTCTTCCACAATAAGTGAACGTGGCTCTTTTATGTGCACTACCAATCCTAGTACACGGGACCTACATGTACAGTTTAATGTCCCATACGAAGGACAAAGCAATTATGTGAGTAGCTTGCTCAAGGACACAAGTGCCATGACCGGGACTCGAACCCACACCCCGATGACTCAACCATCAGAACATGAGTATGATGCCATAGACCACTCAGCCACGACACCCTTTGTAATCACTCATTCCAGTTTGATAATGTTCTGCCATGTGTTGAGTTGTGGTCAAACAATTACAAGACACCATAAAGAAATAAAACGGAAAAGAGGGCACCAGAGGAAAAGATGGAGAGTCGAGCCGCAACAATACAAGGGAACAGCCACTTGGAACAGCCACTGAGGCCTTCATCTTGCAGTGGATCAACAATGGCTGACAAATCAAAATCCCAATCCACTCAATCCAACAAACCTTGCATGTGTATCAGTGAGTCTTCCAGCTCCACATCCATACACACCATCTGGCTCACCAATACTGCTATAAGCCTCTAGGAGTAGACTCTGCATGTTGATGTCAGATTCATTGGTTAGTATGCTTAGAGATTCTATATCTGAGGGTAGACTTAGTGACTGGTCAGATGATCTACTCAAACCAATGGTTCCTTGCTGTGATCTGAAACACACAAACAAGCATACAATGGCTCAAAGAATACATGTTTACAAATGTGATCACAAATCAACTTAAGAAGCTATGTTTCATGCTCCTTGGCTGCGCTCATACGCATGAAAAACAGTTTCACTCTTATAGCTGACAATAACACAAGCTAGAACTATTGTTTGGTTTCATCAGGTTTATTAAAGCATGGGATTGTGCCGGTGATAGGCAGATTATGATTCAAAACTATTTCTTTGTGAAACCTGATAAGAGTATAAGCTTGAGATATTATGAAGTGAAACACTCAGCAGTGTAACCAGCAGCGTGAACAATTGAATTTTGTTGTAACAACGCTTTATATACGCAGTCACGCTTGGCTGCGTTGGGTTTGAATTGGCGCGCCCCAAACTCACGTGACCAGTAGTGCGGCGGGAGGCCGAGCGTTTATTGTTATACATCATTATTTGATTAAAACCCAATTTTTTAATGATAGACCTAAAACTTGTTGTCTTTGCCTTCTCCTTGTTATTTAAGTCTGTCTCATTCAATAATTAAGTACCTTTTCTCACTCTTTCCATCTTTAATTTTGTCTTTTGAGTTTCAAAAACCCCTTCCAGTCCCTCTCCCCTTGCTGCTTACTTTCTGCCTCTCTCTCTTTTCACTTCTTTCTACTTGACTGCTTCTGTTACACCAGTATACCAGTATGTGTGTGTGTGTTTTGTTGTCATTTTAGCCTTAGTGAGGAGGCCTTTTTAGTCTTCTACTAAGATTGAAATATGAGGCCTTTACGATTCTTTGCAATTATAGTAATTATAAGAATGTGAATTTATAATGCGCACACTCAGCTCAATCAAGAGGTGTTCAAGGCACAACACAACAAACAACTTCAATTTAAAAACTTAATAAATGACTTAGTAATGAAAACAACAATCCTTGTGGTGAGTCGTGGTGGTTCTGAAAAGAACCTATGGTGTATCAACTAAACACTACGATCAGTATTCACACCATGCAAAAAACATCTCTTCAATAATTACATGCTGTTACTGCAAACCTTGATTTCTATAATAAAGTCATTCTGCATTCTAACATGCTTCACATTTTGGTTCTGTCCACAATGTTGTTTCTCTCTCATAAAACCTTTCACAAGTTAGCGTCAATGTATACAGTTTTTTAAACAGTTAATTAATATTGCTGGCTGCACTTACCTCTGTACATCACACCATATTTCAGTGTATAGTAAACATGTGAAGTGCGCTCTACAATTCTGTGCTGCTTTAGCTGCCAGCAAGTAGTTGATGTCAAGCCAGAAGTTATTGTCCCATGCTGTACTCTTACTCCGCCTTGCAGAAAGGTCAATAAGTCAGTCACATAAATGAAAATAAATAATAATCTAATAAGTGTAATCTAATAAAATCTAATAAGTGTAATAATTGCATCAGGATAAAGAATGTTATTTTGGTTACAGCCTACATGATGTACATTGATGTGAAATTACCTCTGCATAATACTCAGTGCTTTCCCCACCCTCCCCCCACCCCAAAAGGTAAATCCCAAGCTTACTCCAGAGGGATTCAATCCTACCTGTCCTCCCCAACCCAGAGTAAGGGTCAGATTGCAAACTTCAATACACATGCCATAGTTCATAAGTCATGACCTACCCTCCTGTTGGTCTTTCTTGTGTTCTCAAGTAGTACATGACATCAAGAAGAGTGCGGATTGACCTTTGACCAAGTTGACTGGAAGAAACATCTGTAACAAACGCAAAACACCCGCATTAAATACAAACAGGAATCCATCAATCAGTTCTGCTCCAATGTTTTTTCTTTCAAGAAAATGTTGAGGTAAAGAAAGATTCATAAATATAAAACCCCCAAAATTACAGAACATTCATGAAGCAACGATCTGATGATCTATTCAGAATATTTTCATATGGGCAATAGGCTCTTCTACTAGTTTGAGAACATGGTTGTACAAAGTATACATAAATAAGTGTTATTTTCATTTTAGCATGTTTTTTATTTTTCTTTCTGCATTTAACGGTATTTTGTTAGTACAAGTATAATGATAACACACAGTTCTTATATAGTGCTTTATTACATCCAATTGCTGTCTTAAAACAATCAATGTTTTAAAAACAAGAACAAATCCACGGGCATACTACTCAGGTGGGATTCTAACCCACAATCCAGGTCTAGAGTGAAAATCTTAACCACTAGACCACCAATCATGCATGGTGACTAGATGCCAGTCTGCATCATGCCATTATCTATGTACCTGCGGCGCACATGATGGGCCAATGAGCAACCTGCTTTTGACCTCTAGCCGAAGGGCGCCCTACTCATTGCTTACCATGGAAGGTGACTGGTGTAGGTGCCCGACTATTACTAGTGCTTTGACAATGATTAGAGAAGACTGCCTCCACACCCTGTGATAAAACCTGTCTGTATGTATCAATGCCTGCGCTCAGGATGTCATGGAATAAGTAGGGTAGTACTCTCTCGGCAAACTCAACCTAATCAGAAAAACAAGACGGTCAAAGAGATGGTGTAGAAATAATGTACCCAAAATGAGGCTTGAATGACAAAACAGTCTGTCCCCTATTTGTTTAATGACAAACATCATTCATGATTGCTAATCCAAACAGGCAACAAGACACAGGTCTTTAACCACTCCACAACAATTTATTTTATTTTATTGTGTAATTTTTTTAGAATATCGTTGTCATGATGAAACTACGAGTTACTAATAAAGTTAAGATAAAATGCACCAGGTTTTTGTTCTTTTTTATACAAATTTTGGAATGTCTTCACCGTGAATTGACCAAACCTTAGCCGTAAAAAAGCACAAAAAGGGGAGATTCGAGCATGAATTCCATTACCCTTTGTGCACCTTCATATGGGGGAAACAAAGTTTAGCACGGTAGGTGCATGCCTGTTCCTGGATACAGACTTATTATCTTTCTGAATACCTTGACAGTGCAGATCGGTTCCAACTGCAATAGAATCTCATCCTTTACTCCACCACTCCTGATCAATGCAACAGTCAGATTCCTCACCCAGTCACCATGGTTATTGCTAACTGGCTGCCATAGTAACGGATCTCCAATTGTCTTCTCAAAGGCAGAGGCTGAAGGCTGGAGTGCTGGCTTGTAGGTTGTCTGTCAAAGGATAATAAAATATAAGTACAAAAGGCTGGAAATTACATCATTGACAGTTATCCACATTTTCTTTCAGGGCCCCTCCAGTGTACACACAAATATGTTGAGTTCTTACACATTATCTTGTGTTTTTACGCAACACACAGTTGTTTAATTAAAAAATGACTTACTTGCCCATAAGATGGCCAACTTAACACTAAGTGACGTCAAGTGGAAACTATCAATTGAAGTAGGTCCAAATTTCATAGAGCTACTCAAGCACAAAAAGTACCTCAGCACAAAACTGTTTTGCCTTACACCAAAATAAGGTTACCAGACAAAATACCATACCATCCATACTAACTATGACTAGCTTACTGCTTAGTTTTGCTAAGCAGCAAATTGTTAAGCTACAGTTTCTGCTTAAGCAGATATATGAGATTAGGCCCTGGGTACTGAATACCTTTCTCTTGCTAGGTCTGAATGGCTGCAGATAATTAAAGAGCTTATCAATGTTTTTCTTCTTGTACGTCTCATGACATCGTTGTCCTGCGTTTGTTGCTAGTACAGTCTTTAAGCAGTTGGCTGCAGCTTCTACTATATCAACTCTGTCAAATAAAGAATAACAGATAAGAAAATAGTTTGGGTTTGAACAAATAAAAATGCACTACAGTGGGACTTGAACCTGGGACCTCCAAATTAACGTGCCGGCACTCCACTAACTTAGCTATCTAGCCCTATGTTGGCGGTCTCCCTATTTTGTCAATATATTTGTTCAGGGGTGCCAGTAACTAAATACACATTCCACAAACATTGACGGCTTGTATTGAATTAATCTTTGTCAAATTTAAAAGATCTTTAGAACTAGGTTGTCAGGTCAGCTTTGTGGTTTCTTCCCTACAGTTTTAGATGTGGTTTCTTTTCCTGCCTTTCACCTCTGTGGACCCTGGTTTGAATCCCACCTCAGACCAGAGCCTTGCATGTGGATTGGGTTTTTAGTCCCTACCTCATTGCATGGGTTTTCCCTACTCTATGCACCATGCATGTACTCACATCATCACAGGGACAAAAGATGCTAGAATCAATGGTCAAAATTACTTTTTTACTAGGTATTGTGAAATCCCCAATTTCAGACCTTTATTCTTTGTCTGCCAAACCAGGATTACAAGAGATAGATAGGCTGCCACGATTGTGCCTTAAATCTTAGCTTCCTTTGCCTTAAGGCTCACCTGTTATTCAAGATAATTTGATTAGCTTACTTTGGATCTGAGAGATACTGTTGGAGTAGATGAATAATAACAACATGTCTTGACATGATTGGATCATTGGCGAATACCCTCAAGGCTGTGGTATAACTAGCATCAGTCTCAGCTTCATCACAATGTAATGCTACTGTAGATAGATTAGGTGCTCCAATGTCACCCAAACAACGACCTGCAATTGACACATGCAATCAAAATACTTTGAGTGTCACACAAACATCCTTAAAAAAAGCTACCCCAATGCATTTTCTGTGGGCTTCTAGATGGCAAGTGTTAGAACCAGTCTGTGTGAAGACAGCATGGCTGAGGCTATATCCAAATTGCGGCTACGGCTATAGCTAGGACGTTGCTAAGGATGTCCTATACTTCAACGCATGATGACCCAGCGATCCAGCCGTAGCCGTAGCTGTAGCAGCCAATTCAGACTCGGCCTCAAAGTGGAATTATGTCTCACTTAGGGGCCATTCAAAGTTATCTAGATGTGTTTTTTTTTCTTTTTGAAATTGTTTTGACCCATGATTTTTAAATATTGACAGACTATTCAATACACCATTTACACTGAAGAACAAGTAATGCCTCAATGAAGCAGATAATTTAAACAAATGCTCTCCCAGATCAGAAGTTTTCAATGCCTTTTCCTGGCTTCCAGCATGCAACTTTGTGGTTGAAATAGAAAAAAAAATCTTTGCCATCTACCTATTGTGTGCAGAGGTCAGCTATCCAAACAAGGTTGACTATACAAAGGAAATGCACAGACAGTTCTATTATCTGAATTGAAAACTGAATTTGGTTTTCAGTTTTTTTTCAGACCAAACCACCATAAGTTCAAACAAGATTGACATGTTTGAACGATGATTATTCTAAATGGGAAAAGGGTTGTTCTGTTATCCACAATGAAATCAATGGCCCATTGACCAGGGTTTATAATATTCATGCATCAACAGGCCTGAAATTTCATCATTGAGAGGGCAATGCCATTTTCATTTTGCAAAAAGTATTTCCATTGGAAAATGTTAAAGCATATGGGAAACATTTGAAGGGACACCAAGGCCAAGACCAGGGCCTCTGTGTAATAGATCGATCCATTAAGCCCCGCCTCCTTACGAGTCGACCAATCACAGCCGCGAAACCCGATCACCATTAGTGCAAAGATCACCAAACGGCTCAAATGGTGATCAGATTTCGCGGTTGTGATTGGTCAATGAGAAATAGGCGTGGCTTAATGGATCGGTGTATTCCAGGCCTGCAAGAGTGTCAAAGGTGGTCAATTCCAGTGCTTTATAAATTTACATTAATATTAACGTTATCAATGAGTTCTATTAAAATCTTTCAAGTTATTAACTTTTAAAGAATATCCTCACTCCACATGGATTTCCTTTGACCCCAAAGATTTGTCTGATTACAATGATTTCTATTTTTCTTACCTGCCTCTTCCTTCAGTGATTGTGAGACATTATCCTTGGATCTGAAGATGTGATCTCCAGTCCCACTTATCTTGACAAGCTCAGTTAGGAGATGAATGATGGTTCTATCACATCCTTCTACAAACAAATGAGAAAGTATACGTAGTAAACATTTGGGTATCAGTTTGGCTTAGTATTTCCCCCCCCCTGTTTTGCACCTCTGTGAACCCTGGTTCAAATCCCACCTCGGACTTAGAGCCATGCATGTGGATTGGGTTTTCAGTCCCTACCTGACTGCATGGGTTTTCCCCATTTGGGGTTTTCAGTCTCTACCCGACTGCATGGGTTTTCCCCATTTGGGGTTCAAGTTTTCAGTCTCTACCCGACTGCATGGGTTTTCCCCATTTGGGGTTTTCAGTCCCTCCTAGCCTGACTGCATGGGTTTTCCCCCCATTTGGGGTTTTCAGTCCCTACCTCTGACTGCATGGGTTTTCCCCATTTGGGGTTTTCAGTCCCTACCTGACTGCATGGGTTTTCCCCATTTGGGGTTTTCAGTCCCTACCTGACTGCATGCGTTTTCCCCATTTGGGGTTTTCAGTCTCTACCCGACTGCATGGGTTTTCCCCATTAGGTTTTCAGTCTCTACCCGACTGCATGGGTTTTCCCCATTTGGGGTTTTCAGTCTCTACCTGACTGCATGGGTTTTCCCCATTTGGGGTTTTCAGTCCCTACCTGACTGCATGGGTTTCCCCCATTTGGGGTTTTCACTCTCTACCTGACTGCATGGGTTTCCCCCATTTGGGGTTTTCAGTCCCTACCTGACTGCATGGGTTTTCCCCATTTGGGGTTTTCAGTCTGCTACCCGACTGCATGGGTTTTCCCCATTTGGGGTTTTCAGTCTCTACCCGACTGCATGGGTTTTCCCCATTTGGGGTTTTCAGTCCCTACCTGACTGCATGGGTTTCCCCCCATTTGGGGTTTTCAGTCCCTACCTCTGACTGCATGGGTTTTCCCCCATTTGGGGTTTTCAGTCCCTACCTGACTGCATGGGTTTTCCCCATTTGGGGTTTTCAGTCCCTACCTGACTGCATGCGTTTTCCCCATTTGGGGTTTTCAGTCTCTACCTGACTGCATGGGTTTTCCCCATTTGGGGTTTTCAGTCTCTACCCGACTGCATGGGTTTTCCCCATTTGGGGTTTTCAGTCCCTACCTGACTGCATGGGTTTCCCCCATTTGGGGTTTTCAGTCCCTACCTGACTGCATGGGTTTCCCCCATTTGGGGTTTTCAGTCCCTACCTGACTGCATGGGTTTTCCCCATTTGGGGTTTTCAGTCTCTACCTGACTGCATGGGTTTCCCCCATTTGGGGTTTTCAGTCCCTACCTGACTGCATGGGTTTTCCCCATTTGGGGTTTTCAGTCCCTACCTGACTGCATGGGTTTTCCCCATTTGGGGTTTTCAGTCTCCACCTGACTGCATGGGTTTTCCCATTTGGGGTTTTCCTCCCACATCTGAAACTGAACATTTCTTCTTGTTCCCTATTCATCCTGTTATTGGCGCTTGCGCTGTTGGATGTGTAATAAATTAACAAATACATAAAACAAAATATCACTGCTCACCTCAGTCTGCAACAAAACAAAACCTTAAGACCAATGGCTGAGCATGAGCATTTGATGCAGAATTCCCACTGTCTGTGTGAAGTGGGTGTATCTTACAGTGAAATTAAGACACACTTGGAAACAAGATGAAGAAACCATTATTAAGATAAGGACAATTATCTCCTTCCAGAGGTCTGACCTCATGGCTTGGACTGCAGCTATTGCCAGATTGCTGAAAACTCCCATTCTCCAACATCATCACTGAAGCCACAGCCGTACCCATAGCCCTAGTCACTAAACTAACCTGCACATTGCTGCACCATGATAGCCAACTCCTCTTTCTTTGTAGCAAGCTGATGATGTAGATGCCTCAATCCCTCCAACCTTAGAACACCTCCTTGTTTACCAACCATTAAAAAATGATGCACTTCCTGATATGAACAGAAAACAATTCATCAAATAAAGAAATGCTGCTTCTGTTTCACTACATCAGGTCAGTCAGTTGGTCAGTCAATGGCTCGGTAAGTTTCCTGAATAACATACGCTTTCAAGAGTGTATTTAAAGTGTGGAAAGAACTGGTGTCTCTGAAATGGTCTGGTATTCTTGATTTGGTGCCGTAAACTGAGACGGTTTTATAGGCAAAGAAAAACCAACTTGTTCTATCCACCAATGATGAACAACAAAATAGACAACTCTGAATTGTTGACCATCATCATGAGCCAGAGGCTACCATGGTGTGTGCTAAGCTTGAGATTATTTCTTGCAATAAAAGTGACAATAAAAGTAGTCCTCTAAGCTAGAAGCAATAAACTAGTTGATTCATGGACTCCTTATTGATCACCCAGGATTCATTTTACATTATAGAAGGTGACAGATACATTTACAAAGCACATCATTACCAGTGTTGCAATTTAACCAGCACCAAAACAGTTAAAAACAGAAATACTTATCCACAAACATGGAGACAAGAATGAAGGTGTAAGGTATGGACTGAGTTGATTTATTTACCTCCATTAAAGTGAACTCTCCTGCAGCATATTTGACTGCTTGCTGAGCCGTCCTGGCCGGAGCAAGCTTAGCCGAGTCTGGGAATGGATCTAGTAGTTTGAGAGCAGGAGCAAGTCTATCCGCATTGTCTATTACTAGAAGGTTGATTAATGACAAAGCCTGTTTGAATAGATAACAGAGACATCAAGTAATAATTCATGAAGCAATTTGTTTTCTTTGAAACATTTTTACTTCTCATCAACCAAACCCAAGTCAGCTAAAACCCCAGTAAATCTCACTCCCCAGCAATGAAGAGAATTGCTGGAACTCCCCTGATCCACTCAGGGAAAGTAGAAGTCCCTGTTTGGCTTTCTACTCTGAGGTAGTAGACATATTTGCTGCTTAACAACTCTTTCAAATTGGGCGAAGGAGTCAAATTATTCACCTGCTTTTTAAGCAACAAATATTGCTGGAAACATTTCTGCAAAGCAAAAGTTGGCGTGAAACCAGTCACGAACAGTACATATGGCATGGCATTTTGGCTGGTAATCTTATTCTGGTAAACAAAACTGTTCCATGCTTAGTTTACTCACTGTGCTTAAGCAGCTCTATGAAATTTGACTAAGATGTCTCATGGCTTACCTGATTAGAAATGGCATCATCTGTTTCCATTAGTGGTACTAGAGCTCCTATCATCACACATAGATGCTTACCAAGTTCCTGTTAAACAGCAAATACAACAAATAAGACTTAGCCAGATAGCATGGCAAATAGCTGAAGGTCGATTCCATCAATGACAACATACAAACACATTTGTAATCATAGGTATGCGTGAAGAACCGTGTTAAAGTTTGCAGAGTGTTTCACATTGAGAGCTGAATTAATTCACAAAAAATAAACATTTATGGGGAATATCTGACATTCAAAACACACCGCCAAAAAATGTATGCAGCAATGGAATATTAAACCAGTGAGATTAGTAGCTACTTACTAGTAAGATTTGAATTATGGAGCTCGGAAAATTTTTGCTGCGGAAAACAGATCCTCATGTCTAGGACTCTGTATCTGTGTACAGCACAGAGGAAGAGTCCTACATAGGGTTAGTGTAGTGATAAAATCAAGCTTATACAAGTCTGAAATGTTGACAGGACAAACCTCAGGACAACACCCCAGCGCTGTCATGCATACATTATGTAATAAATCCACACACAGACCACACAGACGTTCCCCTTCACCCGGCTCTAACCCCTTGCCTAGTTCCTGTCCTTCCTGTAGACTATGCACCAATGTATAGATGACATCTTGTAAGACCATAGCCCAAGTACCCCCCAGTCCAGTAGGGAGCTCAGCTAGAAGCAATGAGATGAAGAGACGGTAGGCAAGGAGTATGCGATGCTTCTCATGACAACGATGCGATTTGGAGATCTTGATGTGAAGGGATAACAGAATCTTCTGGATGTTGTCCTGAAAATCAATCAACCCGTGAAAAGAAGAGTTTGGTTTAGTTGTGAAGTGATACGTCTTATGCTCATTAAGGGGGTTAGATTGAGGAATAGTCCTCTTATTAAAGCAGACCAGCATTCAAATACCTGCATGACAACACCAAAAAATATATCTCAAGTGCTTGAATTTAATCTTAAAAACACATCAGTATTCATAGACAGTAGTAATGGCACGGAATATCAAATAATGGCAGTCAGTGTATGGCTGGTTGTATGCAACTGTTCTGCAGAGCTGCCAACATTTGCATTTTGCAATCAGGGACATTTTGTACAACAATCAGGGAGATATTAAGAACTACATCCAACAAAAATAATAGGGACAAAGTTTACATAATCAGGAGAGAGTTTCATCAACAATTATCAACCAAAAATACAAATTCCATGACAAAATGGTTACATAGATTGTAATAATACAATTACCCTTCCTTCATAGCAAACATTAGGCAGAGCCATGCACCTTACAATTTTTTTTGAGAATTTTTGGAAAAAAAATTGCTCTTCTCTACTCAGATAAAGAAAAGAAAAAGTCCAAAGTCCATGTGTAATTTTTAAGTTATATCATGACCATGAACACTGAGGGCACACTGGTCTCCCAAACAGTTGTAAACATAAGAAAATTGTAGAACTTTGTAAAAAATAACTTTATAAAAAAAGTAAGCAATTGATGGAAGGGATAATCCACCTATAAACCACTTGCATATGGTGTCACACTCTCAAACAGCGCCCTCACTCAGGCAAAAGTTGGCAACTCAGCGTACCAGCAGCATTGTGCATTATGCAAGGGGTCTATGGTTATTGGAATCTCATTATCTTTTTACTTCACCTGTGTCTTGGCAAGAAGGGTGACCAACGTTAGAGCTTTACTACCAGCATGACATGTAGTCAGGTAATCCAGAGTAGCCTTGATGGTGTAGCAGGTAAAGAAAGGTGGATTGGGCTCCGGATCTTTGTCACTATCAAAACAGCAAATACACAAACTTTCAAATATTCAAACACTTTAAATCATTGCAAAGAAGGTGGGTCAAGACTTGCACTTTAAGTTAGAAGAGAAAATTATCAGAAGATAACGACATTGAGTTGAACAACAGATACACACAAAACATGGCTAGACAATGCTGAGCCAAAGTGAGCCTAATTCTGAACCAGTTGAGCCCAATTCTCAGCCCAATTTGCTTACTGTTGGGTTACAGTCACTATAACCAGCTTACAGAGCAAGCAATAATTTTCTGCACTTACTTTGTAAGAGAAGAATGCTTAGTATCAACCCGTGGAATATACTTCCATTAAGCGTATTTTGCTTCTGCCATTCATACCTTGTAAACTGAGTCCCATCTCTACTTCCTGCTGAGTGTGGTTCATACAACATGGCCAGAAGCTCTACTACAATCTGATCTAGATTGACTTGTATCATGCTGTCTATTGCCTGTAACAAAAAACACATTTGAATCATTTAATTTTAATTATTCAAGGAAACGTTGAAGGAACCTGGGCATATCACCACGGCTCTGATTACCACCATACTCTGCTTACTGGGCAAGCACTGAATTTCTACGCTAGCTGTGTAAGCGAAGAAAGCCTAGTATCCTGGAGTACGCACACCCACAAGCAAAAATTCCCTGCCAACCTGTGAAATACGCTTGACTTAAGCGCTGAATTCCCTGCTTCCGTATGGGCCAATTATTTGCTTGCGGTAAGCAGAGCCATGAAGTTGGGCCCTGTTTATGTGGCTGGAGCAATGGAGTCAAGGAGCTGACAGGCATGACTGATTTCAGCCTACCAGTCAGCTGAAACTTTCACAGGTTTGTTATTTCATGTATATGTTGGGTCACATTAAGTGTGGATACAGGTCTTTGGTAATTACCAATGTTGTGCACATCCTTTAAGACAGATAGAGTTTAATATAACCCACACCACCAGGAACACAAAGAATTATCTGCCAAGTACTGACCTCTTTTCCCAGGTTGCCTTCAAGCGCTGCTAATCCCTTACAGGCTCCACTACGCCTCTCCTGATAATCTTCATTTTCAATATCTTCCTCTGCTGCCCCCGTGTGACCAAATAGGGGTAGGATATGAGCGATGGTTTGTGGGAAGGAGTCCTTGAGGAGTTGTGTCCAATCTGTGCCGAGAGTTTGTGCAATGTCTCGGACTGTATGAATCCTCTCCATGGTGACTAGATGTGGAACGACTATTTGGTGATAACTCCTATCAAGAAATCAGAATGATGTTTTGGGTTTGAGCTCCATCCCAATGTGTGATAAGGATTGTATTGACCCCTGGCACAAACATCACACACAGCTTCTGTCTGCCACTCTCGCCACTTTGCGAGTCAAATTGCATGTAAAACTATGCTAAACTTTTAAAGTGTAAAAATGCGCACTACACTGTGTAACACTATGACATTGACTCCCAAAATGGCGCAACCAAGATAATTGTGTTGATGAAGTCAGGTGAATTGGGTCAATAATTCCAATCTTGATTCTATTTGCAACTGCTTAGAGCATTATGGCTCAAGCTTATAGGTGTCTAAATGGTTAACCATACACAAAGAAATCCAGCCCTAAGTACAAATGATTACAGATACAGACTTCAACTAAATCTTACCTGTAGAAATCTACATCAGTCTGGCATCCCAAGAGCTGGTACGGAAACTTACTGAGTGAATACTTCTCAAGAAGCCACTGATGAATAAGAAAACTCAAGTGAGTCTCCATGAAGACTTTGACCGAGGTGTAGTATAGACTGTCTGATATGCTCTGTATAACCTGGGAAGAAAAGGGTACCATGGTAACAGGCTTTGCCCATCTGGAGGTTACTATACCAAAAACTCAACCACAACCATGTAATAAAGTAATGTATACGGTCTTTGGGAAACTGTGGCTTCAGCAAGCTTCTAGCTTGATGGGCTCTGTGAGTTTATTTTGAAAATGCACACTTTTGGTGCAGGACCCACAAACAAGCGCACAGAGCAAGACCCAAAGCCTAAGTAGTGGTTGCAAAATGGCCTTAGGCTGGGGAATCCAACTTGAGTATTCACTTGTGACCAATCAAGTACCAGACTTTATTCAAATCTAACATCCCAAATGGCTTTTTACACCTTGACAATTAATCAAAGAAGGCCATAGACATAACTGCACTTAGGACACAAAATTCTTTCAATAAAGGAAAAAAAAGACAGTATAAAACTAGCAGGGTCGTGGCCATGTGATAAAGGACTGAGCCAAAAGTGAGGTCGTTTATTGTACGGCCACGCCCCTGCAAGGCTTTAAACGACCGTTTAAGACTGAGTCACCACTTATTTATTTCCGTTCAGATACATGTTTCTGTTAAAACATAAACAAAACTTTAACAAATGAGAACAAATTTGACAGTTTAGCCTCAACTCGCCTCGACTCTGAGCTGAACTTCTATCCATGTTAAGCGCTAAGTAGCTCCTCGCGCTTAAGTTTCAAACTATTGCACCAAGTTCCGAAGAGCCAAATACATGACCTACCAATTTAGATTGGGCTGTGAAATTTCGCCCTCTTTTGACTCACTTTCCTCAGGCCGTGTTTATATCGCACGTGATTTATCATGGCCAATCAGAATGGATGAACTGTCCCAGGTATTTGTGAAAAATGAATATAACAAGGAGGAAACTGCTTACTTTTTTCATAAGTGTAATGTTGATTCTGTTTAGAGTTACAATCTGCATGAGAGCAAATACCGTCTTCTTCTCACAGGCAGGACTGCATCGAGCCACTGTAGACAGAGTCGCTAACAAACTAGCTGTACGATTACCAGACTGATCAGCTAGCTCTTGTGTCTTCAATCGTTCCTATGGTAATAACACAACAAAGTTGCATTCAACGGACAAAAGCCTCTTTGCTTATTCATATTTTGGAATGAGGTGTGCTATAAACATATATGGACTGGCATAACTCTGTGACTAGTGCTCGTCTATCTCCCTGTGGGCCTGTGATTGGCCTCTGGAAATAGCGCCCTCTTCTGGTCACTCACAGTCTCTCAGGGTGTATTTAAACGTGCACTAATGACCTCATTGCCAGTCCATATATATTTAATAGTTGAACCCTAGCAGTGCCCCGATTATGTACATGCCATCAATTGTAACTTATAACTTACTACTTTATTATGAGAAACTACATTGACTGAAGTCAAGGCATACACAAGTTCAAAGATTACTTCCCAAACTTTATTTTGTCACAACTTGAACTTCCACAAAAGGTCATTTTAAAATAAGTTATAAATACAGTGTAGGGCCAATTTAATCAGGCCTACCACTACACAGGGTTCTATAAAGCTCCTAGTTATTTACCCACGTAAACAACCACACTAACTATATGAGGTACCAGTCTATGTTCCATCCAGCCTCACTTTGAATTGCAATGTAACTAATGTTACCTTGATCTCCATGGCATCTTGGGCTGCCTGGTACACCTGGTCGAATGCCTGATTCTGTATCTCCTTGGTAAAAGGTGTACTGACTGTTCCATCTTTACTTTGATGACAGAAAAGGCTGCAAATAAATCACACTGTTAGTAAAAAAAAACACTCACAGGAAGGAGAAACCTTGTATTTTTTTGTATGCAGTTAGTTTCAAGTAGTTAATTTCAAATTTCATAAGGGAAATTGTCTGGGTAAATATTTAAATCATTTTGGATCGAACCTACCAGCCAAGGCTAAGACACTTCTCTGGTTATTTCAGATTACAGATTATTATGCTCAATGTTATGTGGAGAAGCTAAAGTGCAAATATTAAATGTGAATGACAATGTATTGTTACAGAAGATTTCTTAAGTGGCATTTTATTTTTGCAAAGAGTACTTCCAATGGAAAATCTGGAAGTCTATGGGAAACTTTTAAATGGGCACTAATGCCATGACCAGGGCAACAAATGTCATGGCATTTGCGGCCTTTGTGTACTTGGTGAAATCAGCCCCATTTTCAAAGTAAAAGTGGATCTTCATAATATTAAATGTTACAAACAACTACTTGTCAGTCAAAGTAAATGTGTGTGCTGAGTACAGAGTAGAAGGTCAAAATTAGTCCATATTGGCCATTAGTGATAAGAATTGATGGCACTGTTATCCAAGAGAATATGTGTGTTAAGATGGCAATTAATTTCTGTATTACTTAATTCAATTCAATTAATTAAACTAGAAGGCATAGAATAAAAGATTGGACAGTTAAATTGCTAATTGCAGTATAAACAGTTAATTGCAGTAAAAAGGTGATCATCAACTCTGACAATATGATTAGCCTAGCCAATCCAAATGCTTTGTGGCCAGGGCTTAATGAGTTGCGTTATAGCTAAATAAATTTCACGGTGAAGTAGCCACATGTGAAGATGATGTTGTGTATCGCAGATGAACTCTTACCAAGCATAAGTTGTTGACTGTATGACGGTGTGGTGAGACATTGCAATCAATAGTCAGGATCACTCGACAAGTCGCACTAGTCAACCAGGTTTATTGGTAAGTACATACAGTACATGTATGTACATTCCTATTTTAACTATAACTTTCTGTGTCGGAAGCTTTTTCCCACAATCATCAATGGACCAATGAAAACTGTGTGAGAATGGATGCAAGTGGTCTTTGTAACACTATGACTATTTCCATATCTGCTAAATTTCAGGTATTTTGTTAAACAAGTTGTGTGAAGTCCACATCAGAATGAGTGAAACAAACAGTACCAGAGTAGACCAAGACAACATCTACTTTACAGTGTCAATGACTATAGGCATGATTGGTATATTGGGCAATGCTCTCGTCTGCATCACAATTATCAGAGCTAAATTCATGCACAACGTCACCAACTTACTGATCGGCCATCTTGCTCTGGTTGACCTCTTAGTCTGTTTAACGCACATCATATTCTTGGGACAGTTTATTCCAAACGATCCAAATGATGTCATAGTTTGTTTCCTCTATTTCAAAAAAGCGCTATTGTGGTTTTTTATCTCCATGTCATCAAATAGTATTTTGTGTGTTACGTTTGAGCGATACAAAGCCATTGTACACTCACTGCATTATCCTACCTACTTTACAAAACGCAAGATGGGCTTCATGATAACAGTTCCATGGCTAGTTTCAGTATTGATATCAGTTTTGCAAACATTTATCAAGTTTTGATTGTTCTGCTGAAGTGCCTACACTTGAAAAAGTTTCATCAACGGTCCTTGTAATGCTGTTTTTCTTTATACCTGTGATGATTATAGTTCTCTTGTACATTAAAATTATTCTCAATCTAAAAGGAAATGCTGCAATACAGCAACGTGATAATAACCATGCACCTGCAAATGAACTCATTAAAGCACAGAGGAAAGTGGCTGTTGTAATGATGACAATTGTCAGTCTATTTGATTTTGTGGATACCATATTTAATTGTATTTATAGTTTTAATTGTTGCTCAAGACATTTTCATAGAATGGCCAACTTCACTCATTGTCCTCAATTCATCAATAAATCCCATCATTTATGCTTTCAAGTACAAGGAATTTAAGCGTGGGGTAAGAGAGGCAGTCTTCCCATGGTGTTTTAAAAGAGGTCGTAGGGTAGGGGGAAGAAATGAAGACATGGCGCTTGGGTAGTCTCAAAAATGTTACAATGACTGACAAAAGGATACCTTTAAAAATTACAATTAAAAAACAGAAGGTTTTGTAGAATCCCAATGCTTAGGTTATGTAAGTCGTGTCAAAATGGAAGAGTCACCAACTCTTAGTTGTTTGGACTGGAAGAAAAGTCAAACTGGTCCACCTTTGTTAATTATTCTGTAGGCCCTAGGCACCAATGTTCTGTAGGCCCTTGGCACCAGTGCTCTGTAGCCCTAAGTACCAAGCCAAGGCACCATCGTTCTGTTGGCCCTAGGTACCAAGCCAAGGCACCAGTGTTCTGCAGGCCCTAGGCATCAGTGCTCTGTAGCCCTAGGTACCAAGCCAAGGCACCAGTGCTCTGTAGCCCTAGGTACCAAGCCAAGGCACCAGTGCTCTGTAGCCCTAGGTACCAAGCCAAGGCACCAGTGTTCTGTAGGCACAGATTGTGTAGTAATGAGTTATCTGTTTGATCCAAGTATTATGGTAACAATTAAGTGTTTTTATAAACTAAACAACTTTGTTTTTGTTGCAAACAAATCCATTCAGCCTGTAATTAGAGGGCTGTCACAGCTGATTTAAAAGTCACCAATTAATTAATCATCATCTTTGTATGGTGTTTAAACAATTAAAAACCACTGAAACCATGTTTTCTCCATCATGTCGCCAGCAGACCATAAAATGGAGACTGCAGAATATTTGTTTTCTGAATATCTACTGGATATGTTATTGCTACCAATAATGTAGCCAAAACATTTGTCATGGGGACTGACATTATTTGCATTGGTGAATTTGAAGTTAAAAACCAAATAAACAGACTCACACATGTTGTTTCTTTATCCTTAAAATGATTGAATACCTACCAGCCAAGGATAAGACATTTCTATGATTATTTCAGATATTACAGATTGTTATGCTTCATGTAATGTGGAGAAACTTAGGTGCAAATATTAAATGTGAATGATGTGACAACCGTTTTGTTACAGAAGATTTATTTTAGCTTTCATTTTGTATCCATTGAAACCCTAAACTCCCATGAGTGACTTACTAGGATCCTTCCTCATTCTAACAAAATCCAACACCATGGTAACTCAACACCCAAACTGCTGGACTCTGATTATGGTGGTATGCCTGATCCCATGAGTGATTAACTAAGATCCTTCTTCACTCTAACAAAATCAAACACCATACGTTAACTCAACACCCAAACTGTTGGACTCTGGTTATGGTGGTATGCCTGATCCCAATTCAAGTAGTCACATAGCGCAACTACACAGCGTGTAATATAGACCGTGCAATATGAGTTAATATTGCACTGTTGTTGCCATGGATGGACTAATCAGAATCAAGTATTGAAGTTTGCTTGAAGACAAATGCCTTTATCAATAGATAATTGACGAGAAGCAGTGATTTGTAGAATTTTAATAATCAAGATGAATTTCTGATGCCATGTAAACAGCAATTTGCAGTTAATGCATTTTTTTATTTACTCTGGCGTGGCTCTTGGTAATGAATCCTGACAGTCAATTTAGGTATAGGAGTACTGAAGGCTGACAGGATTTTGTATTGAAGTCAATATCGCAGTAATGAATGGGACAGGATTTTAGGTCAATATAGCAGTAATGAACGTGGACAAGATTGTAGGTAAATATCGCAGTAATGAACGTGGACAGGATTTTAAGTTAAGTCAATTTAGGTACATGTATCAGACTAATGAAAGCTGACAGGACTTTTGGTTAAGGCAGTTTAGTTATCGCAGATGAGGGACATATGCATCATAGAGTTATTATTGTGTCGTAGGGAGAATTGTCGGATTGATCAACCTTGCTTGGATATATTTCACATGAAAGTCCGGTAAGTGAATCGATATTAAAGAAGAGCTCCAAGATCAAATCAAATTGTGTGAAGCACTCATTTTCCAATAGATAGAGTCCTAATGAAAGTGGAGGAAAATTACAAGTCTCTCAAAAGTCTCTTCTGTACAGACCCATTTATTTGAAATCAGATATGTTTTTGAATGTTGGCAAAATTCACACTGGTAGAATATCAAGTACAATAGATTTGTACACCACTTTAATGGGAGGTAAATTTTTCTGCACTTTCATAATGACTCTATCTATTGGAAATTTATTAAAACACAAACTGAAATCAACCTTGGAGTCGCTCTTTGGCAGTACAAGTGAAAACTGCAAATTCCCTAATACGCTATCAGTTTGAATTTAGCCAACACTAAGTCAACAATGTCTCTGTCATTGTACTAGCATATCTAGTTTACCCAACTTGAATCTGAGCTGATGAACGGAGTCCATTAACTAATTGGTTGCCATAACAATTAGAGCCGGGCAGTGGTTTTTGGCAGAGTTTTTGCTCATCCCTTCCTCAGTAATTACTGACACTGACAGTGACATGCACATGTATACTGCTGTTTGGTGTTTGTGTAAATTACACTGATTCTTTGTGTTTGATATTGTTCTTGTGAGATTACTACTCACACTAAAGCCTCATAATTCATTCTGAATGAGAAAGTAGTAAACAGTGTTCCTTGCTCTCTCAGAACCTCTTTTGGACTTTACCAAGAAGCACTTAAGACAATAGCCACAGCATCAGAGCTTCTTGTCTCTCTATAAGTCAAGGTAGGTTACTCAATGGAGGTAAATGTTTGTTTTATATTCATATATTTAAAATGTATGCATATTTTGTTCAGCGTTGTGACATTTACATCTTAGGAAAAACACCTTGAAATAGAAACCATAATGCAAAAAATCCAATCTTTTTACACTGATGTTTGTCAAAGAGTTTCCTTTATCTGTTTTGTTTTGGGGGTGTTTTTTTGGAGGGGGGGGGGTACTTTTGAACCTATGACCTCCAGACTATCGTGCCACTGTGTACATGCACACTACTAATTTTGGTTCATTTATCATAGATCATAGTTTCTGGACACAACGAAGATGCAAACCACTAATTCTTGTTCATTTATTACAGTTTCTGCAATTTTATTTATTGACAGCAAGTCATTATCTTGAAAATATCTTTCTGTATTTGTGCAGATATTTTCAACATTACCAAGAGCAAAATCCACATCAGAATGAGTGAAACAAACAGTACCAGCATAGACCAAGACAACATCTACTTTGCAGTGTCAATGGCTCTGGGCATGATTGGTATATTGGGCAATGCTCTCGTCTGCATCACAATCATCAGAGCTAAATTCATGCACAACGTCACCAACTTACTGATCGGCCATCTTGCTCTGGTTGACTTCTTAGTCTGTTTAACGCACATCATATTCTTGGAACAGTTTATTCCAAACGATTCAAATGATGTCATAGTTTGTTCGCTTTTTCAAAAAAAAAGTATAGTGTGGTTCTTTATTTCTGTATCATCCTTTAATATATTATGCGTTACTTTTGAGCGCTACATTGCCATAGTACACTCATTACACTACTCTCGGTTCTTTACACATTTCAAGACAGGTTTAATGATCATAGCAGTCTGGTTAACAGTAGTGTTATTGTTTTTAAGTTACATCCCTTCCTTTTACATGTACTCTTCGAAAGATTTCACAGAGTGTTTCCCAGACAAAAACACTGACAACTTTTTAGCAGAAAACATCGCTGAATTTGCAACTTTTGTGGGATACTTTCTCTTTTCCATGTGTTTTCAAGGTTTCTTCTACGGCAAAATTGTGTTAAACTTGAGACAAAATGCTGCACTGCAACGACGTGATAACAACCACGCCCCTGCAAATGAGCTCATGAAAGCACAGAGGAAGGTGGCCAGGGTTATCTTGATTGTTGTAGGAGGGTACTTTATCTTATGGGCCTTGTTTCTAACTCTGTATACAATAGCATACATGTATGTACATGAGGATCTGAAACAATATTTCAGGTGGTCTCATTTCTTTCCTATGGTTAACTCTATAATTAATCCAATCATTTACTCGTTTATGTACAAGTCATTTCAACGTGGGGTCAGGGAGGCAGTGCTTCCTTGTTGTTTTAAGGGACACAATAGGATTGGTGCCAGAAATGTGGATTCAATACCACTTGCGTAACCGCAACAAAACTGATATGAAATTCTGATTATGATTAGTTATCAAAAATACACAACATAAGGTCACAATGAATCACAGACAAGTAGCAAGACCCAGCAGGATGCTGCATTATTGTAAGGGTAAAGTAGTGTTTCCTTAGTGAAGGGTACCTCTGTGAGGAACATTTCAAGGGGCACCAAGGCAAAGACCAGGGGCATGGAGGTAATCCTGTTCTGAACCAAGTAAAACAATACCCAACAAACTTTCAATTCCACAAGGCATCGGTGCAGAGAGGGGACCCTACTTCAGGACAGGAGACATTTCCAAGTAGAGAACGCAATCTTCCATTAGATCATTACAAACAGCACTGAGACAAAAACCAACAAGGCACCTGGGACAACTCCATAAGGACTATAGGTTAATCCTATATAGACAGCTGTCATTTTACATGCAAGCGTTATAAGTGATATTCTATTCAAATATGTTTTAGATAGATGTTCAAATTGTGTTAAGCACTGTACACTCAGTACTTTCTCAAGCTCTTTGATAACTAAAACCCATAGGCATATTCTAGAGTAGATGTCTTACCACTTGACCACCAAGCTTACCCAGTAACCAGAGGCAATTTGAATCCTATATTCTAGCAGCGTGTACAATTTGAATAGATGTTAGATTTACATCAGGAATAAAGATTGTTATTTTTGATATGCCTGTGGATTTTCTTGACAGGAGTCAGGAAAGAACTACTGTAATCTTCGGAATATAGGCCGCGGCTTATACATTGATTTTTGCCCTTTTAAACATTTCGGCGGCTTATATCCCGGGCGGCTTATACACCGAGCAATAAAACTTGTTTTTAAAAAGATCGTTTGTAAAATATTTCTGCAACGAAACAATTTTCTAAGACGAAAAAAATCCCACCAAAACATGGCCTGTGTGATATAATGATAGTTTTTACGAAATGTTGTTGAAAATCCCAGCTTATCTTTTGAGCTGAGGAGTCGTCAAACTTGCGCCCACCATGCTTGCTTCGACTTTCGCTGGTGTACCGTACTTATGCCGTGAAGAAGCAGGTGACCAGTGTGGTATCGCCATGCAGTGTTGTTTATTAATGTTGTTGTAACGTTTTCCATAAATGGTTACAAATCTCCGTTCTAACTAGCGTTAGCCATTCAGTAGTTAAGTTGTTCTAGCCATGGTTGTCATAATTTTCAGAGCACGAACGTACTTCCCACAGGCCGCTTACCATCCCACTGCCATCCCATAGTATTCATCACCTTAACCCCGCGGATGTGCTTGCTCTTTGCTATACTTTATTATCAGGGGATGAAGAAACGGCATGTAGCCGTGGGAGCGAGGGTGTAAGGGAAATTCCCTTAGTGAGAAATCACCATGTGTTCGGGAAACGTCTAGTCTCGGTTCCAACACGCTCCAGTTGTGTAGTCACAAAAACCTGTAACCGCTACCACACCACGACCAAGACGCTCCATTTGTGTAGTCACGAACCAAGACTATGAAACGTCACGTGCACGTGTATAAGAATAAAAAGCGAGGCACTAGCTTCAGAGATCGCGCGCAACGTTCCTTCAATCGTGGACGTAGAAACCATTAATTAATTGAGTCGGAACTAGTGAAAAAAGGCACATAAAAATGTAAAGACGTTCTGTTGTCATGGAATGTGAATATTAAATTCAGTGATTTTACCTCAGCAGTTTATCAAACAGTCAAGTCTTGTTTGTTTATAATTGCTCACTTCCTCCCTGCGGGGTAAAACCGTTTTTCCGCGTTCGAAAAAACTTCACGAATATCGAGATCTCGGCAATATTTACCCCAAAATATATCACCATTCAAAATTTACGAAAAGAAAATAGACCCACTTAACTGCAGACCATTCTCATAAATTATTTCAATAGGCCTAACGATCGATACATGTTAACTTCAGTACATTTTTAATTTAATGCAACGCAAGACGCACTTTGTGGCGATGTACAGTGACTGTTGTGCCGTCCGCTAGTCACTGTACATCACCACAAAGGACCGCCAAACACGCACGGCCCCCCTGTGTGTGCGGTCATTACTGCGGCTTATACGCCGGGCGGCTTATAAACTGACGCATAAATCTTGTTTTGACAAATTCTTGGCATAGCGGCTTATACCGCGGGCGGCCTATATTCCGAAGATTACGGTAAGTACACAGTGCTGAACACACATTGGTGTGGGGTGGATATCATTGAATGAGTACATACCATGTGATTGCAAGAGCCATGTACATTCTCATTTCATGACTGCCTCCATCCTTTACTAACATGTACATTACACTATGAGCTGTCAGATCAGTATCACCTTGACCACTTTCCTGGACCTTTGACCTCAGGTTGGTCCATTTTCCCATGGGGTCAATGAGAACGAGGGCGTGTATGCACTTGGCGATGGCTAGTCGCTCTGGAGGGGTGTAGCTGCCGTCACGCTGGAGTTTCCTACATGTATCAAAAAGAACACCATACCAGGCAGTGTTGGAAATGAGAACAGATAGATTGAGACTCGGGCCCAGTGGCATAAAGCCGTCTACTGGTGAGCAATATTGCACTTGTAGTACACGCATGTCAAAATGCAAGTATATTGACATGATCCCACTCCATGTTTTACGCAGTCACTCTAAACTGAATGCAGTTAAACATGTCACAAGTGTAAAGAGGAATGACAAGGGAAAAGTTTGTGTATGACTTGATGCTCTTTCGCTGGCTACAATGTTTGAGGGCGGCCACAAGCCTAATTGAATTGTGCCATCCATTTATATTAGACAATTCAAGGGGTTAAAAGTGAGCAAGGTAAGCTGGGCAAAAATGGCACAGTGAGATTGATCACCCCTGGGAACAAGGTTGTGGTGTCAAGATCCTCATGGTGAAATAAATAGAGAGGGACTGAATGTAAAATATTCATCGTAGTCGAAGGGTTTATTTTCGCTTCTGCAGTAGTATTTAAACAGCTACTTGAGCAAAAAATTAGTTAAACTTGTTTATAATGTGTTTGTTTATCATTTAATTGTAATTTCAATACTTTTAAAACTCTGTATTTTTCGTAATTATCAATCAAACATTAGGCCCAAACCTCAAGGTTTTGAAAAACTAGCTACACTTCTGCCGTAGATGATGTGCTTTAAAATGACAATACTTTGACTTCATCTGTGGGATGTTGCTTTGTATTACAACAAAGCAGCGATACAAAACAGAACTCCCACAAATGACATCACATGATGATGCCACAGGGTTTTTCGAGAATCTTTCTGAAAAGTACCGGATGATTGTCTTTTTACAATTAGAATCTGTTTACTCTCATGTGAACTGATATTCCTTATTCATTGAAAACATTTTAAATGAACTTCAGCAAAGAGCACTTGTTGCCATTTTCGTTCAAGCTGGTCTTTAATAAATTGCATTTAATTTGCAGCTTACCAAATTGCATTGATGAGGCGTAACGCAACGCCTCTAGCTTGTCCTAGTGTCTGGGACACTCCTTCTGTGTCACAATGTAGAAATGGTATCAGCCTTGAGAAGAGACTATAAGCTGCTGCACATAACTCACGATCCTTACGATGACGGGATATTACAGTTCTAGAAAGACATAAATGACAAATATATAACAAGTATTGAGTAGCAAGGCGGTCAGTAACCCTCAAGGAATGTTGGGGTATCATCAACTGTTTCTTTAATACAGGGTTGAGAGTCATTGCTGATGAAAAAGTCTGAAACTAGGATCAACATTTTAGGAGGTTTGTTGAAATGATGGCATTTCCACTTTTTGATAACCCCTGTGCCTGGGGTAACAGATTCCAAGGAGTTTTTGGAAACAGTATCCTCAGTGCTAGAGAAGAAGATCAAAGAGCAGGATTTCTTTATAATTGAAGAAAATAATGGCAACTTTTTCACCAGGCAGACATATCAGTCTAAATTAAGATGAAAGTCTTAAATTTCTCATTCCTGTATATAACGAGTTGATCTTAGCACTTAAAAGTTCAATTGAAATATTGCCAGAATTAATATTATTATTCTGTATTTAATAATACGGGCGATTCCCAATACAGTGCGCCCTCTACACCTTTTTGATCGTAGCATTGTGTCCGCTGTGTGACAACAACTTTGTCTATTGTTTGTTCAGTTTCTATGGTTTGCATTCAGATGCAGCTGCAAGGCTATATTTCTCTGCTGTTTTTTTTTATGGAATTTTTTTGAGAGGCCTGTGAATGTTTTTCACTTTTCTGTCAGCCATTTCAGGTTCCAAATTGCCTGTGCAGTGCTGAGTTACTAGTGT
Source organism: Leptasterias polaris (assembly GCA_037783415.1). Taxonomy (NCBI): domain Eukaryota; kingdom Metazoa; phylum Echinodermata; class Asteroidea; order Forcipulatida; family Asteriidae; genus Leptasterias; species Leptasterias polaris. The sequence continues at coordinate 771,698 of JAZGTN010000019.1, forward strand.
TATTTTTTTAAGTCAATTGTTTTCAGGAAAAATGGTCTCTCCTGGGTGAACTGAGGAGGGTGCATTGTGATGACAGTCACCCATTTTAGGCAAACAGTTTACAGGTGTGGCCAATGCAAGGTATAAATCACTGATTCATTACCATCATCTTGCTTTCAGTTAACACACCACAGGGCTCCAATTTCATAGAGCTGCTTAAGCAGAAAAAGTAGCTAAGCACAGCTAAATTATGGCTACCAGAATAAGGTTACCAGCCAAAATGCCATGTCACATGTAGCATCTGTGACTGGTATTTTGCTTTTACTTGCTTAGCAAAACAATTATAAACAATAAGCAGCTCTGTGACATTGGGCCCATACAACCAGCAAGCGATGTTTGTAAGAACTAACTGCAAATAGTTTAAGCTTCTTAAGGGATGAGATGAAGACTTACTTTAATGCATACAGCAAACCATTGATGTGAGCCTCGTCTGGTCTCTCATATGCAATAAATGCATCTGCAACCAAGAAAAACTACATCAGGAAAAGAAACAATAGACACAGGTTAATATTGGTCACTGATTATATACAATAATGACTATCAAACTAGCAGTTTCAGATTTTTACCTTCCAAGTTGCAAGGGAAAAGATATTTCCAACAATCATTTGTAGAAAGAAAACAAATTGTTGCAATGCCAAATTTATACACCTCTTTAATACAAAAGTAGCTTACTCTGGTTGTGTGGATCCATTGCACATGCAGCCATTGCCGAGGTCAAATAATGCAATGTGTGCGTCATTGCGTCATTGACGAACATTGTTTTGTAAAAACCTCATGCTAGTCATTCAACTCATGAAGATCTGAATCCAAACTTTATGATCCATAAACTTTATGGAATGATTTCATTCAGCAAAGTTACATATTTATAATAAAAACAAGTTTTATGAACACTGGACGCTAATATAACAGCAAATGATGATCTTTGAGTAACTCATCGGCTCAGAACTATAAGGTCATTAACGGTAATTTTGAATTCATAATGATCAAAAGGTCATAAAAAAAGCGTATAATTTGAAAAACTGAAATCAAAACCAACAAATGAATGATTTACTTAGATTTTTTTTTTTTTCTTTTTTCCAAACAAATACTTTGAAGTCCACTCTTGATCAATAAACTCCATTTACCAGGAGCTCAAAAATATGCAAAAGCAATTTTATGAAACCCATACAAATTGCACTAATGACCTTATAGTTCTAAGCAGACGAACTGATACATTTCATGTAGCATTTTTGTATGCGATGAAGACAATCATTTACTGAGCATTAAAATAATCATGAAACTGCACTTTATAATCGATAATTATCTGGATCAATTTGAAGCTTACCACTTGCACATCAAATGCAGAACTAGGAGACCATACCTGTATAAAAACAAATTGAATTTGATATCAGTCACCGTCTCAAAATACAGAAGTTTCCTGCATTCATCAAGATTTATAGACCAAAGGGTCAAGGCTTGATTGGCTATCAAGTTCTACTTTAATGCAATATGGAACAGGTAGTGGATGTCAATGACTGTATGACACAATGCAATTATCACAAACTGCATGTATATCAATAAAGCCATTTATGAGATATTTTGAATAACATTTGGTACAACGCATTGATTGGTCACAAGGGAACTTTCAAATTGGATTCCCCAGACTGAAGACAGCATTGTTAAGTCACATGGTTTGGGGCAAGCTTTTGTATAGCAACCTCCAGCTGTATTGGTAATATTCCCTAAATCTTACTTATGCTAGTCTGCTGCCACCTAGTGTCCCCAAAAGAATGTTTACTGTATTTTTGCCTTGTTCTTGCTGTATTTTATCCAAATAAATTCAATCAATCAATCAATCAATGTCAATGAAGAGATGAAGAGATAAACTACTTACACCTTTATCAAACAAGTCTAGGAGTTTTTCTTGTACACTATACGGGCCGAGTCCAGACCGTCCACTCTGCTTCTCCTGATGAGGCTTTCCTACACCAGTGAGACTCCATGAACACAGACACTGAGCTGCCTTTAAGGCTAACTGCTCACTCTCTGACAGAGAATCACATGACAGCAGACTCAGACAATCTGTACATTCAAAGAATCAAATCAAAACTGGGCTCAATTTCATAAAGACTAAGCACACAAAAATTGCTAAGCACAGAAAAAGCTTGCTTAACAAAAACAGATTACCAGCCAAAATTCCATGATGGTTACATTGTTGCAACTGGTGCCTCGTTCAATTTTTTGCTGAGCAAATGAATTTGCTAAGCAGTATTTTTCTGCTTAACAGCTTTGCGGTTTTTTGTTTCTTACCTTTCTGATTGTCAGTCTCATCAGGGAGATTACTGTTCATATCAAATGAATCCACTTCGTCTTGGTTATTGTCCCTTACTTCATCGTCAAAATCAGTATCCATTAAATCATCGTCCAATGGATCTTTGGCGGCCATCTTGGGTGGTCCACTCTTACCGGCCACAGCATTGGTTCCCTACACAGAAGCAACAAAATAATACGACTTCAATATTGATAGGAAGTGTTTGCGATTCTTAATATGTTATGAATGGAAATACAATCTGAAGTAATAAACCACAAGGTACAAAAATGGGGAGACTGTCAACATTAGGGCTAGATAGCTCAATTAGTAGAGCGCTGGCATGTTAATCCGGCAGTCGCAGGTTAAAGTCCCGCTACAGTTTTCTCTGTTCGACCCCCAATTATTTAAAATGAACCCAGTCACTTTCCCTTATGGTTTATTGCTTGATATTTGCACCTCCCATAAGGTGATCCCTGTGCTGCCGCTTCCCAGGTTGTATTGTAAACTTGGGTGTGATCTCTGGTTATACGGCAGTTACAGGTTGAATGACCTCCAACTGGCAACCCCCGAACAAAGATATTCAAAATAGGGAGACCACTATCATATGGCTTGATAGCTCAGTTGGTAGAATGGTGTCATAGGGGATATTGTCCCCCGTTGTGTGTGTGTCTTTCACACAGTAAATTACCATGGGCTGAAGAAAGTTGATTCAAAGAGGGCGCTATCAAACAATATTTCTACATAATTCACCTCATAGGGGACAGACTCTCTGAGGGGACTGAATCTCCTGCCACAACAGCACAGTAATTGCCGGTTCAAATCCCATCCCAGTCATTTTGTCTGTATGCATCCCAAAATCTCATTTAGTTATAAAAGGATAAAACTACCTTCTTGCATATGATTTCAAAGAGTAAATCAATGAGCTCTGTGGGAGTGCTACGTCTACAAGTATCCGCCAACCATCTAGCAGAGTCTTGAACCATCTGACTGCTAGATGAATGGTCCCAGGTTAACATGTCATCCAAGGTCATGATCAAAGATTCCAGAGACTGGATCTGAATCTTGTTATCGATCTCGATCTTGCGCCAGAGAGAACGAAGGGCAACAGAGACTCTCTTTAGTAAAGTCTGATAGCAATAAAATCACATGAAATAGAAAAAGCAAGTGAGAAACAGCAGTTTAGTGAGCAGGAATAATAAGAAGAACTAGTTATTATATAAGTTTAGTCTTAGATAGATGGCGCTTTACAAGTTTTAATTATTATTATTATTATTATTATATGTAGTGCATTTTACAATGACATTACATTACATTATTGCCCTGGATCTTCTCTTTAGAATGATGTTCCTCAATCTATTCATGATGTTTCTAATGTCCACACTTTTTCTAAAGGCATTTTGTAGCTTCTATTTCTTCATTTATCTGTTTACTTATTGTTTTACTCATACATGTATGTATTTATTTACCACTTGTTGTTTTAAGGTTACTTTTCATTATGTTTTTTACTTGATTACATGATTATTAATCGTCTTCATCTCTCTGCACCTTGAACAACTATTGCAACTGATTTGGTGCATTGCAAATAATTATTATTGTTGTTATAGACCTTATGCATTGAGGTCATCACGCTGCCATCTTAGAAGTAAACCAATGATGAAACAACAGATATGCACATCACAGGATAGGCAAATGAGCAACCTTCTTTTGACCTGTAGCCGAGGGCGCCCTATCAAATAACCTCATGTGCACAAGGTCTATTATTCAAAGCAATGAGTACATACCTTCAGGCTGTCAGTGACTTTTGATTGAGCAATCTCTTGATTTGATAGAACACCCAGTTGAATCAGCCAGGCCAGAGTCTTGCACAAAAAGCTTGCATAATGGATCAAGGCCTCAAAACAATTTACCTGTAAATAAAACAGTATCAAATTATAACAATAGAGAGGGTGAACAGCAGTACACAATTATAACAATAGAGAGGGTGAACAGCAGTACACAATTATAACAATAGAGAGGGTGAACAGCAGTACACAATTATAACAATAGAGAGGGTGAACAGCAGTACACAATTATAACAATAGAGAGGGTGAACAGCAGTACACAATTATAACAATAGAGAGGGTGAACAGCAGTACACAATTATAACAATAGAGAGGGTGAACAGCAGTACACAATTATAACAATAGAGAGGGTGAACAGCAGTACACAATTATAACAATAGAGAGGGTGAACAGCAGTACACAATTATAACAATAGAGAGGGTGAACAGCAGTACACAATTATAACAATAGAGAGGGTGAACAGCAGTACACAATTATAACAATAGAGTAGGTGAACAGCAGTACACAATTATAACAATAGAGTGGGTGAACAGCAGTGCACAATTATAACAATAGAGAGGGTGAACAGCAGTACACAATTATAACAATAGAGAGGGTGAACAGCAGTACACAATTATAACAATAGAGAGGGTGAACAGCAGTACACAATTATAACAATAGAGAGGGTGAACAGCAGTACACAATTATAACAATAGAGAGGGTGAACAGCAGTACACAATTATAACAATAGAGAGGGTGAACAGCAGTACACAATTATAACAATAGAGAGGGTGAACAGCAGTACACAATTATAACAATAGAGAGGGTGAACAGCAGTACACAATTATAACAATAGAGAGGGTGAACAGCAGTACACAATTTTAAAGAGGATATCCAAGGTCAAATTATGTTTCCTGATGCACCCATTTTCCAATCGATAGAGACCTCATGAAAGAGGGGAAAAAATTACAAGTCTCTAACCTCTCATTACTAGTGGCGTCCCTCTTTAAATGAATGTGTATGGCACAATGGTACCAGGCTTTGCTCATCTGGAAGTTGCTATATAAAAGCTTGCCCCCAAACCCTGTGACATAGCAACTGTCTCCAGTCAAATTTAAGCGGTTAGTTGTGACTAAGCAAGTCATTGTACCAAACAAAATCCAAATCTAACTCGCAAATTGTGTGGGAATGATGAGCTAGAGCGGAAGGTGTGTGAGTTCCTGAAAGTTAGCTGGTTCTGAGCCTCAAATGCATTTATAATTGAGTAGTAGAACGTTGACAATTATAGGCTCTTTGCCAGGGTAACTAGTGGAGGGTGTGAAGTACCAATGATGAATGTGACTTGGAAAGTCAACAAAGTACATGTACATCTAAGATTATTCAAAACTTGAGTACATTTTAGTTTGGATGAATTATATGTTTGTATAATAACCTCATTGCCTGAGAAGTCTAGAACTTGAATTCCGATGATCTCAAGGGTCTTCATCAAACTCTGCCTGACAGAGAGCACCACACTAGAAGAGCCTCCTTTCACATCATTCTCACTCTCACATCTATCCTCAGTAACTTGCCACACAAGTTTATTGAAGGAGGACTGAAGGTATAGTGTCTCTACATTCTCCAGTGTTTGCTCCGTCTTGCTTCTCGTTGGATCTGGAGGACTGTTGTGGGTTGGGTCTTGAGGTCTACACTGCGTGATGCGTTGAGTGAGTTGACCTAAAACCTGGGCTACAAGGATTGTTGGTAGGCTGTAAAGAAACACAATGAGTCCACAAAGTGTCATCTTAATAGGGGGAGGTAAATCATTTGGATATTAAAATGACACATTCCTTCAAGTCAGGCCTGATACTTCACAGAGACAATTGACTCGATGCCACTTGTCATTGCCTTGGTGCCCCTTGAAATGTTTCAGTAAAAATTATAACTTCCTTCATAGAGGTGAGTGCTCTTTATTACCAATTAACTTGTGAACAATTTAATATCACATACAGCTTCCAGTGGGAGACTTTGGAGACAATAGAGGGTGTCCCACTCACCAGTCCTTTTCCATTGTTCTAAGCAATGAGAACAATAGAAAAGGGACTGACGAGTGGGACACCTGCTATCTCTCAACAAGTTTCCCATTGTAGGAAAGAAAATTGTTATAATACTTAGTTCTTACATAGTGCTTTATCTACAGACATCTCAAAGGCATTATTATTTTAATATCAGGAATACCAATATTGAATTAAGAGATGCATCAACTTGTAAGGGTTTACAAGGTGATGTAGTGCAACCTGCAGCCAACTACAAGTGCCAGAAACAACAGGGCAAACCCCTCCTCGTTAACAATAAATGTTCTCAGTTAATTAAGTATAAGACAAAACATACGGCTTTACATCCCATCTGAAGGACCATGCAATTATAGTCAAGTGTCTTGCTGAAGGACACAAGTGTCATGACTGGGAATCGAACCCACACTCTGACAACAACAAGGGCTTGAGTTGGGTGTACTAGACCACTCGGCCATGACACTCCATTATATGGGATCCCTACCTTTTCAGGAGCGTCATAATTAGTCTCTCTCCAGTCTCATCTTGTTCTATTGGTAGAAGCCAATTCAGTAGCTGGTGTCTTAGGGGATAGGTTCCTTTTACAGCGGCTGATCTGGAGACTATGACCCCACCAGGCTTACAGATGTGGTTCTCTGGGAGAGAATGACAGCTCAGATAGGTTGCCAAAAATTGAATAGAGCTCCTGTAAATTTAAATAATTTCAATGCATGTTTAACAAACACATAATGTTTTCATTGTTTTTCACTGAAACATGACCAGTGAACTTGATGCAATCTTGCAGGTTTATTACATAATGTTTATTGAAAACTCAAATGAATCTATACATGTACTTCATAACAAATGTTGACGACAAAGAAATGTTGACGACAATGCAATGGTAATGCATTTCCAGATGACGTCAGCAAAGATACCCGAGTAGTTGATGAAGCCAAAGTTAGACAGGGCTTATTGAGGGAGGACTACTTTACCTTGTTGGTTGAGTAGAGTCTACCATAAAGAGTCGCCAGTGTTCCTTGTCTGGGTTGACTATCCCATGATGCAATATGCAGGTCAAAAGGTCAAATCCATCACACTCAGCTGAATGCAAGCTGATCGTTCTGTAATTAATGTAAGCAAAACATCTTTAAAAAACTGTAGATTGTCTTTACATGTCTTTAGTTAATTCACCCGACGTGTTGCTATTTTGGCTTAAGACTGAACACCTACAATTATTGACAGTTCTGTGTGACTGATTGAGGAAGTCAGCTTGTTTGAGGGGTAGTAAAGTTTTCAATAAAACATAGTCAGCAGTCTCCAAAACAGTAATTTGAAAAGTAGTTCAACTTTAAATACGATTTTCTCAAATCATAGGGCAGCAGGACTGTTGGGCAGTTGCAACATTTTGTGAAAACAGTGATGAAATGGTGAATGTTTCTAAATCTTTTACTCACCTAATGGCACATGACCAGATCTTGTTCCACTCTGTTTGCAATGCTGTTACCAATCCAGTGGGTAGATTGCTGAGTTTAGATTGACAAACAGCCAGCGCTTGTAGTATCTTTAATAACCATGTTTGTACTTCGGCTCTGGAAAAAGAATTACCCAGTTTGACAATTAATTAAAATTTATCTAGCAATTTTTTTCTGCGTTCAAGCAGCTCAACATAATTGGGTTCTGGATGATAACTCTTGCTACAATTTGATCATCTACACTAACCCTTTGCTTTCAGTCTGTACTTGGTGAACCTTTGATATTAATGGTAGTAGTTGGTCCACTGGAAGACTGTTTGGATACTTGTGTAGTACCAACTGGATTAACTGCAACCTGAAGAAGATTCAACAAAATCAATCTAAATCATCAGCAGATAAAAATTCCCGCCTTGGAAACTTGTAAATTTGCAAGTCTCTAACTAGATTTAAGAAGAAGTTCTTGTTGAAAGTTTTAAGTATGGTATGTACAATACAGCCATTCTCTAACCTCTAGGTATTGTCAGTTAACGATGTATTACTCTAAAAACAAGCGACCACAAAGCTCAGTATTTCATTGCTACCACAGTCTACCAAACTTAACCGCAATATGTAACAAACAGTTGAATCCAATGACAGCAAGACGACATGCAATTATCACAAACTACATATTTAGGATTTGAACCATGTCAGCATACGGAGTATAAATATAGACATCATTATAGGCTACAAAAGCCAACAAACTTGAAGTTCTACAGATTATTGGTTGCAGAGTTGCCACAGTCAGTATTTGACTTGCTGCCAAAGCCCACCAAAACTTAAAATGCAATATGTAACTGACAGTTGAAGACAATGACTGAATGATGCGAAGCATCTATCACAAACTGCAAGTTTACAAATTGGCCTGACACTGCATGACTAGGCCACACAGAGGCCATGAGGTTAAACAGTCTGGTCATGAATATTCATCATTAAAAGTATTTCACTGCCAACAAGGCAACCTAGGGGAATTTACCCAAGGAACTAAGAAGCTCATGAATTTTCCCCTGCACTCACAGGTACCCATTTACCCCTAGGTGGAGAGATTTATACACGGTTGTACCCACAAGTTTACTAGTAATAAGTACTTCCAATTAATGACACCATGCACAGCTTAAAACATCACGTGTACTGTTACCAACTACATAAATCATCCAAACCCAAACTATAGAACTCACCATTGAGTGAGATTTGAGGTCTGGGTAGAGATCGTGTCTTGTAGAATCTCCCAACTACATCCTAGGGAGTCAACCTTACGGCGTTTAGCTGCACCACCACCCTGGCTGATATACCGAGAGCTGTTTGGTGATTGGGTGAAGTCAGGGTTAATGCCTTGAGTTGTCTCACCTACTGCAGAGTCATTCCTGCATAGTATCTGATTATCAAGTAAAAATACACTGTCAATTAATCAATACCAGAACAAATTTCACAAAGCCTGTAAGAAGATGCTTTTCAATCGATTGTAGGTTCAAATCCCATCTGGGCAAACAATCTGGAATACAGTCCTTGATACACATCGGTAGAAGGGTAAAACACAAATTACAATCATCAGTTTAGTTTTGTTCTTTACCTGATGGCAGATATCTGCTGCTAGGTCAACATCAGCTTCCTTACAGATGATCTCTTGACCACTGACAATAAACAAAGATATTTCAAATCAGATTGACTACACCTCAAAACTAGACAATAGCAGGCATCACAAACACTGAATCCCCATTACAACCTGAAAACAATTGACAATCCAAATAACCTTGCAGTAAAAATGCAAGACATTTCCATCGACTCATTAAAAGAATGCATACATGATAGAAATTATTTCAAGAATAAAATTGACTAGTTTCAATCTGAGGTTAGAGAACTGTAAATTTTTGAACTCACAAAACTAGATCTGACCTTAGAGCCCCTCTTTAAGAGCAACAACCAGCTATTAAGAGTCAATCTTCTTCTCTAAGCTTTTGTTCTTGCCACAAACCTGTGATAAATGTTCTGATCTAACATTCACTGAATCACAAATATCAAGTTGGTGTTGGGCAGTGGATGCAGTCATACATGTAGTTTAGTTTCTACTCACATGACACCTTTGAGTTTCCTTCTGGTGTTGACTTTTGTCCATTCATTGTAAACTAACTCCTTATATAGATACTTCAAGTGACTCTGAAATTTATACAATATCAACACAAGACAAGGAAGTCAGTCAAATTGCAACCACACAGGCAAGATGGCAAAGGTTTTCCTGTGTCTTTTCATAATAATACGCAGTCAGCAGCCTCATCATACCCAATGGCATGTCAAAGAGTTTATTATTTGATGACAGGTGTGCTATTTAAATTATGAGACTCATTTGTGTAGCACCTTGTAAGGGTTTACAAGGTGATGCAGTGCATTATGCAGCCAACCATACCAGAAACACTGAAGCAAACCCTTCTCTAATGAGTGTACCGAGTTCTTTTACATGCATTACACAACACATGGGACCCATGGCTTTACATCCCATCCAAAGGATGAGCTAATCATGGAGTCTTGCTTAATGACATGAGTGTCATGACCAGGGCCCAAGTTCATAGAACTGCTCAAGCACAAAATGTAGCTCAGCAGAAAATTATGCTTACCAGAATATGATTACCAGCCAAGCTACCATGCCACGTGTATAATTTTTGACTGGTATCCTGCTCATTTCTTCTTAGCAGAAAACTTTTAAGCAATATTTTCAGCTTAAGCAGCTCTGTGAAATTGGGTGCAAAACTCAAACTCACAAAACCAGACCTCAAGTCTGATGCACCAGACCGCTCAGTCATGACACTGCTACATGAAGACCATGAAATTTATGATTAGCAATAGACAAAGATTAGGGTACCCACCCTCCAGACTGTGAAGTCCTCAGCATATGCTCCTTGCTCCTCTGTAACAACTCCCTTAGGATGATGTAATTTCATCTGCATCCTCAAGAAATCAACTACCTCCTCCTATAACAAAACCCAAAGCATCTCAAATTTAACTTATCTTTTGTTAGTTCTCCGAGTGATGCTCGATTTTTTACATCTACTGATATTTTCACTCAGTTTTAGATGGAGAGGGAAAAAACCAATAGGGAAATCCCAAATAGTCAATAATAATAAGTATTTATATCACGCTTTAACTACGGGCGCTAATCATTATTTATTTCCAGACAGGCTTTTGAAGTTTATTAATTATGAGACCCATTTATGTAACGGCCTTGTGGGTGTTACCATGGTGCTACGGCGCATTCAGCAGCCACTGCCAGAAACACCAGGGCAAACCCCTTTTCTTAGCGATGAGTGTAACCGAGTTCTTTTATGTGCATTACACAATTCATGGGACCAATGGCTCTATGGCTCAACATCCCATCCGAAGGATGAAGCAATAATGGTCATGTGTCTAGCTTAAAGACACAAGTATCAAGATCGGGATTCGAACCCGCACTCTGCTGATCAGAAACACCAGAGCTTAAGTCCAGAATGATTGACTGCTCAGCCACAACTACCCAGTAGGGACCAGAAACCCAGATTCGAACCGGGGTCCAGAGAGTTGAAAGGCAGGGAAAGACACCACAAAGCAAATCTGCTTCCTGAACATCTTACCTTAACAGCAGGTGTGGAGTATTTCTTCCATATAAGTAGAAAAATATCTATAGAGTCTTCACCAAGCTTACAAAGTTGTGTCCTTAAATCACTGGCGTAAGTCAGAGTGAACATGTTCAGTGAACCCAAGATGTTCTCCACCATCGTTGCACTCCGTTCACTAGTTCTTGAAGACAACAAATAAATAATTATCAACTAAATGAAAAAATATGTAATAAGAGTGAAGAATTTGTGGTTTTAATTAGCTGTACATTGTGTGGGTAATCTTTCTATCTCTCATTCCTCATGCCATTTTCCACAGAACGACTTCGGTCAAACTCTGGTTTATAATCAAATTGTGTTGACCTCCCTCAAAAAGTAAGTAACTTTGAAATAGAAGCTTGAAGCAGCCTTACTTAAACTTGGTAATGATCGAGTTGAAGAAAGTCAAGATGAATGATGTAGAGACATTGCTTTGTGTGAGAGCTCCTGATAAGATCAATCTGACAATACGAGAGAGTACATCATGGCTTACTCCCTGTGCAGGATCACGTAGTGCCTTACAAAAGTACTTCAATAACTCTGAAAGAAACCACCATGAATAAAAATAATAACAGTAATAATAACAGGCATTTATAGAGCGTTCTTACACTGGTTACCACGGCGCTTTACAAGAAAACAGTACATTAAGTGAAGCAAATAAAGGCAATAATAATGGGAAAGACAGATGGTCCTTAGCAATCAATCATCGAACAGAATTGTTTTTTACATGTTTCTTGAAAACTTCAAGTGACTCTGCAAAATGGGTTTGATGAGGGAGACAGCACCATAGGCGTGGGGCATGTGCCTAAAACGCAAGATCCCCAGCAGTAGAATGAACCTTCGGAGCCACCAGGAGTGTACTGTCTGAACCAGAGCAAAGGCCAGGTTGTCCGGAATGGTACCACCCAGATTACAATGTCAAACATGTACCATTTGTGACTGGTGTCCTGCTTATTTTTGCTCAGCTGAAGATTGTTGAGCACTATTGTCTGTTTATGAAATTGGTCCCTAATCCGTACCTTGCCACTTATCTGAAGGAATCTGACAAAAGTATTGACGACTTCTTAGTATATCCTTCTGTAGGACACTGCAACATACTTCACCAAAAGCAGTAGCTAAGAAATCATCTGTCATCAGTGTTAGGACATGATGAAGGAGATCAGAGCAGTTCAGCTTCTCACCTCCTATAATTACAAACAATAAATAACCCCGCTCAGGAATAAAGGCACAAAATAATACCGCTCTTAACCACTTCACGTCAGATGACATCTTTTGCAGTTTTCTATGGCATTATTTTTAAAGGGAAAAAAAAGGAAACAGCCGATCAGCATGACTACTTAATCCATCCAGATTGCGTTTTCCCAAACCAGGTCAGATACTTCCTGGATACAACAGAGGCATTTGTGGCCTCGACTGCCTTGGTACCCCTTGAAATGTTCCAATAGATAACCCTGATAGAAGTGCCCTTTAATAAGTAATGACTGACTTGACCTTACATAACAAAGTACCTGCCTGCCTAACACTATTTATTGCTGCTTACTTTGATTTGCTTTGCGGACAAACCACTTGAAGACCTCCCCAACTGTTTGCTTCTTACGGTCCTTGGTGCTCAAACTTGTGCTTGATTCTTGAACAAAATATACAAATAAGTGTTTTACAAAGTTATAGTTTGTCCACAATCAAGGGTTGAAGTCATGGAAATTGCCAAAACTGTCTAGCACCTCCGAATAAAATTTTTGACAAAATAGGGAGACCGCCAACATTAGGGCTAGGCTCAATTGATGAAGCACCAGCACGTTAATCCGAAGGATTTTTTTCACAGGACTCGGGAAAGCACTGAGTATACAGTGCTTTTCACATGTGACCCCTCAACGTATGGGTAAAACCCCCAAAATACAGCTAGAGCCTGACAGATTATACAAGTACTCATCAAATGAATTAATCCACCACAAGAGGGGAGCAGACCAATTTTGCATTCTTGCATTCATATACATACCTCCCTTCTGCTTCTTGAGGTGATAAATTTCTTTCAGCATGTAAGCAATTAAAGCTTTGAAGACAGCATTCCATGTTAAGCCGTGTTTATTGTCGCTGTTAGTATCCAATTGTTGAATGATCGCATTACGATTCAGCTCTCTCTTGAAAGACTCAATGTGTTTCTAGAGTGTATCAAATAAGATTATAATATGAAAACAAATTAGATCTGTCTTAAATGGACATCATTGCTAATTAGAAGGGCTGCACTATCCATAGGCCTTTTTGGTACCAGTGTTTTGTAGGCCCTAGGCAACAGTATTCTGTAGGCCCCCTGGCACCAATTAATGTTCAATAGGCCCCAGACACCAATGTTCCATAGGCCCTAGGCACCAGTGTTCCAAAGGCCTGTGGCACCAGTGCCAGGTAGGCCCTAGGCACCAGTGGCAAGTTAGCCCTAGGCACCAGTATCCAGTGGGCCCCTAGGTGAGTGCTCTGTAGGCCCCCAGACACCAATGTTCCATAGGCCCTAGGAACCAGTGTTCCGTAGGTCCATGGCACCAGTGCCAAGTAGGCCCTAGGCACCAGTATCCAGTGGATACATAATTTTTTTTTTTTCGTTAATACTTTACTTTACTTTACTGTAATTTTGGATATTGGATATTGGCCCAGCATCCTTTAGTTCAGCAACTGAAAGACTGCTCCAATGTGCTGGGTCAAGTTGTTCAACCAATTAGGGCTTGAGGCCGTCAAGGTCCTCTCTTTGTATGCATCGGAAACCCCGCAATCACTGCAGCGCTTAACCACAACAGCTTATCAGAGCAACAGCTTATCGATAACAGCTTGCTCTGCGCACAAACACTGTGTAGACAAACAAGTCCAGTAACCTCCAATACATCTTCCCATTTTAATGTTTAAGAAAGAAAAAAGAAAATATCAAAAATTTTCATTTTCCCAATTTTATCGGTCTAAGGAATGTGACCATACAACGATTATCACATCTATTCTTACTTTTCTCTCCGTTACTTTGTCCGAGTCAAGTTGATCACAGTGCATCTGTAGTGATAGCAGACCCTCAGGCATTGTGGCTGCTGTTTATCAAGCTACTCACATTAAAGCTTCTGGTATACTCCTGGTATTCCTACAGAGAAATTTTGAATAAGTTTCTTTGGTAATGTTGCTAAAAACACAGATTACATGTACTTCTATTTTAGACCATTCATGATCATGTTTGGGTTTCTGTTTCTTGTTACCCAACTAACACTAATTTTACAGCATGACCCTAAACTTTTTATTCGGCTTAAAAAGAAAGACAAAGAAAAACAATCTTCAAACCATTTTGCCTAATCTGCAGATTGAGCTGCAACACCTGCAAATTGTGCAAATCCATTTTAAGACGCCATCATCACACAATGTCACAACCAACCCGTTGGGGTTCTGGTTGCAACAAAGGAAGAAAACACGCTGCAGAAATAAATTATCACTAAAGCCAATCAAGATTTTATTTACAAATAATACAATTTATTTACAAAACAAAATACTCAGGCATAACCGTACCTGCAAGGTATTTTTCAGTGGCCACCGTTTTAGCTACAAAATTCACAACTCAAACTCAATAAATTCAATCCTCAAAATTCAGTAAATTTGATCCTCAAAATTCAGTCAAACCAAATCTGAATTAGTGATTTGCTGATTTCAAGTAACCTTAATTCTTCAATAAATCCTCAAGTTCCATTGACTCCAATCACATTAGTCTTAATTCCAAATTCTCAAGAAATCAATATTAATCCACATTAATTCATTACATTTGTAATAACCAACAATATTCTTTCAGTATCCAATTCTGACGGATCCAACAATATTCTTTCACGAATTTATCAACTATTAATATTTCAGCGTTCAGTGGTCAATTGTACCAATACCAAAATTACGAGTGAACTGCAATTCACTGTATCTCAAACTTTACAAATCGTCTATTTGATCAAACCTTGACCAAAACAAGAACCACACTCAATTCAATGATATGTAGTCCGCACTTCCACAGTTCAATGTTCAAGAAATGCTCAAAGACGTTCATCTTTGCTGAAAGGCGACAACGGTTCAGTTTTTCCCAATCATGGGTTTTCCAGTACACTTAGCTCATGAAAGCTTGTCATCAGTCGATCGTTGACTCTGGTCAATTGAAGAAAATATCAGTTCTCTCTGGATACTTCAAAGCCGAGATTCCCATCAGCTCAGTGTGTGGCGTGATTTCCACTACTCAAATCAGGAGCATCAAGTGTATACCCAATCGGGTAGGGCCATCTATAAGTGAAAATAATACCAAACTGTACAAGAACATGGTCTTAAAAGTTAGTCTATACCTTATCAGTACACCCGAAAAATTTTCAAAATTGCAATTATCTGCTTTTGGATCAACTGCCCTACATTTAAAATAAAACACTAAAACAATTCAAAGGGTTTTCTCCATAAACATTATTTGAAAGAACTTACAATTTGCCAAGCTCAGTCCTCCTCTGTGCCTCAACAGATCCAAAGACATCTGTGCCGCAGCATGCATTGGAGAATTCTGGCTGCCTGTGCCTAACTTCATACACCTCACACGCCCAAAATCAAACTGGTACTCTGCACATACTTTCACTTTCTCCACTTTATATCTCACACTACCACTCTGTTCACTCAAGCACACCAGTGACATTCCCTAAGACATTCCTGAGGGACTACGCCCACAGAACAAAAGAAACAGACTCTAATAATAATAATAATAAATCATTCTTGTAAAGCGCATTCCGTCCATGGCAAGACCCCAATGCGCTGTACAGGCATGAAACGTATTTAAAGAAAATAAACAATTCTTACTCTAAACATTATTATACAAAAACGCTTGACAAAACTTTCACAAGATGAAGCGAAAAACAACTGCCAGGAGAAGTGTTTAAAAAGTCACATGCTAAGCAGATGGGTTTTAAGTGAACTCTTGAACAGATCTAGTGAGTTCGCATTCCTAACATGTGTTGTGTTGTGTCTAGAGATGCCTTTGTATTTATATTATACAAGCACTGCTGCTGCACAGTAGCACTTGTACACCTGCTAAAATTGTCTACAACAAAGCAGCTGCTGCACAGCACGCACTAGTAATTGCACAAGAGCAAATCATGGCCCTTAAAGTTCATTGGACAAAGAAAATACAAAATAAACATTTTAATCAACTTCCAAGGGGGTAGGTGTGACACACAACATAAAGTCAAGAGTGGACAATGATTTATGAAAACATTTTATTTAGCAAAAAAAATTCTCTTTTGATAAAAGTGTCTGACATTGTACCACCATAATAACTGCCAACATCTCCTGCGTATCTCAAGTGAGTTTAAAGTAAATTTCTAGAGTTCTTTGATGGATTTTTGAGCAGTTTTTGGGGGGTCACTCGCTATTATTTTTTTCCAGGGGGGGGAGGGTTTAACTGAATCACATAAGTAGGGCATTTTAACAACCTTGTCAAACTTATCAGAATCTTTTTTGAAGCAAGAAAAAAACATTCTTGACTTACCAACCGGAAACAGAACATTATTAAAATTTTTGAGAGGCCTCAGATGTCATTTTTACACTAAACTGAATAAGTTTGAGGATTAAAATATATTATCGCAACTAAAAACAAGAGCGAGTCCCAACCCTCCAAATTGACCAAGAATCATCTCCAAATCAAACAGACAGACAAATGACAGAGTATGGATGTAAGTTGTCATTTAAACTAATGAGTTCGTCCTTCGGATGGGACGTAAAGCCGTAGGTCCCGTGTGTTGTGTAATGCATGTAAAAGAACCCAGTGCACTTATCAAAAAGAGAAGGGGTTCGCCCCAGTGTTCCTGGTTTGATTGGCCGCATATTGCGCCACAGCACCTTGTAAACCATTACATGGACGTTATGTAAAGGAATGGTCTCATAGATAGTATAGTAATAATACTCATACTTCAAAACGTAGCTCCACATATCTTGCAGGAAAATACTGACTCAGACTGTTGAAGCTCCTTTGAGTGTCACTGAGTGACGGATATGAGCCCTACCTACATGAGAAGCCACTATTAATATTATTAATATCATTAAAGGCAACCTAACTTCCTAAAGACATGTAAGGACGGCCTTAGGCTTTACTTTCACTTTTTTCAGTTTCATGACTTTATTAATAAATCAAAAACATTGGAAATGGAAAATGAGACTTTCACTTTAGGCCTACTTCAATTTAAATTTATATTGTAACGAACACAAACTGTACGCTCGGTGTATAGGACGAAAGCCCCGCCGGGTGCACTGGAGTGACCCCGTCGGATCATGGAAGGACAACGCTCCCAAGGCAGCTGGCCTGAACTTTGTGTGAACTGTACGGTGATTGGACGATTTATCGCGCGCATTTGTTGATGTATAACAATGTATTACAAATTGTGTAAAGATAAGAGACTATCCAGGTGCGCTGGCAGGATGCGTTGTTTTGGCGCCTTTTTCTAGCGATGTGTTGTGCATGATAGTTGTTAGACAGACCAGATGTTGAGTTCAGTGAGTGAGCATTAACAAGTTGTCGTTCTTGGAAGATAAATAAATCAGTGTGTTTCACATTTAACCGAATTGAGTTTTCGTTTGTTTTCTGTCTGCGTTTTTGGCTGCAGAGCAAACAAGGACCTGTTGGCAGTACGTTACAATATTTAATATTATATAACTACAAATCATTAATTTGTTTACTCAGTAAAACCTTTTAAAGTTAATGGAGGTCGTAGAATACATAACAAACATGAAAAACCAAACAATGGGCTGGGGTGACAAACAAATGGGAAAGCCCCTCACCCCCCTGCCCGCCACAGCCAGTATTGTATGCATGCAGACAACACTTGCACGAAATAAACAAAATAAGAATTAAGACTAAGACTAAGAGTAAGTACCAAGTCAGACTATAAAGACAAACGAGGGCAGGCGTTTCAACATCAGGAAATGCACAAACTAAACATACAACTATATTAAATATAGCTGACCATTTGAATATTTAGATCATGGAGGTAGAATTATATGTAAAGACAGTATTTACCAGCGCTTTTAAGTAAACTTGACTGACGTACACTTCCTCTCTTACATGTCATAAGGCGCAGGCGGTCGCCCTCATATACCGCGGGGTTTTCCAAAAAAAATAAAGTGAAAAACGTCCGGATATACACAGCGCCCTCTTCTGGCCAGAAAAACGGTGATATTGTTGAAACGGTACCTGGACCCACTGATCTCTACAGATCAGTGCCTGGACCCAATTGTGCGTGGACTGAGCACCAAACGCCTGCCCCCAAGTTTGTTGTTGACTGGAAATATGGTGATAAATTTTACAAACTACAAAATTAATGACAGAAATTAATATATTATAATTAATAATTAATTTTGTTCAAGAAAATAAGTCAATAAATATAAGAACATTCGTATTCTTTTAGTAAGAACCATTTTTGGTGTAATTAAGCCTGGGTACCGTACTAAAACCACAGACTATTGTATTAGGGCATTGCTAATGCGCATGTGCAAAGTGTTCTGCGTAAAACTCGAGATTGCTGAAAAGATAGACTTAAAAGGTAACCAGTAGCCGCTTGGTAAATTAGTTATTGGGATGATGGGGGTCAAACGAGGTCGCGTTTACCAGTTACCTTTTTAGAGTGAACTCACTGAAAACTGTTGTCGCGCGAATTTTATGTACTTCGTGTTAAGTGCTGTTTTGTTAACCGGTGGCTCTTGAAAAGTGTTTATTTTTCTTGTATTTTATCAAAAAATTAATTTCTAACACGATAGTCTTTGGTTTGTGAACAATTCAGGGTTGAAATTATGAGTGCTGGGGGTCTTTCGACACTGCTGAATAAATTTAGGTATCAAGA
Source organism: Leptasterias polaris (assembly GCA_037783415.1). Lineage (NCBI taxonomy): Eukaryota > Metazoa > Echinodermata > Asteroidea > Forcipulatida > Asteriidae > Leptasterias > Leptasterias polaris. The sequence goes on from JAZGTN010000019.1 coordinate 790,870, forward strand.
AAGATCGAAGAAATTGCTGGCCGACGGGAAAAATACTCACACTCACCACATTGACATTTCATCGCGTTCAAACGTGTCCCCGTCAAACACTTCGACATTTGCGTCATTTTCAAGTCCATCATTGAATTCCCAAGGTAGGTACTAGGACAGTGGTACTGGTAGAGTTTTTATGTTTTCACGATTTTCTGGTTTGTTTGTTCATTTCCTTTTCAACCCACGACCGGTGGTTCTTCCTATCCTACCCATGCTACCTCCATGGTGAAACAAACATTGAAACAACATGAACATCACAATCAACGAGTCAAATTGGTCATGCCAAGTTTGTTCATTTGTAACTGTTTGCTTGTCTGTCTCATGTGTCTGTCGCAGTTTTTCACTCGTCCCAAAAAATCATTATTACTAATATAAGTAATAGTATTAGGGCCTAGGCCCTATTTATACCGCGGTCCTATTTATTAGTATTATAGGCCTACAAACATGACAAAACAACTAAAAATTTATATGATTTTTTAATGTAATTTACATATTTATTTATTAATAATAATACTTTTTAGTCTCTAGTCTAGGATAAAGGAAGTCAGAGTCTAGTCGTCAGTTTTTGTCTTTTTAAGTTAAGCTTATCAAATAATAATACAAAAGGGAAAATTTCAAAGGATTTTGGGTTGAAAATTGAACAAAGACAAATTGACTAGACATGCTAGAGGGGGATTTGAACCAACGACCTCCATGACCTCTGGATTAACGTGCTGGTGCATACCAATTGAGCTATCTAGCCTTATGTTGGGGGTCTTCCTATTTTGTCAATTCCTTTGTTCGAGGGGTGCCAGTCAGACTTAAGCTTATGTTACTTTTTGGTCTTATTCTTAACTACAACTTAAACTTATGCACTAGTCAATTGTAACCCCGGCCCCCCAGGACCCGGGCAATAGCGGGGCACTAGACGGGATATGGCCGGGGATGTAACAGCCCAATGTCTTGGCCCTGCGGGGACCTAGCCAGGACTTATGCAGGGCCTTGCAGCGTCTCAAAAGGGCCGGGAAATGGGCGGGGATCTACCCCGGGAGTGTACCGGGGTAGTACTTACAACTGTGCCGGGCCGTACATCGTCTCAAAAGGGCCGGGGAACAGGCGGGGGAAATACCCCGGGAGTTTACCTTAGACATACTCACAATTTTGCCTGGCCGTATGTGGGTTAACACTGGTCTGCACAAGGACTGAACAGAAGTTCTTTGACTATGATTTGGGTGTAAATGAGAGTGAGCCCAAGTTTTGTGATGTTTCCACGGCTCGATAGCGCCATCCCAGAGTCGTTACCCATCATAGAGCAAGCATTTTTATATTTGAGTAGACTGGTCCCACATCTTGGTTTGACGTCTCCTTGGGGGCGGTTGCCATTTTTAGTTTGTACAGATTGAAAATGGCACTCCGCACGTTCCAATCCATGAATACAAACCAATATTCCTCACTAACTTGTCCAAAAAATATGTATGGTAGGCCTACACGTCAAGAAACAATTTGCAGTTTCATCATGCATACTTATTTTTGTTTCGCCCGAAAATGCAAATTTTCTCCGTCGCCCGTTATTAAAATTGGTCTCTGTAAAAAAATAAAAAAAAACCAAATGTAATGGAACGGTCCAAATCATTGCGCAAGCATCTGCTTGTTTGTGTTGGTTGAATACCGCCATGGTTCTATCTACTGTACTGCCTTCCTTTTCTGTCACGATAGTTCGATTTAATAAGGCTACACACGATTGTTAAAACCTGTTTCATAGATCTTTTCCTTGTTTTGTCTACTGGTAAACTTGGTTTTACAGTGTCGGATTCGTACGTTTTTTTATTTTCAAAACTACTTTTTACGCATGTTTTTTGGAGAGCAATAGCGCGGCGCGGGAGCCTCGACACGGGGCCGGGCGGCGGCGTGGGCCGGGGCACTATATGCCGGGTAGTATGCGGGGATTCTTACATGATGCCCGGGGGCGGGGACTTTGGCCGGGATGTACAGATAAAAACTGCCCGGCCCTGCGGGGACTTAGCCGGGAATGAAACACGTTTGTAACAGATCACAAAATCACATCCCCGCCCAAGTCCCCGCTATCCCCGGGTCCTGGGGGGCTGGGGTAACAATTGACTAGTGCAAGCTTTTAGCCAGGATTTGAAAATAGGGTGTCCAAATTTGACTGGATTGAAAAACAGGGCGTCCAAATTGATACGGAACAATCGTTAACATTTCAATGTACATGTACTACATCATGTACATTTACAGTGTACCACTAAGAGGGATAGTTTGATAGTGAGGGAGGTGAGCATTTAAGAAGTACTGTCCTTCCCAACATTACGGTGTGCAGTGAGCATTCTTTATTAAACCTGCATTACCCATACTCATGGTGGGAGGTTCACACATACAAACAGACACGCACATTTTGACTCATACACTGCGCATGTGCGATGTTCTGCATACATTAATATGCGCTGAAAGGTTGCCGGCAGCCAGAAAAGAGCGGGAATGACGTGCCTAGACTTGGTTCCAAGTCTGTGCTCCTGGTTTTTAGTCTACCTGTATTGCCTGAAATAGCGCCCTCTTGTGGATTAACCTCCGTCTTTAACCTACGAGTTAGAGCGCGTGATAGCCAATCTGCGGGGGGATTTTGTGTGGCTGATGCAGAAAAATAACCCTTATCTCAGACTTGAAATCAAGTCTACAACACGTGTGTCTCGAGTGCTGCCGATCTATCACACACAACCCTGGTAGTAGGTAATGTACATAATACATACACAGCGCTTTTTACGTCGACATACATGTACATGTATTTTGTAAACTTGTCTGTCTACTGCGTGGCGTTTCACCGCTATAGTTTCTAAAGCCTTTGCGGTTGTTCAAGCCTTCCCACTAGTCGGGGGCACTGTCTGATGTTAAATTTGATCCCTTTGTCGGTAAACAATGAATGGGCGATCAGTATATTTAAGATAAATTGGTTGTATCTTGCATAAAAATTACCTTCACTGCAGCTGGCAGGTAGTAATAGTTTTGGATTTGCATTCGTTTTGCTTACAATTTCAGGTATTCGGATGTAATTTTTTTTTATTATGTTCAAAAAACAGGGCGTCTTCAAGGGCGTCCGATAGTTTTTCGGGGCGTCCAAAAATAAAATAGGGCGTCCAAAAGACGCCCCGACGTATCGCTGGCTAATAGCTTGGACTAGTGCATTACAGTCAGTTACACTTATCTATGATTATGAATTAGTGGCAATCAGTTAACCATTAAACTGGCAAATACAGCATCATCAGTGATTTTTATTTAATTTTTTTAAGCCTTTTCTGTTTAAATCAATGTTTGTTCAGGTTATTAATGAGTACTTTTCTATTTTCTCAATTCTTGTTGACTTTTGTTATTGTTTAGGGCATGCTTCTTTGTTTGAACTAGCATTAACATAAGCGTTAGTTTTGATCATAGAGCAAGGATTGGTCATCCAGCTTTATTAACTAAGAGTTTTATTCCAGCATTATTGAATTGAAATTACCACCCTGCCCCATATAGAGCTGTGTTAGTGTTAAGCAAAAAATGGGTTACTAGCCAAAATACAATGTAATTATTTAGAAAATTGTTTACAAATACAAGTGGTTCTCTGCTAAATTCTGCTCAGTAGAAAAATATGCTAAGCACAAATATTTCCTGAAAACCTTTATGAAATTGGGCCATGGATTATACTATGATTGATAATCAACATCAGGGCCCAATTTCATTGGGCTGCTTAAACAGATTTCTGCTTAGCGAAAATGAGCAGGATACTGACACAAAGTGAAAGGACCATGGTTCATACAACGTTGAATTTTGCTGGTGACCTTATTCAGGTAAGCATCTTTTTGTTAAGTTTCCTTTTTGTGCTTTAAAAGCAGCTCTATGAAATTGAGCCCATGTTTTCTTTGTTTCAATTTTCTTTTGATTTTTCTCTGGTGGAAGAGATTCTCACACTGAAATTTTGGATGTATTTAACATTATATTTGGATATTTTTTTGCTATTTAAGACTCAGATGTGACGTGCATACCAGAAACTCCAACATCTCTTGCGTCCAGCCCTGTCTTCCCAAAGGTTAAGGAACGTTCAGCAAGGCCAAACCTCTGCTCATCATCCGACTCAGACTCAGAGGAGGAATGCAACAAGGACTTGGCAGAAACACCAAAGACTTCCAAAGGAGTTAAAATCAGCAGTAAACCAACAATGAGATCACTAGGTGAAAGGTGAATAAACTTAAGGTGTTATTATTGTTATATTTTTCTTGTAACAAAACCCAAGGGAGATTCAAAAGTTGGTTGCACTCATACACCTAAAGATACATGAGAAGATGATGAAGTAGCATCAGTTTTTAGATGTGGGAAGGAAAACTCCAACTACATGTAATAAGTAAAACCCATGAATGTAGGTAGGGACTGGCTCAGTGATTCAGGCCTAACAAAGTCTGATGTCTTGTAGACCCATCCCAAATAAAAACCACAAACCGTGACTGTAATTACACAAGCTTGTTCCTATCACAATCATCTTTCTGGATAGCGGAGAGCCAGGAGGAGCAATCCAGTGCAACAGTCTCCCAGGTGGCAACCGGGATGTTAAAAGAAGCCAGGTCACGCTTTTGGACATCCTTGAAGCACAGCCAATGAGGACAGGGGGCATACTTGGTGTATTAATTACTATTTCTTTACTGTTACAGGAAATTCCGATTAGTATCAACTGGGAGTGAAGAATCCGATACTGAGGATAATGATGCAAGTTCAGTACCATCATCTGAAGAGAGATCTGATGGCTCAGAGGAGGACGATACAACTGATACATCCATGGATTCTGACAAGGAACGTGTACCAACAGGTGCGTCTCCAAGCCCCCACTCCCTATCCTCAAACAAACAAGAAACAAATCTGTCTGGATACCCTCCTGATTCCTCCAAAATACTCCACTCTATGGCAACTCAACTCCAAATAGTTGAACTTTGATAAGATGTTTTGCCTGGCCCAGTGATAAGCAATTGTTGTTTTGGGCCTGCAGCCCTAAATGCTCCACAATCAGACAAATCCGGAGTAGGATTTGGATAAGGTCTGTGATATCTTTGGATTCTTTCTGTAGATTTCAATAACAATGTATTGTTTTGATATTGATTGACTAGGTACCAGAGTGAAGGGTCGAGGTGTACTCTCTTCTCCCAACAAAGCATCCTCTAATCATTACTCTCCAATGAAATACACCGCCTTACCAAGCTCCTCATCAGACTCAGACACAGATATCACAACCCTCGGCAGTCATCAACAAAGTCACAATCACAATGGACTCAGTGATCTTGAAACTCCGCCTCCAACAGTCAAGACACAAAAAAGGAAGAGGAGGCGTATTTTATCTGAGGGGCAGGAGAGCGTTGATGGAGGAGGAGACGGTGAGCAAGAGGAGGATGCAGTAGAGATGAGCAGGAAGGAGGATGTAAAGAAACTAAAGGAGATGTTCCCTAAATGGAGAACTGAGGTAGGATCATAACAATGTTGATGTGTGGGCAGGTCTGATACTTCATACCCCCGGTCATTGCCTTGGTGCCCCTTGAAATGGTTTAAATTTCCTTCTTAGAGGTGCCCTTCAACAATGTGATGTCACAACACAAATCACTATGGTGATAATAAAAAACACTGTATCTAGATAAGCTCAGTTGGTAGAGGATGCAGGTTCAACTCTAGTCAATTTATTACCCAGTAAGTTTCCCTTGTGGTTTATTACTTTATTTGAAATAAAAATTCACATCCCCTTAGGGTGATCCCTCTCCTGCCACTCCCCATCTTAAACTTGGGTTATACTGCAGTTACAGGTTGAATGGCTTCTGACTGGCACCCCTGAACAAAGCAATTGACAAAAGTTGTGTGGTTGTTAATATTGTTGGCAGGACATTGAAGAAGTGTTACTTAAGGCTGGTGGGTGCACTGATACAGCAGCTTCTGTGATGGCCAACAGAGACAGTGATAGTGGTCAGTCAGGTAAGGTTGCCATCCTTATGTCAAATTTCACCTTTGAAATCCTCTAGGAACAAGTTCATGGCTCTGCCTACCATTTCCTTCAAAAAGGGGAATAATAGAATAGCAATACCAGTGTTGTTGACTCGAGTCAGTGACTTGGACCCGAGTCGCCAATTTCATTGACTTGCGACTTGAGCAAAAATGACTCGTGACTTGACTTGACTTGAGCAAATATGACTTGCGACTTGACTTGACTTGAGAAAAAATGACTTGGTTACAACACTGAATTAGAAGTACCCTGTAACTGGCAAATATAAGAGTGGTTGTGTGCAATAATTTTCTGATCGATAACTCAAAAAGAACTTGGCATATCAGCTCCAAACTGGATGTGTGGATTGGTCTTAGGATCCCCCAGAAGCCTATTGGTTTTGGACCCCCTAGGCAAATGTCAAGAAACCGACTGGCCCGTGGGGCATTTGTGACTACCAAACACAACTTTTCTCATTTATTTCTCAGTTCAACAATTTGTAACAATTCTAATATCAAAATATTTACTTAGTGAATGGTTTATCCTTTTATTTAGACACTAAAGAATCTCCAGTGAGAAAAAGAGCTCCAAGGAAAAAGCGTCGTAGAATTGAGCATGTGTCTGGTAAAGAAAACAGTCAGTTGATGTCGAAATCTAAATTGACTGCATTTTTCCCAAAGGTATATGGGCTTTTTGTTCGGGTGTGTTTAACATCTCCCCAAGGTAGATTTATATCATGAACAATTTTAAAGAATGTTGAAAATTGTATAGAAGAGGAAAACTAAAATCAGATTTTGATCATTGATATATCAGTGTTCTCCACAGACTTTTTCTTTGGGAGGGCGGCATGACGTAATCAAAATGGCGCCCGTCGATATGACGTCATTAAAATGGCGCCCGTTGGTTATGACGTCATCGCACGTGAAAGGAAAAAACACCTGAGATAATCCTTTTCTTAAAAATAATCTTATTATTCCGGGCCCCGACACTATAATAAGGAGAATGATTGACATCCATTTCATTCCGTCGAAACAACCTTGTTGTAAAACTAATTCAAAACCTACAATTTGTTATACATTTTGCTTTGTGCGCCGCGCCAAAAACATCAGAGGGATATGCCGCTCAGTGTTGGATTTTAGAAAGCTGGATTTATATACGTTGGTGGTGATCGGAAAAGCCCACACGTGCAATTTTCGAAACGGGGAAAAAAAAATACAAAATTACAAAAAAACATTTTTTTGACGATCTTATCCCCTAATTTCTGCCCTCAATAATACCTTTTTCATCAACAACCATTTTCATGGATTTGTGATTAGAGGTTCCGTTGTTTAGAACTTCGTTTTCAATAAAATCGTCGAGATTCAACGATCGGTAAACAACGCACGGTACGCACATTGAGAACAAATTCAATGAACTTTGCCCCGCAACGCCCTCTATCGGCAAAAGTTGTCAATGTTTGAATATCCTTCAAGGCTGTACATTGTACCAATCTGCAGGCGTGCGGCACAGTGTGTTGCAATTCTTTATCTTATGAATATGGTAATCAACGGCCAATCACAGCGTGCGGAATGTTGGTTAGCTTGGACTTTGGACCGTGTGTGTTGCGTATGCGCTATGCATGGACTACCGACCGAACGTTGTTGGGCCGATGCACGTGTGCAGCGGTGGATACTCAGCAGTCAGAACCATGTGATTGTGTGTGCATCGTGTTTTAACGTTTGTATACTAAAATGAACGATCGCAATTCCAATGCTGCCGCTTAGAAGTCGGGCTTGGCTCGTCGGCTACTCGTTTGATCGTTTAAAGTGCAGGCTAAAAATAGTCCGTTTGTCATTTTTTTTGGCAGGGCGGCGAATTATTTTAGCAGGGCGGCCAATTCTTTGGCAGGGCGGCCTTAAACTTTGGGAGGGCGGCCCGCCCTCCCAAAATACGTGTGTAGAGAACACTGTATATTTTGAAATTCAAAACAAAGTTGATTCCTTGTGGACAAGTGTTGTTAGAAATACATACATGTACATGTAAGATTTGAAATTTGTGATATTAAGATTTTAAAAGTCCAAACAAATCTATTTCTTGTGGACGTAAGTTTCTCACACAAAATTTGAAATCTCACCGCTGACCTAAAATGTTTTCAAAAAACCAACTTACCTGGCACATGTGACAAAGGTAAACATTTAAATCTATACTTTTTTGATTGTCTTGTTTGAAAGGTAACTAAGGTGACTACTAATCAGGATGAGTCAATGAAGAAGAGACGACCAGATAAAGAGGTTATGAGTAGCGAAGATGAGAATTACTCAGAAAGTAGCGACAGTGAGGATACTGAACAAAGAGGTAACTCAATAACACTCCCATCTAACCCCCTCTTTCTGTCTGCAGGATTCTGGAGTAGTGGTTATTGTTTATTGTTCTTATCTTTGTTTGATGCTTTTTGTATTCTTAGGTGGATCCAGGGAGAAGACTGAGATGGATGACCTGATTTTATCCTTCTTCAATGATGCAACCTCTGAGGAGTTACTTAGTATCAGTCATTGCTCCAAGGTCAAAGTTAAGAAAATAGTTTCTCTGAGGCCATATGAAGACTATAATGACTTGGTAAGAATTCTTCATTTTAGCTTAACCCTCCTACTATGGGATCATTCAATACCATCCACTGTGGTTCTGAATGATGGACCAGGCAGGGTCTTGGATGTGGGGTAACTTTGGCTCAGTCCATGACCCCATAGTCAAGACTCTTTCCTTCCATTCCAGACCTTATCATAACTCTTTCATTCCCTTCATCCTAGACTTTGTCTTTAATGATGAGACATTCTTGATTTGACCGGCAGGTGTCCAAGATGCAGATAACTAAAGGATTGACCATCTCCTTGGTGTGGAACTGTACAGAGTTGTTTGAGAGTCACCAGGTTATGACCTCCATCATGGATCGTTGTTGTAAGATCTCAGATACCATTCAAACAATTGTGTCTAAGCTGCTACCTAACAAGGAAGGTGACTGCAGTGATGATGAGAGAGACACTGAAGGACAGATTACACAACAACCTCAAATCCTATCTGATCAGTAAGTAATCTCACATAACCATCTTCCATATCTCCAAACCATGGTCTGTCCCCCATGTCAGTATAGATGCAGTAATCATTATATCCTACAGGAAACCAGACTGAGGGATAGATAATTCTCCGAAAAAATTCTTCACATCCATATAAATCCCTGCTACTAAATTGAGGCTGGGCGTAGAAATAGGCTGCCTTTCTTGTGTATAATATGTAATGATTAGAATTGGCAACAGAGAACTTGACTAATACTTTGGCATGTCAATGTGGTGCTAGCAGACTTGGTATATCTATTTGTGTCATTAATGTCATAGGACAATGCATGTTTTACTTGCCAGTGATGTACAGTACCTACAGTTCACATTTTGACAAGATTCAGGGGAAACATTTTCATAATTATCAGATATTGATGGGGTAAAGTCTTCAAGAGAATCACTAATCTATCATGAATTTTAACCTTTGACCTCTCTGTGTTTTGTTTCTAGTCTCGTCCTCAAGCCATATCAGTTGGTTGGACTCAACTGGCTGGCTCTGATGCACAGACAGGAAGTCAATGGCATCCTAGCTGATGAAATGGTAAAATATCCTCTCAAAATTGCTTTTATTATAATGTAGGCCAAAGAAATTGTTCCCTTCAAAGTGATCTGTGTGGGATTATTTTTGTCTAGTTGTTTCTTTTCCTGCCGTTCACCTCTGTGGACCCCAGTTTGAATCCCACCTCAGACCAGAGCCTTGCATGTGGATTGGCTTTTCAGTCTTTACCTCATTCTATTTGTTACCCCATCTTCTCTTCTCAAGTATCTTTAGACACTAGACACTTGTGAGGGTTCTTTGGTTTCATTACCAGAATGTTATTTTAATATTAAAAATAATAACATCACATTTAATATTGCTTATAGATATAAATAAATCCATTTGTTTGAATCTAGTGTTGAGAAATACTTACCTTTGAGGTCTAAATTAGATGACACACTGTATTTGAAAGCTCTTGTTCTCCTCTGTTTGATGAGCAAATAAACCTAGTTTTGAGTTTTAGCAAATGGTGCCTGGTTTTGATATGGTGCATCTCAAATCAGTTACTCTTCTTCACTCAGGGTCTTGGTAAGACGGTACAGACTATTGCATTCTTGGCTTATCTCATGGAGCAAGGAGATGGAGGTCCTCACCTTATTGTGGTTCCATCATCAACTCTAGGTAAACAAAAACATTTCTGATACAATCCTTATCACCAATCATTAACACTTATTATTTCATACTCATTTGCTTCTTCCACTGTTACAAATAAAATTGGCATTGTAATTCATTTATAGGGTGTCATGGCCGAGTGGTTAAGAGCATCGGATTCAAGTTCTGGTGGTTTAGTCATCGGGGTGTGGGTTCGAGTCCCGGTCATGACGCTTGTGTCCTTGAGCAAGACACTTTGCTATAATTGCTTCTCTTCACCCAGGGGTATAAATGGGTACCTGCAAGGGTAGAGGTTGATATTGTGTTTGAAAAAGCCTTCGGAGCGCCATCACGGCAGCCCGGGCTGTATACTCCCCAGGGAGCTGAGAAAGATTAAAGGAATGTTATTGGCCCAATGACCAGGGCACTAATGTAAAGCGCATTGATACGTTATTGTGAAATGCGCTATATAAGAACTAGTTATTGTTATAATGACATGTAGCGTGTCATGGCCGAGCGGTCAAGTGTACAAGTGCTCTGGTGTTTCTGATCAGCAGAGTGTGGGTTTTTATCTGATGTTATAAATAGGGCTGATTTAATCAGCCCTTCCAAGATACAACCTGTGAATCAAGCCGATTTCATCTGCCTAGGACACTGCTAAAATCATAGTCAAGGCCAAATCAAAACCTACCACTTGTTAAGAATTGTTGCCATTAACAAACCTTTAAGATCAAAACTTGTAACTTCCACTTATTTTATGGAATCAATCCATTTTATTTCTAGCAATTGAATCTATTTTTGATTTCATTTGATTTTAATCAGAGAATTGGGCTCGTGAGCTTCATACGTGGTGCCCAGCCCTGGAGGTGATTTTGTACATGGGTAGTGCAGAGGAACGGAGAGAGCTACGATATAACATCTTAGCTGAGTGTATCACGTGTAATGTCATTGTTACATCGTAAGTAAAAAGAAGCTTGATTTATCATCATGCCTTTGCACAATGTAATGGTGACATTCATTATCCCGTATACAATAATACATCTATAGAAATCCAGCCAAGCTACACGCTAGTTTCACAATGACTAGAATAAGTATTGTCGTCTAGTTACTGTGCAATTCATAATCATTGACGTTAAACCAATGTTTGTATGAGAGAGATTGGCTGTTGCCAGCTTGGTATTTATTATCCCCTTGCTCTCCTCATGTTTGAATACCATTGTTGATGTTATTTGTTTTTGTTTACAGATACAACATGTGTACTAGTAATGCGGATGATCGCAGCCTGTTCAGGAAGATGGGGATACATTATGCTGTGTTTGACGAGGCACACATGCTGAAGAATATGCAGTCCCAACGCTATGGTACTCTTATGAAGATCAGGGTCAGTCATCTACTGGATTTATTTGAAGCGATACTTTGTATCACTACAAGTATCACTAAGTTGTCATGCAAGAACAAGGTTCAAATTTGTTGTAGTCACAGTTTTAGTCCACCCAGATATTATGTTGACTTAGTGGTATCTTACCCTGTCTTTCACCTCTGTGGACCCAGGTTCAAATCCTTTTCTCAGATCCAAGCCTCGCTATCGATTGGTCTGTCAGTCTGTACTTGATTTCAACATCTCTTTGTCATGTTCTCTACACAGGTATCTTCAGGCATACGGTTCACAGTGGCAGTAGCTTTTCAGAAGTCCTCGGTTTCATTACTTATGAATGTTAATTTGTTTTGTTATTGATAGGCTGAGAGGAAGCTACTTTTGACCGGTACCCCGCTGCAGAACAACCTCAAAGAGCTGATTTCACTGTTGAGCTTCGTCATGCCAAATATGTTTTGTGATAACGCAGCGGAACTACAGAAGATGTTTACTCTAACAGTAAGTTGAGTTACATTAACTATCCCACAATGTGCCAGTGGAATATATCGCATTTCAGCGTCCTGTGTGGAATGAGGCCAAGGCAGAGTTGCATGTGGGATGCAGACGCACTTTATTTCTATTGATTAAATCTGGTTGTGAAGCTTATGATTCTCAGAAAAGCAAACTTAATCAATAAACTACCCAAGAGTGCCATGGACAGAAGACAACGAAGGGAGTTTCAGTTTTATATGTGGGAGGAAAACCCCAGAGAATTATTCCAAGGGAAACCCACACAATCAGGTAGGGACTGAAAACCCAATCCACAGACTGCCCCTGGCGGTATTCAAACTGGGGTCGGACTTGGGTTCTGATGGCTGAATCATCTAAGTGCAGGTTCTTATGTCCTTGAGCAAGGCATTTAACCATTCTTGCTTCTCTTAACCCAGTGTGTAAATGGGAACCTACGAGGGCTGGGATAGTATTGTGTTGGATTAACCCCTTAGTGCTCATTTAAGCATCTTGGGGTTGTATGCTCCCCAGGGAGGTGAGAAAGTTTGAGGGATGGTCTGATGAACAGGGATAGTTTGTCTGATGAACAGGGATAGTAATGTTGCAAAGCACCTTGATCCAGCTACTAGGATAATATGTAGTACAAGAACCAAGTAGTATTATTCAAGAATAACTTTAAAACTCATCTGTTATGATCTACCATGCATTCTCCTATTAGGTGTTCGGGCACTCTGCCCGGAACACCTCTTGTTTTTGTTCCGGTTTTTTTTGTTCTTACTTTTTAATACTTCTTCTTTTTCTTCTTATCCCCCGCGATTGTCCGCTAACAAAAGCACACTTCCTAAGCTCATATAAACTTGAAAGTTTACATATAGTTAGTCAACCATTAGGAGATGAAACCGCTTCAGTTACGTCATGATGACGTCATCAGGTGTCAAATTACAAAGTTTTTAAGTTTTAAAAGTTACCATTTGCTATACGCTGTATGTCTTTGAATTTTACAACTATGATATTCATAATTGAGCATCTGATAGATCAAGACTGGGGCTACATTTGAAAAGTTAACGCCAAAATCGTATGACCTCTTCTTCAGGTCGTACCGGAAGGTCAAAGTTTGCCTTTGAATATTTTCTTCAAAATCGGACGATAAAGCCCACGTATGTATTAACCTGCATGTTAACTATGTACACAGCGCTGTGTGTGGCTGGCTGTTCCGCTCCACGAGGCTTGTGTGTAGTCCAGCCATGTATTGTGTATGTGTGCAGCTGGACATGTCAAACGTCGATCGAACAAAACATGGCACGATGAGTTTATCGTTAACTCGTGCGAAGTTAAACTTAAGTGATTTCCCTTTTGCCCGTCTGATGGTTTGATGGTAAACAACGAACAGAAGACGAGTTCTCACTGAGATGGCCACCTGATTTAGTAATATGTATGACGTTTAATAACTGACTTAAACTCAATCTGAAAAAGATCGAAATTGGTTCGCTTCTCATCAAACATCGAGACCGACGGCACGTTGATCGACGTGACCATGCCTGCCGAAGGCGCTCTAGGCCCGCTGAGTATGTCTCTCAGACACGGCGATGAAAATTGTAAGATTTATGTAAATATCATCGTTTACAAAAAACGTCGCAATTTACTTCGTGTACAGTACTTGTCATATATTTTGTCCATTACTTGACAAGTGGTGGCTTTTTTTAAATTACGAATACGACAGCTGGGATGTATTACGACCAACATTTTAATATCATGCCGAACACCTCGTTTTTGTTATGCAACAAAAATTTAAGTCTAGTTTATTTGTTTGTTTTGTTTCTGTTTCCATGTGCCCACAAGCAACACCCTGAACTAGATGGAAGTTGTGTTATATAAAAACTGATTTCCATTATTATCTTATACTTAAATTTCTTGTCTTCATTTCTGATTTTGTTTGATTGCTAGAAACAAAAGAGTGAGAATCCATTAGAGCAGAGTTCCTTTGAGAGAGACAGGATTACTCATGCTAAGCAGATCATGCAACCATTCATGCTAAGGAGACTTAAATCACAGGTTAGTATTCCAATCCACAATTCTCCTAATCTTGGTCAAATTTCTCCAACAGAATCCAACAAAACATGCAGTTGGATTCTGAAGGGCTGTAATGTCATCTCTGAGAGGGCAAGGTCATTTTCATTTTGCAAAGGACACTTCCATTGGACAAACTCAAAGTCTAGTAGTAGGTCGTCCTCTCATGATGGTCTTCAGCCTTCCTGCTGGCTTCTGTAGAAGACTGGATGCCTCTGGGGCTACAGTTTGATTGAATGGAGTCAATCCAGCGCATGAGTGGTCGTCGGCGAGGTCTATATCCAGCTTTTCCTCCCTCCAGAGTGATCTTTGGGTATCCAGAGGTTGGATTTTTTTTTGCTGTGCCCAAAGTAGGATAATCTATTCGTTTCGATGATCTGACTTGATGCCAGCTCTTGTTTTTATGGTCTCATTTCTTATCTTCTCTCTTCTCAAAGTAGGAAACTTTCAAAGGGGCACCAATGCCAAGACCAGTGCAACCTAGGCCATATCCTCCATTGCCTCTGTGTAATTCCAGGTCAGGGGTTTGATTTGAACGGGTTGGGGTAGTTAGGGTTAAAGTTAAACCACTGCCAGATATTTAGGATTTTCATGTATTTCTAATTTTCACAGGTGCTAAAACAACTACCAAAGAAGAGGGAAACTATACTTAAATGTCCAATGATCGCCAGTCAACAAGAGTGCTATAACAATATTAAAATGGCCTTATCACAAGATCTACGTGATCTTGGAGATGGATCAAAGATAAGACTTACTAAGCTGTCTTGTGCCATGATGCAACTACGTAAAGGTGCTAATCATGAGATGTTGATGAGAAATCACTACGACGATGCCAAACTACGACAAATGTCTAAACTCATGCTCAAGGTCAGTCCAGACACTTTTCTCTGCCATTCATTGATTTAAAGCTGAGATATTGATGTTTCAATTCAAACCTTTTTATCACAAAACATTAGTGCAAGACTTTCAATAGGCATAGGAAATTTATTTTTCCCCCCAAAAAAATTGTTGATATCCATTTTGTACGTGAAGATTTTAGTTTTGAATTGTTTGGAATTGACAACAAATTACTGGGACTTTTTCATCGCAGAATGTGAGTAGAAAGTGTCTGCATTCAAATAAAGCAAGCTTTGTAAAAGACCAATCCACTATGGGTGTCTTGTACCAAGGTTTCTTGCCACTACTGGGATGCAAAGATATCAAGCATTCATTGTTTGTATGAATCATCCCTGACCAATGAACATAGATAGTCTCCTTCACTGTATCTGATGAAGAAGTTATTGGTAGCCAAAGCTCAAGCAGGTGTTTTATTAAGTTAGCCTTTAAGTTCCACCACTACCATGTATTGGAATCTGGACCTTCAAGATCAACATTTTTCTTTCATGTGTAATAACAGGAGCCAACTCATTACGATGCTGAACCAGAGCTAATCTTTGAGGACATGTCAGTCATGACAGACTTTGAGTTACACAGACTCTGTAAGGAATACAGCATCCTTAAACCATTCCAACTCTCCACTGATCTTCTTGTTGCTTCTGGGAAATTCCAAGCTCTGGATAAGATGCTTCCAGAACTCAAACAAAACGTAAGTACACTGCTCAGATTGTAGAAAATCACACTATTACTGCCCATGTCCATTGAACCTTAAGCAGTCTGAAACCATCTCAACTCCTTTGGAGTATGCAGCACCGGCAGCCAAATGGGCGCACAGGTTGCTAATCATTCACATCAACAATCTTTAGTTTCACAGGTACCCACTTACTCCTGGGTGATGAGAAGCAATTATGGCTCAACATTTAACGTCAATCCATAAGAATTTCCGTGTTCATGGGGGTTTCATTTTTCAGAACTTTTTGTTTAGCTTCTGGAATTAACATTTTCCTTTGAAAATATCAAACCCTGACTTGACAAAGGAAAGACAACAAAGGTTCTCATAATAGGCACCAAGGTTTGATGTTGTCTTGTGAGAAAATATGAGTAGGCACTCAACGTGTATCGCAGAACCTTGCCTGTTAGCCAAGACCAATAATCTGCCATGGTATGTTGAAATCTCAGAACACTCGCTCTTACCTCCCATTGAGCTGAATATAATAACAAACAATGGAGGCAGCACTTTGATGTGAAGTGGTTTAGTGTTCTGCCCCAAAACACAAGTATCACAACCGGGATTCGAACCCACACTGATGATCTAGACCAATCGGCCACGCCACAAGACGGGTTACATGCTTTGACTTTGAGAAATGGTCGAATAAATAATAATAATGATAACAAAGCATATTCTGTTATTATTTTGTATACAGGGTAGCAGAGTGTTGATGTTCAGTCAGTTTGTGATGGTCTTAGATATTATAGAGGTTTATATGAAACATCATCAATATAGATATCTACGTCTAGATGGCCAGACTCCAGTGTGTGATAGGTGAGCTTTTGAACAATTTCTATTACAAAATCACTTAACTTTCAGATGGAAATATTTCTCTGGAGAATTGGTACTGGTATGAACTTTAGAATCAGTGAGCTTTCAGATGGAAATATTTCTCTGGAAGATTGGTACTGGTACGAACTTTAGAATCAGTGAGCTTTCAGATGGAAATATTTCTCTGGAGGATTGGTACTGGTACGAACTTTAGAATCAGTGAGCTTTCAGATGGACATATTTCTCTGGAGTATTGGTACTGGTACGAACTTTAGAATCAGTGAGCTTTCAGATGGACATATTTCTCTGGAGGATTGGTACTGGTATGAACTTTAGAATCAGTGAGCTTTCAGATGGACATATTTCTCTGGAGGATTGGTACTGGTACGAACTTTAGAATCAGTGAGCTTTCAGATGGACATATTTCTCTGGAGTATTGGTACTGGTACGAACTTTAGAATCAGTGAGCTTTCAGATGGACATATTTCTCTGGAGTATTGGTACTGGTACGAACTTTAGAATCAGTGAGCTTTCAGATGGAAATATTTCTCTGGAAGATTGGTACTGGTACGAACTTTAGAATCAGTGAGCTTTCAGATGGACATATTTCTCTGGAGTATTGGTACTGGTACGAACTTTAGAATCAGTGAGCTTTCAGATGGAAATATTTCTCTGGAAGATTGGTACTGGTACGAACTTTAGAATCAGTGAGCTTTCAGATGGACATATTTCTCTGGAGTATTGGTACTGGTACGAACTTTAGAATCAGTGAGCTTTCAGATGGAAATATTTCTCTGGAGGATTGGTACTGGTATGAACTTTAGAATCAGTGAGCTTTCAGATGGAAATATTTCTCTGGAAGATTGGTACTGGTATGAACTTTAGAATCAGTGAGCTTTCAGATGGACATATTTCTCTGGAGGATTGGTACTGGTATGAACTTTAGAATCAGTGAGCTTTCAGATGGACATATTTCTCTGGAGGATTGGTACTGGTATGAACTTTAGAATCAGTGAGCTTTCAGATGGAAATATTTCTCTGGAGGATTGGTACTGGTATGAACTTTAGAATCAGTGAGCTTTCAGATGGAAATATTTCTCTGGAGGATTGGTACTGGTATGAACTTTAGAATCAGTGAGCTTTCAGATGGACATATTTCTCTGGAGTATTGGTGCTGGTATGAACTTTTGAATCAGTGAGCTTTCAGATGGAAATATTTCTCTGGAAGATTGGTACTGGTATGAACTTTAGAATCAGTGAGCTTTCAGATGGACATATTTCTCTGGAGAATTGGTACTGGTATGAACTTCAGAATCAGTGAGCTTTCAGATGGAAATATTTTTCTGGAGAATTGGTACTGGTATGAACTTTAGAATCAGTGAGCTTTCAGATGGAAATATTTCTCTGGAGGATTGGTACTGGTATGAACTTTAGAATCAGTGAGCTTTCAGATGGAAATATTTCTCTGGAGGATTGGTACTGGTATGAACTTTAGAATCAGTGAGCTTTCAGATGGAAATATTTCTCTGGAGGATTGGTACTGGTATGAACTTTAGAATCAGTGAGCTTTCAGATGGAAATATTTCTCTGGAGGATTGGTACTGGTATGAACTTTAGAATCAGTGAGCTTTCAGATGGAAATATTTCTCTGGAAGATTGGTACTGGTATGAACTTTAGAATCAGTGAGCTTTCAGATGGAAATATTTCTCTGGAGGATTGGTACTGGTATGAACTTTAGAATCAGTGAGCTTTCAGATGGAAATATTTCTCTGGAGGATTGGTACTGGTACGAACTTTAGAATCAGTGAGCTTTCAGATGGAAATATTTCTCTGGAGGATTGGTACTGGTATGAACTTTAGAATCAGTGAGCTTTCAGATGGAAATATTTCTCTGGAGGATTGGTACTGGTACGAACTTTAGAATCAGTGAGCTTTCAGATGGAAATATTTCTCTGGAGGATTGGTACTGGTATGAACTTTAGAATCAGTGAGCTTTCAGATGGAAATATTTCTCTGGAGGATTGGTACTGGTACGAACTTTAGAATCAGTGAGCTTTCAGATGGAAATATTTCTCTGGAGGATTGGTACTGGTATGAACTTTAGAATCAGTGAGCTTTCAGATGGAAATATTTCTCTGGAGGATTGGTACTGGTATGAACTTTAGAATCAGTGAGCTTTCAGATGGAAATATTTCTCTGGAGGATTGGTACTGGTATGAACTTTAGAATCAGTGAGCTTTCAGATGGAAATATTTCTCTGGAGGATTGGTACTGGTATGAACTTTAGAATCAGTGAGCTTTCAGATGGAAATATTTCTCTGGAGGATTGGTACTGGTATGAACTTTAGAATCAGTGAGCTTTCAGATGGAAATATTTCTCTGGAGGATTGGTACTGGTATGAACTTTAGAATCAGTGAGCTTTCAGATGGACATATTTCTCTGGAGGATTGGTACTGGTACGAACTTTAGAATCAGTGAGCTTTCAGATGGACATATTTCTCTGGAGTATTGGTACTGGTATGAACTTTAGAATCAGTGAGCTTTCAGATGGACATATTTCTCTGGAGTATTGGTACTGGTACGAACTTTAGAATCAGTGAGCTTTCAGATGGAAATATTTCTCTGGAAGATTGGTACTGGTACGAACTTTAGAATCAGTGAGCTTTCAGATGGACATATTTCTCTGGAGTATTGGTACTGGTACGAACTTTAGAATCAGTGAGCTTTCAGATGGAAATATTTCTCTGGAAGATTGGTACTGGTACGAACTTTAGAATCAGTGAGCTTTCAGATGGACATATTTCTCTGGAGTATTGGTACTGGTACGAACTTTAGAATCAGTGAGCTTTCAGATGGAAATATTTCTCTGGAGGATTGGTACTGGTATGAACTTTAGAATCAGTGAGCTTTCAGATGGAAATATTTCTCTGGAGGATTGGTACTGGTACGAACTTTAGAATCAGTGAGCTTTCAGATGGAAATATTTCTCTGGAAGATTGGTACTGGTATGAACTTTAGAATCAGTGAGCTTTCAGATGGACATATTTCTCTGGAGGATTGGTACTGGTATGAACTTTAGAATCAGTGAGCTTTCAGATGGACATATTTCTCTGGAGGATTGGTACTGGTATGAACTTTAGAATCAGTGAGCTTTCAGATGGAAATATTTCTCTGGAGGATTGGTACTGGTATGAACTTTAGAATCAGTGAGCTTTCAGATGGAAATATTTCTCTGGAGGATTGGTACTGGTATGAACTTTAGAATCAGTGAACTTTCAGATGGAAATATTTCTCTGGAGGATTGGTACTGGTATGAACTTTAGAATCAGTGAGCTTTCAGATGGAAATATTTCTCTGGAGGATTGGTACTGGTATGAACTTTAGAATCAGTGAGCTTTCAGATGGACATATTTCTCTGGAGGATTGGTACTGGTACGAACTTTAGAATCAGTGAGCTTTCAGATGGACATATTTCTCTGGAGTATTGGTACTGGTACGAACTTTAGAATCAGTGAGCTTTCAGATGGACATATTTCTCTGGAGTATTGGTACTGGTACGAACTTTAGAATCAGTGAGCTTTCAGATGGAAATATTTCTCTGGAAGATTGGTACTGGTACGAACTTTAGAATCAGTGAGCTTTCAGATGGACATATTTCTCTGGAGTATTGGTACTGGTACGAACTTTAGAATCAGTGAGCTTTCAGATGGAAATATTTCTCTGGAAGATTGGTACTGGTACGAACTTTAGAATCAGTGAGCTTTCAGATGGACATATTTCTCTGGAGTATTGGTACTGGTACGAACTTTAGAATCAGTGAGCTTTCAGATGGAAATATTTCTCTGGAGGATTGGTACTGGTATGAACTTTAGAATCAGTGAGCTTTCAGATGGAAATATTTCTCTGGAGGATTGGTACTGGTACGAACTTTAGAATCAGTGAGCTTTCAGATGGAAATATTTCTCTGGAAGATTGGTACTGGTATGAACTTTAGAATCAGTGAGCTTTCAGATGGACATATTTCTCTGGAGGATTGGTACTGGTATGAACTTTAGAATCAGTGAGCTTTCAGATGGACATATTTCTCTGGAGGATTGGTACTGGTATGAACTTTAGAATCAGTGAGCTTTCAGATGGAAATATTTCTCTGGAGGATTGGTACTGGTATGAACTTTAGAATCAGTGAGCTTTCAGATGGAAATATTTCTCTGGAGGATTGGTACTGGTATGAACTTTAGAATCAGTGAGCTTTCAGATGGACATATTTCTCTGGAGTATTGGTGCTGGTATGAACTTTTGAATCAGTGAGCTTTCAGATGGAAATATTTCTCTGGAAGATTGGTACTGGTATGAACTTTAGAATCAGTGAGCTTTCAGATGGACATATTTCTCTGGAGAATTGGTACTGGTATGAACTTCAGAATCAGTGAGCTTTCAGATGGAAATATTTTTCTGGAGAATTGGTACTGGTATGAACTTTAGAATCAGTGAGCTTTCAGATGGAAATATTTCTCTGGAGGATTGGTACTGGTATGAACTTTAGAATCAGTGAGCTTTCAGATGGAAATATTTCTCTGGAAGATTGGTACTGGTATGAACTTTAGAATCAGTGAGCTTTCAGATGGACATATTTCTCTGGAGGATTGGTACTGGTATGAACTTTAGAATCAGTGAGCTTTCAGATGGAAATATTTCTCTGGAGGATTGGTACTGGTATGAACTTTAGAATCAGTGAGCTTTCAGATGGAAATATTTCTCTGGAGGATTGGTACTGGTATGAACTTTAGAATCAGTGAGCTTTCAGATGGAAATATTTCTCTGGAGGATTGGTACTGGTATGAACTTTAGAATCAGTGAGCTTTCAGATGGAAATATTTCTCTGGAAGATTGGTACTGGTATGAACTTTAGAATCAGTGAGCTTTCAGATGGAAATATTTCTCTGGAGGATTGGTACTGGTATGAACTTTAGAATCAGTGAGCTTTCAGATGGAAATATTTCTCTGGAGGATTGGTACTGGTACGAACTTTAGAATCAGTGAGCTTTCAGATGGAAATATTTCTCTGGAGGATTGGTACTGGTATGAACTTTAGAATCAGTGAGCTTTCAGATGGAAATATTTCTCTGGAGGATTGGTACTGGTATGAACTTTAGAATCAGTGAGCTTTCAGATGGAAATATTTCTCTGGAAGATTGGTACTGGTATGAACTTTAGAATCAGTGAGCTTTCAGATGGAAATATTTCTCTGGAGGATTGGTACTGGTATGAACTTTAGAATCAGTGAGCTTTCAGATGGAAATATTTCTCTGGAGGATTGGTACTGGTACGAACTTTAGAATCAGTGAGCTTTCAGATGGAAATATTTCTCTGGAGGATTGGTACTGGTATGAACTTTAGAATCAGTGAGCTTTCAGATGGAAATATTTCTCTGGAGGATTGGTACTGGTACGAACTTTAGAATCAGTGAGCTTTCAGATGGAAATATTTCTCTGGAGGATTGGTACTGGTATGAACTTTAGAATCAGTGAGCTTTCAGATGGAAATATTTCTCTGGAGGATTGGTACTGGTACGAACTTTAGAATCAGTGAGCTTTCAGATGGAAATATTTCTCTGGAGGATTGGTACTGGTATGAACTTTAGAATCAGTGAGCTTTCAGATGGAAATATTTCTCTGGAGGATTGGTACTGGTATGAACTTTAGAATCAGTGAGCTTTCAGATGGAAATATTTCTCTGGAGGATTGGTACTGGTATGAACTTTAGAATCAGTGAGCTTTCAGATGGAAATATTTCTCTGGAGGATTGGTACTGGTATGAACTTTAGAATCAGTGAGCTTTCAGATGGAAATATTTCTCTGGAGGATTGGTACTGGTATGAACTTTAGAATCAGTGAGCTTTCAGATGGAAATATTTCTCTGGAGGATTGGTACTGGTATGAACTTTAGAATCAGTGAGCTTTCAGATGGACATATTTCTCTGGAGGATTGGTACTGGTACGAACTTTAGAATCAGTGAGCTTTCAGATGGACATATTTCTCTGGAGTATTGGTACTGGTACGAACTTTAGAATCAGTGAGCTTTCAGATGGACATATTTCTCTGGAGTATTGGTACTGGTACGAACTTTAGAATCAGTGAGCTTTCAGATGGAAATATTTCTCTGGAAGATTGGTACTGGTACGAACTTTAGAATCAGTGAGCTTTCAGATGGACATATTTCTCTGGAGTATTGGTACTGGTACGAACTTTAGAATCAGTGAGCTTTCAGATGGAAATATTTCTCTGGAAGATTGGTACTGGTACGAACTTTAGAATCAGTGAGCTTTCAGATGGACATATTTCTCTGGAGTATTGGTACTGGTACGAACTTTAGAATCAGTGAGCTTTCAGATGGAAATATTTCTCTGGAGGATTGGTACTGGTATGAACTTTAGAATCAGTGAGCTTTCAGATGGAAATATTTCTCTGGAGGATTGGTACTGGTACGAACTTTAGAATCAGTGAGCTTTCAGATGGAAATATTTCTCTGGAAGATTGGTACTGGTATGAACTTTAGAATCAGTGAGCTTTCAGATGGACATATTTCTCTGGAGGATTGGTACTGGTATGAACTTTAGAATCAGTGAGCTTTCAGATGGACATATTTCTCTGGAGGATTGGTACTGGTATGAACTTTAGAATCAGTGAGCTTTCAGATGGAAATATTTCTCTGGAGGATTGGTACTGGTATGAACTTTAGAATCAGTGAGCTTTCAGATGGAAATATTTCTCTGGAGGATTGGTACTGGTATGAACTTTAGAATCAGTGAACTTTCAGATGGAAATATTTCTCTGGAGGATTGGTACTGGTATGAACTTTAGAATCAGTGAGCTTTCAGATGGAAATATTTCTCTGGAGGATTGGTACTGGTATGAACTTTAGAATCAGTGAGCTTTCAGATGGACATATTTCTCTGGAGGATTGGTACTGGTACGAACTTTAGAATCAGTGAGCTTTCAGATGGACATATTTCTCTGGAGTATTGGTACTGGTACGAACTTTAGAATCAGTGAGCTTTCAGATGGACATATTTCTCTGGAGGATTGGTACTGGTACGAACTTTAGAATCAGTGAGCTTTCAGATGGAAATATTTCTCTGGAAGATTGGTACTGGTACGAACTTTAGAATCAGTGAGCTTTCAGATGGACATATTTCTCTGGAGTATTGGTACTGGTACGAACTTTAGAATCAGTGAGCTTTCAGATGGAAATATTTCTCTGGAAGATTGGTACTGGTACGAACTTTAGAATCAGTGAGCTTTCAGATGGACATATTTCTCTGGAGTATTGGTACTGGTACGAACTTTAGAATCAGTGAGCTTTCAGATGGAAATATTTCTCTGGAGGATTGGTACTGGTATGAACTTTAGAATCAGTGAGCTTTCAGATGGAAATATTTCTCTGGAGGATTGGTACTGGTACGAACTTTAGAATCAGTGAGCTTTCAGATGGAAATATTTCTCTGGAAGATTGGTACTGGTATGAACTTTAGAATCAGTGAGCTTTCAGATGGACATATTTCTCTGGAGGATTGGTACTGGTATGAACTTTAGAATCAGTGAGCTTTCAGATGGACATATTTCTCTGGAGGATTGGTACTGGTATGAACTTTAGAATCAGTGAGCTTTCAGATGGAAATATTTCTCTGGAGGATTGGTACTGGTATGAACTTTAGAATCAGTGAGCTTTCAGATGGAAATATTTCTCTGGAGGATTGGTACTGGTATGAACTTTAGAATCAGTGAGCTTTCAGATGGACATATTTCTCTGGAGTATTGGTGCTGGTATGAACTTTTGAATCAGTGAGCTTTCAGATGGAAATATTTCTCTGGAAGATTGGTACTGGTATGAACTTTAGAATCAGTGAGCTTTCAGATGGACATATTTCTCTGGAGAATTGGTACTGGTATGAACTTCAGAATCAGTGAGCTTTCAGATGGAAATATTTTTCTGGAGAATTGGTACTGGTATGAACTTTAGAATCAGTGAGCTTTCAGATGGAAATATTTCTCTGGAGGATTGGTACTGGTATGAACTTTAGAATCAGTGAGCTTTCAGATGGAAATATTTCTCTGGAAGATTGGTACTGGTATGAACTTTAGAATCAGTGAGCTTTCAGATGGACATATTTCTCTGGAGGATTGGTACTGGTATGAACTTTAGAATCAGTGAGCTTTCAGATGGACATATTTCTCTGGAGGATTGGTACTGGTATGAACTTTAGAATCAGTGAGCTTTCAGATGGAAATATTTCTCTGGAGGATTGGTACTGGTATGAACTTTAGAATCAGTGAGCTTTCAGATGGAAATATTTCTCTGGAGGATTGGTACTGGTATGAACTTTAGAATCAGTGAGCTTTCAGATGGAAATATTTCTCTGGAAGATTGGTACTGGTATGAACTTTAGAATCAGTGAGCTTTCAGATGGAAATATTTCTCTGGAGGATTGGTACTGGTATGAACTTTAGAATCAGTGAGCTTTCAGATGGAAATATTTCTCTGGAGGATTGGTACTGGTACGAACTTTAGAATCAGTGAGCTTTCAGATGGAAATATTTCTCTGGAGGATTGGTACTGGTATGAACTTTAGAATCAGTGAGCTTTCAGATGGAAATATTTCTCTGGAGGATTGGTACTGGTACGAACTTTAGAATCAGTGAGCTTTCAGATGGAAATATTTCTCTGGAGGATTGGTACTGGTATGAACTTTAGAATCAGTGAGCTTTCAGATGGAAATATTTCTCTGGAGGATTGGTACTGGTACGAACTTTAGAATCAGTGAGCTTTCAGATGGAAATATTTCTCTGGAGGATTGGTACTGGTATGAACTTTAGAATCAGTGAGCTTTCAGATGGAAATATTTCTCTGGAGGATTGGTACTGGTATGAACTTTAGAATCAGTGAGCTTTCAGATGGAAATATTTCTCTGGAGGATTGGTACTGGTATGAACTTTAGAATCAGTGAGCTTTCAGATGGAAATATTTCTCTGGAGGATTGGTACTGGTATGAACTTTAGAATCAGTGAGCTTTCAGATGGAAATATTTCTCTGGAGGATTGGTACTGGTATGAACTTTAGAATCAGTGAGCTTTCAGATGGAAATATTTCTCTGGAGGATTGGTACTGGTATGAACTTTAGAATCAGTGAGCTTTCAGATGGAAATATTTCTCTGGAAGATTGGTACTGGTATGAACTTTAGAATCAGTGAGCTTTCAGATGGAAATATTTCTCTGGAAGATTGGTACTGGTATGAACTTTAGAATCAGTGAGCTTTCAGATGGAAATATTTCTCTGGAAGATTGGTACTGGTATGAACTTTAGAATCAGTGAGCTTTCAGATGGAAATATTTCTCTGGAGGATTGGTACTGGTATGAACTTTAGAATCAGTGAGCTTTCAGATGGAAATATTTTTCTGGAAGATTGGTACTGGTATGAACTTTAGAATCAGTGAGCTTTCAGATGGAAATATTTCTCTGGAGGATTGGTACTGGTATGAACTTTAGAGTCAGTGAGCTTTCAGATGGACATATTTCTCTGTAGGATTGGTACTGGTATGAACTTTAGAATCAGTGAGCTTTCAGATGGAAATATTTCTCTGGAGTATTGGTACTGGTATGAACTTTAGAATCAGTGAGCTTTCAGATGGAAATATTTCTCTGGAGGATTGGTACTGGTATGAACTTTAGAATCAGTGAGCTTTCAGATGGAAATATTTCTCTGGAAGATTGGTACTGGTATGAACTTTAGAATCAGTGAGCTTTCAGATGGAAATATTTCTCTGGAGGATTGGTACTGGTATGAACTTTAGAATCAGTGAGCTTTCAGATGGAAATATTTCTCTGGAGGATTGGTACTGGTATGAACTTTAGAATCAGTGAGCTTTCAGATGGAAATATTTCTCTGGAAGATTGGTACTGGTATGAACTTTAGAATCAGTGAGCTTTCAGATGGAAATATTTCTCTGGAGGATTGGTACTGGTATGAACTTTAGAATCAGTGAGCTTTCAGATGGACATATTTCTCTGGAGGATTGGTACTGGTATGAACTTTAGAATCAGTGAGCTTTCAGATGGAAATATTTCTCTGGAAGATTGGTACTGGTATGAACTTTAGAATCAGTGAGCTTTCAGATTTAAACTCATCAGATTAACTTTCCAATAGTAACCAATCCTGCATTGTCTTAAAACTCATTGTATCTTTTGGTTCTTGACCCCTCCTCCTCTCCCCAACAGGTTGACTATGATTGATAAATACAACGATGATGAGACAATCTTTGTGTTTCTATTATCAACTCGTGCTGGTGGTCTGGGGATCAATCTAACAGCCGCTAATCATGTCATCCTTCATGATATTGACTACAATCCATATAATGATAAACAAGCTGAGGACAGATGCCATCGGGTCGGCCAAAAAAGGTCAGTAACAATAACATACATGTAGCACCTTGTCATGGTTTACATGGTGCTGTGGCTCAAACTTAATGTTGAGTCCAATGCGCTAGATTGCTCCACTGTTAATGTCAGGGATGTTGCATAGTGTTAAAAAAAAAATTATTACAATACTTAGGCTAAGTTGTTTTAGTTTAGCAAATAAAAGAAGGGAACCGGTTACAAATAGGGAATATAATATTACCTGTTTCTGATCAGTAATTTTGTTTATGTTTAGCTATTTTACTCCATGTGCAATCAGCTAGCATGAAAAGTAAATGTAGAAAATGATTCACTATTGATTTTATCAAGAGGATTATCCCAGGCTATGTATCCACCAGATGTGTATAAACCAGGCTAAACCCACAGACAGACTCGATCATAAATAGATGCACATGACAAAATCCAAAGCTTCTGTGACCTACATGAAGCTGCAATAGAATCTGACATAGTAAAAACACACCAAACCCATCCTTCATATTCAAATTAGTTTTCAGAACTCAATTTTAGGAAAAATCAATTAGCAATTGTGATTTGCAATTGTGAAACTATTGATTTTGCCGTTAGCGTTTGAGTGCATTTGTTAGCCTTTTGGCCAAGGACTTTGTAACAGATGTTAGGGATATATTTTGTAACTCCAAGATCTTTTGTTACAAATTGTTCATATTATTAGTTGTATAATTCAGTAACAATTACATCATTAGGAATAATGAATTCACTTTATATTTTATAAATTTATTGATCTCTCTTCCAAAAATACATTGTCAGAAGTTGAACAGATGTATGTGGTATAGAGAACAGTATTATTTATGTGTTGGTTTTTACCACTACACCGATGTATGTTAGGCTGTGTCACAATAGTGGCTACGGCTGCAGCTAGATTTCCACATCATCATGTGTTAAAGTATAAAACATCCTTAGCAACAGTCGTAGCCATTGCTTAGCTGCCAATTCGGATACGTCCTTTCTGTCTACTTTCTTCCACACTCGCCATTTTGGAAGTCAAATAACACAAAGAAATTATATGGTAAGCGTTTCAACGCACGTCGCCTAGAAATGCCCACTACACTGTATAACGCATGGGAACAAAATGGCACAACCAAGATTATTGTAATGAGGATGTCAGGTAAACTGGGTCAAGATTATTGTAATGAGGATGTCAGGTAAACTGGGTCAAGATTATTGTAATGAGGATGTCGGGTAAACTGGGTCAAGATTATTGTAATGAGGATGTCGGGTAAACTGGGTCAAGATTATTGTAATGAGGATGTCAGGTAAACTGGGTCAAGATCATTGTAATGAGGATGTCAGGTAAACTGGGTCAAGATCATTGTAATGAGGATGTCGGGTAAACTGGGTCAAGATTATTGTAATGAGGATGTCGGGTAAACTGGGTCAAGATTATTGTAAAGAGGATGTCAGGTAAACTGGGTCAAGATCATTGTAATGAGGATGTCAGGTAAACTGGGTCAAGATCATTGTAATGAGGATGTCAGGTAAACTGGGTCAAGATTATTGTAATGAGGATGTCAGGTAAACTGGGTCAAGATTATTGTAATGAGGGTGTCAGGTAAACTGGGTCAAGATTATTGTAATGAGGGTGTCAGGTAAACTGGGTCAAGATTATTGTAATGAGGATGTCAGGTAAACTGGGTCAAGATTATTGTAATGAGGATGTCAGGTAAACTGGGTCAAGATTATTGTAATGAGGATGTCAGGTAAACTGGGTCAAGATTATTGTAATGAGGATGTCTGGTAAACTGGGTCAATAGTCAGTGCTTTCTGAGTCCTGAGGTAAAACTGCACTGACATACTATTTGAATGGGATTGTACTCCACAACCTCTGTCATTCTGGAGCGGATGTCTGTACCACTAGACACCTGACAAAGCCTGGTGCAATGGGCCAGTTTAGATCCCTTGGTAGCGGTTACCGCAAGTTATTATTGTTATTTATTGTGAGCTAAATTACTATAGCTCGCAAGCCTGAGGAAACCTGTAGAGAAGTGTGCTTGCTGTGAACCAGAAACACCAGGGTTAACCCCTTCTCTTCCACAATAAGTGGTTTGTGTTCTTTTACATGTACTCCCAATTCTAGTACATGGGACCTACAGCTTAATGTCCCATCCAAATGACCAAGCAATGATGATAAAGTATCTTGCTCAAGGATACAAGTGCTTATGACCAGGACTCGAACCCACACTCTTCTGATAAGAAACACCAGAGCTTGAGTCCGGTGCTCTTAACTGCTTAACCACGACATGCTACTTAATAGATGTATTAATTTTTCCCATGAAACTCAGAAAGCTTATCACACAATTGGTGTAAGAGTTGTCATCCCAAGCAATAACAAATGATCAAATGAACAGATGCAAATACATAATAATTATTATAATAATATTGTCAAAGGCTTTCACTTTTATCAGAATTTCTATTTGTATTGTAGTAGGTGTATGTTAAATTTAATACCTTTAAAAATAAACAAAAATACATTATTTCTAAACAGAATATCTGGAAAGATACCGTCTCCTCAATAAAATAATATAAATATCTCAACATTTCTATCATTTGAAATGCTTTTTCCAACCTTACCAATTGTACTTTTGTTGATGATATTTGATATTTTTGTATTTGCAGTGTAATTTATCTATGTGTGATTTGTTGTTTTAGGGATGTGACGGTTACCAAATTGATCAGCAATAATTCCATTGAGGAAGGAATGTTACGATGTGCTAAATACAAGCTCAGGCTGGAGGAACAAATGACAACCAATGAAGATGCTGGTAAGAGGAAATTAAAAATAAATATTCATGAGATGGATTTTTGAATATTCATAAGTTAGTTTCATAATCACAATGAGCATTGCTTAAAATGTATATCTAGGCCCAATTTCATAGAGCTGCTTCAGCACAAAAAGTAGCTAAGCACAACATAAGGATGCTTACCAGAATAAGGTTACCAGGCAAAAAAACTAAAACACATGTACTACTAATTGTGATCGGTGTCCTGCAGGGAATTCCATGCTTATGTCAAGCGTATTTCACAAGTTAGCTGTGAATTTTGTTTGTGCGCGTGTGTACTGCACGTTACTAGGCATTCTTCGCTTACACAGCTAGTGCAGAAATTCGGCGCTTGCTCTGTAAGCAGAGAATGGTGATCACAAGTGCAGAATCTGGCGGTAAGCAGAGCCATGAAATTGGGCCCAGGTCTGGAGCATGCATATAGTTGTACAATATGTGCACAAAATGTCTAACTTTTGTATAGGTTTGTAGCAGTGTTTCTCCTTCCCACTCAAACATGAGCCGGCCCAACTCACTCATTGTTTGCTAACATCACCATTTTGCTGTGAAGATTAGCCGTAAAGAAAATACTAATGGGGAAAATGTTCAGTTTGTGTCATTGCTTGACCTCTATGTATCAAGATCTCACAATTTGGATGTATAGATAAAATCTTCATGCATTTGTGTGAGTGCTTCATTCTTGTCAGTTTGCAGGATGCATACATTTTTGCTTCAATCATCCATTTGAATTGTTGCCACCTCGCTAAGTTAATCAGCCAGGGGAAACACTGGTTTGTAGATTGGGTTAAAACTCAAGGCAAGTTAGGGAGAATTTCAGAATTAAACAAGCGATAACTTGAGGCAACTAGAGGTCGAATCAATTGGAAACCTTGGCAAACCTTTTTTTTTAACTTGAGTTCTGGCCTGTTTAATTTTGCATTCATCCCTTACGGCTCTAAACAGTTGTGTACACTTCTTCTTCTGAGTAGATTCAGGACTTCCTTTATTTTTTGTCTATTATTTGTCTATTATTTCAGAAGGAGATGACAAGAATGCGGTGGATATTGCGAGTTTACTGAAAGATGCATTAGATCTATGATAGAGGGAGTTAGCCACACCCTGGCCATGCCCAGGCCTCGTTCTGATCAGCTTCACAATCCCAGGTCTACCTCAAAGGGCATTGGAAAGGGTAACAAAGGTACAATGTCCTTCCATCTTGCCAACATAAAATTAGTTGTGAATTGAGATCTGAGCTTAATAAAGAGCTTGCCATTTTGGTTATATGTTGAGGGTGTTTGTATGAAGTCAGTTTCAGTTTATTTTGTGTTACCACGTCTCTTTCATTTGTTTTGTATTACGTGTATCAAACAATTCAAGCCCAGCACAATGACAGTAATTTTTGTTTACAAATTTGTTCAAGTATTTAATACTTGGTATTTGCACACCCAAGACATGTGACACTTGTGGTTGTGTTGTTGTTTGTACACTGATGCACCCAAATGAAGTAGATGGAATTGATGTTTAAATTCAATTATGAAACTTTTGTTATTATTCTTCACACATTATTGAGAGTTTGTGTATGACATCCAAAAAGCAAACTTTGACACCACAAAATAGTTTATTTATTTGTTTTTCTGTTTTAATAATAATAATAATAATAATAACTAGTTCTTATATAGCGCATTTCACAATAACGTCTCAATGCGCTTTACATTAGTGCCCTGGTCATTGGGCCAATAACAATCCTTTAATCTTGCTCAGCTCCCTGAGGAGTATACAGCCCGGGCTGCTGTGATGGCGCTCCGAAGGCTTTTTCAAACACAATATCAACCTCTACCCTTGCAGGTACCCATTTATACCCCTGGGTGAAGAGAAGCAATTATAGCAAAGTGTCTTGCTCAAGGACACAAGCGTCATGACCGGGTTTTGTTTATTAAGTTGATGTTATTATTAATAAAAGTGTACAAAACAGTCCGTCTCTACTGCCTCGTACCCCCTCCCACCCATCTGTGATCATTGTTTTTGTCTCAGTTTAATTAAATTGTTACTGTTTAGATTCGTCACAAACACTCAGTTTTTTTGTGAGTCTTTTAACTCACAATGAGCTGTTTCTGTTTCAGTTGTTTCCTTTGGGGGTTTTTGCTGACAATTATTGAAAGAATCATTGATCTCACATAATTTTCACAAAAAAGTAACCAAAGAATACCAAATGATACCTTCAAATCAATTCAAAGTTAAAATTTACAATAACTGCAAGCTCATTGCTTAAAATTGTATAGACCTGTGCTTGAAACAAAACAATCCAAAACACCTTGGGACCCCAAAGTGACATTCGAGTGCCAAAAACAAAACAGTTAATGGAAAAAATTACTTTACAATTAATGGTGCATTAATATGCACTTGTGACATATTTTGTTTTCTCCCCTCAACATTTGAATAGACCAATCCATAAGCTCCGCCCAATTACAGCCATAAGCACATTCCCACAGGATAGAGCAAGAAGCATAATATGATGTAATCACTACCCACATTGTGTGCCATGTAATAAACAGTAGCTGTGATGGAGGGAGGAGGGGGTGGGGTGCTTGGATGGATTAGTCTATTTTAATAAAGGTGATTCCAGAATGAACAGAAAGTATTATCTACAAGTGTGCATGAACCTAGTTTCATGCATAATAACAACTTTCAGCATTTCATGTTTTATTTAATTGAAATACATGGGAAGCATCAGTGGATTAATAAAAAAATATTTATGTATTTTTTAATGTAATTTGGCATTTGTTCTTTATTGCCCTTTGTGTTTTGACATGTACCTTTAATGAACTGTTGTTTGTTTTATAATGTTTAAACAAAATATTTACAGGACAGTTGTTCACACTTGTTTTCAACATCAAAACCTTAAATACTCCATGAAAAAATAAAAGAGATTGTAAATTTTATGTTAATGTTAAAAAAATACCATAAAATCCCAAAGTGATAAAAGTAGCCAACATTTATCCAATTACCATTTGTGGGAGGGGTGGAGGGTGTTACTTGTGGAATTACCCTAGAGGTCAGCAGGTCATTTCACCCCTCCCCCAATATTTCCAGAATAACCAATGCAGTTTTATTTTGTCAAATATTTAGATCGATTCAGTGAACTCCATTGACTCCATTGCCCTACTACCCTTTATGTTTAAAATGTGTTCCTCTCCATAAATTAGAAAATAGAATTAGCTATTGCAAACTGCTCACCAACCAAAAGGACGTATTATATGGTATAAATGCAAAAATAGTTAATAGCCTAACGTTTCGACCTTAGCATAGCAGAGTCTTTCTGACAACACAACACACATAAGCAGGTATACAAACAGGTATACAAGTGTAACAGAAATGCACAAATTCTATGTACAAAAATACATAAAATTTAAATCAATATAATAAAATTTAAATTTTCACAATATTGAAATTAATTTTCAAAATCGACTGAATTTAAAATTAGACTTCAGTTAAATATGAGCCAACTATCTTCCATATCGTAGAGTTTTTCAACACCTTCCCTGTTGTACACTCTGGGGCACATGAGTTTATAAGCTATCAACGTCACAAGTAGACTAGCCAAGCCCACTGTTATAAGAAGCCCCGCCCGGAGGTAAACTGGTTGTCTTTTAAGCGTCCCGCATATCTTGGTAATCCAGCGAAAAGTTGAGTTGCGTAAAAGTGTCATTTGGCTGCAAACACTCTGGAGAAAAAAAACAATGTATGTTTATAAAATGGCTCAATTGATGACAAGGGTCACATGGAAACGTAAATGGGGCTAGGATTTCTTTTTATACGCTGTTTGGAGTAAATTGTGTTTGTAAGTTTGAAGTTTATTTTACGGAGGGTGGTTTTTCAATGACCCATCATTTAACTTACTGTGCTTGTCATCCTTACTGTCTGTAGTCCCTCGTAATCCACGGTAATGTTACCATAAGCCTGACCATCCAATCCAGCCGTCACTCCAACAGTTTGAACGGTACCATTGTCCTGAGCTTGGCTTCCCTCTTTTTTTACAGTCGGATTAATTCCATAACTCTTCGATGTCTTGTGCGCTTTCTTTTTCCACTTTGACAAAACTGAGCTCTTCGTTTGTCCATTTCTCTCTTGTTGATCTACGGTTGGTAATCTTTTGGGGGCGTGGTCACTGGTGTTTTGTGTTGGATGTTCTTGTGAAGAGTTTACGAGTGTGTCTGCATCCTAAAATAAATAAATTTTATTTATTATCAGCAGATCGAATCATTCTTGCCAACCAGTTTTTGATGTGATTTAAATTCGTGATGCAGGTAGCATTTTGATCTGAGTACACATTTGTACATTGGTATTCATACGTATTGTCTATTTGATTACATACGTGCGGTATTGATAAAATGAAGTCGGTCATGTTTTACTAAACAATAAAATAAATTATACACTTGGCTAGATCTAATAAGTAAGATTTGAGACAATGCATGGTTGGATTACAATCTAGTAAGATTTGCAGAGACACCATGTACATAAAACTCTCTCTATGAGCTGTGGTTCCGAAAAGAACCGGTGGCTATAAACAACTTGACGTTTCGATTAGTCGGCTCTCGCCTTCAGGAGAATGCTGAACTCTGTTGCAGCAAATATTGAAAGAACATTCGAAATTGACTAGTCAGCAAAACGTATAGCAGTCTTTAAAAAAATATATTGAAACAAACACAAATTGTAGCCCACAGGCCAAATTGGATGCGTTCTTACAAACATTTTAAAAAGTACAACAAACTGTTAAAAAAAATTAAAACTGTAAAGTAGTTGTTGGTATTAGATTTTGTTTTGTGTCTTTCAACGTGGATTGCCGGTGCGTGCAAAGAGCGGCAGTGTTCATGATTTTTTCAAAAACTATTTATGCAAAATTGAAATTTAAAAGAGAGATGAGCTCTAAAATAATGAAATTGTTTCGCTAACGGCAAAACCAATCAGCAATGTTTTGTTGTGATATAAACTCACCGCATCATCTACAGCAAACAAGTCATGCACGTTGACGCTATCCTTGGACCCGTTCGTCAACACCCAAATTGGCGCCCACAAAAATCCAATAATTAGAAGTGAGACGCATCCTAACACTGCCCGACCTGAAGCCATCGGAACACTATCTATCTAACAGTCACCCAAAAATTTCCACAAATTTTAACAATCCACAGAAGCTTTTAGCCATTTTTAAAAGTCCTTAATAACGACACTGTGGTGAAATATGCTGTACTCGGTGTTAAAGATCCGAGTTCGTAATGAAATAATACCCAGCGATAATACGCGGTTGAATCGATGGGTGAATGCGTGTTAAATAGTCTAACGCGAAACAATCACAACCTTCGAATTGAATATGCTAATTAATAATAGCAAAAGTAACAGGTGTGACGGACATGCGGCTCCGCAGGCTCACACGTCATCAATGGCTGTGTGTTATTAAACAAATGGCAACATTTTTCGTATTATTAAAATGTCTCCATGCCCGATGATAATTTATTTCTAATTGGATTGGGCGGTAAATTTGAAGAGGCACTTAAAAACTGCAGGTAAAATGTGACAAATTGCTACAATAGTATATTGTTCTATTGACTGTATATAGGCATACTGTTTAATTGAATTGAATTTGTTTTGTATATAATATCCAACTTGTATATGCAAAGAATGTGCTTTTGAAATCGTACTCAATGTTTTAATGGATTGGTGAAGGTTTCTCGTCAGAACTAAAATTCAACTTTTCGTCAAGTTGCATTAGTCTATTGCTCAGACTGTTGCCGATGCAGGCTTTGTCTTGTTTGTTTGTTTGTTTGTTGTTAGTTTTGGGGTTGCTGATTTTGTTGTTGTTTTTGTGGGGTTTTCGGGAGTATTATTCTTTAGATAAGGAAAACTATTCTGCCCCTATAGTTTTCGAAGAGAAAAAACAGCTCAACGATATAACTTATTGGAGGAGCATTTTATTTATAACCAAAATTAAGCCACATGTCTTTCAGGTGGAAATCTTTCCCAAATTTGAATGCAATATGTGGCGATTTGTAGCTTTTGACTGATAAGTGTGAAACAGCAGTGCGGGCGGCATCTGTAATTCGGTATAGGGTGCACCACACTAAATAAGCCAAAAGTCATGCACCAAACTGATTATTATAATAATTTTATGTATGCCCTCATAATTATTATGAATAAAAACGTTTTGGGGTTATACAATTAATAGATTTGGGTAATTATGACAAGTTACCACAACCTGGGGGTTCTGCGCTTCAACTTTTGAGGAGATATGATAGATTTAGGCTTTAAAGTTGGGCCTATATGGCTTGAGAATTGGAGGAGTGCTTCATGGAAACTGGCAGTTTGGGAAAAATGACATTTTCGGTGGTGTTTTTACTTGGGTAATTAGCAAAAATTCCAAACGGCTGACCTACCAAAAATTGTAAAGAAATCTGAACTTTAGTTGTCCGAAAGTATATTTGATGGATTTTCAAGAATCAAGGAGACTTTAAAGTACGTATTTTTTTAGTATTTGTTAATATTTAGCATTTAGCATTGGCTGCTCTATGGGAGTTTATTTAGTGTGATGTGGTTCACCCAGTAAATAAACATAGCGCCCTCTATCGTTAGGAGGTACTAGGAAAGTGTGAGTAAAATAATTATCATTATATCAGAGACTAATTGTTACAATAATTCCGTGATATTGTTTACTGTTCGCTATTTTGCAAGATTTATATCTGGCTGGGGGAAGCGTGGAAATGGCTATCGGGTATAGAGACTTCATCATAATTATTTCCCCATAAGTTTGATTAAAATGAAGCCGTTTCCAAAGCAGCCCATTATTATCATTATATTTTAGTTTTGGGTGGGGTTTGTTTGAAGTTAAATTACGGGTGCCAATATATCTCTGTTTTATGTGGTTCGTCTTAGCAGAACTAGAATTGAGACGGTCTCGACGATTTGAATAGCATGCTATTCTTGTCTTCTTTTGTAAACAAAGAAAACATGATGTACTGGTTAAGATTCAGTGAACTGGGAAAGCGGAATATCGAGGGGGAGATCTACCTGGTGCGTCATGACGAAGATGCAAAAAGACATTCTTGAATTCATCCAGCAGCATCCCGAGGGTAAGCTTAACTAACAGGTGGGAAATTTTATCAACATTTTGAAACAAGACGGTCCCACAACTTGAACTCAATATGAGACTCAGTGGATTAAGTTCCGCACGGACTGATTCCCAGTAGTCGAACCATTCCTGTTTATAGGTGAACCCCTGGAACTTCTCTTTCACTCGGTGGATGAAGCTGAAGGAATCCATTCATTATAGAGTTTCCTCCTTCTTTGTAGCGTTCAGGGGTCTGCTTCATTTGATACATTCCCATTGCTTTATCATCCCGAGATAAAAAAGACAAAAAGATGTTTAACTTGTATGTTGAAAACAGGGGGCTGAGTTGGGCAAACATTGATGGAATCTCTCCCCCATCCATATAAGTCGCTACCTGTGGGGTGCGTTTTAGCTTACTTTCTTTCTTTTTTTCTTTTTTTGAGACTTACGGCAAGCATTGATTCGTGTACTTTTATGAAGAACAGAAAATGCTATAGTGCTTAACTAATTTGTCATTTCTGTAACGTATGCCCGGTAGAGGGTTTCAAAGCACACAATGACGACACCATGGGGGGGGGGGGGGGGGGGGGGGGTACGCCACACCCCATATCGAGCATCTGTGTTCAAATTTCAAATGAATCATATAAAAGAATCAGTGTAGTTTGTAATCAATTAAAATTATGTTATTGCTTCGTTTATTTTTATTACAGACCTGACAATAATACCCCCCCCCCCCCCGCCACCCTTTTTGTTTCTAATAATAGTCATCACTTTATAGCGGCCTACCGACGAGATGTACTTACTAACATTACTGACAATGAGGGCGCTATCGGAGCGCCTCGTATCGCCACGATACTGGTGCGGTTAGATACAATAATGCAGTTTTCTTGGAAATGTTATTGTCAATAACTTAGGTTGAAAAGGAATTATTTAACATGCAAAGCACACATTTAAATCAAACAATAAAATCAAACAATAAAAATCAAACAATAAAAAGGAAAACATTTGTCACATCAAATAAATTTAAACAGATCTTTCTTACCCGGTCAATGAGACAATCAAAACAAGAACAATTATTATTTTGAGGTTTTCCTTTATCATAAGAATTATTTGAATGACTGTATTAAAAAAAATATGAGTTAAAATAAATATTACTGTTGTAGTCAATTAAGTTATTTAAACATATTTTTAAAATCAGCAAAATATTTGTTTATCATATTTTTAATTGTAAAATGATTAATACTTAGTTGATGCTATTTAAATTAAAATAATTTTATTCACTGATGATTAATTTACAAGTCAGGCCTATTCTTTTAGAATTTAAAGCAATATTAATACTCAATACGCAAGTATTTACACAATAAAAACATCATTCTGCCTTTTCCTTCCTTATGCCTAACCATTAGCTTTTAATATTTGTAAAAATTAATTGGAGTGAAATATTTCTTGTTATTTATTCACGTGTGCAGGAGGAACATCCTTTCCGTCGACTGTCACACTGATTATATTATAGCGCGCCACCTCTGCCCGTCTGTGGTTGCTGGTCGCATGCTGGTCGCATGCTGGTTAGCTCTCCACCGTACTGCCATGCAATTTACGGACGAGACATCGTGCTTAGTTATAATATTAGAATAGGCTACAATTCACTCCTGCAAAGAACGGCAACAAATAATCAGGTATTCACTTTACACGCATAAAGACAGTATGACCTTCGCTCTAGAGGAATAGCAAGTAACCACAACTGGGAATGAAAAAAATTGGTTTGTTTTTGTTTGTCTTGTTAAAACACACTTTCCCTACCAACTAATGGATTTTTTTGTTGTGAATAAAGTAAAAATAATGCTCGCTTGGAAGGTCTTTCAATGTGATGTTGTGTTTACACTAAAATAAATCACTTTAATAAACAAGCAATTTTTGTCTTCCTGCTGTACTCCCCTTTTCAGGAGTTTTGACAAAGCGACGCCACCGGGAGAAGCGCCCGTCACAGGAGGGCAGAGATAACGCAGTCGTTGCGACGGATTTGCCCGCGAAAATGAAAATAACTTCTTCAATTGAGCCGTGAAACGTGTGCTAGCTGCGAAGAGATTGCAAACAAAAGATCGCATGGAAATACAGCCTCGTCTGACGTCACTCTTCAATTACGGCCCGGTAATTTGAGAACTGAGGGCAGTGTGCTTACTCCCTCTGCAACCTTGAAACAATATCCTCATAATTTGACTGCTTTTACGAAAAAGGGGATAAAATGAAAATATTTAAATACTTTAGACATATTTGAATCAACTTTTATCAGAAAAGTGAGTTTTTGTATTACTAAATGGTCTAGAGGGAGATATATAGGGGATCAATCGAGTGCATTCCGGAGGGGTGGCTCGAAATCCTAATCGAAAGCAGCATGAAAAGAATGCTGGGGACAGTCCACCGCCCAGGAATGTAGTGTCCTACCGAGCCAGCATGAATTAGTTCTCAAATAAATGAAGAATAGGTAATTCCTACGCGCCCATTATCACCTGGGAAACTTGGGTTAGTTTTTAAATGTGATCAAAAAATTATGGGGATGGCAAAAAAATGTCGGTTGGACTTTTTTGCGTTGTTTTTTTCCCTGCCTGGCGCATGGATTTCACACTCTAAATATTTGTAATGTCGCCTTTTGCTAGCATTTCAGCCATGCAGAATGTGCGCCATACGAATTACGTGTGAGCAAGTCTTTCCGATGGTCTGTTAAGATTCGATGTTATTCTCCAAATCACTCCTCGAAAAACACGTGTGTCTGACCGAAGAATCGCTAGTCGTTTATCTATGATACCTTGTGGACTTAAACCAGCCGCGCTGCCTCTTTATAGGAGAGCAGAATACTGGGGGTAAATTGTACCCAGTATGGCAGCCAAAGTCGCTGGAAATGTCAATTGCGATCAAGAAATTAGCTCTCGTCCGCAGGGCCAGCAAGCAGCAAACAACACAATGGACAGCACGGGCCAGGATTTTAGGCCCTCATCCCGCAACAACACCGGTGGGGAGGGGGCAAACGGGCCCACAGAGAACCAAGGAACTGTTATGAATAACGCCATGACTTCGGCAGGCCAACCACCGGGAAATAGTGGAACTGATATGGGGACAAAGACGGCAGGCAATGTTGGTCCAGGCATGCCTGGTTCAAATTCTATAATGCTACAACAAGATGGTCATGGTGGACAAAGTGGATTGGGCGCAGGCCACCATCCTTCACAGAGTCAAAGTTTAGATCCTTATGCTGGACCAGGAGGAACCTATCAAACGAACAGCAGTATGCACAACCAACTATTGGACAGTTCTGGACAGAAAATTGTCCCAAATATGTCCGGCAGTGAAGGCTACAATGGCGGATATTATGGGAATCGAAGTGTTGGATACGGCATGACAAACCAACATGGCGGACACCAGACAGGAAACGCACCGCCGAACTCTTCATTAAACATGAATATAGGCCCAAACCAGAACCAAAATATGTCAAATAATCCGTATAACCAATACGATGGTCATATGGGCTCTAGACAGGGATATTCCCCCATGGTTATGGGTTCCAGGGCGGGTCCAAACGTCCCACCAATGCCGCCGAGTTACGGTTCGTCGCATCAGCAACAACCCAAACCTTTCAGCGGAGACCGAATCTCAAACTCTGCTCCAACCCTGTCCCAACTTCTCCAAGGCCAAAAACACATGCCAAACTATTCTAGTAGTTATCCTAGTCCAGGTGATAACATTGTGAAGGGTTCTGATGGTGGAGGCTCGCTAGGAATGATGACAAACCAAGGCACAGGTTTTCACCAAACGCCTCAAAACTGGGGACAAAGAAGCGCAGGCATGTCGCACTCGCAAGTCCATCCTCAGTCAGCAAGTGGCAGCCATGGCAGTAGCTACGGTCCAAACATGGTCAGAACTCAGGTACGTAAACTTTTCCCAACGTTACCAACCTGTAAAATATCACCCAATTGTTTATGTTTACCAATTTATGTTTGTCAAGTATACATGTACATTGATAAATAACTGCCTGATATTGTAAATTCCTTTTTTCATGTTATTTGTTTGGACAACAAAGTTGTTGCCGAATCTGAGGGTAACGATGTATTCCTCAAAAGTTTTGAAGTTCGGTGCAGACTTGAATAGAGAGGTTGTACTTTTTGTAGCAGTTAGTAGACATTTTGAACCGTGTGTGTTTGACTGTGGTCAGTGGGTGTCAAGTGCAAGTTCGCCGGCGTGTGTGCCCGCGAGTTGTTTTGAATTTGGAGGTAGATCTTGGAGCTGGGTGACAGCTGTGCATTTTGTTGCACGTTCGTGCGATGATTGGTCAACATCTATGACTTGTCCAACCATTCATTAAGATGTTGGTTGACTGAATGTCAAGTTAATAATAACATTCGAGTACATACACACATTCATAATCCACTTATTGAAGGGCATGGTATACATTTCAGTCACAGGGACCTGTTTGCCTTTGTTTGTGTTTGTAAAAATCAGAACTTCTTGTGTTAGTTGATTTTTTTTCTCCAGGTGAATCTGTATTGAAAGTTTTAATTTTCTTATATGAAGATGGTGATTGTATGGATTGCAGTACACAAAGCTAATTGAAATACACATATATGTGAATCGTTAACTTTATTACATTTTTGGGAGAAACATGTATTTACTGAAAATGTCAATTTTGTTAAAGTTTGATGTAAAAAGAAAATGTTTACAATTTCTCGATTTCAACTTCATTGAGTGACGTAAATTTTCAATAAAATGTTGCAATTAGTTTGTAATTTCTATTGGAAGCATCTTTCAGTTTCACATACTGCTCCACGTGTCTCAAGTTATTGCCAAATGTTCAGCCCTAAACAAACGCAACATGGATGTTATTGAGTTAACAACAACGTAGTGACGTCAAGAACTTGTTTGCTATTATTCAATGCGCTTCTTATACGCAGTCTTCTCAGTCTGCAAATCAGCATGGCCTCATCATGAAGTTTAATCATTTCAGTTTGAGTATTCATTCTGAACCTTTAGTGAGTCTAAACTAAATCGCTGCAGCTTCCAATCCATGAGTGCTTGAATTTGAAAAGGAAATGAGATTGTGTTCAGGATCTGGACTTAGACTAGAGTGTCAACATTTTCTTAAAATTTTTAAACAATGCATCCACAGTGTTCACTATTAACACATGTGAAATATAAATGATAGGAAAAAAAGGATGAACAAGTTTACATCTTATTATTTTTACTTTTCCTACATTGACTCAAACAATTTACTTTAGAATAATAGTGCACTTTTCGATTCAAGTTGTAAACACTTTAAGTAAATCTCTCACAGCGTGGTCCAACCATGGTAAAAATAGAGTTCTACTGAATCAGACTAAATGTCCCCCAAAAAATCATTGTTGCCTTTGTCACTATAAAATGAGTCAAGAGAAATTTGTTAAAATTTTAGATGTGCAAACAATTATTTGTTGTTGTAGAAACCCCCAACACTTAGGAATATACTTACCCTTCATAAAATTGTACACAACTAGATGTTTACTTTAATAAAATCCAAAAATATCTTGCCCTATAAATCCAGGAACATTCCAAGGGTTGTACCAAGGGAGACTGTAGTCGCAACAACATGTAAAACTTGAACTTCTTTGGATATTGGCTTGTCATGAAGTCTAGCTACATGTTCCCATGTGGTCCAACATGGTATTTTTCTTGCCTTCCCCTCAGTGACCATGGTTCAAATCCTATCACTGTCAAGCTATCGATTAGGTGTTCTTAACTTACACAAGTACATGGTGTTTTATTTTGGCTTTAGGTAAAAATAACCGGGGTGTTCCTTCCCCCTATAATTAAAACTAGAAGTGATTTCATTGTTTCTCTCCGGGCGAGGTTGAGTTTTAGTACCTGAGGCTTAGTAGGGAATCCTTGGTGTCATAACTGAGATAAATAAAAACATGTCTGTGGGTTGTGTTTGTTATTAAGGGAAATGATCTGAAGTTTTAAAAGTTTCTGCATGTTGCAAGGGCTGCTCATTGTTTTGCAAATGGATGTTAAGCTGGGGACGAAATCAGTAAACAAGACGTGTTATTTTATTTCTGTTGTGTGTTTTTCCTTTGTACAAATTCATGTATTCATGTTCTCACACTAGCCTGCACCTTTTATATCCTAGGCTAGCTGTTGTTCATGTCAATAAAGTTGGAAAATGGAAGGGGAATGTGAAAGTTTATTCTTTTAATTTATTAATAAGCCCATTTGTGCCAGTTGTCCTTTTTATTTAATATTTATCTCCTTACTGATTCATAGTAGCTAGTATGGTGTGTTGCAAAAACTAGAGTTTTATGCTAGTCCAAGCTTGCGTTGTGTATCATGCATTGTGTATCATGCATTGTGTACAAGTGTATGTATGAGGGTTGCATTAACATGCACAGACTAGTGCCCAAGTCTAGTGTGCTATGCTATGATTGGTCAGTTCTGTGTGAGCAGCTCAGGCATCATGGCG
Organism: Leptasterias polaris; assembly: GCA_037783415.1. NCBI lineage: Eukaryota > Metazoa > Echinodermata > Asteroidea > Forcipulatida > Asteriidae > Leptasterias > Leptasterias polaris. Next base: position 834,273 of record JAZGTN010000019.1, read on the forward strand.
GCAATATATTTACATACAGTTTGTGCAAGTTTTTAATATTCTCAAACTCAATTTAAAAAGAGCCAACTATAGTTCGGTATTGCATTTTGGGAAGTGAAATACTGGAAACTTAATCGTATGGTATTCGGTGAGCAGTGCCTACGACTATAATTTTGTTGCTTCATTGTACAAATTTAAACGAGGACTGACTCAACAAGTATGGCAAAATGTCAGACGAATGGAACGGCTGCCCAGTCTCCCTTTTTGTGATCTCAAAATATAATCACATGTAAAGTACTTTGAACTTCTTTTGCATGTTTGTAGAGTGCAGACTGCAGCACAAAATTATAACTTCATATTCAAGATTTTACTTGAAAGTAATAGTGAATAGGGTTTTATACGTTCCCGCATACCAAGTCATAGATGTGGTCTCAATTTCGCTGTAACAACAACAAATCCAAATACAGTCAATCATGTGGTAGTTGTTAAACTTCGGCAGCAATTTGTTCATTGAGTTGAGATGGATTTTTTCCTATGAAAAATACATTTTGTAGGGAGCCTCTTGAAGCATTTTCCATCCCCTTTGAATCATGCTTGATGAAATCCTCTGACAATCCGTATGGCACGCTGGCGTCTGAAACCAGCAGCTGCACACACAATCAGCTCTGCAGTATTGGCGGCGTAGGATCAATCTCTAGTGCATTTTTATGAAGTATGGTCGCCAGTTGCTCATAAATGTTGTAGGTTGATGGGCTTTCTGAATATTGCATTTATATACTACTTACCATGTAGTAATATTCTACTGTTGTACGACGCAGCAATAACTAGATCAACGCTACTAAAGAAAGTATCGTCTGCATACAAGGACAGAAGGTTTCTCTTGTGGTAGCTCACAAGTGTTATCTCAAATAACAAGTGCACATTAAGGTTAGGATGTTTTGTTGTATAAAGGAACCTTACAAAACACGAAGTAATGGACAGACTTGTAATAATTTTAATGAGGGACTTGTTGAATACATGTATACTCCATAATTAGGAAGCTAACAATACAAGGCAACAACTGTAAGGTTTTTGTAAGATTTTGTCTATTGTATCTTGGTACAGCTTAAGTTCTGTGTTAAGACTAACGAGGATGACTAACGATCATTTCAATCTGTTCCAGCAATTTGAAAAAACCCACAAGAGATTCTTTTAAAAAACAATAACAACAACAGCAGCAACCTACACAATTAGGCCTAGTACAGTTAGTGCAAAAACGGCTGGCATAGGGACTCGAGTACAATTATTAGTAGGAAAATTGTGCTTGAAATTAATTGTGGAAGATTGCATTGCAGTAATATTAGGTCCGGTTTAATTGTTATAAATTTTGAGTTATTAAGAGCAATGTTGGATTTGCAATGGATGAGATTCTTTGGTAATGTTTGAATCTGTACCAGTGTTGTAGTTCTGGCATTCTATGCTCAGTTCTTAGTGACCTTCTCATGCTCGAGTAGAGAATAGGAAGACATGATGGGATTGGGATTCATCATTCATTGAAGTTCAATGGTAAATAAATTGTAACACTAGCAGCAATAAAGATTAACTCAAATCATAGTATTCTATAAACATTTATCACTCTGTATCTTATTGAATGTTACTAATTAGTGGCTACCCAAACCTGCTTGCATGTGAATGACTACCTCTTGATGTTCCAGGCAATGTTTATGTGTCAAACAACACCAATGACTGTACAATGTTGAATGATGAATATGATGTTGAGGATATATATTTTGAGGGGGAAATCTATGAATGAAGGCCATGTGGTTGATTGGAATTTCTGGAATGTGAATGCCACCTGGTCTGAGTCACAACAGAGGTCAGCCACAAGGGGATTGCCCCACAACCTAACTCAGTCACATGACCTACACTTCCATACATTGCATGTTTACACTCAGGCATTAAATAATTCAGGCTTTCCCCCATTGTCAAGCAGGCAGTGCTGGGAGATAATAGTCATGCTATTTATAGAATAGTGCCCCAGATGAATTTACAGTGCTTGGGTTTTGAGTTGCTAACTGGCAATGTGACTGCTTGAGTAAACACAGACTGCTGCTGCTTGATTCTGGGATAGCCCCTGTCATTACATTCTGCTTATCATTATTATGCTAATGCAGGGGTTTCCCTTTGTCAGTGTTGAAATGGAATATCCCCTTGGAGTGGCTGTTGTTACTGAGAGGAGATAATTACCTGTGTGGTTGACACAAGAGGCTATCATATGTTATTCAACACTCATTATTGATTTGTCTGGGTTGTCAAGGTTCATGTACAACATGTGTTGGTCAGGGGGCAATTTTGGCATCCCCAATTGTATTCAATTATTTTATTATACTTTGACAAAGATTCTCTAAGAGAACTGCCTTTTTTTTTATCTATGCAGAAAAAGTGTTTAAAATTTAACTTAGATCAAGGTTAAGATACGAAATAGCTATCTCTTTTGTGTTGAAATACTTCATAATAATGACCAGTTGTTTTCCCCCATAATTGTGCTTAATCCGATGCCTCTCCAAACACCAACACTCACCCCCCACCCTTCATGTCAAGTGTTTGAATATACAGATAAGAATTCTGGATGATCTAAACATTGAATGAATCCTCAGGATAACAGGAAATGCAGGCTTCAACTAGGACCTGATTACAATGCATGAATAAACAACTTCTTAAATGTTTATGAATAACCTAATCAAGTTTAAATTAGCTAGTTGTTTACCTGGTTGTTACAACTGACTGTATTTTTATTCAAGTTTGATATTATCATAATGAAGAACCCATATCTGAACATCAGACTGTTTTCACTGCAGTGTAGCATCACCATCCACTAATATGTGTACATTATATAGAGAGTTGATCTCATGTACACTTTACAGTATGTACATATACATACATTATGTACATGTAGATTCACTCTTTGAACACATGAAAGCACCAGTCAGTATTTTTTGTGCAGCCACTTCCTTGTTTAGTTTCCAGTTACACATGTACCTATGGCATTGTGCACAAAGCTGATTACTGGCAAAAACAAAAAACCAATGCATTCTGTGAAGTGATAAGCATCATGCGTTTTTCAGCTTTCCAATTCAGTGTGCATTTGGGTTTGTTGAATTCAGTTACTAGGAACTGTGGATGTTTTTGTATTTTACATCATGAGGAATTGTGGAGGATGTTTTATTGAGTGATGTATGATTGTTTCTTTGTTTGATGTAGGGTGTGCCAGAGAGTGTACAAAACTCTGTCCTGAAGCGCCCCTACCCAGGGGGTTACCAGCAGCCTGGCGGCAGTCGGCAGTACCCTGTTATGTCACAACCGATGTATCCAGGTAGTCACATGACAGCATCTAGAGCGACCCATAATGCACAGGGACAAGGGGGAATGGTCGGGAATATGATTGGGAACAGCGGTCAGTTCGGACAACCGGTAAGACGTTCATTTTAGCATCTGAATCTCTCTGTATGAATCAAATTGCACTATATTCTTAAAATAATTTGCCAAAAGTAGACTGCTGAAATCAATTCAACTGAATGGTGATATAACTGCGACAACTGTTGTTTTGTTTTTTATCAGTGGTAAGAATCACCAGTGGTCATAATAATGACATTAGACTTGGGTTAATATTTCATATGTAAATGTACTGCTGTAGTTAACACTAGTACAGAACATAGTGAGATAGGAAACAAATATTTCACATTTGTCTTCATGACTAGTCTATTTTCCATAGAAAAGCTGATGGAAATTTGACCAGTTATGGTGTGTATCAGAGGGTTGATGATATTCCAAGTGGACAGAATGAAATTTGTTTTTGCATTTATACACCTATCAATTGTATGACGCACTATAAGACCCCCGGGGATGGTGCATCAAGTTTGCGTCTTTACTCTCGGAAAAGGTGACTGTGGGTATGTCAAAGTCCAATAGTGGTCAGTCAAAAAATCTTCCAGCGGTGCGTCGAGGTACGTCATGGTCCGTCGATGTCCATTTCAACATTTATTTTGTTTATTTAGTGGAGAATAAAAATGCACCTACCCTCCCCGCCTGTGTAAAATGATGTTGGTATTATTTTGTTAACATTTATGTTGCCTGAGGGTCGGGAATTTACCGCCCGAAAGTCAGCGATCACCACATGCCAGCTCAGACGGCCGTTTATTTTCCACACTGCACATAGCAAGCCTTTAGCCCAAGCCCAATACATGTAATTCATGGCGTGGTGGTTTTGTCAACCTCGGCCCCGTGGTATATTATATCTCTCACACGCACGATGATGGGGGTCGATCGTCGAGTCATGGATGGATACGAGGATGTGTTATTTAGTCACATGTAATTCATGGCGCGGTGGTTTTGTCAACCTCTGCCCCGTGGTATATTATATCTCTCACATGCACGATAATGGGGTCGATCGTCGAGTCATGGATGGATACGAGGATGCGTTATTTAGTAGACTGGTTCCCTCTCTATTATTTCGTGTGTTTGATAGCTAGTGCGTTGGGAGCCGCACGTCTCGAAGATCAAGTAGTACATTCTCGCCTCGTGCATATACACTTGCCATGTATTTTCAGCATGTGTGCCGGGAAACTCGTACATACAAGGTTGAAATACTTGGTATTCACTGCGCATGCATCGTTTGCAGCAAGCGATTATGTGCGTCGATTTGTCCGTCTGTGGTGCGTTGCTATCCGCGAAAGGTGAGTCAAAAAATCGTTCGGAAGACCGTCCAAATCTGCAACAAGTGTGTCAATTTTTTGCCTCAGGATGGGTCTTTGGACACACAAATCCGACCCCACATATGGACAGTGACGCACCATCCCCGGGGGTCATATAGTGCGTCATACAATTGATAGGTGTATTAGCACCATAACATACCTTTGTCATTTGATGTAATTATTTTTTGTGACTGCAAAATCTGAGCAAAACTGAACTCAGTTATTTGTTGCCAGCCAATATAAATGTGAAAAACAAAATTATTGATTCATAACCTTGTCCCCAAGTCTTATCTCTTTTGTTGTGCGCGCACTTAAAGCATGGTGATAATGATCAACAACCTTGAGAACAAGGCAGTCATAAGCTTTTGATGCATGTGCAGTGAGTACATACAGGTTTGCACAACATAAATCCTGTAGATGACACATGATGTGTGTACATGTACCACCAACCAAATGACAAAGATTTGTGTGTGATTTACGTTAAAAAGCAATACATCCTCCAACAAATTTAATTTTTCATTTTGATTGGTCCACAGTCTTGAAATATTTGCATAATTTGTAATTTTAGTGTGTTTGGTTTTCTGTGTAAAAGGAATGAAGCCTTATTTATTGTGTCATGCATCATTCATATTTTGTAAGATAGGAACCTTTTTTCCTAGCGTCAAAACTATTAGAAGTCTTTCAAATGGAAGGCATTTTGAAATTTAAACGTGTTTGCTTTTTTGCAATGCTTTGACCTTTACGCTGTTTAGAAAAAGGAAAACAATGTTTGCTCAAAAGTGATTGAGTCTGCTGGGGGGGGGGAAGCTTGGTTATCAGGCAGACACGTACTCTTTCCTGGAACATAGAAATATCGCACAGCTCTGCCCCCATGTCATGTGCCAATCAACCTTGTACTACATACATGGCTAACAGGGCACAGAAAACGCTATTTTTGTTTATGTTAGACAAACTTGTTGAACAACTGAAAATGCTGATCATAGTTTATGTTGCGCTGTTGTCAACATTGCACTAGGGTTACCCCTGGCAGAAGTGGCTAAGGAGTATGCAAGCAGTGGGTGTGCAAAGGGTCCATGAAGATGCTGTTGTTTTGGAATGAGGTCTTCATTGTTGACCTTCCCTAACCCTTATAAGGACTTTGATCGGTATTTGAGTAATGAATGAATGTAAATTGTGTATGATTTATGAACCACTTTGATATAATTAAAAAAATCAAAGTGTTTTGGGCCAAGTAAAAAAAAATACCAGTTGATCGTCCCCGCCCGCATCCTTTTTTGAGGCCGCATCCTTTTTTCCCCCCGATTAATCCACCCTTGACATATATATTTTAATTTTTGATGTAAACTTACCTCATGCAACAAATAGATATAAAGAAAGTTTGCAGTGATTTCAAACAGAAGAATTGGTGGCCTGTTTGAATTGAAATACTTGGCGGCCATCTTGGGAAAAAAATAAAAAATAAAAAATAAAAAGGCCCTCATCCTCCTTTTTGGAAAAATCAGGACAATCAACTGGTATTTTTTTTTATTTGGCCCTATTGACAAGGCACTAAATTGACAAAACAAGATGTAAGCAAATTGCAGGGCATGCACCTTACATACCATGATGCCAGGGGAAACAACTGCTGCATTTAAATATTGTGGAGTGTACTTTAAGAAATAGGTAGTATAAGATTAATATGGGTGTGACTATCACTTCAGTATGAACAGATGCCCTCTCAATATGGTCAGCAAGGCCAGGGCATGGAGTCATATCAGCATGCACCAACATGGCAACATCAACAGCAGCAAGGCATGCCACCCTACAGCAACAGCCAGCAGCAGCATTATTGGAAAGACTCAGCGTCATCACATCAGGTATAGCAGCAGTGCTTTACAAGAAACACGTACATCACATGTACTAACATTGGCCTCCTCCTAGTCCTAGACTAGTCCTAGACTACATACTACACATCATGCTAACATACGACTTGCTATATATAGTCTGGTTCCGGGGTGCCAATCACTTTGCTTTCTTCTGACAGACTAATATCTCGTGGTACTGTTGTGGAACTGTGTGTTGACACTAATTATATTTCAAGCTAATGGTTTGGGCTGAATACAACTCTTATTTAATCTAATGTACAATGTTTTTCATACTAGTGTAAGGAATGACAGTCAAATAAAATGAAACTTTTAAGGTCAGATTACACACAGACAATTTAAACAAAGTCACATAAAAAATAAATGAAAGTTTCAACACACTGCATGACCTCAGTGCTTCAAGTAGAACTTTAAATCAGCAATGATGTGACCGACTGGCTGTACAACACTTTTATTGCATGTACTTATTTGGTAACGCATCGTCCACTGACTAAGACTCATACAGAACAAAACCAGCACCAGTGTTTTTGCCTTCTGTATCTGTTGTTCAATTAGAACAAGATTTTTTGATTCCTTTAAAAAACATGCAAAGGAAGAGTTTAAATTTGGTTAATTTGTTGTCTTTGAGTAGATAGCATCGCTCTATCCCGCCCAACTCTCAGTGAATTATACTGCACCATGAGATCTAGATCCTGAAATAAAAGAGGAAGATGAATATCTTCCGATTGTTAACAGGTTTTGATGATAAGCCCTGAATGGGGGAAACTTTAGCCACACAACAAAGCAATAGGGGGTGCGTGATGTGCATTGTGTATAGTAAACAATGATAAAGGAGTAAAATAATCAATGAGAAAGAGTTTTGATAAGATGTTCTTACAGTTGTTTGTTCGGGGGAATTTTACCTGTTCCTGGATAATTGCTAGTCGCTGTGTGTTTTTATGAATGTAAGGAGAAGTGGGATGTGTGCTATGATGTGTGTTTGTGAATTGTCATCAAGTGATAAATTATCACAGAAAGTGAAATTTTCTGTGAAACTTTCACACTGATTTCTGACTGTAGTCAAACCCTAAAAAGAAGTTTGAATGTTTGGGCCATTTATTCTTGAATACTTGGATTACGGATTTCTAAGCTACAAATATGAGCGGGGACCGGGGAAAAAAAAACATGGCCGGGATTACAAATTGTCCAGCTCACAAAATCGGGCGGGCGGGGGGAAAAAAATAAAATAAAAAAAAGGCACGCGGGCGGCTTCTAAAAGCTTCTAAAACTTTTTCACTTGACTAAACCACCGGGCTTGTCAACATAACAGTACGTTTCTAGCTCGCACAATTTTTCACTAGCCGGAAATTCGAGAACAAAATTCTGAGCGCAATCACCCACAAAAAAACCCCCAAAATACAACAAAACAAAACTAAAATAGAAAGAGAAAATCTTACATTAATAGTGAATAATACAGTTAAATACCCTATCCTAAAGTGGTATTTTTTGTAGAATGAAGCCTGAACGTTCTGTATTTTTGTAGAACAAGCTAAAATTTCCACGGAAGTGTGCTCTGTTTTGACCATGCTGCCGACGGAATGTGCGTGAGTACCAGCAACAACAATGCTGTTTATGTGCACACCAGCGAATAATGTTATTGCAATGTCGGGGAATAACCGCTTTTGCTGAGCATGCGCAGATAGGTTAATTATTTGTTCAAGGCGTTTGTAACTGGTTTTTGTATGCTATAGCGCAAATAGAGGGCGATTGCTTTCGCTCTATCGCAAAATTTTCTTACATTTATTGTTGCACGAACAGTAACGAAATAGCGAAGACTACAAGCCTGTAAATTGGAAACGATTATGCTTGTGTGTGTCACACGCGGGATCGTGCGTTGTGTACATTGTGATCGCAATGTGGTCAGCGTTTTACAGCACTTTTTGAGTTGATTTTTTTAAATTTGGTGTGTACCAATGGACAAGGTGTGCATAAATAAGATGTGAAATGCCCTTTGGATTGTTTTTTTTTTTTTTTTTTTTTGTTTTTTTTTTCCAATACAAAATTGAATTTTTTGGGCGGGGATTTTTTTTTTCTTTTTTCCAAAACACGATTTTTTTTGGGCGGCGATTCCGTAATCCAAGTAATCAAAAAAAAAATGGCCTTGTATTGATTTAATTTTAATCTCTGTCTAAATGGTTGATTGGATGAAAGAAATACCCACTCAGTAATCTTAAAATATTTAAACTGAAGATGTTTTGTGCACACTAAATGCTAATATTGGGCAGCAAATGGTTAATTTTTGAGTAGCAACTGATTCATTTCAAACCAAGGCCATTGTTCACTGAGTGAACCAAACCACCTGAGAGGTTAGTTAATCCCTACTGATATTCAAATACTCTCATTGTCAGAGGTTTTTTGTGTGTGACTATAGTCAGACTATAGTGTGAAAATATCACTGAAATTTTTACTGTCTGCAGTTATCTATCACTTGAAGTGTTGCAACTTAAAAATGCATTTAAAAACACACTGTCAAAAGCATACATGGTATTTGATTTGTGTGTTTAAGTTGTATTGTTTGGTTAAAATTACAGCAAATAAGGCTGAATTTATGATATATTGCGAACCATTTAGCAAAATGACAAACAAGGAAAGCTTTGAATACTAAGTGTGTTTCAAGGAGGAAATTTATTTGTCAATAAAATAAGCACGGTATTTATTATTATTTATTATTATTTTTTTATGTCAAGAAAAAAACAAAAACCTAGTTCTCCGCCTTAAAAAAAATGAGGCAGTTACATTCATTGGTCTGCTCAGTGTCCCTGGACTGTTTGTGCATGTAGCACTGACACAAAAAAGAACCAATTGGGATGATTAAAAACATTGGATGTTTGTAAAGTGAGATTGTTTATCATTGAATTGGGCCTCATTATTTCATGACTGGATACCCTACACTTGATAATGAGAAATGTAATGTTATAAACCACATTTATCATTCATCCAAATTGAATTATCTCCAGGGAGTCATCCCTGACAAAGTTAATGTTGTATTCCCAGAACTACTGAGCCTTTGTGACGTTGATACACAATCCACTTTTAAACCACGTAATTAGATAATTGCATTAATATAATGATCCCTCATGAAAGGGGAAACCCCAACGATGTCACCTCTATGCAGACATGCGTGAAGTCGTAAAGCTGAAATTAATAACAGGGTTTTTTTCATAAAAGAAAATGATATTTTTCTCCTTATGTACTTCAAGAAAACTTGATGTATTTTTTGCATTTGTGCTGCAGGCAGTGTTTTTATAGTTATTTATGATTATGGGTTGTAAACCATGACTAAGCAACGTTAATAGTTAATATTTGGAGATAACAATGAATTTACTTTGACATTCAAAATTTATATTCTGATTAATCATGTGTTCAAAAACTGAAGGTGCTGCAGTAATCTTTTTTTCCTCTGCCTGTTTGAGTATTTGCTGTTGGTGATTTTTTTCGGGGTAATCTTGTGAAATCTATGTGAATAGTGCGTTTTGAATTAGCAGTTTTTAAAACCTGTTAATATATGTATAGTAAACTGATCTTTCCATCATTTGCATTAACTTGGTGCAGTATGGTACATGTGGGGGTTTATCAAGTTCATCACAGTATGACAGGGTGGTTTCCTTCAGTCAAATAGGTGCAGCATTGGTAATGTTAACTAAACCTTGAAACCACTGGCACAACCTTAATTGAAACTATCTAACTGGTGACAAAATTCACCTTATTTTCTAAACATCATGTTGGTGTGTTTCATAAATTACAATTTGAAATATTCATTTTAATTCAGGCCTGTAATGAACCCATGGCACCCACAGCAATTGCCGCGGTGCACTGTGATTTTGCTGTGGTGTCCTTTGCAAAGTTCTGGTACATAGAAGAGCCCATTACCAGAGGGAAATTGCTGTGTCTCTTCAAGAGCGAAGTTCAAGGCCTGTTAATATTAAGTGTAGGCTTTGAAAATTATGGCCATTCTCTCTTTGAAATATGGTCTCACTCTCTGAGTATTGCTCATGCAACTAAACTCCTACCAAAATGACATTTCAATTTTATATTCGTTGATTTGGGCTGGACAATTTCTGCAATTTGATGAAAGAATTATCTAGCAGGGTTGCATGATTTTTTTGATTACATTTTTTGTTATTGGTTTGTTTACAGTGAGTTACCAATGCAATACCTTATATTTGTAACTGGTGAAGGAACCACATTGGGTTGTGCGAACATCCGTGGAACATCATGGGAAATGTGCTGGTGTCTATATTTCTACAACATTAGTAATATCACAGAAATACATTATTTTCCGTCTTTCCCTTTACTCAGACTCGACAAATTTCCAAATTTTTGCCAATGTGTACGTACATTTGTACATGTCTGGAAAAAATTCAAATGAATGCATATAAGGTATAACATAAGGATTTGAAACTTTTCTCTTGTTTATATTAATAAAAGATCCTGATAATTGAGGTGCTTTCAGTGAGAGTGACTTTGCTAAAGGTGCACTTGCATACTTACTCTGGGTTGATCTTTGTCCATGGAGTTTTATGTAAGAACTAAAGGGAGCACTGGCTATGTCAGCATGTAACACTGCTGTTACACCTCTGACCTGCCATGGACACAAATATCTATAGGGTCAATTGCATACAAATGTCCTCTTGGAAAATGTTTGATGTGTAAACTACAAGTGACCAATGTAATATGATTGGTCAGCACCATTGTCTCAATGCGTTTTGGTGGGCCGTGTTGCATGGGTTTGTACGCCCTCTAGTTCTTATTTAACTCTACCTTTATCAAGGTGCTATCATCTGTTTTTCCCCCTACCATTCAAATCAATGTAAACCAAACTATGGCTGAGAGGGGGAAATAGTCTGGCACTTTTCTAGTAGAATGAGAATCGGTACTCAGTAATACTAATTCCACAAGGGGAGCAAGACTATTAAATAAGATGGCATCATGGTAATTGTCTATAAAGCACAGTGTGTGAAGCTGGAAGAGTAATAACATTGATTATTTCCCATGTGATTTACGTTATTGCCGTTTGTTATCACAGCAGCCGCAGCCGCAGCCGCAGCAGCAGCAGCAGCCACCGTCCCAGTCTTCATCCAACTATCAGCAACCACAGCAGACGACACCTAGCTTCAATAGAGGAGGGCAACAGGCCACGCCCAGCAACAGCAAATCTGGAAATCCCCCTGATGAAGTGAGTGTTGCTAACAGACCACCCAGTCTGCCTGTAAGTCTTTCATCCAAACTAACCCGCACTGTGTGCAATGGCCAACCCAGAGTAGCAGTGAAGGGAAAAGGGGGTATACCCCCAAATATGGATATTCCCCCAAACAGGGACATACTCCCAAACATGGATATTCCCCCAAACATGGATATTCCCCCAAACAGGATATTCCCCCAAACAGGGGTATTCCCCCCAAACAGGGACATACTCCCAAATAGGGACATTCTCCCCAAACAGAGCATACTCTAAAATGGGCATATCCCAAAACAGGGAAAGGGTAAAACTTGTTCGCTTTGACTCCTTCCTGGGTCTGCCAATGCCTTTACTTTCCATGGGCATCTCTGTGTCATTTCCTTTTTAAATCCATTGTGGTGAAATCTGTTTGTCCATTTTGTTAATTTCCTACATTTGATAACTTCACCATTATGAATATTCACAACACTTGCATGGTATGTTAATGGGTTCTCATTTAACATTGTTTGTTTATTGATCACTTTTATTGGGAAAATATCTGGGTGCATCCTAAGTTGTACACATTCACATTAATAACGCAAATGTTTTTTTTATTGTGCTTCATTATTTAGTCATGTACTTTACATGACTAAATAATGATCGTATATGTGTGACACATCTTATTGTGTGATGCCAAGCAATGAAAATAAAACTCCTTATTGTTAAAAAAAAAACAACTAAAAAAGACAAGTAGTCCCAGGCTATCATATTTGTGCGGCGCCCTCTAACGGGATTGGTGGTAAACATTATGGATTTGATGAGAGCCGGGTCACATTGCAGCTGAATTTGACCGTTGTCGATGCCAGCGATGCAATTTGCCATGAGCTAGACCGGTGATGCAGTAAGAGCCAAGAGAGAGGGAAAGTGGAGAGTCAGAGCGACTGAGGTCATTGACTCTAGGGAGATAAACACAAGCACAGACTACGTGGAGCCGTGTGTGCTCTAAGAAGTCTGCCTGGCTCATGGGCATTCACATGTCCTGTCGTGAACTTCCTCATGAATGAATGAGAGCCCCATGCATGTTAGGTGTACTGGCCACACTATTACCCTTCAACATTCAACCTCATAAAAGGCAGTGGTTATAACCCGAGCGTTGATTATTAGCTTGACAGTACGGCGGCGTTAACTTGTACTCGTCTCAGAGTTGACTAACCATGCCTTTAGGTATTAAAGTCTTATTTAGAAATGCACATTTTTGGGGGTTATTGTCATGGTGAATTATTTGTTGATTTGTAGTGTAGGTGAGTTAAGGTAGTGATGTTGGTGTAGTGTTACAGAGAAGGCCTGCTAGCGGTATGTAGCCTGTTGATGCTAGGAAGCTATCATGAAGTGCTATTGACTCTTCACTGCTTCCTACTCGGGGATTGATTTCAATGTTTGGAAAGGATCCCCTATCCATGCCCTATGCTCAGCCTGTCATGGCCTGTACACAAACTTCTACATGAAGTTGCCATTCAATGCTTACAGTGAATATCATCTAGTAGCAAGGCGCCGTCTGTGTTCTTCGTCAATATTGTGTGATTGAGACAAGGAACTACATGTACAATGAGCTTGAAGAGGGTCATTCTTCAGAAGGCTCACATGCTAGGATAGTTTTTCTTATCAAAACTGACGAGCATTTGTGAAATCCTAAACGTAGTTTAAGATCATTGTAAATGATTGGAGACACATGTTAGTTAATAATGTACTAGTCAAAGCTGACGCAGAACAGAAATCTACATGCACCTCATGCAGCCTTCTTTCATTTGGAAATCTTAGAGCTTCAGAGACGCACAGTTCTCAAACCACCTTCACTTGAATAGGGGTGCAAAAACTGTATTCCTAGGAGCTTGTGGTTTCTTATTGAGCACTTAACTTTGTAAAGTTTCCTGAATGAAAAGCTAGTTGGTTCAAATCCCACCTGAGAGAGTAGTCTTAGAAACCAGTGAGTATATTTAGTGCTTATGACTCACAGTGTTGGAGTACAAAACCCAAATAATCATCTTGTTGTATCAATTGTACCAAGTAGTATTCGTCATGTTTGATTTGAAAAAGCACAATTTGCTGTTAGATAAGGACACTTACAGTTGTGTAACTCTAACAACTACAAGTCCGTAAAGCTCCTTACATTTGTTGGAATCCAAAATACATTGGCTTGATGAGGCACGGCATAAGTCAGCAGCATTGGATATGGAGTTGGTTGGTTATTGATTCTTAGAGATTACTTGTAAACATTGTCCAGAGAGTTAAAGGTTGTGTACCTTCATGCTACAGTAGTATCAATGAAATATGAAAGATGTCTAATCCTACCTAATCAATTTAAATGCACTGAGGGGTAAATAGATCAGCAACACACATCTCAAGCTCCAGTGGCAATAATGGGAGTCTTGGGGGCGTGTCTGACTCACTAGAAGTGATAGGTCAGTACTTAGTGCATTCAAGGTGAATGAGTATCAGGAGAATTCAACATTTCTGTTTGCCCCTTTTCATTCTGATTTTGCTTTGAGGTATCAGGACCTGGTGCTTCATTCCTATAAGGGCAAGGCAGCTTCTAATTAGTAAAGGGCACATGTATGAGGGAAGTTATATTTGTACTTCAAGGGGGCACCAAGGCTGTGGCATGGAGGTCTCCTTTGCCTCTGTGAAGGATCAGGCCTGATGGAAAATTCTGCATGATTGAAGGAAACTTGGGTGTGTAGAATTTGAATTGGATTGGCAGCTGCTGTTGCTTTTTTATTTTGCCGAAGCACAAAGCTCTCTTGAAATTGTATAACACAAGGTGTTAGTCAGGGTCTAGAAACTGGCTGCTCAAATTTACTGAAAACCAAAAGCAGGTTATTGGAATTGTTCATTTTCAATACATTTGACATGTAAAGGACAGATTTAGCAGGATTCAAATTAAGAATCCGGGGCCCAGAAGATCCTAGACACTATGTTGACTAATAATCCAACAGAAAAGACTGGACTTTTTCACCAAACACATTTTTTGGCGAGGATGCTTTTACCGAAACCTTACCTCAGGTGAAGAGATTTATTAGCTGTGAAGAAGCGTATGATAGGCATTCCCACATGGTCATAGTGGCATACCCACACTGGGCATTCAATTGCTCCTAGCAAGTCATTTGGCCTTTGAAAATCTCAATACAATTCCTCTTCCAACCTAGTGGTACAACAAAACTCATCTTAAGCTGAAATTAATTCATGAAAATCGCTGATTGATCCAAACAATTGTGTGAATCAAGATGTAGAAATTGTGTTGTTGAAAGCAACACTAATAACAACAGGATTTGGTTGTTATTGTTGTATTTAACTGTCGGCTGTTCAAAACAAAAGATGGGATAAAAGATACTCAATCATCCCGAGGCTAGTTTCTTTGCTCCACAGATCCCAGTGATGAAATGTCAACTATTTAAAGATTCAGGTAAAGATCCAGAGTGGTATTCATACAACCTGGCCATCAGACCCTTTGAAAAAAATAAAAAAGGTTGCTTGAAAAAAGTGTAATGACGCCCACGCTGCTGCATCGCTTCCATTGGTTACCCATTCACCAGTATCCTAATTAGTGTTTGCCGGAGCCACATTTATTTCGCTCGGCTCAAGTTGGCTGCACTATACATGTGAGCAGATAATGTCATTTGCAAATTTAGGGTTGTGTATTATGAATAATGGATGACAACATGAATGTAATACTCACTACATAAATGTGATCCTGTGTTAATTCAGCCTATGAATGAACAAGCATGTGAAAGAAGGACAATTTGCTACTACTGCCATTCATTGTCAAGATAATCAGGCATTACATTTTAAAAGGCTTGCATATGAGGTTATGGAAATATTACTGTACCTTGTATAATTTTAGTTACAGCAGCATACATTGGGATTCTAAAATGTCAATGGTTTGGATGATGGGGAAGTGTCTTCCAATTGATGAGTCTGGGGACAAGACGTCTAAGGCTTGTTTGCCCTTATCACTAGTCTGCTGGATGAATGCCAGATAAAACAGCTGTAGACAGGTCCAGACGTTCCTGAGTAGTCCTATAGGCTGGCACTAAAATCTCTCATTAAAGAATTATCAAGGAAGATTTTGAGACATTTGAGGGAAAAAACGATTTGCTTTCAAAAGTACTTCACTGAAATCCTGACCAACGTATTGGATGGATAACTTATCCTGAGTCATGGCAATCTGGCTTTATAGTGGATGTACTTTTTGTGGATGTCAACTGCTTCATTCTGGGGCATCGAGGCAGTTGCCTCCATTGCCTCACTGAAGTCATTCCTGGAGGTACACTGAGGCAATGGAGGCTATACCCTCCTGGCCTTGGTGCCCCTTCATAGTGGTCCCAACCATATGGAGTTTTACTTGGGCGAGATTTTGTTTCGTCAATTATTTTTGTTTAACATAGTTTATGACCTCGAAAATGATACATGTTGTTGGGAATGTAATACTAAGTGATAACAACATATGAAAGTAAAACCAATTCAACAATATAACGAAGAAAACCCGAGAATTAAACTTGACCTCAGCTTCCGGTTATTGCAAAAAATTAGAAATTTTGTGCTCACCTCCGATCATAAAACTTATGTAAAAGCTTGTTTTGGATGCGCGATTATAATCGCCAGATGCTGTAATTGCAAAGCGAACCCTTTTCATTGCAGTCTATGGTGTTGAGGCGTCGGCATTCCTCTTTAAACTGCGATACGGGTCAATTTAAAACTCGTTTGACCTTCACGAATCTGCGTAAGGGGTTTCTAAAAAGTTAACATCAAAAAAGCATCCTTGTCCCAGAGTTTTAATTTGTTTTTAATAATAATTAACACACTTTGGCGTATTTTTAAAAAAAGCTAAAACTAATTTCATAAAATTGTAATGATTTATTTTTGTTGTTCAGATTTTGTCATGAGATATAATTTAAAACAAAGATTTTATTTCAGAAATAAAAATGTTCTTCGTTTGACGTGTTTTCTCGTTCGGATACGCGCGAGACTTGCACAGTCTATAGGCAGATGAACAGACCGGCTTGTCAGAATTTTAAATTTTTTCTAAGCGAAAAGTCCTTCATAATTGTTCTTGTTGTTGTAACAAATTGTCAAAGAGAACCCTTTTTTTAGGGGGGGGGGGGTGAATGTTTACATCATGGTCCCATGGTGGTGGAAACAGTTTATACACAGCACTTCTGTTCACTTGACAGATGTTTTTTGTCATTTTTATAACTCTTTGAATTTAAAAAATATAGTGAATTACTTTTGTGTTCATAATTTTTGGGGGGAGAATTTCATTTGCACTAATATAAAGAAAACGCCATGTTTCCTTTAATAAGAGACAGATTGACTGTCTGTTTATATTGAAGCATATAGCAAGGACATGGGCCCAGATTCATGGATCTGCTTACCATGGAATTCTGCGCTTACAGCTTTACAGGGTGCAGTAAGCGCAGAATTGGGTGGTAAGCAGAGCCATGAAGTTAGCCCCAGAATGGAACCTACTGGCTTGTTCAGTATAATGCTAGGCATGTATTGGTACACACACACACACACACACATGTACACATGTACATGTACTATGAAGAGATGGGAACTACATGTACACTGCGGTCATATGACTCCATGGATAATTGTGTAACACACAATTTTAGTTAACAAAGACTAGATGACTCAATGTTTAGATTTGAAGTAACAGCCCCAGTACATCTATCTGCAATTGATAAAATTACAGACTTAAATTAAACTTGTTTATTTAGGCACAATCCAGTCTAAGTTAAGTTAGAAAACAGTGTGGGAAGAGGTTTGGAGAGGATCCCTTAAGGTCACTCGGCTGACCTCCCTACATGGTGAAAACTGTATATGGCTTTGAGCTGCGCAAGCTGTGCCCTTTGAGCCCAATGTGTACTGATAAAACCTAACTCTACCTGACTGCATACAATGGCACAGTGTACAGTAATACAATGCAGGGATCGTGTCTAAAAAGGTTGTTTCAATGGTGTGTTATTCAGGACTAGGCGATGGTAAACACATCAAACCAGCAAACTTCTGTTGTCTTTGTGGGTCTGGGGGTCTGTTGTTGTGATTCTCTTGTTGTGATTCTGTGGCAGGACAATATTTTGATTAATAGGTTCGACTAATAATTGATCAAGATTCTTGGAAATGAAGACGGTTTTTGTTGTTTGGGGAAACCTTTTGTAGTTTTTGAAGATTTTAATGAAATTAAGAATATTTGTTTCATCAGATTTCTCCAGCCTGTATTTAGTTACATATCTGATGATCTGTTTAATCTCAGGACAGTATGTTTTTTTGGTGGTACTTTCACGCATATTTAAATTTTTTCCCCATGGAAAACTCTTTTAAAAACATTCCTGCCCAAAAGAAACCATGTTTCCCGATATATAAAACAAAAATACACTCAAATAAATTTATTTAAAATAACTTTGTAAAATGTTTCCATTGTTTAGGGGGTTTGAAAATGATGGGACTTTTCAGTCTAATAAGACCCAACAAATTCTTTATTCTTCAAAAGGCTTTTTTATTTGTGTTTTAAAATCTATAGATTTTCAACGATAGATTTTTCAACTGTAAACATTTTTCCCAAAGTGTTAAAACAGCCAACAAAAATAGAGTGTAGTATAAATAAAAGGTGTATCGGAAATAATACCTATTTTTGTAACATTTACTTCAAGTTTCTAAAGAACAGTTTGAATGAAATGTTTTGTGAAGATGGCATATTTTTAATTGGGAAAAGGTAAAATTAAATTGTGAATTCACTTATCACAAGAGAAGAAACTATGGGCCGGACCAAAACGGATCTTTTGATTGGAACGTTGGCTTCAAAACACAGAAAATTGTGAGAAATTGAAACTTTCTTGGGGTTGTGTCTGAAGAATTAGTTTTATAAGATTTTAAAAATAATATTCAAGTCTGGCGTGATTTAGTTGTATTTTTCATCAGGATGATTTTTCATATTGGGAAGGAATATTCCAGGCATACACTGATCCATGTTGAGACTAGTGAGTTAACAAAGCCCAAAGTTACCCCCTTATTTCATTTGCATGTGTAGCCAAAGGTCATCTTGTGTACCCACCATTATTATAAAAGCAGAACCAGCCTGTACTCTTTTATTGCTTTAGCACTTACTGTAGAATCCTTACACCCTGAATCCATATGCAGTAAAATCCAGGAGAGAAAAAAGTCCACAAACAATCCATGCATAGAGATGGCACTACAGATCTATTGCCACAACCTGCCAGCAAGGACGGAACTACTTTCAGATGCAAATGAGTGTGCGTGCTCATAAATAAGCCATTAGTCATTCAGCAGGCATACACTGTACACAGGGCTAGTCAGCACAATGGCGCTGCATAATGTGCACTGAGTGCAGTTCATGCATGTAGTACAACCTCCCAGGAGAAACCTACACACACACACATGCTCACATGCACTGTGCATGCATACAGGCAGAAACCAGCCTTTTAATTGGACCTTAAGGGACGGGCTGAAAATCGTCCTCACTGTTATTATTACCACTAGCTCTCTGCATGAATATTTTATAATTTTCTCCAATATTTCAGATGGCACAATAAACTCAGTTTGGCATGCGAAAAAACATTGGGCCATGTCTATTATTTCCTTGGGGGTATTCTTGTAGTACCTGGGTAGGAGAAGAGAATAAGCCAATGCTTGACTTGTATTCACCTGGACTCTCTAGGGTTGGCAACCCCTGTTATGCTAATGCAGCTCGCTGATTTCCTGGATGGCTGAGCATGACTCAAGTTGGACCTAGCCATTTTTCAGCACAGAATGTGACAGGCGCAAAGTCTGGGAACTGAGGCCCAACTGTTTGGGCTTATGCTGGGAATTTAGTATAGATTTGACTTTCTAGAAGATGTAGGTGGTGGGCGGGTGGGTACCGGGTGGGTGCTTGGTGTCGGTTCATCACTCAATCTAATTTTTGTTAGTGGTGAATCCTAGGTGGAGATTTTTGTGCAAATGTAAAAGTAAGAAATAAATGAAATGAAAAAAACAATAGCGGCTGGGACAATGGAAAGTTAATTTGTCATGCTCTCGGCCGATGAAGGTCTGTGTTATTAAAACAGCTTGATTAAAGATATGGTACATAATTGGTCGTTATAAACAAATCTGTAGACCCACTCATTTAAATTTTCATATCAGCAAATTTATTATTCTTTTCATAGTAGCAATTTTACAGAAAAATATTCCATTTATAATACTGTCTATTTGAGGAAACAGCATTTGACGACCCAAAGTCATATGTTCTTTTTTCATTTGCTACAATAAATTACCTTTGTTATGAATGCACACAAAATGTCTGACAAAACATAAACAGTTTTGCTCTGATTGCCTCAAAAACATGACCATCATCAAATTTGATGAAAATTTCACAGATTGACTGTATGATAGGCTGTATGATGTGTTTATTAAGAATTAATGTGAAGGAATAGTTACTCTACCCTTCAAAACACTGCAATACTGAGATTCCTAGGTGTAATGTGGGGCCAGTTCTGGTAGAGTTTGAATGATTTATCAGTCTTGAATAAATAGTATCTTCAATTTATTTATAGTCCAAGAGTTTCATGATGGCCTTCTTGCCTTGGTTGGTTTGCCTTCCAAGAAAATGCAAACTGCCTTTAGGAAAAATTGTAAGGATCTTGCCCATTTGCTTTGAAGTTTTCTGGCTTTTATCTTCAATTCCTTCAAACACCCACTCAAAATACACATTTACCACTGCATCCGTACAGAAATATTTCTAATCATGGTCTAAATTCTAGCTGTATACAACAATAAGAGTACACAGGATCCAGTTTTTATTAACAAGCAGTTGAAAACAATGTTTAACAATATAAATTCAGAATTTAATACACTGTATCTTTTAAGATTTCATTGAATTCCCGCGTCATTGATTGAAGAGATGGTGTTGTTTTGTTTTTGTGAGAATTTTCAATTTTGTTGTAGCCAAGTCGGCAATTGAAGTGTTCATGAATCAATGAAAGGTAATTGTAGCGTTTGGTTTGGCCAAGTACTCTTGAGACTACTCAAGATGTCCTCATTCAAATTAAATCAAGAGGACTTGAAGTTTTATACATGTAGGCCAAAAGGTGAATGACCGACTGCTACCTTATCACATCACTACACTAGCTCAAGGCTAGATGCTAGTAGCACCATCACTAAATAGCTACATCTGCAGTCCAAGAATAATGCACAAAGTTGGCTCTATACTGCATTCTTATACAGTTGTCTTTGGTTGATCTGTTCTTGGTGGGGCAGGGAGGGGTTTTTTCCAGAGGAAAAACAAACTTATTTATACTAGTAATTTAGAGTTTGAAGATTGATTGTTGAACAGGGTAAATCAAGCCACAACATATTTTGCATCCACTCTGAAATTATGGGCTTTTATTTATTTCAAAACTCCTGAAATGTACCATTATATAACTACTGTTATACGTTTGTTACAAAATATCACTTTGATAAAGTAATTTCATTCTTGGATAACTCATGTATGTCATGTATGTCATGTATTACATTCAAGTAGCTTCTTTTTTATTTATTTTGCTTGTTTACTTTTTATTTATTTTTATTATTTATGATGATTTTTTTTGAGGGGTTACATGAACTGAAATGAGTTGCGTATTATTTACATTTTTTTTAACAGATTTAATATTTCTTTCCCATGGCAGATTCAAGTAGTATGGGAAGCCCTTGTAGATATCTTTGCTTCATTCCTACAAAATAATTTCAAAGAGGTTTTTGATAGTAAACTGTCAGTTTTGTTTGTTGTGTTATCAAATTAAAACGTGTTGCTCATGTAGAATTAATTGAAATCGGCACTTTCTTGATAAACAAAAACACAAAATCTGAAACTGAATCTGATGGACTGTATGCACAATTTGACAAGAAAACAGCAAGTTGTAAAAAGCTCTTTAGTGTGTGTATGTATGTATTATACACAGCATGGGTTGTAGCATGTAACGCTCTAATTTGCTACATCCTCGGTACTCCGCTCGCCAGATGCAGTCCTTTGCCACATGAACACCTGTCCAAATCAAAACTATTGCTTATTTGAAAATAAGATATTATTCAGACCTGGGCCTAATGTCATGAAGCCTGTTAAGTGAAGAAAAGTATGGCTTAGCACAATTACGTAACCAGCCAAAATGCCATTGAGTGGAGCTTGTTGCGACTGGTACCCTGAGGATTTTCTGCTTAGAAGCTTTTTGGCATTAAGACAGGGGCCCAATTTTTTATAAAATTTCTGCTGAGCAAAAATAAGTAGGTTACCAGTCACAAAAGGTACATATGACTAGGTATTCGTGCTGGTAACCTTAGTCTGGTTAGCACATTTGTTTTGTGCTTAGTTACTCTTTGTGCTTATGAGCAGCTCTATGGTATTTGGTCCTGGTGTACATACACTGCACTGCATAGTACAGTATTATCTGGGTAAACTTACATGAAGAAGGGCATGCAATAACCAAGAGTAACCTCCATAATCCAGGAGCTCCTTTGTCCTTGTTCCATTGTGAAATCTGTCAAGAAAAACAATTTAGTGGCAAGTACTTTTTTTTTCAATTTAGATACCAACATCTTTCAATTAAATTCAGGGAAAGAAAATCCTATCTGAGTGTCATTTTTGATCAAGTTGTAGGAGCTTTTCGTTTTTGATGCTCAGATTTGATCAATGTATACTTTCAATTATAAAACAGATCCAGGCTTGATACTTCACTCTGGGCATTTCTTCCTTAGTAAAGGGCACCTCTAAATGTACATTGGGGGCATGGAGGCAAATGATCCTCATTGCCTCCGTGAAGTATCAGACCTAAAATCATCTTAAATATAAAAAAGAATCATCAAATATTCTCCCATAAATTATTGCTGAGAAAGTAAAATAAGCTGATTGCAAACTGCTAAATTATTACTGGGACATAAGTTAGTGGAAAACCAAATCATAACTGTCATAACAATGAAGTAAAACTGTGCTGTTTTACTAAGGACTTACTAAATTGAAGATTAGTGAAACTCTGCTATCAGGACTGATACATGGTTCTAAGTGAGGGAAGATTGAACATGGAACAATGCGAGGGGCACCATGGGCAATTGCCTCTTTTTCCTACGTGAAGTATCACGACTGGCTAGTATAAGAATTGTTAAAGGTTTGTGAGAACTTTCCTGTTCACTTATATCAATGGATTCAAACCACTGAGTATTCAAAGACCTAATACTAAATTAATGCTGAAGACAATCAGAGCGTACTGATCGAAACATCAAGTTGTTCCACCACCAGTTATTTTCAGAACACTCACAATGCAGATAAATATTTCATGTACATTATGTTCCTGCAAACCTTACCAAATAATCACTTTGTATTAACTGATTAATCAACAAAATTACCATTAGTTGAAATTTCATATCATGAGCGTTTCCAATGATCAAAATGGAAACCTTTGTTTCAAATCAACCCTGGGGTATGATTTTAGTTCCATCTTAGCATTCCCAAAAAATATTCAGTTTAGTAATGACTAATCAGTAGGAATTAGTATTCAGTAGCCAATTCTTTCATCCAATAAGCAACTGTATTCCTAAATGTTGAAATATATTTTAAAATCCTGAATAATACTTAAATCTTAATTACTTCCACACCTGTTGATACATCCCAATAACATTATGAACTTATCATTAAAAAACCTGATTACTAAATAAAATACATTGGCACATCAAGTTTATTAAAATCACTAACAGATCATTCCATGTTTGTGAATCATTATAACCAAATATATGTGTACTTTCTTATCAGTCATAACCCAGTGATTAATTTGGTGATTGTATTTGTTCATTTTGTTCTTTGATATTGATAATGACTGCTAAGTGAAGAGCCGTCAATGTAGCACCAGTGTGTATCTAATGATGCGAGGCTTGGCCCATACAAGGTCTTAAGCCCACTTATTCATTTCTCCATTCATGATGTGCTTTCCCCTGGGGCATCAAGCGTCATTGTAAGACCCCCATTCTGACAACTTGTCAACATACCGTATGGGAGGGAGAAACCCAGCATTTTCCCAGAAACACACATTGGTGGTCCGAAAAGAGTAGTGGGGGTAGGCGACTATGGAGGGAGGGTTAACAGTATGTGCATGGAAGGCAGGCTGACTCGGCATGAGTAGATAGGCCTCACAGCGGACGTAGCAAATACGTGAGCAATTTATAGCTTCATCAAGCCATGTGAGTCACCCTTCCACACAGGAACATACCAATTTTGCCGCGTTGGTTTTTTTATTTCTGTGTGAGGGTTGTGAGTGCCAGCTCTAGGCCTTGCTTGATTCATTCCACCCAAGCAGCCGTATTCAATCTATCTGGACTTTCCAATTCCCATTTGCTGTGATAGGAACGTGCTAAGTCACCAGATTTCCTTCATTTCCTCCGTTATTATCTCCTCCTTTTTCCCCTTGCAGGATCTCTCTGGTTCTTTAGATGACTTGCCAACTGGAGCCGACTTCTCTCAGAATAATGTGGCGACCAGCTCTCAGAGTGTGGATTCCTACTCCCAGTCCTCACAGTCACCTCACATGCATCCCTCTGTGTCAGCGCTCAGACCATCTCCATCACCAGTCGGCTCACCAGCAAGTCACATGTCACGCTCATCACTGTCTCCAGCCAGTGTACCAGGTATAAACAAACACTCTCTGCAACAAAAATATATCATCAATTAAAGATCAAAATCAATATCAGATATGATTTGATCAAATTATACAAATTATCACTTTAAAAATATTTTTCAAATTTTGTTTTCAACCCTGATAAAATGTTTAATCTACTTCTTGATAATATTTTCTTCAAGTGTAAACAATTTGTTAAGAAGGGTAGTGATGATTGAGGTTTGGTTAATCAATTAGAGTTGAGTCAACATCAAATAATAAGCCATGTAGAGAATTTAAGACTTCCTGATCTACACATAAACATTGCTGGCGTTTGTTTTCATCTCAGACCAACTCCGGACTTCAAATGTTTAGGATTGTTTGTTTATTTATTGTTTCTGATGTTAAAAAACTTTTAATTTGTACATGTTAGGAGGATCGCTAACTCCCCAGCCCACTTCCATGCCGCCACCTTCCAGCCAATCAGAGTCCAGCTCTCATAATCAGATGACTCACTCACCAATGGGACAGCCGGAGAGAGGTCAGACACTACATTGATTGGATATTGTTTGGATATTAATTGCGTCATTCAAGAATGGAGGTTTCCCATTCATTGTGTAATCTGTAATATCACAAGGAGCACAATCCAATCAATTACGCTAGTTATCAAACCATTTCAGTGTGTGTTTCCCTTCTTATTTATATTACATTGTATCTATTACAAATTGACAAATTCTACTGGGCTTATTACATGTGACTTGAATGCATACTGGATTGTTTCAAATTTGCCCACTTGATACAACTTGATTTTTATGGCTCTCATGGGGGAATGGAAACTAGTGGACGTTCATTTCTTACAAACTGAGAGTATGACAAATTTATCTTTAAATTGTTCTTAACAGGCACTTGATCCTTCGGTTTGATGAAAACATAAATGATTGGACACAAATGGTACTTGACTCTGTAAGATTTGATGTTGCGATATAATGGCAAGTCAGGGAACACAGAGGTTGTATTGAATGTGTTGAAGCTTTCATGAAAATATTTCCACAAGAAATGCTTTCTTTTAAAAAAAAACTCCACACGCGTTCAGAGTCGGATTTAGATGAGATAAGATTTTTGTATATAATACTTGAGATTGCAATCTCAACAAAATGAAGCCAACTGGTCTTTGGTATATATTTTGATTTGTTGGTTATTATTGTGACTCTGGCATAAATTATATAAAAGCCTCGCATTGCACTACCTCCAATGCTTTTTATAAAAAGAATTTTTTGTATATTTGTAGTACCGTAATATTCGTATTATAAGCCATGGCTCATGAAATAATATTCAGGCCTTCAACATGCTCTGTGGCTTATACACTGACATGTAAAGTAAGCTTTGGCAATTTTAACTAAAATAAAACAGCAAAGTTCTCCCACTTCAGAGATTTTCTGATGCTGTGGCTATATTCCGGGTGGTTTATAGTCTGAAAATGATGGTTAGTTCTGTTTGTGCATTGTGTGCCAGCTTAGTAAGAAACAAACCAAATGTAGCATTTACATCATTCCTCTATCTAATTGCCTGAGGCTAAGTCATCTCTGTTATTTGAGACATAGCTAGTTTACTGAGGTGAACTAACAATTACCTTTTTAATTGTTAAGGTGCTGCTTCCTTAGTTACTGAAAAGGGGGTTTTGGTTTACTCTTGTGTCTGTTTGACGTTTGTAAGTTTCACAGCGTACCACCATAAACTAAAGTTTATCTTGTTGATTAATGTATTCAATGATCTGTCAATGTTTTGCTCCTGTAGGTTTTAATCAACCAATAATGCCTGGTGCAGCCCAGATGGGAGCAGCAGCCCAGATGGGAGCAGCAGCCCAGATGGGAACAGCAGCCCAGATGGGAACAGCACCCCAGATGGCAACAGCAGCCCAGATGGCAACAGCAGCCCAGATGGCAACAGCAGCCCAGATGGCAACAGCAGCCCAGATGGCGACAGCAGCCCAGATGGGGACAGCAGCCCAGATGGGGACAGCAGCCCAGATGGGAGCCAACCAGATGCCCCCTCCGTATGGTTCTCAACAAGGTACACCTAAGATGCACCATGGCCAACCACAATCAACCCACCCACAGAACACACCAGGAGGACCTCAGATGTATCCTGGTATGGTTGGGAATTACCCAGGAGGAGGGACTGGGTTTGGGCCCAACATGGGCCCCCAATTCAACCAGCAAGGTAACGTTACACAAGTCATATTTGCCAATGCTCTAAATCTATCAATCTTTGAGAACTGTATTACTTAGAAAAATGTCCAATCATGTTCTTGCAGAAAAAGTAAATGATGGAGATGATGGAGATGAACAAAAAAGTATTCAAATATTGTTTTCTTTAACATTGAAGCAATTCATGTCAACACCCCAGCTGACTTTAGTTGAAATTTGTTTTGCATGTTAGCAAGAAAAGCAACATATGTGCGATGGCATCCAATCTGAATGTCAGGCTTTGAACTTCATTCAAGGCGATATTAATTTGGTGAAGGGAAAATACTAACTGAATGTAATTTTCATCTGGGAACATTTCTAGGGAGTAAAAGGCAATGACAAGTAGCAAAGAGAAAGTGGTTTTCCTTGCCTTAGTGAAGTTCAAGACCTGTAATTCCTCCTCTCCAAATGGTTGAGTTTCAAACAAAATGAATCAAATGTTTCAGCAAAAGCACTTGTGAGCTCAAGATGTGTATTTTTGACTGACAAGGTGCTGGAAAGCTCTGCTTTACGTCGACCAATCCACTCTTTGACTTGACCGAACGTCAACTTCCAGTAGGGTCGGCAGTAATTTGATGCTAACTTGTTCTGATGCAAGTATTTTCTTTGGATTTCCTCATTAGGGAACTTCCCAAGGCAGGCTGGTATGCAGGGTTTTGGTGGTGGACCTCATAGTAACTTCCCTTCCCATTCCGCGGGTAATGGTGGCAGTGGAATGTACATGGATGGTCGAATGCGCAGTACAAGTAGTAGTAGCAGTGTGTCTAGCATGGAGGGATTTGGCAACTCACAATACCCAGGATACAACTCAGGAAGCATGCCTAATACTTGCGGGCCTGGAATGAGTCCCTCACATGGTACTCCAGGAGTGAACTCAACTGGTATAAAAAGTCCAGGCCTAGGAGGGCATGGTTATGGTTATAACCAACCCAATAGAACAGAGATGCCTGGTACGGTCCAGGGAAGCAGTAATACAAGTAGTAGCAGCAGTGGGATGGGCAGTCCAGGAATGATCACAGGTGCTTCTGGGATCCCTGGTGCAACCAGTGAAACAAGTTTGACTGGTGGAACTACATCACCGGGTATGCCCAACCCGACGCCAGGGCTTCTAGGACCTGGAAATAAAGGAGCTCAAGCTGCTGCAGAGGCAGCTGTTATCGCTGCTGCCAACATGGCATCAGCTAAATCATCTTATCATAGAACACTTGGTGCTCAACCACAACATGCACGGCAACAGCAGCAACCTCAACCCCAACCACAACCACAAGCACAAACACAACCACAACCTCCTTATCCACCACCCTATCAACAACAACAGCAGCAGCAGCAGCAGCAGCAGTGGCCTCATGTACCACAAAATCAGGGAAATCCAAGCACAGCTGGTCCTGTACCCTACTCTTCATCCAGTTCTATGCCAGCTTCCATGCCAAACTCTATGGGTAGTCCCATGCCTCCTACTTCTATGATGAATTCCATGCCTAACTCCATACCCAACTCTGGGTATGGTTCAATGCCTGGTTCTATACCAATCTCCATGTCCAGTGCTAACGTTCCAGGCTCCATGCCACCATTTCCTCATGGAAACAATTCACAAAGGAATAACTCCTTCATGTCGACGGATCCATCGGGACAAGTTACGACCACAATGGCTAATAGTTTACCTGGTGAGTCCACTTCTTCCACAACTAGAGTGTCTTGAATACATTTTTATTGATTTTGAAATCCTTGAACTTCACAGGGGCAATGAAGACTCGGGTTCTTCTTGTCTTGAGGCTCCTTGAAACATTTCCTGTCTTGCCTCTATTAAAAAAAAAGCAAACTTGTTAAAGTTTTAGGTACCACAATTTGTCTAGTTGCCTAGAATTTCGGTTATCATGCTGTAATTGTAAGTTGGGAGTGGTGCAAGAGTTGCAATGGTTTTCGATGTTTGCATCTACCCAGGTATGATGGGAACTTCAGTGACTCCCAGTATAACAGCCCCAGTGTGTATGCCTTCAGTAACGACCAGTGGTGGAGGGGGCATGCCTAATCTGCTGGACACGCCTAAAAACAGTCCAGCGATGTCAGCAATGTCCAAGGATGACAACAGAGCAGACACTCCCCAGTCACAGAAAACTGTCAAGGTAAGCCATTTACAATTGTACAGAACCATTTATTTGAATCGATGTGATAAACAAAACTTATCCATGGAAATTTATTTATGGGGATTGTTTGTTAACCCAAACAGTGTCCCCAGGCTGTTTGAATCAGCCCAATTTCCAAACTGTATTGGCAAGGATCGGCCCTATTTATATTGAATTTGCGATGGCTAAAATACACCACGCAACCTTCAAATGACCTTTGTGAAAATTCAAGTCACAACCAAAAAGAAGTTTGAGAAGTCAGCTTTGAAGTTGTGTATGCCTTGACTGCGATTATAGTTTCTAGAATTTGTGTCTGCAATTTCTAAAATAAAAGTAGTAATATACAGACTAAAATAATGGCATCACACAGATAACTGACGGGCCCCACTGCTATGGTTAATGGGATAGTTATTTGTTTTTGTAATCTGAGGTAACACATTTGTCGGCGTCACAAAAATTGAAGTTGCACAGACACTTTGTTTATTGCTTTCAACTTGAAAATTGAGGCGGTACCAATTGTCTATGCTACATACAGAGAAGGAAAATTAGCGCTTCTACCATTATACCCTGTGGTATAAGCGTCAGTCACCTTCTTACATGTGCGATTGATTCAAGCCATGTCTATGTAGAGAGTTTGAGAACCAGTGTTTGGATGATGTAATTGTTAAGTAATGACGATGTTGTTGTTTGAATGAAGCAGTCAGAGACAGCCTCTGGCCCTTCATCACCTCCTCTTGGTCTCCTTGGAGCCTCCCCGCTAGGATCACCAGGAGCCATCAGCAAATCATCTCAAGAAGAGAGTGCTCCAAGTCCTTCTCCAAGTCTCATCAACAAACTCCCTGCTAGTCCTGCAAACAAACCTCCTAAAAGGGTGAGTCTCTAAACAAGGGTGAAGTGACAGGTCCTTGATGGTCAGCGATTGTTTATTCACTGGTGTAATGTAACAGGCTTGGTTTGCCCAGCTGTTATCCACACTATCATAATGAAGATTGGACATTGTTACTAGTGTACCACCATCTGCACATGTATGGGCATTCAATGCTACCAATACTCTGTTCTTAGTAGAGTGTGGGATGTACTCTGTGCTAGAATAACTAGTGTCATGCAATTACTACAATGGTTTTGATAAATACTGCTGTAGTCATAGAGGCACTGCACATTGTATTGTAGTCTCAGTAAACCCCAGTAAATCTAAAGTGTGCCCCAAATCCAACCCAAGCAGTCCAATAATATAATCACCATATCCCATTATACCATGTCATAACCCTTCAAACACCTGTGTACTAAACCGTACAAATCCCATGAAAGAATCCCCACCGACATGTGTACCTTATCCTACACTCAAATCTTTCCATACCTACATATGTAATGTACTTAATCCTACACTCCAGTCTTCCCATGTGTACCTTATCTTATACCTGTATCCACCCAGATCAATACCTACTCCAATCTTCTCATGTGTACCTTATCCTACACCCAAATAAAATATACCCATATCCACCAAGATTTACACCTACTCCAATCCTACATGATCCCAAAATATACCCATCGGCAACCCATTCCCTATGGATCAAACCTCCCCCTTGCAGTACACACAAGACATTCAACTGCTGAAAGCGGTCAGGTGCATTGATATATACACAAGTTGGGACAGGGCTCCAGACCTAAGCAGTGAAATTGTACAATACATGTACCTGTTTTCATGGAAAATCAAGTTGCATTTTTAGTTTGACATTTGGCATACAATGTCTATGAGATCCCCCCCCCCCCCCCCCCCTTCAGCAAAAATAGACAAGAATGCCACCTGTAGGATTAGCGTAGTGTCACATGGTCAGAGCCGCTATTAATATATCCATTTATTGGTGGGATTACTTCATCAATGCGATGGAAGGGTGGTTGCATATTTTGCATGCTGCTATGTTAACACTGGGTGCACAGAGTTTTTCAAACTGTATTCATGATTGTTGGTTCCAACAACACTTTTCTTGCATTGGACTCCTTGTGCACTTGTTTCTCTGGATTATGGGAGGTGATTGTGTTCAATTCCTCGATAGCATGCAAGATATTTGGGCAACAAATAGTATCCAGTACATTTTAAAATGTCACATGATGTTAACATTTTGTTGCTGTTTTTGTTCTATTAACTCGTGCATAAACTGTTTTGTTCTGACATTTTTGCAAATCTTGTTGTTTTTATCTTTTAAGTTGTATATTTTGATGTTTATTTTGTATTTCATGGAATCATCCTGCTTCAGAATCGACAACTTTTAAACTAAATCAATTGTTGATTTTGTTTGTTTTCTGTTACACCAAAGGACAAGATGCTAACGCTCATTTGGAAACTAATTTAAAATAAAAAGTTGATCAATCTTGGGTCCATTGCATGTACACTCGACCCTTGCAGATGCTAATCTTGGAAATCAAGAAATCCAAATTGTTTATTATGATCGTTGGTGTTTATTACATCAAGGGTGTCTCAAACAAAGATCCAACATGTTGTTACAACTAAAGAAAAAGTTTCAATTTGGCTGTCCAAACAATGCCGCTGCTCATGTTTATTTCTGGCAAACACAAACAACCTTCTGTTGCTTTATGTCTTATTTTTCTGAATTAAAATTGGACAGTGTTTAGCTTTACATGGCAATCCAAACGGGTATTCATTTTATACATTGAAGTATGTCAATAGTTGGAAAGGTAGCAGGGTAGTACTCATTTTATTCAGTATTTAAAAAGGCAAATTTCATCCAAAATTTTGTTTTAATACCTTGATTTTCAGACATCAGATTCTTCCTATTTTAATCTGATTTCCAAAAGTTTTTCCACAAGAAAATAAGTATTACTACAGGCATGCAACTTTTAAGCTCATCAGCTATTTCCTCTCAATTAAAATAAAAGTGTTGCAGTGTTGACGAGACACTGTACAGTGCTTCATTAGCATGGCCATTTTGGGTTTTTTTCAGTTTCTAAGTGGTATGTCTGTATCATATAGACTTGCAATATGGAATCAAAGCCTGTGTTGTTCAGCTATCGCACTCAATTAAATATTCTCCTTTTTATTCTAAGATCAAATTTCATACCTGATTCGCAAAACAATTCCCAGATAATTTTTGACAAAAGAAGAGGCGATTGCTATGCAGAAGTTATTAATTGAGGTCCTATGGGGTCTACTCATGACATGCCTTTACTATAAATTGACTCTTTGATTGAGACACCCGTTATGATATAGTGAAGCAAGGTGATCAGCAGGATGATGTACACTATTGGTAATTCACTTCAAATGAGTCAAATTGTAATGTAAATCCAACATGGTGTGAACAAAGATAGTTATCACGGGGGGGGGGGTTCCAATATTGCAACAATTAAATCTTTTTTAGTAAATTTTTTTAAAAGGTCAGAAGTGATCTTTTGTGAAGAGCATATTGAAATTTATCTAAAGAAATCTGACTGCCATTTTGTTTCACAAATGTTGTCAACAGAGGGCAGTATTTACTGCAACTGTGGATACATGTAGCTCTTGGGGTTGAGAACCAAATTAATGAGGGATGTTTCTCTGGATTACACTCATGAGGGATTTTCTCATCAGAGTTTAGATTGATTTTGATGATCAGAATGATTTACATGACTTGTTTTGGAAAAGCTTTTGAGTGAGTTATGAATGTTGTGACAATGTGTTGAAGCACATGGTGGTATGGCTTGCATGGCACTATGGGAGGGGCTCTTGCACTGACTCTGTCTCTCTTTTCTTCTTCAGTCCACTTCCACCAAGCCTTCGGTGCATGAACAGGTACGACCATGCACTCATTTTATATGACCTCTGTACTATGTAGCTCACTAATGGATCAACACAGGTTTTTCTTAACGTGTGCCTTTCCTGCATTGTGTGATTTTTCAACGTAATTTTCTAGTCACATTTGTGTTGATTGTAATTTGGGGGGGGGGTGGTGTTGAGGTGAAACCGAATCTCGGTGTGGAGTTTGATATTGGCCCATTCTGTTACTTCACTGGCAAAGATTTTAAAACATAAACTTGTTATGATACAAACTGAATGTGAGGCATTTCCATTCCAAACAATGACCAGATGTTGAAATATCGGACTGAGCTTGACAGTTTGGCTAGTACCACCTCATGCAGTATCAGCCACACTGCAACTCAGGCATGCAACTTTGCAGCTCATCAACTGATTTCCTTGTTTTGAGTTTTTCAGCTGTGCCATTGAAAATTGAATAACACAGAATAAAGTCTTGCAGTTGCATGCCTGACAGACGTTTGCCAAGTTGAAGTAATGGTTTTCATTATTTCATCCGAACTGATTGCTGTATCCCCCCCTTGGAGATTATGTAGTAATAGTTCTTAAAAGTGGGAAATATTGGTTGACATATATGTTGCATATTAACGGCAATGATTAGTTTGTTTTGAAGTGATTTAGAATGAGTTGCCTTTGACACATTGGCAATTCTTATAATAACTAATGCATGTCATGCAAAATAACCAAGATGAGTTTCTACTAACAATTACCACACATGATTTTGTTAGTTGCGTTGTTGTGTTTGCCTGCTCATGTTTGATTGTAATGCAGTGAGTTTAGTAATAAAGGTCACTGATTGACATGACTAATGATTGTTGTCATGGCGATGCTGCCGCCTTCCTCCCTCCTCCAGCTGATGAAGTTGTATGACTTATGTGACCATCCGGATCGCAAGCCTTTCTTAGATGCTGTGTTTAGATTGATGGAGGACCGTGGCCAGCCTATACGTACCATGCCACAGATCAGTACACACACCTTGGATTTGTTTAAGTTGTATCATGCAGTGAAGGAACGAGGAGGTGTAGTCAAGGTAATTTATATACAGTTGAACTAAGTGTCTCCAAGATGCTTTAAAATCTTCCATGTGCAATGCTCATAATGGTGAAGTAACCCATGCCGCTCTTTCCTGGCATTGTATTTGTGTATGGTCGATCAGTGCCACAGATTGCCACTGCAGAAATTGACCAAGGTTTAGAACCTTATCTCTTCCAACAGTGGCCTGAATTCCATTACAATTGAGCACAGCTGGTGGCTTCTCCAGTTTACCACTCTCATTGAAGCACTTTGGGCAATGGCTCTACTCTCTACATCAGCAAAGGTGTATCTAAAAATGCACTGTTGTAGCTTAATGAGGCATTGGTTGGTTGTCTCAAGAAATACGCTGATAGTAAGAGGGTTAATCAAGTAATTGTGATTAGTGATTACTGCTTGTAGTATTACTCACAGTGTTATAATGATTGATAAACCATGCTGCCGCAATTACCCTAGAACAACTGAATATTATTTTAAATCTACTTCTCCAGTGCTGAAGATACAGTTCCCAAAAGCTCCTTGGAATCTTTAAATCAAGGGGTTATATTACTAAAAGATGGAAATGCACTCCTCCTAAAATGCGGATCCTAGTTTCATACCAGTGTGATTGCACGCACAAGTCACATCAATTGTGTGTGTACAAATACATTGACCTACTCCAGTAAACTGTAGTGTGCCACTGCATGCAGCTGCATTTATGAACAGTGTGAAAGCATTTACAACAGCAATGCAAAGCATACATTTTGCCAATCAATGCCTTTTGCTTGGGTCTAATGAACTTAACTTTTATGGGAGTTACAACTTTTCCTATATACTGGTACCACAGACTGCTATGTACCTTCTAGGCTAGCATTGGGTACATGGGTTTCTTCTGTTTGTACAGCTGGTATTATGAGGAAACCCAATGGCTTGTGTGCTGTTGACTTAATCTCCTCAGTCTACTGTGGAATTTTTTTGCAACAGCCAGTTGGGCAGGAGAGTGCATGGGAATTCATAGATTTAATGTCAAATAAGTTGATAGTGTTGGTTATGGTGCTGGTTATAATACTACCAACATGGTTTGATTAGGTCGACTGCTACCTTAGAATTGTCCCAGCTGAATACTTAGATTAGATATTGGGGTTTTTGTAAAATCATAGTATAAAGTTTGATGACTGTTTAAGTAGAAAGGAAACAAACTTTCCCTCTTTTTTCATAGGTTTTTGTTGTGGCTGCACAGATATGTGACAATGTACATTGTTGTTGCCTAGGTTAGTGTGAACAGTTTATCTTTTAAACCATTGTCTGTTTGCTTGTAGGTTTCTAAGAACAAACAATGGAAGCAGATTGCCATCCATCTGACTGTGGGCAGCTCTAACAGCGCCGCTTTCACTCTCAAGAAGAACTACATCCGTTACCTTCTGCCGTTTGAGTGCTTCCATGATCGTGGGGGTGTTGACCCTCAGGTCATCATGGCCGAGATAGACACCAGCAAGAAGAAGAGTAGCAGTAGCAGCAGCAGCAGCAGCGCCAGCGCAAGTGTCAGCGATGCTACGCATCACCATGCAGTACCAAACCCCATGGTAGATAACATGGCAGGTAAAGGTATTGTACACAACCCTCTATTTCTATCATTGTCTTGACATGACTTAAGCCTGATTGGCAACATCAAAAGAAAAGTACTGATGACTCAAGTTCTGATGGCTGAATCATCAAAGTGTGGGTTCGATTCCTGGTCTGAGAGCCACCACTCCCACAAAAGAGATTTAATACATGGTTGTACCCGCAAGTTTACTATTTATTTATTTAAAGTTACTTCTTATTTTCACACCATGCAAAGCTTCAATGATCGATGATAATGTTGTAAAGCACCTTGATCTAGCTACTTGGATATGTGCGCTATATAAGAAGCAAGAAGTTTTATTTTCATTATTATTATTAACTCTCCTCCTAATGGTACCACAGACTTCAACAAAGTACCATACCTTCCAGGCTAGCATTGGGTGCAGGGTTTCTTCTGTTTGTACAAATGGTAATATATGGAAACCCCATGGCCTCCACAGTTTCCTGTGGAATTTCACAGTGATAGATGTAGGGTAAGTGTTAACATCAAGTTTGAATGTGTAACTCTGTTTGTTTCACCAGGTCCCATTCCACAAGACTATCCCGGTGGACCTAGGGATATGTATCAACAACGTCCTCACCCAGGAGGTAAACCCATGAACCAGATGCACTCCTACCCTCAAGCCATGCATAACAACATGGGTAGAGGAATGTCACCTATGCCCAACAATATGATGGCTATGCCCAACCATACTACTAGCAATAGTGTGACTGTACGAGATCCCTTCTCCGATGCTGATTTCCAGTCAGCTGGTAACACCCAAGGACCACGACCAGTTCAGGGTCCGTTTCCTCCTGGTATGGCACAAAACTCCATGGACGGTGCGTATGGACCCAGTATGAATCAGTTCCGTAACAACTCAATGGGAGGTGGAGGGGATGGGTTCAATGCCATGGGTAACATGCCTCCCTCGTCCGGCCACCCTCCAGGGGAACCTTTCCCCAGTGGGATGAGGAACAATTCCATCCCTGGGAGTGATCCATTTACATCAACTCGACGGGAAGCAATAGGAATGCCTGATGGATTCAATAGAAGGACTAACCTACCTGGTAGTGAGCCTTTCCCAGTCAATAATCGACCTGCTGGCTTGCCAATGAATCAAGGAGGCTCTGCTGCTGTTGCTGCTGCTGCTGCTGCTGCTGCTGGACAGTTTCCATATGGAGCGCCTTTTGACAGAGAAAGGTAATCAACGTTCATTCTTATCTCTATTATCAACGTCAACAAAGATCCAGTTAAGTTTTGGTTTGATTTTCAAGCAATAGAAAAATCAGCA
Source organism: Leptasterias polaris (assembly GCA_037783415.1). Taxonomy (NCBI): domain Eukaryota; kingdom Metazoa; phylum Echinodermata; class Asteroidea; order Forcipulatida; family Asteriidae; genus Leptasterias; species Leptasterias polaris. The sequence goes on from JAZGTN010000019.1 coordinate 870,794, forward strand.
AGATTGAGGAGTTCAAGTCACACCATGGAGTTATCTCTGATAATGGTGTGTCGTGGCCGAGTGGTCCAGCGTACCGGACTCGGCTCTGGTGGTTCTGATTATCAGAGTGTTGGTTTAAGTCCTGGTCTTGACTCTTGTTCCTTGAGCAAGACATTTTAAACCATAGTTAGTTCATCCTACGGATGGGATGTAAAGCCATTAGTTTATTATTAATGAGTTATGGAGATTCCAAAAAGAACCGATGGTGTAACAACTCAAGGTTTCCATCAGTATGCTGTAATTGTCTTCAATAGAAAAGTTGTTGAGCTCATTTCCATGCTTCATTTTGTAAAATAGTCAAACCAAACTATTTATTTCTCTTGCCGTGGCTAATTAAGGAGTTGCTTGTCTCACAGCATACAGCACTATCCTAATAACCAACATGCCTGTACAGTAGACTTGTTGGGCACACTGGTGCTTAAAGTATATTGCCTATATTTCTTCACAGTTAACATCAATAAGTTGTTGACTTTGAAGAAAAGCTGCATACATTACTTTACTTGTAGAAACATCCAGACACTCCTGTGATTTGATATTTGAAAAAAGAGTTTGTACAGTTTTGTTATGCTGTCTAATCATGTAGAGCGTTTGCAGTAGTGTTGTAGCAATATTTCAGCTCATTTGGAAGAGCTAGTGGTAAAACTGCCAGCGTTCTACCTTAACAGTGGTCTGCTTGCCAAATGCCAGTTAAAACACATGAGGACCAGTCAGAATTCTCTCCAAGTGGTCCGGCTGGCTAGTTCAGTGTTGAAAAGCATGCATATTTCATTTCAAAGATTGACTAGTGACAAAGCCGACAGACTAGTAAAATGACAAGTTAACTATAAAACTAGTCCATGCGCTCAATATGGATGAATAAATTTATTTGTATATTTGCTGAAAAGAACAAAAGTGCATTGACTTATTCCCTTGTCATCTTGAGAAAAGATGGCATAACAATTGAAATGCAAATGGCTGTCTGTTATTTGCTACTTAAATAAAGTTAATAATTCCATTGTAGTTTCCACAATTCAAAGCTTTACTATCTTCACATTTAATGGTGGTTTTGTTTTGATGTTCAGATTTGACCAGCAGAGATCAAGAGTATCGGCCAGCCCCGGTCAGCCCAATCAACAAGGCACCCCTACTATCATCCCACCGTATCCCAACAATTCCATGGACCAAAACATGTATTCCTCTCGGTTCAGTCAGCAGCATGCAGGGTCAAGACCAGCTACTCCTAATGACTCATTTGGCCAGACCCCTTTACCTAATCAGCAGAAACCTCCAGCTCTTGGGACTGGATTACCAAATGATCAACTGAGACAACAGTTCCCTCAGAAAAGACCTGTAAGTACCTCACTGGTTGTTCTGTCTTACTGTTCCTTTGTCTGCACCAGCTGTTACACTGCTTATTCACCTCCTTAACCCTCTCATTGCACTCTTCTGCCCAACTGGCTCTTTAAGTCCACAGTTTTTGCTTCTGCTTCAGTAGATTTCTATATGCCATGCCTGGAAATACATGGCCTCTGTTGCCCTGGTCTTGGCTTTGGTAACACCATGTACGTAAGTTATGGTTGTTGTGAAAAGAACCAGTGGTGCAACAACTCAACCTTATGATCAGTATGCTCTGATCATCACCATCATAATGCACAGTTAACAATCATTTATAGTGGTGTTATAAAGTTGTTCACTCTATTGTTTACATGATGTCTGGAAATAGAAGCAGTCATTGGCATCAATGGATTTCTAAAGCTCAAATGTAATTGCAGAAGCCTACCTATGTTTAGACCGGTCCCCTGTTTTTATCGTAAGGATAAAGACAGGCACTGGTTTTACAGGCCCAATGATTTCATTAGATACAATGATTTCATTGGTAAAACGTGCTGCGACGTAAGCTTCCCATATCTGTATTATGATTGGTCCAAGGTGATTGGTCGTCTGCATGCAGCGTGTGCATAAAGCTTACATCATGTAGTGTTGTTGGATGTATACATGTACACGGCTGGTATCTGGCGTTATTCTCAAGCCTTGAAGTGTGAGGTCGGATGTTCAGGCTAACCTACGTTCAAATGATTATGTTGGTTTTTTGGGGACACTAGGTGGCAGCAGACTTGCAGGTTAATCTTTTGTTCTCAGAAATGTGGTCATGGCCAGAAATTTACCTGGTTTCGCTGCCACCTAGTATTCCAAAGTTTTTCATTGTTATTAAGTACTATTGATCTTATTGAGTGTGTATGGGTGCTGTGATAGTCATTTGTTATTTTACAATGTAGGGTGAGATGTATGGTCCAGGACCACCAGCTAAACGACCAGACATCATGACTCCAACTCCACCAATGGCCAGACCTGATGAAGCAGCATTCAGAGGGATGCCACCTTTTGGTCAACAGGGTCCATATCCACAGAATGCTTACCCAGGAGGTGATAGACCCATGGGGAATCAAGGAGCGTATCCCCCTGGCTACAGGGAAGGTAGACCTCCACACCAAGGGCCTACACCTGTGCCGCAGCCAAGTAAGACAGATTTCTTAACAATAATTTCTTCTCAATAGACTTTATGCATGTAACGTCATTTGAGTAGAGCGCCCTCGCCTAGAGGTCAAATGAAGGTCGTTCATCAGCCAATCCTGTGCACCACGCATGGATCCGTGTGATTCTATTGTTTCACCATCGGTACCTCTAAGATGGTGGCTGGATGACATTTAAAAAAAATAAAAAATCTTATTGACTTACTCTATCTGTTTAAGGACTTGTCAGTAGCTGTTCTTGAAATGTAACCAAGCTATTTGTGGTTTGAATCTGGGCCCAATTTCATAGAGCTGTTTTAGCACAAGAATAAGCCGAGCGCATCTTAATTATGCTTACCAGCCAAAATACCAGTCACATATACCATTTTTGACTGGTATCCTGCTTATTGCTGCTAAGCAGGAAATCGTTCAGCAACATTTTTCTGCCTAAGGCCCCCCCCCCCCCCCCCCCCCGAAAAAGTGATCTGTTTCCGATTACATGCCATTTAAAAATAGGGTTGGTAGGTCGGAAAGTTTTTGTTTTTTTGCCTTTTTTTAATATTCTGATACGTTTGGCGAGTGAAAAAAAAACTGCTCCGAAATCCATCAAAGACCTTTTCAGTATACTTTAAACTCACATGAGGTACGCAGGAGATGTTTTTGGTTAATATGGAGGTATGATTGTGTCAGATATTTTTCAAAAAAGATAAATTTTCAGCTAAAAGGTTTCGACTTCTGTTGAGTCCACTCTCGTTCATCTGTGGAGCGCAATCAACAGATTTGCACAACGAATTGGACAAACTCTTGCGCAATCTGCAGTTTGCGCTATGCAGAATCGGCAGCTCCGTTTGCCTATCGAGCAAAAGTTTGCACAATCTTCAGATTGCGCACTGTCGTGTACACCTGCGTGCTGTGCTTTGAATTGTGGGTATTTTTGGCTGGGTACTTCAGGAAACGCGACGCGACAACCGTGGATCACAAAATCATGAGACCCAAATCACGGAGATATCAGTAAAATTGTCTGAATGTGTTCTGGTTTTTTAGTTCAATTTTGTTAAAAACATGTTAGTTTGGTCAAGTCTTACATTTGGTCCATGGTACTTTCATTTTTTTAAATTTTTTTCTTTTATTTTAATGGGTTTTTTTTTTTTTTTTTTTTCAAGCCGAATAAAAAGTTTAGGGTCGCGGCATAAAGTTAGGGTCGGTCGGGAAACCGAAAACAGAACACTTTTTTTGTTTGGCCCAAGCAGCTGTATGAAATTGGGCTCTTGTATGAACTAAGGTTTTCTAGTATTTGTTTAAAACAGAGCCAAAAGCATAATTTTATGAACAAAACATAAAAAATAATATCAAACAATCTCAAACACAAACTAGAGATAGTAATTGTAACTAACAATCACAGAGCTGTTCCGTTAATTTTTTTAATTTCTAGCTTTCAAAGCTACAAGAAATCACAAACATTACGACCTTGAGACATGTGGTTCAGGAGATTATGATTATCTCAAGTTATGAGCTTTTGTTTTCTTTTTTCGGAAGTTAAAATAAAACGTCTTCATTCTGATACTGAATCGAAAGGAGTTTTTAAACCAGAAATAAAGGTCAACATGGGGTCATTGTAACTTTTGTCTAACATTTAATGCTCAAAGGAATTATAATTGAAAAAAATTGAAAATCGGGTGCGTAGTTCTTGAGATATGGTCCAACTTCCGGTTGACCCAGAAGTAAAGGTCAACATGGGGTCACGGTTACCCAAGGCTAATCTCCAATGCCCAAGGATTATATAACTTAAACAGTTTGAAAATAGGTTGTGTAGTTCTTGAGATATGGTCTCACTTCCGGTTGACCCCGAAGTAAAGGTCAACATGGGGTCACGGTTACCCAAGGCAAATCTCCAATGCCCAAGGATTATATAACTTAAAAAAGTTTGAGAATCGGTTGTGTAGTTCTTGAGATATGGTCCCACTTCCGGTTGACGCAGAAGTAAAGGTCAACATGGGGTCACGGTTACCCAAGGCTTATCTGCAATGCCCAAGGAGTCTATAACTGAAAAAAGTTTCAAAATCGGTTGTGTAGTTCTTGAGATATGGTCCTACTTCCGGTTGACCTGGAAGTAAAGGTCAACATGGGGTCACAGTTACCCAAGGCTAATCTCCCATGCCCAAGGAGTCTATAACTGAAACAAAATCTTCGCTGTGTAGTTCTTGAGATATGGTCCCACTTCCGGTTGACCCATCGGTAAAGGTCAACATGGGGTTACGGTTACCCAAGGCTAAGCTCCAATGCCCAAGGAGTCTATAACTGAAATTGTTTTGAAAATCGGCTTTGTAATTCCACTTCCGGTTGACCCATCGGTAAAGGTCAACATGGGGTTACCCAAGGCTAAGCTCCAATGCCCAAGGAGTCTATAACTGAAAAAAGTTTGAAAATCGGTTGTGTAGTTCTTGAGATACGATCCCACTTCCGGTTGACCTGGAAGTAAAGGTCAATATGGGGTCACGGTTACCCAAGGCTAATCCCCAATGCCCAAGGAGTCTATAACTGAAAAAAGTTTTAAAATAGGCTGTGTAATTCTTGAGATATGGTCCCACTTCCGGTTGACCCATAGGTAAAGGTCAACATGGGGTCACGGTTACCCAAGGCTAATCTTCAATGCCCAAGGAGTCTATAACTGAAAAAAGTTTGAGGAACGGATGTATACTTCTTGAAATACGACAGAAACAAGTTTTGCTAATTAAATATTCATACCGCTGTCACGTGAATAATTAATTAAGATTGTTTGTCAATAATGTATAAGGATTACTTCTGGGCGAACTGAGATAAGTCCCATTCTTGACAGGCTTTCACAATTCGCTAACCATTTTCCAGGCTAACTGAGTAATTGTAGGTGACTGGACCTAATCAATAAGCACAACGTGTTTGAACCACCTAAACGTTTCTAAAAGGATTTTTTGTACACAAAAAGAAAATACGCCTACAAATGACGTCATGATGACGTGACGAAAAATGTTAGAACAGATTTTACATCTACAATACGAAACGATCCCATTTAACTGAAAAAAGTTTGAAGATCGGATGTTTACTTCTAGAGATATGGTGTTAACCAGATTGGCTAATTAAATATTCATACAGCTGTAACGTGAATAATTAATTAAGAATTTTAATCTAATTACATCTAAAATTTAAGTCAGAGCATAAGCTTGAATATGGTATATGATTTGTCTACTTTTGATAATTTTAAGAGGGACATATGGATTTTGAAAAAGACAAGGTTAAGTCAATACGATTTTCGGGAAAGAAAGAATAATAAAAAAATATAAAAATCTGGACGAAAACAAAAGCTGTTCCGACTGAAAGGTCAAAACAGCTAATTAAATTAGCTGCAAAATTGTCTTTATAAATCAATGTGTCCACAATGTGCAACACGGTCACAGTTCACTTTGGGAGACTTTTCCCATTATGTTGAGTGTAATTCTAAATATCTCCCTGATTGTTGTACACAATCTACCAGATTGCAAGATGCAAACGTTGCCAGCTCTGTTCCAGTCCTGGATTTCATCTTTGAGAGGGCAAGGGCATTTTCATTTTGCAAAGGGCAAAATTGAGAAGTCTTAAAGTCTATGGGAAACTTTTGAAAGGGTACTGAGGCCAAGACCAGGGGCAACAGAGGCCATGGCCTTCAGTAGTTCCAGGCCTGATGTACCTTGCCAAAAGTTAATGCTTTTTTTTCTTGGATTGAGGACCAATTTGTAATGCTTGTACCATATCTTATCGCTTTTGTGTGGTTGTCTTTGTAGGTGCCAAGCATGATCTACCTGGTAGTGGAGGTGGATTCATGGCAGAACCTTTTGGGATGAGGGATCGAGCTCACTCAGGAGGAGGACCTTCCCCTTCATGGGGAACCATGCAGCAACGTCAGCCAGCTCCGCCCTATTCCAACTCTTCCTTAGGACCTCATACCTTTGTGAGTCAAGCTGGTCCTCCAAGGACTCTACAACAGGCCCTGATGGCAGCTCATCGTGATCGACACCCTCCAAGTAAGATGATGAAAGCATCCCCTCCTCAGATCCACACTACCTCACCACAGAAGAAGGAGATTGTGTTCCCACCTGACTCTGTGGAGGCTTCCCAGCCGGCTCTAACCAAACCAAAGAAGAAAACCAGTCGAGATATCGGTGAGTAGTATCATGTGACATGGTAGACCTGCTCACTTCATGTAATATGGGTCTAAATAGACACCAGAGAAGTACTGTAAATCCAGTGGGGTTGCATTGTTATTCAATAAATAAAGTTGTGTTCACACTGGTACTAATTGTGTCTCAATAATCTTTCTTGCTGATTCTTATTGATAAGACAAGCTGTTGCCTTCCCCCCCCCTCCCCAATATCAAGATCTTATGAATCTTCATCAATAATTGCTTTGATTTCAACCTGCACAATTTGTGCTGGTGTTTATCGATTGTAAAGAAGTATGCATGGTCTTGATGCGTGTTACACTTTGATCTTGTCCATGGGTTAGCTCGTGATTTATGGTTTCAACACTGCAATGTAATCCCTGCTTGCAGATTGATACCAAACTTACATTCTGGTTGTGCTTTGTCTTTATAAACCAGGCACTGTGGAGGCATGGAAACTGATGATGGCGCTGAAGTCGGGTCTCTTAGCAGAAAGCACTTGGGCTCTAGAAGTGCTCAATATTCTACTCTATGACAACAATACCATCGTCTACTTTGACCTAAGTCAGTTGAAAGGCCTTCTGGAGATCCTGGTGGACCATTTCCGGGCAAGTCTTATCCGAGTATTTGGAACCTTGATGGATATGGAAGTACATGTAAGAACTCGTAGGAAAGATGTTTCTAATGAAAGCAGAGCCTCACAAAAAGACTCTGATTGTGTGTGCAGGAAACATTTAGACGGTAGTCAGAACTTTATGAAATCGGAACTAGAGTTGATCCAAGAAGCATTGGGATTGATTGACATTGAGAAACTGAAAGGAACCGATAAGGAGAAACCCATTCGGATAGAACCAGGTATGGATGGATTCTATTCTAGTGTGAAGGAATGGGATTGTCATGAAGGCTTTAAGAGCAATCATCAACATTGGCAGCTCGGTGGGGGAGATATGACCAAACATGTTGTACATGTGTTTGAGAGCGATGGAATCCTGGCGGACATCATGAAACGACAAGCTAAGAGAAGGAAGGTAGAAAGAGAAAAGCTTGTCAAAAAGACCAAGAAAGCCAAGAAAATAAAGGAAGAGAAAGAACTCAAAATAAAGGAAGAAGACAGGGATGTTAGTCAGGATGGCATGGAAGAATGTGAACAGGAAGAGGAATCAGATTCAGAAGAAGAGTCTGAAGAAGGAGAGGAGGAAAGTGAAGATGAAGAGCAGAACAAGGAGACAGAAGTAGGCTTGGATGATATGTGGCTGGATGCATGCAGTGAGGAACTCCGCGCTGCTAAAGAAAAGAAAAATGTGGTCGCTCTGTATGAAACACGACCCTCCCTTCCCTCTCCTTTGTCATATCTTGAAGATGAAGGGACATGTAATGACCACACAGCTCTTGTCACATCAACGGATGCACAGCATTCGTTAGCTCAACGCTGTATCACTATTTCTAACATTATCCGCAGTCTGTCTTTTATTCCTGGGAATGAAGTGGAGTTATCTAAGCATGCTGGTGTTTTGGTTGTGCTTGGTAGAATACTCCTATTGCATCATAAACATGCAGAGCGGAAGCAACTACCCCATACGTATGACCGAGAGGACCATGATGATCTAGACACTGAGTGTCCCATTACAGATAAGGACACATGGTGGTGGCATTGTTTAAATTGCTTACGTGAAAACGCCTTGGTGACCTTGACTAATGTCTCGGGACAATTGGATTTATCACTATATGCTGAGAGTGTTAGCCTTCCTATCTTAGATGGCTTGCTACATTGGGCAGTGTGTCTATCAGCCTGTGCAATGGATCCATTTCCTACACTGCCTGCAACATCTCCTCTCACGCCCAAACGCATTGCCATTGAAGCCCTATCCAAACTCAGCATTCAAGAAAGCAATGTGGACATGATTCTGGCCACTCCGCCATTCCATCGTTTAGAGAAGCTGTTTTCCACCTTGACGCAGTACCTGAGCGACCGCAAAGAGCCAGTTATGAGGGAGTTTGCAATAGTACTTCTATCCAGCATTGCCCAGGGTGAAAATGTGGCGAGCCGTGCCATTGCAACCCAGAACTCCACCATCTCTTTCCTACTTTGTTATCTGGAGGATTCAGAATATGCCAAGTCATTGGAGAATGGCAGTAACGCTAAGCAGCTGAGCCAGAACCCAGACATTCAATCAGTTAGTCCTGATATGATGCGACGGACAGCGATCCTCTTAGCATCACTAGCTAAAGTTCCTGATAACCGACCGCTATTCCTCCAACACCAACACAGACTGCTAAACCTGTCCATGTCTCATATGGTGACAGATCCTGTTAAATGTCTCATCGCTGATGCCTTGTATGAGATCTCCAGGTCGTGAGCTCTGACCTCTGACCTCTCAGTCCTCGTCTTTTAGACTTAGACAGTTTGAGTTGTGTGTTCACCAACATCTTACCATGGATTAACACATTGGTAGAGGGGGACAATCTGGGATCATCACTAACGCCATTGAATTTGATTAAACACTTAGTACAGAGAAGCGTGGCTCTCCTTGTGAAACATCTCATATATAATTTTAATTCCCCCGTTAAATACTTCATTAACATTGTGCAGGAACCTTTTCATCCTAGATATTCAACTAAATAAGACATGTGCCTGTGAGTTTCTCTAGATTGCGATTCAATCCATCGATAATCACTATACATCTGTTGTTTCAATATACAAAGTCACCGACTGTTTCTGAAAGTTGTGTTCATTGTAATTTTTAGGAGATTTTTTTCAATACATTGTGATTCTATTTTGTGATGACTTTCGTACAGGTTTTTTGCATCTTAAAATGTCAAGCCCTTGAGTGAAGTGGGTGGGGCAGGGGGGGGGGGGGTAAGCATTGGTGCGGGTGTCATTACGTGTAGTTTATGATTGTTACTGCATCACTTCTCCCTTCATGTACTGCTGCTGGAGTAAACTTAGTACTTAATCTTGTATGAACTCTCCCTTATCGGTCACTTTTCTTCAAGACAATTCTAGATTTCCACTTCAGTATTATGTCTTACCTTGACATTACTTGACCTTTAGTTAGTGCTAATTGACCTCATGATAACTTGTTACTACCTACATGATAGCAAACATGTATACTTGCACCTTTTGTTCACACTCAGCACAATAAGAAATTTAATTTTGATGTTGTGTAAACATTAGATACTACAACTAGATTTTCTTAAAGTGGGCCATTTTTCTGTGTTTTTTTTAAGTAATAAAGATCATGATGATAATTTTGTGTAATATAAATGCAGGAATACAGTTTCCTGCTTACCTCGGTGTCCCTAAATTACTTGACTCATTTATAGATGTTAGATGTGCTTCTAGTCTTCACAAATATCCTGAAAAGGTGACTATATTTTGATTGTAGTTGATTGATACAATTAATAAGTTATTCGTAGCTCACCAAATCGTTTCTTTGTTCAGTTGATGTTGGTTTGTAGTTGGTAAATTTATTGCAATTTTGTGTCATGTCATTAAATAGTTGTATGTGAAAACACATTGCATTTTGTACTGGAGAAATCAAACCAGTTTGCAATTATGAAGCTCTAGATGCCAGACCACTGACTACAATTGTTACCATGGTGATTGTTATATTAACGATGAGAAATTCATTTGGTAAAACATCAGTTTCACTGCAGCAATGTCACCATGTCCGTGCGTGCTAGCTTGAGTGGGCTATTACATTAGCATGAGTGAGCTATTACATTAGCATGAGTGAGTTGTTTTAATGCAAATGCCTTATACTTGAAGCTGTTAATGACACAAACAGTTTCAAATAATGTAGGAATGGATTTGTGACTTATTGTTTGATTGATATGATTAGGATCAGATTTAGTCTAAACCCAGTGGAGATCAGTTCCCATGGTAACAACAACAGGACACCCTTACTGGTAAAATATCTCATAATTACTAAGTATGACAAAATGAAATAGTTTTCTATGTAAACACTTATTTATTTAACAACTTGTAATAATGGTGTAAGAACTGATCTAAGCACAGCATAGGAACGATGTTGAAACCCAAAGTAATAAGCTTATAGCAGACATGTTGTTTCTTAACATTGCATTTGATGCTGAAGGAATAAGAAAAGAATCAGTGAGTTCAATTTGTCTTCAAGATCCCTAGAATGATTTACATTAAATCAGTACTTTAAATCCCTGTTCATCTGGGGGAATACAGGTGTGTTTGGTTCATTTAGTTGGTGAACATCAACCTTTTGAGTTGGATATTTTTTGCTTTTATGAGGCGCACATTGCAGTTGTCGCTAGTGTCACTCGTTGAGGTATTTGGCGATTCAATGTAAATTGAATGAATGGATTTAACTTCAAGCCATTATAACTTTCAAACATTGCATTCTTATTTTTTGCTGTAGGTGTAATTAAAAGTTAAACATTGTATTGTTCTTTCACTGGGTTGTGTTTGGCAAACCCTTAGGGGAATATGTGGACTAATTGGTGCTCAGTTATTGTTATCGAGTATTGTCTTGTATGACAACATAATATTTATGATTTGCACTCCTAGTCATATTGCTGTATTGCAATAACCGACTGATATGCCTATTATAGAATATAAACTTCCTTTATAAATTAGTACACAGATTTTGAGATGCTTTATTCAAAATAATGAGAAGAATAATTGAAGTGTCAGGGGCCGGCAGAGTAGATGCCGATGGTGAATGCATTTCTGGCACAAATGTTTTTATGTACAGCTAATCGGCATAAGTGGGGGTTAAACAAACATTACTTCCCATGTGTAGTTTTGTAAAAAAGAAAACTTGAAGTAAAAAAAAATTGGAAAAAAAAACTATTAAAAAAATTAATAAAAACAAAACAAAAGAAAATTTACTATCAAAATATGAATTGTATCAGTGTCATTTGTGACCTTATTTATGGTCGCACATATTTATGCTTAAGGACATTTCACAATTTTTGTATATCTTATCTTGTTTTAAATTCCATACTGATAATTGCTTGGGTCCCTGCAATGCCAATGTTGTGTGTGACCACATTAATACAACATATTTAAGACTATAACTGGTCAGTTTTGCTTATATTTTCTTTTTCTTTTGGACACATCTTAAGCATGCAATGTTGTCTTCTTTCTTGATGACTCGATATTAATATCATGTGCAAGAAGCTTCTTTGTATGGTTGTGAGTCAAAAAGGTTCGTTTTGACTGATTATTACTTGTATATGTTCACTGTACAGTCCAATTAAGAAAGTTTTGGTGTAGCTTATTAAGAGGCATCAAACTTGGTTTAAAGAGAAACGTGAGGTAAAGTGACAAGATAATTTGTCTAAACTAGACGAGAGGTTTCTCTTAATATTGTAGTTTTTTCTAGAGCATTAGGCTTAACCATTGTAAAATGTCCTTAAAATGGTTTATATACAAGTGTCTATGAAATAAAGTGTAAATACAGAAAGTGGATCTTCACAATATGATGTCATGGGCCTTGAGATTTCTTTTATGATGAATTATTAAATGTACAAGTTTAACCACTTGCAGTTTTTTCACCAAACATCTTGGCTCAAAAAGACAAATTTTTTAAAATTGACCGAAAAATAAAAAAGTCCGAAATCGCTCAAAAGTACAAGTTTAACCCCTTGCAGGGTTTTTTCAGCAAATATCCTGTCCCAAAAAGGCTCATTTTTAAAAATTGGCCCAAAAATAAAATGGTTTAACCATTTCAGTTTTGTAAACCAAAAATCCTGGCCCAAAAGGGCCCTTTAAAAAAAAATTACCCCAAAATAAAACGGTCCGAAATCGCTCAAAAGTACAAGTTTAACCCCTTGCAGATTTTTTTTCCAGCAATAATCCTGTCCCAAAAGGCCCACTTTTAAAAATTGGCCCAAAAATAAAATGATCCGAGAACACTCAAAAGTACAAGTTTAACCCCTTGCAGTTTTTTTTACCATAAATCCTGGCCCCAAAAGGCCATTTAAAAAAATTACAAAAAAATAAAAAGGTCTGAAATAGCTCAAAAGTACAAGCCCCTTGCAGTTTCAAAAATCCTTGCCAAAAAAGGTCCGTTTTTGAAATGTTGCCAAAAACAAAATTGTACCGAAACCACTCAAAGTACAAGTTTAACCCCTTTTAGATTTTTCAGCAAAAATCCTGTCCCCAAAAATCAAATTTTTTAATAGGCCTATTGGCCCAAAAATAAAATGGGTCCGAAATCGCTAAAAAGTACAAGTTTAACACCTTGCAGATTTTTAATCTAGAAATCCTGGTCCGACTGTCCTCTTCATACAAAGGACTTCCTTTCAATCAAAGCAACCGTAGTTCATGTGGTGAGGGTAGGTTTTTGTGCTGTCCCCGGTTCGAATCCCGCTACTGCCAATTCTTTCTTTTATCAAGTTGTTGCCAGTATCACAGTGCACTGTTTAAGTAGTATTTAAAATCACCCGAAAACACCAACGGGTGATTTTTTTTTGATCGTTCAAGCTCCTAGTTATATTACTGAATTATTGGATTTTAAATCTCAAACCCATGGTCTCAAATTAGAACAAAAGTAACCTTAGGTGATCGATCATTTCTTTGTGCAGCTCCTAGATTATGGAATAAGCTACCTGTGGACATTAGAAAGTCTCAATCATTAGATGGCTTTAAATTTAAAGTAAAAACCTATTTGTTTTAAACATAGATTTAATTATTATGTTCATGCTTTTAATTGTATAGCATTGTGTAGTGGTATAGCATCTAAGAGCTCTCGAAGCGCAGTAGAATATATAAACATAGTTTCTGCGCTCTACAAATGATTTATTATTATTATTAGGCCCCCCCTATTATTATTATTATTATTATTATTATTGTGTGCGGTCCAGAGCTGGTACACCCGGTTCGAATCCTACCCGTACCAAAATGGACATGACTTTTACTGCTGGCCGCTGTAATGGATTGGGGTCCGTCATGTCTATCCCCAAATTAGGTAAGGTGAATATATCGGGTGGGAAAGGATAAGGAGGGACCGGGACTAGCCAATCCCATAAGGAACTACGGGGATCACCATGCTGGTTCGACCAGACTTTGAGTCCCCCGAACGCCTAGACTTGGTTCCAAGTCTGTGCTCGTGGTTTTTAGTCAACCTGATAGCCAATACATTATTGCCTGAAATAGCGCCCTCTTGTGGATTAACCTCCGTCTTTAACTTGCGAGTTAGAGCGCGTGGTAGCCAATCTGCGGGGGGGGTGGGGGGCGGGGATTTTGTGTGGCTGATGCAGAGAAATAACCGCGACCTCAGACTTGAAATCAAGTCTACCGAACGCCCGGTCGTCACTCCGACTAACTTTCTGCACAAATTTGTTTTACTTTAAAACACCTTTCAAGATGTAAACTATTCTTTATATCATCACGGTGCCCCAAAATAAAGAGAAAAGTTCAATTTTCAACCAACGCCTTTCACACAAGCACCAGCAACATGGCGACTGTCTTCTACAAACCAAGGAATGCTCCGTATTTTTGACCGCGTGAGGGCGCTCTCAAAAATATTTCTATCACTTCCGGGGGTACTATAAGCGATTATCGTCTGCTCAGCTCTGTGTAAAGTTTTAACATCGGCGTTCTGTCACTTCTGTGCGCGGTATAGTTTTTAGTTGCTTCTAAGGTGGGTTATAACGGCTCCTTTAAAGGTCTTATTGTTCGTAATGGATATGATGTCTGGTGGTAACGTGTTCCAGTCCTTAACTGTCTACACGATGTAGTTTAGGATTATCCAAGATAGGCATGGATGGACAGTCAATGAACGTGAACTGTTCGTTTACCTTTTTACAAGCTCCGTTTCATTGCCAGAAGTTGATGCTCCTCTTCTGCTTGCTAACCAACGTTTGAGCTGAATAACATGATGCTGCAGTGGGGTCATCAAGTTCTGGGATGTCTTTTTGTCACACGCCAATCCAGACACAATCACATTCACAGCAAAGTGCAAGGCCTACATTACCAACTGTTCTCCGCAAACAAAGAGTAAATTTAGACTGCTTCAAATACTTCCCCCTAACAGTTATTAAAAAGACTGGAACACGTTACCACCAGACATCATATCCATTACGAACAATAAGACCTTTAAAGGAGCCGTTATAACCCACCTTAGAAGCAACTAAAAACTATACCGCGCACAGAAGTGAAGCCGACGTTAAAACTGTACACAGAGCTGAGCAGACGATAATCGCTTATACCCCCGGAAGTGATAAAAATATTTTTGAGAGCGCCCTCACGCGGTCAAAAATACGGCGCATTTCTTTTAACCCTGGGGAACCCAAGGCATCTTTTAAATGAAATAAAAAATATTCTTTCACAAAAGCAAGTTTGTTTGGGGTGCTGTACCACATTTATTTAGCATTTGCAAACATATGACCTCATTTGACCTTTTTTACGGAATGTGACATATACGTCACATTGGGTCATACGGTAAGTTACATATTGAAAAATGTGTTGGAAACCAATTTCATTACACTGTAATCCATTCCAGTACTGAAGTCCAATACGATGCATCATGTATCCTGTACTTATTAATAAATGGTACACAACTCTAGGGTCAGTTTAAAGTGGTATCAGAGCCCCCCCCCCCCCCCCCCCCGGGGGGGGGGGGGGATTGGCTTGTAATCTAATTTTTTTTTTATATGTTATTTTCCAGTGGTGCACTTTGTGATGGATTAGTTTATGGGAGATCACTAAGTGCAAAGTATAACGTACCAAGCGAATTTGCACCACCTGTGTAGAAATAGAGTCATAGCTGCTTTCATAGCTGATTTTCCTCTCTCCACCCCCCCCCCCCCACAAAATCTAGTAAAAGCCTGTGCTGTCATACAATTTCATATACTGCTGGAGCATGTTCATACGTGTACATGATGATTCAGTCTACACATGGTAGGACTTGAAACAGTTGCGGTTCTCAACGAAACACAGTCTCACGTTACACTTCTCACACAAGGTGTTTGTATTGTTCACTTCACAGTGTTTGCATCTCCCTCTTTTGTCCACCTTCACTGGCCAGTGAGCATAACAGTCCTTTCGGACATCATCCACTGGTCCCTTGCGCACTTTTCTGGGACGGGGTTTCACCATTGCATCATGGACGTCCTCCAGTGATGGTCTTCCAGGTGGTCGTGCGTACTTCCTCCCAACCAGTGCTGAGGCAACATGTGCCTGAAAGACACGGCGCTTCATCATAGACTTCTCTGGAAGTTGAAGTGACTTGTACTCACGGCGATACACCAACCAAGCATTCACGACAGCAATCATGAGTGAATGCCAAAACAGGTACATGTACCAACGCCGTGACTTCACACGAAACCTGTATTTGGCCAGGTAGCTGTCCATCAAGTCAATGCCGCCCATGAACTGGTTGTATGCTTTGATGATGGCAGGACGCTCGACTTCTTTGTGTTCTTTTTCCTCTGAATGCCATCGGCGGACGTTGTCTGTGGGATTGATGCCAACATATGTGGACAGAAGCGTTACAGCTTTGTTGTCAAGCCATCTGACTGCCACGATGTTGTGGTCCTCTTCCACGCAGTAGTCATGTGCGCCCCTACCCTTCTTCTTGAGCTCTTTTTCATCTGCAAGCTTGCAACCATGAAGACGGTTTTGGCGCACGGTGCCGATGTAGTGCATTCCAATCTCCTTTATTTTGACAAGGAGGGGAACACCGGTGAAGAGATTGTCGGCGAATATCTTATGCTGGACATGATAAGGCAATGTAGCAGCAAGTTTCAGGACGACATCAGCACCTTGGCCAAGTTCTGTGCGTTTACCGTCACCCCCTTGGTAGACATCGAAGTCGTGAACTAAGCCATCTGTGCCAGCTCTCACCCAGATTTTGAACCCCCAGGGATGTGGTTTGTTTCGGACATACTGTCTGATGCCGCTGGTCCTCCCTTTGTACTGCACCATCATTTCGTCAATGGAGTTGTGCTCCTCTGCTGTCAATTTCAAGCAGTTTTCATGCAGCATATTTAGCCATGGGCGAATTTTCCACAGCTTGTCGGCCTTCTTGTCTGCATCAGTCATGACCAAATTGTCAACAAAGTGCAGTACAGTTAGCAATAACTGGAACCGATTACGGCTCATGACACCACTGACGGGTTCGTGATTTGTCCCGTTTTCCCAGTAAGCTCGAACTCCAGCCATCTGAACGAGACCCATTCGGAAGAACATACCAATCACTTGCTCCAACTCTTTCCGTAATGTGTTTGCGACATGTCCATTCTTCTGAACGCTGTACTGGTTCGAATATTCAACAACATGGTCCAACATCTCGTCAGTGATGAACCGTTGAAAATATCCTAACGGTGTGTCCAACTCCATGGCAGGTGGAGGGTCAATAGTTGGCCCAGTGAATGTCGTGTCTGTTGTCTTGAAGGGTTTCTTCTTCCACCGATACACAGGTTTGGCCTTCTTGGCCTTTGCTCTTTTGGCTGCTGAAGTACTTGCAATGTTGGCAAGTGGCTCCTCATCTGATGAGCTGAAGCTATCATCACTATCAGCTGTGCCAACATCTGATGCAGTCTCAATTTCCATCGGCTCATCTGAATCACTATCATCTTCTGACCCATCATCACTCTCGTTACAATCTAAAACTTGCAACACATCTCTGACATTCAACTTTACCCTCTGACGAAAAGCCATGCTCTGAAAAAACAAACAAAAACAAAAAAACATTTACAATAACATTACAAATATTCTTCTCTGTATTTTGAATGGATATTCGTGACTAGATTCATCATCAGCAGAGTAGGCTAAATCTTCAGTTCTTTTAAATACCAGCTGACTTGCCAAACAATCCCCCCCCCCCAATCCATTAAAAAAAAAAAAAAATATGTATAAAAAAATGTATAAAAAAATAAAATAGGCCCTAATTGTAATAGTAATAATATTTAATATTAATAATTAATTCATTACCAGGTTTTTGAAATGTATGTATTTCCAATCCCAAGACCAAAACATAAATCACTGTGTTGTATATTGCTAGACGACGATTTTGCCTATCAACGACGCGTTGTCATGGTATACCAATGCATGTGATGGTACATGCACTAAGTAAGTGCACAGTGTGCAGTAAGCCCCATTGTGACACGGGCGTAACACGACTATAAAATTGCCCTCATCAAAGCCCAAATGAATAGTTTTCCAAAACTTTATACCTCCAAATTACCTTTACTATCTACTGATAATTCTAACATATAATGTTCACATGATACTTACCTAGAACACGTAGAAAGACACCATGGAAATCTGGGTATTTTTTACGTTGAACAATCTTGTGTTACCGCCATGTTTGAGGGGTAATGACCTATCCGTTATACCTGGAACTGCCACTAGAGGTCGCTATACATGTTACATCAGTGTAACATTGGGCTTTGGTGGGGGTTTGATGTAAAAAAAAATGTTTTTTATATTTTTTTGTATTTTATTTATAAAATGTGACATATATGTCACCTGGGGCTCCCCAGGGTTAAGAACGTTAGGCAAATCGAAGAGAATTTTTTCCGAGGCTTTACCCCTTTCAGTTTTTTTCCTGAATTTGGCAGAATTTTTTGTCTTTTTCGAATCGCCTGAAATTTAATATAGAGGTGTAATTGAGTGCGAAGAGCACAAATTTGGGGGTTTGAGTCGTCTATCTTGTCAACTTTTTAAGATATTGGTTAATTTTCGATATAACGGTGCCTCAAAATGAAGTCTAAAATTTAGTTGTTGTCCAAACCCCTTGTCCAAAGCACCTGTTATATGGCGACAGTCCACTACATACAACGGACTTCCTTTGAGTGAATTTTGAGGCAAATCGGAAAGAAAAAGTTTTCGAGGCCGAAACATTTGCAAGCATAGACCATGTTACCTTTGTTTACAGAGTGGTGACCTTGCACATTCTTAAGCGTTTCCTGCCGGGCAAGATACTACACAGGCTATATGGGAAAATTTACATTTTGTGTCATAATTTTCACATAAATTCCAAATTTACAAAAGCAACAGCTGTACAGCTTTTGTGATGTCCCCCCTTTCTTCATATCAAAAGTTGAGAAAAATCAGACAGTGCAATCTCCATAAAACATAAGATTTGTTGTTTTCTTCCATTGAGCTGTGTACAAAATGTGCCTGCAGGAAGTCCAGGCTCTGTGGCTCTTTTGTAAACATGTGATGTCGCAAGTCACATCGTCTATAGGCCTAACCCCATGCATTTTTTCCAAATTTTTGCCGTTTTTTTTTTTGCCATGTAGGTGAAGTGGAATGCGAAGAGCAGAAAATCTTGGTTTGAGTCGTCTATCTTGTCAACTTTTTAAGATGTTACTTAGTTTTTGATATAACAGTGCCTCAAAATGAAGCTAAAAATGATTTTTTTCTCCAAACCCGTTGTCATAGCATTTACTTTAAAAAACACTATCAACTTAATAGCCCTATACATACATCTTGGCCATAATAATTTAAAGTGTAACCAGCATAACACTACAGCAATCTTTAGCACGGGGGCGCTATAAATAACCAAAAAAATTGTAGAAATTTCGGCCACTAGAGGGTAGTATTTCGAAAATATTTGGGACGGGTGAATTTTGACCGTTGAGGGATCCTTTTAAAAAATCGCATGGGTGAGCCTCTCTTGTCAAGTCTTTCCCCTAACTTTTGTATGTAAATTTTGACCAAAGAATGCGCCCAAATGTTTGCCTGGGTTGGTTTATATCAAACCATTTTACCGAAATGTTTCAAGCAAATTTTGGCCAAAGAGGGGCTCGTGTCGGAAAAAGTTTTTAAGAAGTTTTTCTAATCGATTTGTTAAGATTTTTGTTGCAAATTTCCATCATGGGGGTGGAAGTTTTGACCCGGCAGTACTTTGATTAATGGCGACGCCGCTTTTCTGAATAGAACAATACCCTAAAGAGAATGGAAGATGCCAAAAGGAGATTTTTATCTCAAGGATAAGGAAATTATTGAGAATTTAGATGTAATCAACACCACCCATCCTTAAATTAAAACATCTTTCCTGCAACTGAGAAGTAGGAAACACTGTTTTTGAAACGGGGGTAACGAGAATTTAAAAGCTGATTAAGTGAGTGTGATTACCTTGTAAGATAATCGAAAGGATTTTGGTTTTGTTCGAAATCGAAGGTTTTCTTACACTTTTGATTAATGTAGGCCTATATGTATTTTTATGACAATAATTGTTTTTATTTGTAGCTGTAAAGTTGACAAAAACATTTATGATACATCGGTAGATAAAATACATCTACAGGATAAATAATTATCTTTCAAAAATAGTCGATAACAATATGTGTGTTTTATTTCCTTATTTTTTTATTTTGTATATAAAACTTGTGATGTAGGGCAGTATCCAGTACCGTACTTCATTCAATCAAATATTGGTAAATACCGGTAAGCTTGAGTTCCAAGGATCTTTACAACCCAAATTCAGCTGCATTTTAGACTATTCATTTAATTAAAAAACGAAAAAAAATATCTCGCTTTTACCCGCTGCATTTTTACTTCTGAGATATAGCAGGCCTAAAAACACATATCAATTTAAAAATGTGTTGTTATTAAATTAAACACTATTTTTAACAAAGCCCCTTTTAAGAATAAATCATCATTTCCCTCTGGCAGGGATCTTCGGGCCTATGGGTCTCAGTGCTAGTTGCTTTTGTGGGTCCCTTGGTATCATAACCAGAAAGATATATTAATATTAAACATCTACTGATAAGCATTGACAATAGATCCTCAATTCACATCATTAATGAGACATTGGATCATTGCTGCTTGGTAATAGTTAAGTATTGAAAATACCCGAACCAATTTTAAGTGACAAAACAGAATCTTACAAATCGTGAAACAATCCGTGCTTGCCAGAAATGGGTTTTCCAGCAAAAATACCATTCCACAGCATTTCTGTGTGACTGGTTGCGTTGCCTGCTAACAATTGCCAAGCAGACATTTATTAAGTAAATGTTTCTGCTTAAGCATTGTTCAAATGTAGGGTCATCGTTTGGTTTTTGTCAAAATACTGCTTTAAAGACAAAATTAAAAAGAAAGATACGATAAAGTCACATGTGGAAGATTGAACTAAATAAAATGTCCTGAAGGATTCTGGGGAAAAAACTTATAGTTCAATAGAATCTCCATTTAACAGTGTTTCAGCAGACGATGAATCAAATCATGGCTCTGCTTACCGTTTAATTCTGTGGTTACGGCTCATAAAATCACGTACCAGGGCACAATTTCATATAGAGCTGCTTAAGCATAAAAAGTTGCTAAGCACAACGAAATTATGCTTACCAGAATAAGCATACCAGCCAAACTACCATGTCACATGTACAATTTGTGACTGGTATCCTGCTCATTTCTACTAAGCAAAACAATTTTAAGCAGAATTTTCTACTTAAGCGGCTCTATGAAATTGGGCCCAGATGGCTCCGTAAGCGTAGACTTATGTGGTAAGCAGACCCTGAAACTTTGCCGAGATCGTTTGTGTCACATAGTAGTAGAAATGAATGACAGTTCGAATGACGTCACACAAACCGTGAACACGCCCACACGGTTAAAAGCAAATGGCGTTTTTGCACTTACTTGCAGCATGGAGGTAGGACCTCCATGCTTGCAGTTAATCTGAAAGGTAAGAAGATTCGTTTTGATTCAAAAATTCATTTTTTGAGCCATTGAAACCTTGAAAAGCGTATAAACAAAACATGTTGTGTTCTAGCTTTAAATGTGCCAGGTTTTTCTGGTAAAAGTTGGCTACAAAAGCCAAACATTTTCCGTTTTGGTGACGCCTTCCCCGGAGGCATGGCGGATAAAATGAAACCCGTGTCACAACGTCGAACGTGGTTGGTAATAACTAATGGTATGCATATTCTCGCACGTGTCAATATTGGACTTTGTAAAGCCCCTAAAATAATGTCAATGCAAGTTTGTTTGGCTTGTTTTTCCTTCCTTTGCCAAGAAACACAGTATTTTACCTGTTGAGTTGTGATAATTCTTTGCTAATCTTTGCTAATCTTTGGTGCCGGGGAGGCTTACAATTTGGTAATACCATGGAGGAAGGAATGCTTGGATGGAATAACTTAAGTCTAAACTAACCATTGCATTAATTATAACAACATTTTTTACTAGCCCCATTAATATAGTACAGTTGTTTGACCAGTTCCGGATCATTGACCGGCTCCCATTGACCAGTTCCGGATCACTTAAACTTTGCAACAACCACATAATTAAATTACTTCTCACATTACCAATTTCTCTTGATACATGTAAAGAATAACATCTAATAAACCAACAAATCCAAAATAAGGTGCCAAAAATAAATTATGGCAATTTTTCTTAAGTTTTTCGGCGATAATGATCATTATAAAAAAAAAAATGTTGGTTGAAAAACGCTGTTTAAACTTCGCACCTTTCAAATTTGAACGCCAGGGCGAATAAAATTTATGTAAAATGGTAAGAATGTGTAAAAAATATTCCACGTAAATACTGAGCAGTCGTTTGTTGGGAGGCATCGTACCCTTGCCCAGTTCCGGATCACTCAATATGTTGGTGCGTTACTCGGTTAGTTAAAATAATACGGCTGTTGTAGAAAGTTTAGTTATTTAAGTTGTACTGAAAGCGTACAATTTTATATTTCAAAGCATGTAAAACTACATGTACTTCGTCAAACAGCCGTCGATAACGTTGCATGTATTTTTCAGTTTTATGACCGGGAGTAATGGTTTGCAATAGAGGGCGCGCTACTGATTCGGAATAGAATCAACCGATCCGGAACTAGTCAAACGGGTGATGATAATTTTCTCGAAGCGACTTCAAAAGTATTACTTATTTTTTGCCAATGGATACTTGGTGAATGTTATGACATGTGTAGGTAAACTGATCGACTTTTGTTTGTTTAAAATGTTAAAGAGAATGCAACTGGTCAAACGACTGTAGGGGTTTCAGGTGAAAATTCCAATGCTATCCACTGCATCAAACACAAAACCCTCCTCCAGTGGTAAATACCACTTTATTTGACAAACTTTCAAGCAACTTTGTGCAACCGGGCGAGCATATAGTCAGTTCCCCAATTCAACACGTATTCAGTTAGCACAAAATACCAAAGGGAACTGGTCCACAAATCAGTGTAAAGTTCCTGGATGACAGAATTTGAACAGTCCGCTCGGAATATACCATTTTAAAAAGGGAACTGTGTGCAACTGTGTACAATCCTTTGGACTCCATGCAAAGGTACTTTGCAAAGGTACTTGATCAAGGCTACCCAGTAACCGGCTTTTCTTTTCTGTATCGGTGTTATAATTGTGGCCCCCCTCGCCCCCAGTATCAGCTTAATGCCAAATATTATTTCCTGTTCATGCCAAGTATATGCCCATTAAAGGCACTGAACATGTTTGGTAATTATCAAAGACCAGTATTGTCACTCGGTGTATCCCAACATATGCATAAAATAACAAACCTGTGAAAATTTGGGCTGAATTGGTCATCGAAGTTGCAAGAAAATAAAGAAAGAAAAAACACCCTTGTTGCACAATTTTGTGTGCTTTCAGATGCTAATAAAAGGCTTCATGCATGAAGTCTTTTATTATTTTAGTGAGAAGTTACCTCTTTCTCAAAAACTACGTTACTTCAGAGGGAGTGGTTTCTCACAATGTTTTATACGATCAACAGCTCTCCGTTGCTGGTTACCAAGTAAGTTTTTATGCTAATATATATTTTGAGTAATTACCAAACGTGTTCAGTGCCTTTAACAAAGATTTTGTTTCTCTTGTCATTCCAGATAGAATCACTTTGTGGTCAGGAGGCTAACAAATATCATACTAAGATGTCAATGCTCTTGGATACCACAAGCCAAATCTGCATCTGCTGAAGTACTGTTCAACACTTCTTGTTGCGTTTGCAGTTAGAGTAAAATTGAGCAGGCAAAGTTGTGAGTGAACAACTGAACATGAATGCTTTACACAAACTTTGGAACCTTAGCAGCTGGTAATACCAAACTGAAGGACGAGCAATAGTGGTTAAGTGGCTTGCTTATAAAGACACAAGTACAAGTAGCAACACCGGGACCTGAACCCATACTCTGCATGGGTCAACAACTGAGAACTCAAGATTACTGGAATGAACACAGTGTAATACAAGAGTGCATGTCTGGCAGTGCTTTCAATAGGTGAGTTTTATTAAAATACCTGCTATACATCAATAGACCAATCCATTATGCCCTGCCCACTGGATTATTGGCTATTTCAACGATGCTCTATTGCATGTATACAAATGCACCTTGCTTTGCTTGAATTGCAGCAATTTGCATATGGAGTTGAAACGTCTCATTTATGGCGCCGCCAACGGCGAAGCAGAGCCAGTCATGCTCATTCTACTGGAGAGCACACTACTCCTAATTTCGAAAGATACTGTGTGCAGTGCAGGAGTATCATTAACAAGAAGTACACTCGGAATTTGAAAGGCTGATTATTCAAGATACTTATGTATGAAAATTTGTGTTAGTACTTATACCCCTGAAGTTGAGCATTGAGCTGGCTTTTCAAAACGCATGTAAAGCAATGACACGTTTCACGCATAGAGCGATCACGTAAAAACGCCCTCGAACTTTGAGGTCACTGTACGGCAATACCATACATGCTATGCAACTTGTACACTTGGTGCAACAAAGTTTAAATCATGAATATTCATAATTATTTTAATTGAAAGGTCAATATGGAAATTTCTTTTTAGTACTTATGTCGTTGAAAAAGAGGTCACAGTCCTTGTTCACAGACACAAGCGCGACGGGCAGCGGGAAAGTTTGTTAGCATATTTGGTCATACGGACAAGTCCGTTTTCATTAACGGTGGGGGGTTCCAGTTTTTTACAAGTGATGGGCGCTGATTGTAACACGGTATATAATGGGATTTACATCACGAACAACCAAAGTGTAACAATAAAATAGACCACTGCATGACTTGAATTAAAAACTAAAAACAAAGAACCAACTAAAACGAAAAAGTCAGGTCAGATCGATTTTACAGGATACTTTTATTTCAGTATTTTCATACTGTTTCAAATTTAAACGACATTAATCAAACTTTTAAACATTGAACATTATGAATACAACTTGTTAAATGTTTGAACAACATAAATCATCATTTTAAGTGTCAGTTTTTCCAATCGGGTGAATCGGTTGTTGAAAACTGCTCCTTTGTGGCCTCACCTCGAACAAATGTAAGCAATAAGTAGAATCCTGACTCGATGCTTTTTCACTTCCACTGCTGTGTTTCCGTAGGGCTACAGTTAGGGTTCTATTGATAACAAAATAATGTGCAATTGCCTTGTCCATCAATTCTTTGCATCCAGTCTGCACCTAATTCTTGACAGAGTTCACTATTGTTGAAATGGGAGGGACGAGACTTACATTCAGCAATATTAAATATTGCAAGCATTAAATCCTGTTCAACGTCTTTTCTGATTATGACCCTTGGAGATTCTTTCCTTCCACGTTTCAATGATCTTTTGATGTCTGCCAGCAAGCGGTGCGTGAACAGTTTTTTCTCTCTCCCAGAGAAATGGACGACCCTGAAGGAGGCTGATGAAAAGTTACAATTTTCTCCCTTGGGATCAACTCATCGTACTTTTTTTGCCATCCGGGATAACTCACATACACTCTTGATTCCTCTTCCTTTATGATCTGCCAAACAATTAAAAATGAAAAATTAAAGAGGACAAACGAAAGAATGGGACTGCACTCGTTATACGCATAATGGTAAACACCATAAAAAAAAACCCTACAAATTAAAATGGACGTGGCCGCGATCTGTGGCAAGAAAAAAAAATGGACTAGCATCTAACGAAACCCCAAACTTTTCAAAGTTTTAAATCAACAAGTACAGTACTTACCTCGATATTAAATAAGTCTCCATCAGCTTGCCAGGACAAATCTGTGGCTCTTGATTTGCATATATACATGTACTGTCGTGGAATGTAGGGATTATTCAACTTTGGGTAGAAATTGGGAGGTTTGTCTGCACATATTTACGGAGGGATTTGTGTGAACGAGCTGAAGACATGCTGCACACGCCCGCCTACGAGGGTACGCGTCAGCGTCAAAGGTCGTTGCGAGAGCATTCTAGGCTTGTGATTGGCTCATTGTTCGTTTCCATGGTGAGCAATAGTCGATTTATGAAAGCAATTAATGAGACAAACGATTCCATATGATTTACAAATTCCAAGATTGCCATGTCAGTGTTGGTTAAGCCATGCAGCACCAGCCATCAAACTCAAACAGAACAAGGGAAAAATCAAAATTTAATTAGAGTTCCAACTCAGGGCTGTACAAAATCCCTTATGTCCTTTTGGTAAATATCCACCCAAATCTCTGTACCCAGAGAACAATCTGAAAAATTTTGGAAGACTTTGGGCGACCAAAGTTAATGGAAAGGATAAAGAAAAGTAAAGTACATTTTGTTGTTCATTTGGTTGAGTGACTAAGTGTCATTACTGAGAGGGCAACAAACTCATTTTGTAGTAGCTCAGTCCCACCTGAAACCTAAAGAATCACCTGTGGTTGATAATATTCATAATTTTTGTTTCTGTGTTATTTTGGTTGCAGTCAGTCTAATGAGCTATGGGGAAAAAGCAAACTGAGCAAGCCCAGACACAGGAATGTTTTCATGAGGAAGGACTGAGTAATATCAACAGTATACCAGGCCAGTGATTGACTGCATCAAGAGACTGTACTCCCTGTATGATGTTATCAAAGACCTTTCTGCTGTGACATCAATCTTCAGTATGAATCTTAACAGGTGAGTTCACAATCTAAGGCATGTTTTTTTTTATATGATCAATGGAGACATACCAGTGAAAATACTGTCAAATTTATTTTGAAGTGAACAGACAAAATTTGTTTGTTCCAAGAGAATTTTCAAATGAAAGATTACCATTTCATGGTATGATTGTGCAAGTTCTGAACTTCAGATCACACACACCGTTATATTTGTTGGTGTTTTCATAAAGTAAGGAGTTGCCGTTAAAACTCAAAGAAAGTGGAAGCAAGAACAAATGATTGCTTATTCATTTTGGTTCATTTCAAGCCAGAGGGTCAAGATACAACAACTTTCAACACTCTCAAAACCTTCAGTCCTTTTGCATCTGTTGCTCATATTTCAGGGGAAAATCAGAGAACGCAACAAGTAGGTTTGTTGTAATAATATTTTATAAAAATTTAACTCCTTCCATGAGAGAGTTTAATAAATTTTGTTTAATTTTTTGTGATTGTGCAAGTTTGTCACTTAACATGTTTATTACAGCCAGTGTTCTACCATTTGGGTAATGGGTGAGTTTGTTTAAGGACCTGTTTAAAATGGTGGACAAAAAAATATCGTTAAATTTTTGCCTATTTCACTCCGAGGTATAGAATAGATCATCTCCTGGGAAAAAACTATTGACAGTGCACTGCTGACCACAGCTGTTTCACAGAATATTTGATATTTTACATCCATGAGTTGCAGTCCAATTTGTACTGATTATAAAAACATTACTATTATGCTACCAGTGCATCAACTTAGACAAATCTTACCTGAGCTAAAATTATCAAGACTCATTGATCCAAGTTGAGGCAAGCTTATAAGAGTTGAATACTTAAACAATTGGAATGATGTAAGCCGTTGTACATGTATAGTAATAAATGTTTTTAATGTGACCCCCGTTATCCCAGTTTTCCCATTATTACCTCTTTGAGGCATCAATTTTTGAGTAGTTGTAGTAAACAAGTTTGTTAAGGGAACTAATAGAATTGAGGATGGATTATGGCATTTTACACTCTCTAATAATATATCAACCAAACAAAACAGCCATGTTTTTCTTGAGACCTACATGTAGACTGACATGTCAAGTTTTAAATCATCACCAGTTTCACATTGTGACGTATGTACTCCACGTAAGAGAAAATCACCTTTGAAGTTGACATACTTTTCAAACTGCTGTTACGTACATGTAGGCTGTTTTTATGCCCTGCGGTTGGCGAAACCACCGAATGTTTTTAACATGTCCTTCCGTATGTGTGTGGGTGCCCTACCAAACGCCAACTTATGGCGTGCTCTTTGTTCTAGTGGTACCCCAGAATTTCTTCAGAAAAGGGAATAAATAAAACAACAATAGCAGGACCCCACAAACCGGATCCGTAAGGGCTTGTGTGGGTGCATGTGTGCGTGCATGCAAATTATAACTCAAGGACTCAAATATTAACTCAAAACTTGGTGTGTTGATTGGTACTGGGATCCCCAGAAGCCTGTCGTCTGTGGACCCCTTTACAAATGTCAAGGTCATTATGGCTAAAACAAAAAAAAGGACTTGTCATATCGACTCAAAACTTGGTTTTTGGATTGGTCTTGGGATCTCCGAAGCCTATTGCTTTTGGACCATAGGCCATTTTTCAAGGTTATATTGGCTAAACCACAAGAAATGTCCTCCAAGAGATAACTCGTAAATGACTTGTCATCAGTCAACTCCAAACTTAGTGTGTGGATTGGTCTAGGAATTCACCAGAAGCCTAATGTTTTTGGAATCTTAAATAAATTGTCAAGGTCATTATGGCTAAATCAAAGACACTTTGTTCGCTCAATAACTGTAGAAGGACTTGGCATATTATTAGAAATGATGTCTTAGTGATAACTTTAGAAGCCCTTGGCATTGGTCTCGGGATCCAGAAGCCTATTGTTTTTAGCCCATCTAGATAGGTCAAATGTCAAGGAACAGACTGGCTTGCGTTGCATTTGTGTTTACCAAACAGGGTTTTTCTTATTTTTATTACCAAAACAAATCTGACTTCTTCATTCATACTCTCAATGTACTTTCACTCTTTGCTTTGATGGCTTATTATTTCCGATAGAAATACATCACTGTCTTTGTGAAAAAACTTAGATGTGCATGCAAAGCTGTGTGTGCAAACAAACGCATCTTAATGCTTAATGAAAATGCTAAACTTAAATAGACAGAAGTTGTACCATGCATGTTTGGCACCATGCCAGCGGTGTGTATTTCATTGGATAAAGCGTTGAATTGTGATACATCATGTGGAAATGCAAAATGGCTAATCTAGTGATACATCGCGACGGCCATGCTAGTCATTACAAAACTTGTGTGTGTTAGGTCCAGAAACTTACTGAACTTTCTTAACAGTTATGAGTGTATCAATCATTAGCGCAAAAACCGATTTGCCAAATTTTCTGACTTTTTACTAGTTGCTTCATGAAAACGATGACAAAATAGTTGATAAGGTCTTGTCCAATAGGAGAAGACTCTGTCTCTTTCACCTACTGCTCCTATCTTACAAAAAGCATCAATCTTGACCTCCGTGTTAAAAATTCTTCCCGAACCTCTGTAAGAATAAATTAATCTTTGACTTTTCTTAGACCACTGAAGTTAACCCATATCCCCATACCTACGGATTTATCCGTATCCGTAGTACACGTCAATGTTCAAACGCCGACCTACGGATAATCACATAGCTATTTTAACGAAAATAAATTGCACCAATAATAAATACCTGATAGCCCTTGTATGGATGTGTAGTATCACAATGTCATACTGTGTTTGTCAGCCATGTTGCTTTTTTGCATTGGACATTACTTTTCCTAAAAGTTTCAAGGTTTGTTGGAGGACATACATGTGTACTGACAGTTTTAGGCAGTACTCCGAACAAGAAATACTGATTATTAACATCTCGATGTGAAAACTCTGAACACAAAGCTTAGAGAGCTATAAAAATGTGTGAAACAGACAGTAACTGTCATGTAACTTTGTACACGTCCATACTCGCTATATTTTTGACAGAGCCCTTGAAGTTACATCGGGGGAAAATTGTTGCTCCGGACGTTACATGTGTACATGTGTTTTTGTTTTGTTCTGGTTGTCCCGTATAGACTGTGCAGGCATGAGAATTTTAAGCGGTTCTGTGGTTTCCCACTTTTTGAGGCCAAAATAGGACCACTTCGAGTTCAATGTGAATCCGGTTTAACTTTTGGGGGGGTAAGGGGGAGGAAGGTGGTCTAGGGTGATGGTTTTGTTTAGGGAAATTGTGGAAATATCATCGTTGAAATTCCAGGATATAGATTTAAATAGCCGCGAATTAATGTTGCCGCAATCGCAATAACAATCGGGATTGTTCATTTCAGTATACAAACTTTAAAACACGCATGCACATATTAGTCTGGCTCTCACCTCCATGTTCCTTGCAACAATACGTACATGTAGGCGAGTAGGGAAACACACAACTCAAATTTATCCGTGTAGTGGAGTCTAATCTCAACTTCGTTCCAGTTATATTTCATGAAAAATTATAACCTCGTACTCATTAAACTCATCGCTCTTGCCGCACAATTTTTCTGGACTACCCATCAGTAGCAGCGATGTGTGTCTTTCAACCAAATCTCAAATCACGAGTCCATGAAAACGTTTGTTGATGAAAAAAGTATTATTAAGGGCAGAAATTAAGGGATAAGATCAACAACGCATGTTTGCGAACTTCACCTCCAAGATTTATTTATTAATAAAAAAATAAAATAAAAATGTTTATGCTGCTTTGAAAACTGTGTACATTTGGCCTAATACATGGGGCTAGGGAAAAATCTTGCGGTCGGTCAACCCAAAGTTTTTCTTGACTCGTCCTACCGGCGAATGAAAAAAAAGAGTTAAGGGAAACCACTGGCAGTGTTTGGCAACGTGAAACGTTTCACTTACAATTTTGTAGGCCCTTTTTGAAACCCTTATCGCTATTTTCCAGTTTTATTCAACATAACCCATTTTCATGCCTGAGTGTGTTTTCCCGACACTTTCTTATCAAACGGTGATTATTTTCAACTTTTTAAAGGTCTCATTTCGGTGAGCTGCTTCATGTTACAGGACATTTCATACACCATTTTGAAGCTTATAAAACAAATTGCCTAAACATAGACTCTGTTATAAAGCATTTGTAATTCTACTTTCTTTCATTACTTAAAAATAAAATATATATGAATATATTTATAATTAGTAGGGAAGATGGCCTTAGCTTTCGATCCAAACTGGACCTTCGTCAGAGGCATTAACAAGTACAAACAAAAACATATCCATTTATAGCAAAAAGAGGAGCAAAGGATTAGGGGAAGGTATCCAGAAAAAAGCGGGAAGATTATAGCCAATCAAAGTTATTAATTTACAGACAATGGGTTGGCTAAGAACCAATCAGTAAAGTAGTGAGGACAAAGGATGGTCAGTGTGAAAAGGGTGGATTACTGGACTATAAAGGTGGTAACTGCATTCTGGGTATAACAATGCGAGAAGCATGAAAGGGTAGGATTAGAATATATATATAATATATATTTAGTGCTAAAATTCCTTAAAAAGTTCTAATACTAGCCTTTGTTTATACAGAAATGCTTATCAATTTATTTTTGGGTGGGGGGAGAGCTCATTTTAAAAATGACAAATTTCCATTATTACTGTTATAATTAATTACTATTAGCATGAATTATGAAACATGATCAATATTTTATGAGAATAAAGAGAATTTCCTACTCGTTCCAACAAATATAATTTGTTGGGGTTTGATTTTTTGGAGAGCTGTAAATAAAGAAATGTTTAGTGTAATGCCCCTCCATTTTGTATGTGCGCCAAATGGGCTCAGAAATTTGCGACAAATTTGTACACAGAACTGTTAGGTGGGTATGGATAAGAAAGTTAACATCCCATGATGCACTTGCCCTGCTTCATCTTGTTCCAAATTTCTATTTCCCTTAGTTTAGATTGATGACTCCCAGCAATAACTTGGTTGATACATGTGAAAGAAAACAGAAAAGCAAATTCAAATAATGTACGACAGTATTCTGAAACTGTCAGCTTATTTCATTGTGCTGTATTCAGGATACAGTTCATGCATTTTAAATGGCAGTTGATTTCAAGTGCAACTGTCAAGTTTACCACATTAGTTTTAATCATAGGCATTGTGAATGATTGGAAATGCTACCATAGTGGTACAGGGGCTGCCTCAAGATTGTAACTAGTCTTATCAAATCAACTTTAAGAAATTGATTTGACCCCCATCTGTTTATGATGCACACAACAAACAAGGCACATGTCTTTGATTTCAATACAATGAAGAGATGCACAGCCATCAACCCCATCACTCTTGTGCAATGTTTTCATATCGAAAAGGAAAATGTATGTACCGTAGTACTAAAATTCCTTTAACATTTCTAATACTACATGTAGCCTTTGTTTATACAGAAATGTTTATCAATTTATTTTTGGGTTGGGAGGGGGGAGCTGTAAGAATAGAGAGCAATGTCCACTGGTATACACACATCTTCTGTACTGTCTCAATTCTTAATGCAGGTCATTTGCAACTCTTGGACTATTGACTGCAATTATCAGTGTCTTGTCATTCCTTCTGATAGGATGTTGAGACACTACTCTTTATTCAACCTATTTAAATCAAAGCCAATATCTTCACATTTCCCTTCTTTATCTGTTAGAATGTTGATACCTTACTCTTTATTCCTCCTAATCAAAGCCAATATTTCTATACACTTTTCCTCCTTGATCTATTAGGATGTTGAGACACAACTCTTCATTCCTCCCTCATCAAAGCCAATATATCTATATATTCCTCCTTGATTTGTTAGAATGTTGAAACCTTACTCTTCATTCAACCTTAATCAAACCCAATATCTCTTTACCTTCCTCCTCCTTGATCGGTTAGAATGTTGAGACCTTACTCTTCATTCCTCCCTCATCAATGCCAATATCTCTATACATGTACTTCCCTCCTCCTTGATCTGTTAGAATGTTGAGACACAACTCTTCACTCAACCTTAGTCAAAGCCAATATTTCTATACTTCCCTCCTCCTTGATTTGTTAGAATGTTGAGACACTACTCTTCATTCCTCCCTCACCAAAGCCAATAATTATCTGTTAGGATGTTGAGACCTTACTCTTAATTCAATCTTAACCAAAGCCAATATATCTACACCTTCCTCCTCCTGGATCTGTTAGAATGTTGATAAGACACTACTCTTCATTCAACCTTAATCAAAGCTATACCACTACCATGGTCAAGTGGTGAAAATACAGGACTTACAATCACAAGATTGTGGGTTTGAATCCAGCCAAGCTAACCTTTGATTTCACAATGACTTGAAAACATTTTGTTAACTAGTTACTGAATCACAATTTATTGATTTGTGAAGTGCATAAAGACGTTAAACCAATGTTTCTATGAGAGAGATTGGCATCTATGTCCCCTTGTGGAAGCTTTGCAGAGTTTTCTTGTTGGGAAGATCATCTAAACAAACAAACAAACAAACAACTCAACAAACAGAAAAACTATACCTCCTTTATCTGTTAGAATGTTGGGCA
Source organism: Leptasterias polaris (assembly GCA_037783415.1). Classification (NCBI taxonomy): domain Eukaryota; kingdom Metazoa; phylum Echinodermata; class Asteroidea; order Forcipulatida; family Asteriidae; genus Leptasterias; species Leptasterias polaris. The sequence continues at coordinate 903,850 of JAZGTN010000019.1, forward strand.
CTATTCTGCATTCAACCTTTACCACTATCTGTACTCCTCTATATGCCAATCCTGATCTGATTCACAGTTCAAAGACAATGAAAGTGAATAATTCTCTTAGTTATTTCAACTGTTGTTTAAAAAAGAAAAATCTTGATCATAAATCATTCAAGAGGGTAACCTCTTCACAGAGAAACTGGTTTTAATTAGCACTGACTGTATACATTCTTTTAGATTCCTCTTTAGATCAGTTCACTAATAAAACAATACAATAAAATGAAAGTACTACAAAAACAAGTATGTTTTCCATTTACTGGCCTGCACTATGCCAGTGACATCAAATAGATACTAATTTCGAAATATTTGGTATCTTACAATCATTGATTAAATAAACACATATTCCTCGTTCTAAATAACAATATTGGTAACAATGGCTATTGGTCTCTGTCATGCTAAGACTTTGGACAAGCACTTGTTTAATTTTGCTCCCAGACTTTACAAGATTTAGTACAACTTTGCCCCTGAGTTACTTCCATTTATTGCCAGGCAGTAACAAACAAACCTCCTTAGAACTTGTTTCTATATTTATTGCATTTTCATGGTGAATGATATGATTTTGTCTTGTCAACTCATTATTCAGTCTAACTGTGATCGAGTAGATGACAGAAACCGGGGTGTTAAAATGATTCTCTTGATATTTATATGTGACAATACCGACAAGATGTTAACTTAACCAACATTAAAGCAATTGGGATAATTAACACCTGCAGCCAATTTCACATGTGCAAGATTTCTTGTATTAGTGGTGCACAACTTACGTAGTTGCGTAAAGTTGCTTGAAATCAGCTGCAGGCCGGTATTGTCGCATATAGACACCGAGTGAATCAGTTAAACACCCTAGTTTTGGCATTTTAGGGACAGCCAACTGGAACTATTTTTCTGTGTGTGCATTACTTCCAAAACTTGTCAAGGATTCACAAAAAGATCGTAAAATGATTATTCTTCGGATAAAACTACAATGTTAAGTTATTGTACAAGCCCACATTGATACAAAAGTATGTGCTTACAAATAAAAAAAAATACTTAGTGTAAGTGTCCTACTGAATTTCAAACAAAATGATTTCCATTAAGAAAGTTTTTTATTGTGACGTCATGCACCTGTGCTATCCCTAAGTAAACCGCTATCCAAGCAGGTTACTTGGGTCTGACCTGGTTGAGCCATGACAATGACATAAAGAGCTACTTAATTGCAATGGGGTCAGACCTGGGTTGACTCGTGGAAGCTAATCCAACGCACCCAATAAAGAGTTACGTTAAAGACATGGTAAAGTTTTAGATGGGGTTCAAAAAAGAAACAAAAGTGTTAAGTTGTGGTAAAATATAAAAAAGTAAACAAATAAATTTACAAAAATACAAATTAAATTAATGTTTATTGAAAATTTAATACAAAGTTTTTTTTAATGAGGCCTTACTCTTTTTTTTCTATCCTCCCACAAGCAAAGAGAGGTGGGCATGAGGTATTCAAAAGAACCAAATTATTTGTTTGTGAAAATCTCACAATTCAGTGCATTTTTTGCAGGTTAGTTGAATATATATTTTTGGGGAACTAGAGGATTGGAATAAACTCAATCCAATGATTTACCATCTCTTTAATATAATGTTAATTTTATTAGTTAGTCTCATGGCTTTAGGCCTATTTGGTTGCTAAAAGAAACGTTCAGAAGCCAGACGGATATTTATTCATTATTCTGTCAGAATTTATCCATCCTTAACCAAAAGTATTGGAAGGATATCAATAAAACCAACCAGAAGATTTCATATGTTCCAAACAATGGGACATGTTGCTTTTAAATTAATTATTCATTTATATAATTACTTCATGTGGTTTTATGCAAACTTCAAACTCAGAAAATGAGATTTTTCTTATAAAGGAGATAATATCAGCAGAAGGCATTTACTGGATTCAGGTTCTTGTGATGAAGGTCATCAGATCAAAGGGTCCAAATCCTAACTGCAAATTTCAACAGTGAAACAAAAACAACATTTACCTTTTAAGTGCAGGGATGAGAAATGTTAGACTTGTATCTGAACTAAAGAATTTTTATGTCTGCCTGTTGAGCAAACTAGATGTTGGTTTTCCTAAGATATAAGGCTTTTGTGCACATTGATCTACTTCTCTAATGCTGAGGGACTGTTCCCAAAAGCTTCTCTATTTCGAAAACTGATAGGGTTACCACTTAGTTGAAATGCCTTTGTTTCAACATTCCTCCTGAAATTTGGATTTTAGTTTCAGACCTTTTTGTCAGCAATGACTCTCATCCCTGACACTGAAAGCAGTGTTATAAGTTTTTCTGTGACTTAAAATGAACAAGTAATAAACTTTCAATTTACATGTGATTTAACATTACCTTTTGAATGTCAACAAAGAATCAAACAAATAATTTTGATAAAAATCTAAAAATGAAACAGTCCTTAATTCTTTAAAAGCTGATATGCTTTTGTTACTATATGTTTCATTTAATTAGCAATGTAAATAACTAACTGAAGTAAGAGTTACCTGGTGACACTATTTTTCTGTGTTGCACTATCTGGGAATGAAGCCTTGTTTCTTATTAAAATTTTGAAACAAACTGTGTAATTAAAGCACAAATACGATTATGTGGTGGCATTCTACATTCTATAAATGAAAACTAACTAAAAGGTGACAGACACATAGATATGTATACATCTTATCATTGCAATCAAGTGAATAATTCTAAAAGTTGGGGTTGGAGTCAACTTCAATGTTTAGAATTAGCAAAATGGTAAACTGTTCTCAAACCTACACTTTCTGTAATCTTGAATCTTCAAACTGTTCAATACTTTTCAACCAATGCTTCTTTATTGACTGAAAGGTCACAAACATGTTGACATGTATACATCTCACCATTGCAATCAAGTGAATAATTCTAAAAGTTGGGGTTGGAGTCAGCTTCAATGTTTAGAATTTTCAGAAAAATTCCTCATGATTGCCAAATGCACCAATCTCAGTAGTTGTAATTTCTAGTATAATATTAATTTATCAAAAGGTGTAATTTTTCTGCTGAAGACTTTTCTCATGGCATTTACAGTATACATGTAGTAGAAAAAATGTTGTTGGGGAATTAACATATCATCAAATCTTGTGTTTGATTTGAGTGGTGTAAGTGACCTTAAACACATTGTTCATGAAATGAAATTCTTTTTAACATATTTTTTTACAAGGAGAAACCATAGTTTACCATAAATCCAATTACTTGTACACATGTAGATGTGTTCAACATCTAAGACAGTGCTACTTCCTTGTAGTTGTTGAACTGTGTGTGGCAGTAAACCTCATGAAATGAGGCGGGTCATGGCCAAGCAGTCTAGTTCACCAAACCCAAGCTCTGGTGTTGTAAGCAGCAGAGTGTGGGTTCGATACCCTGTCGTGACACTTGTGCCCAGTTGAGCAAGGCACTCAACCATAATTGTTTCGTAAAACGTTGGGAAGGTAGTTTATTCTGCTCTACCAGCCAGGCTCCTAGTGGATGAAACCCATGCCTACATCCTTACAGACTGTGAAGGGGGTAACCCTGTTTCAACCCTGGAATTAGGTGGCAGTGTGCCCCTGCTGGCAGTTGATTTGGATTTGTAGCCCTAACATTAAACTGGCTATCCGTGGCTTTGTGATGTTAGGTGATTTCACTGCAAGTAGTAAACATCATACAGGACTAAATAAAGATGTTATAGAAGTGGTCAGTAACTGGACTTGGATTATTGCGGTGATGGCCGTAAGTATAGTGAGTCCAACTTCAGACTGCAAGTAGTCAACATTATAAAGCAATGATGGGGAGGGAGGTAGTCAGTAACTGGGACTTGGATTTTTGTGGTGATGGCCATGAAAGTAGTGAGTCCGACGCCTGACTGCAAGAAGTCAAAAAGTGATATTTATTAAAAAGTAGTCTACATCACTAAGAAGAGATTTGGAGCAGTCAGTAACTGGACTTGAATTCTTGTGGTGATGGCCATGAAAATAGTTAGTCTGATTCCTGACTGCAAGTGGTCTACATAATAAAGGAGATAAATATTACAAGTGGTCAGTAACTGGACCTAAGTTCCTCTGTTGATAATCATCAGAATGTTGGGTTCGAATTCTGACTGCAGACTAGCTTGAAAAAGGAAATCCTTATCAACAGCAGTCAGTGTTATAGCTGGATTCTTATCAGATCCTGACTGCTGTATTCTACAGCAAAAGTTACCTGTGTTTCGGACACCTGGGCACAGTAACAATTATCAGTCATGTTCTCTTTATCTAGAGGCACAAATATACCAGACTGCAGCCTAAATAACATGTTTTCTCCTTTAAAAAAATAATTACTGAAAATGCTGGAACACTTTAAAAGTAGCTTGTTTGTTATTGTTTTTGACAGAGTGGTGTAACACATGCAGACAAAATAAACACTTGAACATTACAACTGTTTTTTCTTCCCTTAAGTTTGGATGGGGGACATTCAGATGTTTCATGAGCATCATGAAATACATAACTAATTTAATCTAATAGTTTACTGTACTGTACATGCCATGAGATTTTCTAGCAAGTTTTAATAATAGTATAACATTTGTCAACCTGTAAAGTTAAAGGTAGGGCCATTGTTTGTTTTTTGTCAGCAAAATTACAAAGAAGAATATATTAAAGTCACTGTGTAAGTTTCAGCTGAATGTTGTGTCTGCTTGCTGAGATAACAAAAAACAGCCAAAAACTCTTATGATATTTTTACTTGAACTTTGAATCTATCCCCATTTAGCAGCCAGGCGACAGCTGGTATCAACTGCATCTCTGGTTGCAGCATTCGCAAACAGACCCAACCCTGACCAATCTGAGGAACGATTCATGCATTAATCGCTTCTCAGATTCAAATGTTTTTTTATTGATTTCTAATCATAAGGGGCTTTTCAGACAAAATAATTGAAAGCTTTTTATATAGAAATTACACAGATTTTTCCGATGTAATTACCAAACCCTGACCCTACCTTTAATGCAATGTAGGCATATTTCACATTTATTTTTCAAAGAAAGACAAATCCAGTGTACCACAAACTGGTTGCTGAATATTAATTTTAAGATATGACGCTGTGGTGCAGTATAAATTTTAAAGTTAAGTCGAAAGTATTTATTTATTAATTTCTAAGTACAAAACAAATTGTATCATAAATTTCTTAAGGTTTTTGAAATGGATTACCTGACATTCTGTGTGGTTAACATTCTACATGTCCTGGTTAGATTGTAAGAAGCAGAAAAATCAAATACATGTAAGTTATTAACAATGGAAGCACCTTGTTAAGAGTATGAAATATTATTTGAAAGATGACAGACGTTTAGTTGGAATGTAGTAGTTAACCCACAGCAGGTCCTTTAATTCTTGTTTAGTGCTATCCCGGTCATATGCTGCTTTAGGGACTTTGTAAGGGTAGCGGGTAGCAGGAGCTACTTCAGGATTTGACACACCTGCCCATGCGATGTTACAGGTCCACTTGCCCCGAGTGGTTCCACCTGGTTGGGGCCCTGTACCCGGGGTTACGGGTTGTTTGCAGAAACTCAGAACTGAGAAGTGACTTCTTGGAAAAAGGACATGCCAAATTATTGTTGAAATGGCAGACAAGCAGAGACAAGGAGAACGAGAACAGAGCCAAACTGCAATCTGCCTCAGCTACCAGCACACGTTGAAATGAGATAACTAACATTACCTGCAGTCTAAGGAAGATTCTCAAACCCAGAAAAGACTTGCTACTAATGTTCCAATATTGAGGACATGACTCTGCAGGAGTTGCAATGAAAAACACTTCAACCAATGGAGGATATATGTATCCATTGATAACAGCAGATTGATTACATCAAGATGCTTACAACCTTTGTCTCAGTTCTGCCCTAACTGCAATGCACTGACTTAAAGAGAGTTTAACCTGAGGAGATGTTAAATAAAGACTGCAATGTGATGATTTAATGGGATGGAATCACATTCAACACCATTAACAGAACTGCTATCAACACGTACATGGGATCTGGAAGAATACGAGACTGCAAGTAGATTCGATCTATTCAAGGAATGGAACTATGTTCAACATCAACAGAAATGTTATCGTTTATCACAGGAAAACATTAGAAATATAAGACTGCAAGCAGATTCCATTCAAGGAGCTGTCACTACCAAACGCTTAAACCAATGGAGGATGTATGTATCCATTGTTAACAGCGAATTGATGGCAGCAAGATTCTTACAAACATTTTGCCAATCCCTTCCCTGCCCTCAATGCAAATACTATAAAGGAGAGTGATCGGAGATCTTTGAAAATGTGAGACTGCAAGTATATTCTAGTCGATGAATGGAATCGCATTCAATAATGACAGAACTATTGTCAGTAAACACAGGAGACCTATAAGAATGAAAGACTGCAATTTGCTGTCAAGGAATGGAATGATGTTAAACAACACCAGCAGATCTATGATGACAGTATACTAGACCCTTCACAATGACTCTGTGATCTGAATATAGCATGGAATGGAGCCACATTTCAAATACATTGGCAGATTTGTTGGCATCAAGATTCTTTCAAACGTTTTGCCAGAACTGTTATCAATAGTGAACGGAGATGAAGGAATGCTCAACATCACACCCAAGACAGCATTTCATTCCGTCCATCCATTCCAATTAAATATTGTAATATTAACTATTGCATTTGACTGGGATAGCTGTCAAAGTTAATGTAAAGATATATCTTTAGTCTCTTTAGTAATTCTAACCTTTGGAAAGTAATTTCAAATGTTTCAAAAATTTCATTCAAGGGGAAAGTACAAAATAAACACATTGTATTAAAATTTTCCAGAATAAGAACTTGATTTGAATTTCCTACTTTTAAGTCAATATCATTATAAGAACTTGGGTTTGTTTTTCCGAAGTCCTCCACCTTTAGAACATGAAATTTTCCTGCGAAATAACAGTACTGAACAAGATCTACAGGATCACATACGTATGGGTCTTTGCATCCCATTATTTGTACATTCCCTTTAAATAAATATTTTAAATAGCAAGGACCTTTCAGGTTCTTATTTGGCTTCACAGGTAGACTGAATAATATTGTATTTGACAAGGTTATGACACTTGACAACTGAATGATTGTTAACATTGAGAATTTATCACTTTGAATTAAGTGATTCATTTAGATTAATAAACATCTCTAGAATAACTCTTCATAAAATGATTTAAGTTGATGCATCCTCTGATATGTTCATTGTCCTTTTTATGACAGAGAGCAAAAAGTCAAAAAGTGCATTCTGGCCTATCATACATGTTACTCATTGGAATACACAGTGCAGTCATTTCAAAATATCTGATCATGAAAAACATTTTCTCACAGATTGTTTTAACCCTAGCAGAGTCTTTCCTTGAAGGCTAACACCATTGTTTTTCTCAACCGCTTCTTTTCCCCCAGATGCCTTTCACCTTAATAACCCAGTGTAATAACCACTTGACCATGACAAGGATTGATTTTCTAATCCCTTCCTAAAGATCATGATTTTCCTCTCCTTGTTTTAATTGTAACTTTTATATTTTCATATTCAAAGACCTTGTAATGTAATGTGTATACCAGTTAGGACTTATAGATTTTTGAAGTGAAGAACATAAACCCATTTAAAGCATATGTACAACATTGGTAATTGTCAAAGACCAGTAGCTACACTTGATTTGACCCAAAAACATATACTTGAAATATCAAACCTGTGAATATTTCAGCTAAATCTGTCTTCGGAGTCACAAGAAAACAGTGAAAAACCCCATCATTTTTCACTGCTTTCAAACATCGGACTTTATCACGTGCGTGATAAAGACTAATTGTTTAACACTTTGGGGTGACTCGGGCTGGTAGTACAACATTGTACTGCCCTCTGTAGATCAAGGATTGAAATGCTTTTCATGTATAAAACGTATTGACATACGTTAGGGGAACCAATGGAGTTGTTTTCGATGGTTTTACTCATTGGGCCCGGGCACCAGCGGTGGTATAGTACCCGGAAGTTTATACTTTCGGAGTAAAAAAATGGCGGCGCCCAGGAAACACGTGAAGTGGTTAGGGAGTGAAGCAGAGCTGTTGTTGAAATATTCGCAGATAGTGACTCTGAAGTAAGTGAGCTTGATGGAAATGATCATTCTGATAATATAGAGTCTGAAAGTAAGGCCAGTGACTTTGAAAGTGAATTTGATCGACAGGAATCGTCCGGTGAAGACGGTGATTTGCAGACGGTGAACCTCTGCTAACATTTTTTACTTTAGTAATAGTGTAAAATTCCACTTCACCAGACCCCTTGCTACGATGTATACCACTCCAAAAAAGATATAGGGTGTAATAGAAAATAAAAGCAACAGTGTCATTTATTTGAATGTTTTTATGTATAAATCTTTGATGTAGTTCTCCAAATAAAACCTGCAGAATCGTGGGGAGGGACAGTGTAAAACTAAAACATGAAGTTTGTTTGTAGTTTTGTAAAACATCTGCAGCACCATGGGGAGGGACCGTGTAAACATTTGCAGCAGTCAAAGTGTTAATCATTTCCTGATAGCATTTCAAGTAAAACTATTTCAAGGGAAGTTTTCCACCATGACCATCTTTACACCAAGAACGTTGTAAGAACGCAAATCTGTGAACATTTACATTTTCAATCTTACCAATGTTGTAACCCATATCCTCCTATCTGTTCTGTATACATATTGGTCGTAAATTCCAAAGCCCATTTCACGCACACACAACACAGAGGGGCATTACTCTAAAAGCTTATTATTTATAGCTCTACACAAAATCGAACCCCAACAAATTATAAACCGTTTTAAAAGTAGAACAATTCTCTTTATTCTCTTGTATAAATGATCATGTTTCATAATTCATGTCAACAGTACAATGCAAGAAACTTGTGGCAAAAAGTTTAATTTTCATATTTGAAGGCTTTCTGTTTTTTTAATATTTCAAGTAAAAAAAAGTACTATATATTGACTGTTGCTGTTATTAGTGTATTATATTGAGATAGGTTGTTTTATAAGCTTCAAAATGGCTTGTAAATTGTCAGTTACCCCCCCACTTTTGAAAAGGTAGTCATTTTGCCCCCCCACTTTATATCGAGCTATTGAAACCAAATTAGGGTTCACCTACAACCCCGTTTGTAATAGTATACACACCTTTACATTTCTCAAAATAATCTTATTCAATTCAATTCAATTCAATTCAATTATTTTATTAGGGGGAGGAAGGGGGAAGGAAAGAAAGAAAAAAATGGGGGAGGAAGGAAAAAAGAACCAAGGGAGAAAAGTCGCAAATGTGTGTGTAGTTTTAGGTTTTTATTTCCGGTGGCAGTATTTTATTTTCTTCCTTTGCCATTCGCAATTTTTTTTCCTGCTAAATTACTCTTTTATACGGGAGATTCGATAACGCGAAGTACGAGGTGCGAGGTGACAGATATTGAACACCATACTTTTATGATAACTCACTTGTAATTGTTTAAATTTGCAACAATAACATATTAAGCATTTGAAACCAACGGGCTAATTTGTCAAGGATAAAATATATCTCACGTCGTTCCGGCATTCAATGGTTTTTCCCCCTTATGGATTGCCTGTAGTACTACACTTGAATTTGAGAAACGCCGGATAGTAATGTTTTTTTACCCGCGATGTTTTTAATGAATTGCATGAAACCTGATACCGACGAGATCCAAAATGAATATCATCACGCGTTGCTTCTTTTCCACATTGTTCATAATAGTCGGCTATGTTCAGAAAGGTCTGCAATCCTATACCCTTTCCAAATTACACACCACATTTATGCCCTGGTTAAACTTATAATTTCATTTTTTAACAGTAATCTGGCATAAATTATTATTATGTGACACCACTTTCGCAAAACAAAGGTTTATCTGTAGGATATGGGTTTGCCGCCCACTTTATTCATGGAATTTGCCAGTGATGAAAAGTAGGTAGCACCGTCCATAATATGTTCCTATCAACAACGTCCGCAGTATTATTATTTAAAATAAGGCCGGCCCCTGGACCCCACCCAATACATTGGTTTGAGCCCCCCTCCCTTTAAATATAATCCTGGGTGCTTCGTTGAACACAGGCCCAAGTATTTGCTTAAACTTGAACTTTTTAGTTAAAGCATCTCAACTAAATCAACCTATTTCCGATAATTCAGCAAAAGAAGAAGATTTCTTGTGCGGCCGTTTTGAAAAATGCTTGTCTGCAAGTGCGCATGCTCATAAAGACACCTTTCTAGAAAGAGTCTAGAGGTACAGTCGGGATGCGTCTTTATGAGCATGCGCACTCGCCACGTTATCCGATTAGCTTAGCGGCTGAATGACGTAGACACGATCTGCATTTAAACGAACTAACAAAACACGTTTTTATGGCCAATTGGCAAATCACAGAATGGTGGTAGTTGTTCATTGTATAAGGTATAGTAATTTTGTCAAACGATCGTTCCCGAAAAACGCCATCTTTACGGGCAAATTGCATTTGGGCTTACAGCTGCGTCAATCGCTCCCATTGTTAACCCAGCCGAGTTGAATTTGGTTCAGTAATACACTTTTTAGATCGCTGGAAGTAAAATTAACTCCAAAGATCATATGATTTATCTGCGTAAAAAAAATTGGTTCAGATAAATCACGTGAACTTAGTTTTTAGAAAATGCTCGATAACGGCCAAATTTGACAGTTTATTTTAGGGATTGGTCTACTGTACCCCAAAATAGCCCAACATAGCCGGTGTGTGCCTACATACCTATGTTGTGCAAATGGAAATAAAATACATGGGGAAAAAATTTGCCCCCCCCCCACTTTTAAAAGTGTTCCGCTGCTCTGAGTGCAATCTATGCGCAAATTTAGAATATAAGGAAGCAAATACAGTTTGCGCCCTCAAAAATGGCACACTGCGCATCTCATTTAAAATACGAAAATATGCGTTTCTTCAAAGTTTGTGCTCAACAATTCACTGTACTGCATACACCAACGATCACAACTTGAGGTGGGAAATAGATTGATCCAACCGCAGTGTGAATGTTCACACACGCACGTGCGTACGATGCACTGGGGTCCCTGTGACCATCTGTAACTAGACATGTGTATGTGTGTTTGTATTTTTAGTAAGTTTGGCACCATCCGAAGTATAACTCCAAACTGTTGAAGCGGCTAAGCGTCACTGAGTGACAGATATGAGCGCTTTATAAGAAGTCACTATTTACTATTATTATTATATTATTATTTCTTCTCACAGTACTGCCTAAATTGGCATTGTTTTTCCTTGAAAAGAGCTAAAAATTTTACACAGAAAAGTCTTGTTGGATGCAGAAAAAACATGGCTGACAAACACAAGATGACATCGTGAAGGCTGCTGGGATACTATAGGATCATATAAGGGCAATTAGGCTTTTTTAAATTATACAATAATGTTGCATTAAAATAGCTGCGACTTTATCCATTTGAATGTGTACTACAGACAAACCAAAGCTTAGCATTTCATTCCGTCCATCCATTCCATTTAAATATTGTAATATTAACTATTGCATATGACTGGGATAGCTGTCAAAGTTTATGTAAAGATATACCTTAAGTAATTTCAAATGTTTTAAAAGTTTCATTTAAGGGGAAAGTACAAAATAAACACATTGTATTTAAAGTTTTCAAAATGAGGAACTGCTTTTAAATTTCCTTCTATTAAGTCAAAATCATCATAAAAATTTCCTTCTATTAATTCAAAATCATCATAAAACTTGGTTTTGTGTTTTGGTAGTCCTCCGCCTTTTTAATTTGAATTTTCTCTTTGAAATTTCCCTTTGAAATAACAGTACTGAACAAGATCTACAGGATCACATACATAAATGGGCCTTTGCATCCATTATTTGTACATTCCCTTTAAATTTAATTTTAAATAGCAAGGATCTTCCAGGTTCTTATTTCACAGGTATACTGAATAATATCGTATTTGACAAGGTTATGTTACTTGACAACTTAATGATTGTTAACATTGGGAAATTATCTTTTAGAAATAAGTGATTCATTTAGATTGAGTACATATGCTTTCCATCTCTGGAGTAACTCTTCATAAAAAGATTTAAGTTAATCCGTTCTGATGTTCATTGTCCTTTTTATGACAGAGAGCAAAAAGTCTAAAAGTGCATTCTGGCCTATCATACATGTTACTCATTGGGAATACATCAGTGTAGTCATGAAGATATCCGATCATAACAACCATTTTCTCGCAGATTGTTTTTATGCAAAAAAAGTAAGTGTCCTGACATTTCGACCCTAGCAGAGTCTTTCTTGAAGGATAAAATCATTTTTTCTCAACTGCTTCTTTTTTCCTGATGTCTTTCACCTCTGAATAACCCAGTGTAATAACCACTTGACCATGACAAGGATTGATTTTCTAATCTCTTCATAAAGATCTTGATTTTCCTCTCCTTTCTTCAACTGTAACTTTTATCCTTTCATATTCAAGGACCTTGTATCTAGTGTGTATACCAGTTCAGACATTCAAGGACCTTGTATCTAGTGTGTATACCCATTCAGACATTCAAGGACCTTGTATCTAGTGTGTATACCAGTTCAGACATTCAAGGACCTTGTATCTAGTGTGTATACCCATTCAGACATTCAAGGACCTTGTATCTAGTGTGTATACCAGTTCAGACATTCAAGGACCTTGTATCTAGTGTGTATACCCATCCCGGTGCGCACACCGTTGTGGGGACTTCCTATTGTTGTTCTATTATTCCCTTTTCTAAAGAATCTGGTGTGGGGACCCAGTTTAACAAAGAAAAACGTTGTGGGGACCTTTGTTCCATTGTATAAAAGTCCCCACAGCTCTGGGTATGCCTATCTACCAGTTCAGACATTCAAGGACCTTGTATCTAGTGTGTATACCAGTTCAGACATTCAAGGACCTTGTATCTAGTGTGTATACACATCCCGGTGCACACAGCTTTGTGGGGACATCCTATTGTTGTTCTATTATTCCCTTTTCTATTGAATCTGGTGTGGGGACCCAGTTTAACAAAGAAAACGTTGTGGGGACCTTTTGTTCCATTGTATAAAAGTCCCCACAGCTCTGGGTATGCCTACCTACCAGTTCAGACATTCAAGGACCTTGTATCTAGTGTGTATACCAGTTCAGACATTCAAGGACCTTGTATCTAGTGTGTATACCAGTTCAGACATTCAAGGACCTTGTATCTAGTGTGTATACCAGTTCAGACATTCAAGGACCTTGTATCTAGTGTGTATACCAGTTCAGACATTCAAGGACCTTGTATCTAGTGTGTATACCAGTTCAGACATTCAAGGACCTTGTATCTAGTGTGTATACCAGTTCAGACATAGACTTTTGAAATGAAGAACAAGTACAACATTGGTAATTGTCAAAGACCAGTATCTACGATTGATCTGGACCAACTTACACATGAAATAACAAATTAAGTTTAAGCTAAATCGGTCTTAGGGGTCATGAGAAAACAGTGGAAAACCCCATTATATATTTTCACTGGTTTCAAACCTCGGATTTTATCACTCGTGATAAAGACTAATTGTTTAATCATTTCCTGAAAGTTATAGCATTTCTAGGGAAGTTTTCCACCATGACCATCTTAACACCATGAAAGTTATGTGCAAATCTGTGAACATTTACATTTTCAATGGTTGTAAATGTTCACGCACACACAACACAGAGGGGCATTACACTAAAAGCTTATTATTTACAGCTCTACACAAAATCATGATCATGTTTCATAAATCATGTCAATAGTACAATACAAGAAATTTGTGGCAAAAAGTTTAGTTTTCATATTTGAAAACTTTCTGTTTTTTATATTTCAAGTAAAACCAAGTACTAGATTCACTATTTCTGTTATTAGCGTATTATATTGAGATAGTTTGTTTTATAAATTTTGAAATGGTTTATAAATTGTCCTGTAACATGAAGCAGTTTACCGAAATGAGACCTTTTATGGGTTGAAAGAAATTGCAATTAGATAAGAAAGTGTAGGGAAAGCACCCTCTATAGAAGGCAAACACACGTAATCACATGTAATTTTTTGTGGTTTTGGTCTCAAGCATGCATGGTCTTGGACTACCTGTTCTTGGTCTTGGTCCCGTACCTCACTGTCTTGGTCTTGGACCTCATTTTGACTTGAGACCAGCCTGAGACCAATAAAAAACCTGCACTTTGATAGTAAGTAAAATGTATCGTACCTGGAAATATTGTCCAATGAAATCCTGCGAGAACGCTTGCGTTAATTGTTTTATTCACAAAACATTCTACACCACAAGTAACTCACTCCATGCACTGTACATGTGAGTGCAATCTATGCGCAAATTTAGAATGTAAGCAAAGCAAATACAGCTTGCGCTGTCAAAAATGGCGCATCACGCATTTTGTTTAAAATACGGAAATATGCGTTTCTTCAAAGTTTGTGCTCAACAATTCACTGTACTGCATACACCAACGATCACAACTCGAGGTGGGAAATAGATTGATCCAACCGCAGTGCACTTGTGCACATACACACATGTTGGTACAATGCATGCATACAAACTGGGGTCCCTGTGACCATTTGTAACTAGACATGTGTATATATTGTATGAATTTTTGGTAAGTTTGGCACCATCCTAGCTTAATACTGCCGACCTCGTGAAATTCTCGTAATTAAATTTAGTCCATCTCTTTTGTTGTTGTCACTACGTCATGTCTTGGCAATTACACAGTTTTTCATATAAAGACCACAAATATGCTGATGTTCGTGAAGTGCATAGCATGTGCTGCCTGCTGGACTAGATGGACACAATTTTATTTAACTACTGAGATTTATAGGGAACTTCATCTTTTTAAAACCAGAAAAGGAAAGATAATATTTTTCATTGAGCCATAGGGTAATGTCTTGGGCACCCATTCGATGATGAGCAGTTTGAGACCTTTAACCAAATTCAGACTTTTATAAGTGTGCCTGATAAACAAAAATGCTGCACTTTCCTCCAAAATAATTACGTTGGGTTCTCTGATCTACTTCTCTAGCACTGAGGATACTTTGTTCCCAAATGCGCTTTAAAGTCTATAATCCAGTGGTAATGAAAGGTTGAAATGCCAATTTAGTGTACCTACCTTTTCAGATCTTGATCCCTGTTTAACACATTTGAGAAAAGAAATTGTATTGTAGTGGAATAACAGGTCTGTAATTGTCTCCTATATTATAGCTGCAGATGGCCTATTTATTTATATGGTATATCATTGTTTGACATTTACACCACAAAACAACATTAACCCTCTTGCTGTCTGACCATTCAATACCATTCACTGTGGTTTTGAATGATAGATAAGCTATGCCAGTCTGCATTGCAGTGAATAAATCTACACAGTCAACCCTCCTACTGTCTGACCATTCAATATTATCCACTGTGGTTTCGAAAAATAGATGAAACACTGTATAGCCAAACCTACTGTAGGGCACCATACACAACTTTGGCAGTTGAATGGTTTCAAATGGTTGGTCAACTCACTTGAAAATGTTGTGAACAGTAGGAGGGTTAGGCGTAATTAACACCCAATTATCGATCCTAGCTGTTCAGTGGAAAAGGCATGGAGACCTCCCGGGCGCGAGCGCTGCGCGTCAGATTTTCGCGCGCGATAATATCACTTTGTGCACAGGGTCTGGGTACCGCTTCGGACTGCAGTGGAGAAATGACTCGTTCGTGATTTTTAGTAGTACATAATTCCGAACATTCAGTTTTCCCATGCGCAGTGTGTTTTGTTCAACATGGCTGCGCCCTATCGTTGAATGGTCGCGTTGTTTTGTTCCGATTTTTTTCCTACTTTCCGCGTTGAAATTGGACTTTCGGAAGGTAAGATGAGATGTCATTCAAGTATTTTTGTATGTGTTGTTTTCGTGAAAATATGGTATGATAATTTCGGTAATTTTGTTGCTTTCCGACCTCTACCTACGGTTCCAAATTTGATGGTTTTCGCACGAAGGTTCGCTCTGCTGAATGGTATGATTTGTTTTGGGGTACTACAAAGTACTTTTTTTTTCTCAGCAAAGAAAATCGAAGCCTTTTTGTACTATTTTGATATGAATGATCGTGCCACCCCTCCAAGTCTTTTAATCTTGGCTCCATACTGCGCAAGCGCACACAGAGAGGCGGCGTGTCGCGTGCGGTTAGGAAGTGCGTTACAACTGCGCGTTTATCTGTGGCGGTACCAGACCTTGAACGTTTGATCTCCTGTTCGTTGTAACTCCTTGTATTTCTTCCTCCATGGCCTAATGAAGAGTTAGAAAAAAAGGATCCCATAGTTTTAGATGACTATATTCAAAGATGTCTGGTCTTGGTCTTGGTCTTGGTCTTGGACTGTCTAGTCTCTGTCTCGGACTGTCAGTCTTGGTCTTCACAACAACACTTTAAATTATCAGTATATAGTGGCGTGTCATGGCCGAGTAGATAAGAGCACCGGACTCAAGCTTTTCTGTTCAGTAGTGTGAGTTCAAGGCCCGGTTGTGACACTAACTTGCGTCCTTCAGATGGGACATAAAGTCGTTGGTCTCATGTGTTGTGTAATGCGCATGAAAGAACCCAGTTTTCGAAAAGAAAAGTGGTTTCGCCCTGGTGTAACTGCTTTGATTGGCTGCATATTGCACCACAGTACCTTGTAAACCATTACATGGTGCTATGTAAAGGAGCAGGTCTCATACTTAAAAACGTAGCTCCTTATATGTTGCAGGACACTACTGACTTTTGAAGCGGATTATAAGCGTCTGAGTGACAAATATGAGCGCTATATAAAAAGCCACTATTATTATTATAATATTATTATATCTTCTCTCAGTACTGCCTAAAACTTGTGATGTTTAACCTCCAAAAGAGCTCAAAAATTCACACAGAAAAGTCATGTTGGACGCAGAAAAACATGGCTGACAAACACAGCATGACATCTTGATAGCTGCTGGGATACTATACAACCATATAGCTGCTGGGATACTATACAACCATAACAGCAATCAGGCTTTAATCAATGATGCTACAATTTTGCATTAAAATAGCTACGCCTTTATCCGTTTGAAGCATTTACGTGTACTACAAACCAAAGCTTAGCAGATATATGTTACGAAACCCCTAGGGATCTTTCAACTTCAGATTCTGTGTGGAACACAAAATGAAGAAGAATGAAAATCAAGCTAAATTGAGCACATTTACTTTCCAGGTAGTGCCAATTCCAGTCCAACCTTCTCCATTCTAGAATATCACACCCCCAATAAACTGCCTCAACTGGGTCAATGATCAGATTAATTGAATAGTCAATAATATTGTACATGTAAGCTTGATGTGATTTCAGAATGTTTTTAATTGTAAATGTGTCTTATCTTTATGGATTCAAATCAGCCAAGGCAGGGTACAGGATTCAAACATTCAAACTGAACTATGACGTCAAACTTCACTCAAATCTCACATGTTTTTGACAGCTTACTGTATGGCGCCATGAGCATTGGAATGGCGCCATATGTTAAAATGTTAAAACTGATTGATTGATTGTTCAAGTACTGAAGGGAGCTTCAATTTATCTGATTAAAAGAACAACTTTATGTCATCAATGATAATGTACTGTTAAAGATAAATCATTTTGATCTGAAGGAAGATGTGAAACCCTGTTTTCGCAAACTGCATTGCAAAACTAACTACTTGCAAAGAAGTGATTGCTAAATAATAACAGCAGTAGCAGTTCTACTTGCACCTAGAGATTTGTCAATACTCCTACTCAAATTACAAACCGCTGTTTCTGAAACTGAAAAGCCTAATCGTGAAAGAAAAACATGACGCAACATCATCCTGTACCCTGTCTTTCAAATATTCATCAACTAGAAATCTAATATTTTTATCAAATCTTGTTTGCAGTGAGCTTTTGATGCCGGAGATGAATGAGCTGTGGAGGGAGCAATTCTAGATCATTAGTGATGACTCATCTTACTGGATCTTCAGAGATGCCTCCTCAAGTCTACACTAAAACATCAAGGCAATGGGATCTAGTCGATTTACTAGAATGGTATAAAAGAAATAGCAAATCCATGTCAATGGGAAGAGACTTTGCACTTGTTGCACATCTCAACTGGTTAAACTTGTATACAACAAGCCATCTCCATTAAAAACCAATAGTTGAAGACTGTTTGAGATTCATGAGTTACTCACCAGTCTAACTTGTAAAGAACAAGGCTGGGAAACAATGCTCATGCAGTTTTTCCGTCCTAGATCGTGTGATAACCAATCTTCGAAGTGTCCACACTTTGATTGGAATTCAAGTGATGTTTTTAGGCAGAATTCCTAGCTTCCCTCATATACTTTATTATATTCTCATTGACATGGATTTGCTCAAAGTCGGTTTTGATTGGAAAACTAAAATATCAAAGTCATGCCAGGCACATGGTGGGAAAGATTTTACTAGAAACGTTAGCTAAAAGTTTAAAATATTTGATTTCATCATTTTACAAACAAACTGCAACAGCTTATAGTGACAAATGCTATAATCTTATCATTTCTGTTCTGGCCAAACAGAAATGATATACAAAATGGTTCTCCGAGTTAATTGATAATTAAATGTGAACAAGAAACTCATTTGGGTAACCTTTCTCCATGTGCCTGGTTGAAAAGCCAAAGCACAGCATCCTAAAATAGACATTATATAAGTCTCTCCATTAAAACAGTAGTTGAAGACTGTCTTGAGGAAAAACACAGCACTGTGAAAATCTGCATGTTTGAATTTCAAGGGTAAGAATTACCCTTTAACAATTGCAAACCAGACTGAATTATGGAACAAATTAATATATCCTTACTGTCTTATTATTCCAACCAAATGTTTGGAATTAACTTGTCCTGTTATAAAAACAGCTGCTCTAAGTATGCACTTTAAAAAACACCTTCACTTTACAAGACAAGAGCAGATTGTCTGACACAGTCAGTGTACTCATTTGGTGCTCGATACGTGGCATGGTGTACCCCTTCCCTCTTCCTATTGTGTTTTCATTGGTTTTGGTAATCTCAGGAATTTGGTAAGGATGCTGTGCTTTGACTTATTGTAAAACATTTCTGATAAATTTTAGATTGATGCTTTAATTATCATTCAATAAGTGAATAATTACTTAGCCTGATTGAATATTGTACGAACTGGATTGAATTATGTGTAGACATGTTATCATTTGATATTGAAATGTACACTGGCACATCATATTTTGTTTGAATGTTCTAATGGTTTCTATTCTGGTGATCTTTGGAGTAAGTAAAGTTGCAGTCTGGTATAGAAACAACTCAATGAGTTTTCAGTCACCCTGCTGGATCACAGTCATTACTGCAGTTGTGAAGGAATCCCAAGTGTTGTGCATAAACTGCTAGCATAGCAAAGCACTCTACATAAACCACAAGAGTATAAAACCTCAAGTGTATGTAAACAAAGTGGAACAGTTGTTCATAAATCACAAGCTGGGCACAACAGTTTGTGAACACATTCGATGCAAAGCACCACATCAGCCTAGAGCGCTTGAGTGTGAAGCACTACAATCAAGTGAGAATCACTGACAAACCACTAAAGTATTACAGGACTTGACCACACTGAGCCAGAATCAAGCCTCAACCAGGACTTATGCTTAGCTAATTGCTTACAAGCAGCTATCATAAAGCACTGGTATTAATCACTCTATCCTAAAGAGTGAAGGAATTATTCTCAGGAAGCATCTGATTGAAATGTTAAGATGCTACAGAATCATCACAACTGAGATTTAACTGCAAATCTCAATTGACTGCAATAAGCTCCAAACAAATCAAATACCGTCTCATGTCAAGCCATTGAACTAAATGAGCTGGCAACTGTTATTCTGGATATATGAGTTTTATCAACTCAAGGTACACACACTTTTAACTATGGGAAGCCATAAATGCAAAACAGTTCGTAACATTGTTACACAAACATTCAACAATAGTGTTGAATTTGTTGGAAACAAAGCAACCAGTCATGTATTGTATTTTATTGAATTGAAAGTTTGCAGAAATGTTGAATCATTTTGGTCACAAAATTTGCAAACACAAGAGAATGTTTTGCTAACATTTGGCCCGCTTGTGCCAACAAGTTTATCAACAATAGTATGGTCTATTTTATGAAAACAGTTCACAAAAACAAATTTAAAATGTAAATTGTGTTTATGAAAAACTTTGTATGAAAACTGTGCTTGGAAAACATATTCAAAGATCAGTCTGGTGCTAAAACATACAGAAAGGAGTATTTCTATATACTCACTTGTCAGTTATAAAGTCATTAATGAACCAATGGGGGTGTGTGTACCTTTAGTAATAAGGAATATGATGTGCCAGTGTACAAAGTGTTTATGAAATAATAAAAAACAATCTATTGTTGTGTTTATTTTGTTGTCTGTTATGTGTTGGGAAGCATCTGCTTTCTATTTCAATCTTGTTGCAGCACTGACCTTTATCACGCAAAAGCCATCTTGTTTTTATTATTGTTTTTCTTTCTTTCAGTTAACAAACCAAGGCTAGAAAACAATTCAGCCATTTACGTACATGTTGGTTGATCTGTCATGAAGGAACAAGGAACATTTTATGTAGCATTGAAATATTGCTTTTTCTGTTACAGCGATACTGTTATCAAAACTTGTATCTGTGGCAAATCAAAATTATTAGCCGTCTCTAATCACATACGTGATAGGCAGAGCAGCATTGTCAGTGGCAAGTAAAGACTGCTGCTGTTGTTGATAAAGTCAACCTTTGTCACTGAGGCCAAGTTGTTTCAAATACAAGGCACATATGATGAGACAATGCCATGTTAGATCACCTGAGCATTGAACAGAAAGTTCAATATTAAATCAAACAAAATAATAAGGTTATTCTTTTAAGGGCAAAGCAACATCAAAGAGATAAATTAGTTTTACAATAGCAGGCATCATTGAAGTGTTCAATCTGTGTATTCACAGACAATGAAACAATGCCAACTCACGTTACCTGAGCAATGACCCAACAGCTCAACATCAGATCATTAAGGTAGCAATGTCAATCAGACAGTTGTTTTAATTACGAGGCATCACCAGTGTCCTGACAAAGGACAGAGCATACTCTCTGAAACTTTGAGTCCACATACTCAAAAGAGAGATTTTTACCACATGGTGATACCACAAACATTCTTATGTATCACCAGTGTCATTTGTATGTACACAAATCAGATCACCTGAGCAAGTTTTATCGACACTTATTAGTACGCAATGAATTTTTAAAAAACAAAAACCAAGTTGCTTTGCCCATCAAAATGGCGTGATAAAGGTCTAAAACACTTCTGGTCATGTGGACGGTGAGTTAAAAGGAAGGTACAATTACTTGTCAAACTACGACCAAAAAGGTCACAAGGTTCAGTAACCTTAATTGAAGAAGACAATTCTCTGCTAAAATTACAAAGAGTTGTTGGACAACATCTTTTTGTAACACATGAAAACCAGCATGTGTATTTTCTTGCAAGATGATGAAATTTCAAGGAGAAAAAATTGTTTGAAATGAAACCCACCAAATTTGAGTACTTTGTCCCAAGTTGGTTATGTTGTTTGAGCATTTAAACGCAAGGAAAACTTGTTGAAACTGTTAAAAATAGTACCTTCCCTTTAAGTCCACATATTAAATAGTGCTGTAACTTGTATTGAAATAGAAAGCAGATGCATTATGGGGAGGAGGGTAAGGACATATATAGAGGGCAGCAGAGTCTGAAATAAAGACTAAGTTATACACAAGTGTTCACATATCTGTTGTTATTTATTCGCATCTATTTGACCTTGAACTTGTTAGACTAAGTTAGACACATGTGTTCATATCTTTTCATATTTATTCATTTTTAAATTTGACCTTGAACTTGAAAAAAAAATTTTAAAAGGGGAAGCACCCCGGCGTATGCAAGCCCCCCCTGGTTGCACAAGTTTTCCCCGCCCACATGTGTCAACAGACCTGTCAGTGAGCACCCTCTATCAACACCAACCAGTGAGAGACTAACTTTGAAGTGTGTTCAATTGTCCCTAGTCTAAGTCTGTGTGGCCAAGGCGCCTCTGTTGACCATAACAACGGAAGGATCAGATGAACTCTAATAATCAGTTGACTTAGACACAGAGTCGAATGTATCTATCTACCGCTCCTGGCATTGCGCATTGAGAGAGCGCCCTCAACGCCTACTCTGAAATCTTTCACTGTAACATTAAAGGAGTTGTGTCATGGGTTTCGATCAAATCATGTAAAATATAAACAAATGGAAATCATTTTTGCGAGTGTTCTCTGACCGTCTTGTGATTTGTAGACAAACAGCAATACCAAACATGTTTTCAATGTCTCTAATTAATTTCTCTGCTACTACACTTTTAGGGGGTATGTTAAAAGTACATAGGTACCATTTTGTGCTTTGATAGTAAATGTAAACTAGTTTTCAAATAGGTAGCCAGCCCTGATTGGTTGTGTACATAATGCCTAATTAAAAATTATTGATCACTAACAGTTCTTATTGCAGTAGTTGTTTTAAAGCCATGCACTTGAAACCAATGTGGTTTTTGTGCATGTAAAATATTCACTAAGGTTGAAAAGCGTACAAGTTTTTCTTTTGCATCACCAACGATTCTGGATAAACAATTCTAGTTTTATAAGTTGATACTTCATGAGCACAAACAGCGACTATTAAGTGTCTAAAAGAAATGTCTAAAAATCAATTGTGAGATTTTCCACAAATTATTTGCAACTGGAAAAGAAATTGTAAAGGAGAATTGGTTCTTAAAATATGAACAGTAATTATACAAGGTTTTTACCGAGGCATATTGAACTCCTTCAAAGGTATGCGTACTTTTGTAGGGATTCAACAAATCTATTACGTTTCATGACGTGTCTCACTTCAAGGTTAGAGGTATTTGTGGTAGCCAGGGGTAGCTACATTTCAAAAATAGGCCTTTGCCATTAGTAAGATTTAACTTAATTTAAGATGTTCTGGTAAGTCAAATTGTTGCCTTAAAGATATTAACAAAATTTGAAGTTTCGTAATTTATGTATCCTATTTTGAGGCAATTATTTTAGATGTTATCAGGATAGTCTTGGTTGTTTAGGATTTAAAAGTTGTGCTTAATTTTAATCTTTTCACTTTTATTTGAACTGGTAATTTCTGTGTGTGTAAAACCAAGTGTTGAATACCTGTACTGATTTAACTTGTAGCTAGATTGGGGTCCCCACATAATATCAAGGGTTTGGGGTGATGCCAAACTCTTCTGCTACTCAAAAACAATGAAAGGCATTCAAATCCATTTGCGTCCAATGCGTTTATTGCAAACACACAAACCTTACTTGAAGGTCTGTTAGTGTTTTTGTTCAAAGTTATCTGTGTGAGTTTAGGCATCTTCATAGGTCGAAGGTAGAACAAGGAGCTATTTTACGCAAACTTTGTTCAACAAAAACGTTGTACAAAAATACATCTTAACACAGTAATGTAACTTATGTAATGAATGTTGTACATACGTTAACCTTGTTCACAAATTTTTTTCATTTGGATGTCACTTGATTGTGTTTCCTTTTCTATTACATGCCCTTACATCTTTTTGAGTAGCACATCTGTAATGTTTTCCTGGTGTGCCACTATTTGGCACCATACTCTATTTGTGGCTGTATTGATTGACGATGTGGTGGCAATCTATTGGCGGATCCCATGGAGATTCAATACCTCAGGTGAATCTCCCCATATTCAATGTCCGGGGCACTCTGTGCCGGAAAGTCCTGCATCTTTCAAATAGGCCTGTTCCTATTCTGTTTCTTAGTTGGGGGGGGGGAGGTACAATATTTTCCCATATTATTCTCCAATTTTTTTACCTTTCTGATTCTTTTTCCAGTTCATTCCAATTAGAACAACTGGTTCCAAATGCTTGTAATAATTTACAACTACTTGTATACACCCATGTCTTTTCTCTGGGCAATATTTGCAGCTCTTGTTTTGTGATCACAATCTGTACTGTGTATTGCAATACAACGTACAAGTAACCAAGATGAAAAGCTGGTGCCTTGCACCAACCTGTCCACTGTTAATTTCTGTGTGCTACTATACCATCACATCAGTGTTGCACTGACGACAATATTTGATTAGTTTGTAAATTTCTGCTAAATTCTTTGAACAGAATATTTCTATTGGTTTTATCAGGTGGTCGTTTTCCACTACACGAATATTTGTCGAGTTCAGCCATTTGTTTCTGGCAACGTTACAACATGCAACAATTACATCACTAGTCCCCTGTGTACACCTTCTGAATACCTCCCCCCTTTTTTTTATGACAGGACTTCCGGCCAATTTAACCCTCTGTTTTCCAGACCCTGGATCCCCCCCTTTTCAATCTGCCCCTCGGTAGCCAGGGAAACTATGGTGCCTTTTATCGACACAGGGTTTGCCAGTCCTGCCTCTCTTTTGTCCATGGTAAGTTTAATTGATGTTTTATTAATTCATGCACTGTACACTTTACTATACATCCTCATGTGTATCGGAGTATGCTGTATGCATAACCACTATACACTAAGCTCACATGCAAACCTATAAGCAGGCCCTGGGGAAAAACTACACTACAACAAAGGTTTCTACACAATTTGTTAACCTATTTTCAACAAAGATTCCTATATTTTCATTAGAAATGAAAACATCTTAATTTGTTTCTTCATAAGGTGCTTCATAATTTATTTCCTCATGAGACCATGCAAGTCCTGCCCATTTGGTTCAATGTGCAATATTGTTTCCTTCACATGTTAAAGCAAACTGTGCAGCAACCCAAGGTTCTCAACATTGGGTTCCCCAAATATTTTAAATATATTGAAACTTTTTACTCAAATTAATGTGCAATATATTGTTTCCTTTACAACTCATGCAATTTTGTTTTTGCGAGGGGGGTAAAGTAGCCTTTAGTCAAGGCGCACCGCGGCACCCCCAGCCCGGCTATCACGCACGAAAAAGACCAGCGCGAGCGGCGAAGCCGCGAAGCGCCTTTACCAACTCGTTTTTTTGCTACCGATTTTGGTAGGAGAAATGTATGAATAATGCATTAGCTCGCTTTGATGTTGGCCAATAAGAAGACACAATTACTTGCGTGACACAGATGCATGAACAATGCAGGGAGATCTGTCCACACGTCCACGGCACGCATAACAAGATACACTAACTGCCATGAATAATGGCTGCTGTGTGTGCTGAGCCGTGAATGATTATCGAAACAGTGTCCGATTTCCTTCAATATTTTGTGGTTATACTTGGTTGTATCATTCCAAACCCAAGTAATTATGAAGGCTAAATAAATGTTAAACATAGTGTTTTGTGAAAAATACTGCTGAAATCATAAGTAACATGCACGGGAAAATTGCCACTGGAAACTCCTCAAGCCTTCAGAGTCAACGTACAGTGAGGCTAGGTATTCAAATACAGCGTGCTGTCGATCGTTGGGACGCGGGTGGTCTAGTGCACTATCCCCGGGGGACTTATTTTGGTATGGCTGTTCGTTATGTTAACGATTGTCAAATTAAAAAAATATTTGCGAAGCAGTATTACCCATCTCAATATATAGAAGAGTCCAATATCTAACTGACGGTGATTGGTTACAAGAAATAGCATATATAAATATTTCATGGTCATGAATAACTTTAGCAAAACAAGTTGGTAAAGGCGCTTCGCGGCTTCGCCGCTCGCGCTGGTCTTTTTTCGTGCGTGGTAACTGGGCTGGGGTGCCGCGGTGCGCCTTGACTAAAGGCTAGGGTGAAAGAGGAAACTACACATAAATATGTGTACAGTGTTTTAAAGTTTTCTCCAGCACTGAACATGTAAATGTTCAGTATAAAGGACTAACAAGTATCAAATTGTTTATCCTCAGAATTGGACCCACTGATGAATTTCAAGTGAGCTACTTCTACTTCTCATCTATTCTGTTAACTTTAAAACTACCATCCACAACATGCATGACAACTTCTGCCCAAATGTGTGGTACTTTCAGGGATGTTACAGTTACTGATGGTGAGTCCTATACATGCACTATCTGTCCTGTTACTTACTATGCCAAGTGGCTAGTTGTGAATGTTAATGTATGACTAAAGGCTGTATCCCATTGGTATTGAGTCGCCATCGATAGGCCTAAGTTTGATTTTTGACAAGGAAATATTCAAGGTTTGCATTCAGCAATCCTTGGTATTCAATTAATGTCTCTGATTGAAATGTTGCTACTCCAACAAAAGGAAACATTTTCCTTGTTTTGTGTAAAGGTGAGCTCTCCTTGACTCCACTAAAATTTCTTTGATTATTTCTATTTGATTGAGCAATTCGACTGTGTATCAAATACTGGACTGTTCAAAAACTTTGGTGATCATTTTTTTTCCTTTTGCGGGTTGCCTTTTTAATGAGTTCTTGGATTGTTTCTATTTGATTAAGCAATTTGGCAATGACATCAAATACTGCACTGTTAAAAACTGTGATGATCATTCATTTTTCCATGAAAAACGTTACCACTGTTTTAGCAGTGATGTTTCTCTCTAAACTGTTGTTGCGTTACTTTGTGTTTTGGCAAAGACCAATGGTGTATACAGCCCTAAAATGCATGGAGCTTAGTAGATAGTCTTCAATCAAAGGATATTGACTTATCGCCATTTATCTATGCGTCTTCATTATGACCAACCTGTTCTAAGACAAAGGGACACTCCCAAGTCTAGCTCATGTGACTTGTGCTTACATTTCATGGGCCCTCTTTTTACAACTTGTTATAGACCTTATGCTCATGACATCATTTAAGTAGGTAGCCCTATGTGTGCATTTTTTTCATTTCATCATTTTTTTTACCTCTAAGATGTAATAGCATTAATGCATAAGGTCCATTTCTAAGCAAGAGTTGTTTTCCTACCAAGAAGTTGCACAATTTGAGCTTTTCCATTTATGTGTCAGTTGTAAACACTTTTAGATTCCATTGTGACAGCTCTGAGGTATGATTACCTTTAGCTGTTTTCAGTTGCCTAGAAGATGTTAGGCAACAATCTTATATGGTGTCTTCCATTGAATGCAATGGAGCTTTTGCCAGTCACACTGTTTTGAAGATCATGTCATCTATGATCTAGGACTGTCTTTGCTTTTGCATAGACACGCTCATTCATGTTGCACATGTACACAGGAATGCACTGTGCTTCACTAATGTTCTCATGGATGTAGGAGGCAAGTTGCCATACATGTTTTAATGCTCAATGTTGTGCAAGCTACTCAACATACAAGACAGATCTGTTAACGTACATGTCAATGTGTACTTCAACCTTTAATCTGTGTTCAATGTAAGACGTAAATTGTTTCCCTAAGAATATGGTCAGGGCGCAAATGACGATAGGTCAATACCAACCTTGTTCCAGTTGTGATCCTCCCTACATTATAAACATGGGACACTTCAAATGTGGTTTGCAAGTTCAGTTTGTCAGGTTGTACCTCAAGTTTGCATACATGGTATTTTGGAATACCTGTATGACATTCCATAATGGCAGACAAGTATGTAACTTATTGATAGATTGACCAGTGTTGGGCAACAAACCAACTGTATCTGCCTATTTTTCTCTAGAGTTCTTCACCCCAACAATAATGCGCAGTGTACATACAGTCCAAATCTACACTTGCACCAGTAGTGTGGTGCCATAAGAAAGTAGATTGACTCATATAATAATAATAATAATAATACGAGAAATTTATATAGCGCATAATGCAGAAGCCTCTATGCGCATCACAAAACAAAAACAATGAAATGAATATATTTTAAAAAGCAAGTTAAACAACAATAGATTCAAACAAATGAGTTTTTAAAAGTCCCTTGAAAATATACCTAACCTAGAGGAATTCCAACCATTGTTTCTTTGCAAACCACTCTAGTTAACATGGGCTGTTGGAGGGAACAAGGTTGGAACAATACCAAGCAGGGTTTTTATGATATCCTGAAAGTCCTTCACCTCTAAAGTTAACCCTAGCAGCGTCCGGTCCAAATAAGATTAGGCTATGACTTTTGTGTAAGTTCAAGCTGTGATAAAAGTTAAGCTTGAGAAATCAGCTT
The DNA here is from genome assembly GCA_037783415.1 of Leptasterias polaris. Classification (NCBI taxonomy): domain Eukaryota; kingdom Metazoa; phylum Echinodermata; class Asteroidea; order Forcipulatida; family Asteriidae; genus Leptasterias; species Leptasterias polaris. Next base: position 932,002 of record JAZGTN010000019.1, read on the forward strand.
TGAACTTGTGTATGCCTCGACTGATTCAGTAATTGTTTTTGAATTTGATTTGTAAGTTCAAAAAGGTAGCTATTTACAGCTTAAGATGCATGGCATTGCATATTTTCATACCAGGCACTGCTAGGGTTTAAGGGTCAATAATGATTTGACAAATTGTACATAAACATATGTACAATTTAGAAGGAGAAATTGTGTTTCTATCACTGATCGAAAAAGGTGTTTTGATGCTCAATGTGCTAACATGGTAGTGGCATTGCTTCAGCACAATGATATCCAACCAGGTTGAAAGTGAAATAGTTTTTAAAGATTCAAATCTAAGCCATCAATGTCGTACTCCGAACATCACATCATCAACATTGTTTTTGTCATTCCAGGTTGAAATTTAAACTACTGACTACTGAGCATCATTGCAGCGCCAAGATTTGGATGAGATGCTTGGACAGAATTTGGATATCATGAGATTCTGAAATTGATGTTGCTGCAATGACCAGGGGTAAGGCACTTTCAGCATTACATCATAAATGAGGTTATGTTTGAATAAGAGTCTTTGTTACTCAAGGAAACCCAAGGAGTAACAATCTATTTTAAATCCTTGACTATCTCTACGCTGGTATTGAACAAACAAATTGAAATTCTGAGGAAAAAAGACAACAAGAAAACAATGTTTTCATGGCAACCATATAAAAAAACAAAAATGTTAAAGGACTTTCAGGACATCCTTGTCAAAATGACTGGGTCATTTTTAGGTCAAAAATTTTTCCATTTTGGAAAACATGAGGCCTTGGCTTAGCTCTGAATTTAGACCAAATACATTCTTTCAGATAGTGTATTGGTCATTCAGTTTTCATTCTATCTATAGGCCACAAAAATTGAGTTGAGCAGGCCTCATCAAAAACTTTGAGAAAGTTTGTGACCCTTCAAGAGAATTTCAAGGCATGGCAGGACAGGATTGATAGTACTTTACTGAAATTGAACAGTTTCCCTGAGAGTGACTGCTCTAGTTGTTTCTAGTTTTACTTCACTGGCAAACTACTAGGATTTGTTTGCATAATTGTTTAGCTTGAATCAGCTAATAAAACTTCAGAATAAATGTTACTGCTTGTTTAAAATGCTCTCTCTCTATTCACCCAGTGTGATTTTACAAAGGCTGTGCCTGCTGCAGTCCATGATTTCTGTCTTCTTGTTGGGACTGTCATCTCCCTTTGATAGCAACCAGCATCTGACAAGATGGTTTGATTTCATCATTGTCTCTTTGTGCATCATTTCTTTAATTTCACAGAAATATCAACTGCTATCTTCACTGCAGTAAGCAAGTTTTGAACCTGTTCTTAGAGGCAGTAGCATCCTTAACCCTAACCCCCTAAGCGTTTCTACCAAAAGCTTCCACAACCCATCATACTCCAACAGTTTACTTATTGGAACAGTACACAGGATTTGTTTGCATAATTGTTTAGCTTGAATCAGCTAATAAAACTTCAGAATAAATGTTACTGCTTGTTTAAAATGCTCTCTCTCTATTCACCCAGTGTGATTTTACAAAGGCTGTGCCTGCTGCAGTCCATGATTTCTGTCTTCTTGTTGGGACTGTCATCTCCCTTTGATAGCAACCAGCATCTGACAAGATGGTTTGATTTCATCATTGTCTCTTTGTGCATCATTTCTTTAATTTCACAGAAATATCAACTGCTATCTTCACTGCAGTAAGCAAGTTTTGAACCTGTTCTTAGAGGCAGTAGCATCCTTAACCCTAACCCCCTAAGCGTTTCTACCAAAAGCTTCCACAACCCATCATACTCCAACAGTTTACTTATTGGAACAGTACACAACCCATCATACTCCAACGGTCCCGTGCTGTTGGACTATGATTGAGTGGGTACTTTAGGGCCTGTGTGTAGTTTTACTATGTTAGCCCTCCAGTACCAAATCAATCAATACCCAACAATTACTTTGTGTGCAAACTTCTTTTTTTTTTGTGTGGGTGGGCTCAGCACAGTTGCAAATTACTTTTGCTCTACCCTAGAAAACAGGGAGTTGGTACCACACCTGGTAGTTCCAATATAACTGCCATCATTGCCCTTTTTTTTTATTATTATATATATTTTTTTTTAGTGGATGATTGAAGGGGGAAATTGGGCTTTGTTGAAGGAAAGCTTGGTGCTACTCAGTTGAACTTGAAGTGGTGTTCGTCTCTGTGATGCCTGCGGCATGGTACTTCAAGAAGCACTCCCCTGGGCAAAGGTTGACACCACAAACTGGACAGCCTCTCCTGGTTGTTTTTGGCAGCCCTGACTTGGTTGTGATGTTTTGTTGCCTGCACCATCTGCACCATCTTGCATTTTTTGCAGGCATCTTGGTGGAGTAGTGGCCTGCACTGTTGTGGGCTGGTACTGGTAGTGAGCCACTGGACTGCCGTGGGGTGGTGCTTTTGGAGTAGCCCTGGATCAGGTTAGTCGCCACTTCAAGGACAAACTTGGCATGGGTCATCTTAGAAGGATGGTCTGGTTCTGTACTTTCACTGTCGCTGTCAATGGCTGGGTGGTGATGCTTATACGACAGCCAAGCGTTGACTCTTGCGATGTCGATGAGGAAGTACAGAATGGAACGCCACCACAATTGAGACTTCCGAGCACAGGTGTGATAGGATCGCAGCTGATCTCCCCTGTCCACGCCGCCCATTGACTTAGTATAATCCACAGCTTGACAAGGAGCAGGGATGGTGGTGCGTTTGAGTCGGCCTGTTGCCTCGTCCGCACATTTCCTCTTCAGAGTGTGGGTTGTTGGGTCTCTCCAGCCCTGATGTCCTGTGGAGAGTAACATCATCACACGGCTGTCCTTCCACACTGTGGCAGTAAGTTGGCCATTCTGCCGGGTATAAAACGTGCCTCTTGGTGCCCTATTCATACGCTTTACTTTCAGGTTTCCATGTTTTGCTTTGAACTCCATGGGCAGCCCTTTGCTGTTACTTTTGACAGCTCCAGTCAGGTAGGTACGTTTGGCGTGCAACGACCGTGCAAGGCCTACTGATGTGTACAATTTGTCGGTGAATATGTGGTGGTACACATTCAAGTGGTGCTGTGCAACGGTCATTGCAATGTCCGTCATCTTGGCTGGTTGCTCGTCATGAGGGTGTATCATAAAGTTCAGGAAGTAGCCGGTTGATGACTCTGCCAGAGCATAGATTTTAAAGCCAGCGCAAATCGGCTTCAATGGCATAAAGAATTTTCTTACGCTGGCTTTAAAACCTCTGTAACGTATCATTGCTTCGTCTATGGCCAGTTCACGGTTGGCTCGATAGTTCTTGAGGCACCGTCTTCTAATCTTGTCCCACAAAGGCCGGAGGGGGTAGAGTGGATTTCTTTTCTTTGTGAGGTACCGATGGGCCTTGTCGCGGATGAGTTCGGGGTCTTTGGCTGGGTCATTACAGGCAATATGTTGGTTGAGAAGGTCAAAGCGATTCCGTTTCATTGTTGTAGAGATGAGTTTGTTTTGAAGCCCCGGATGAGTTGACCAGTAGTGCTTGTAGTCGTTGATTTTGACAAGGCCCATAAGTATATGAATGCCAAACCACGCTTTCACTTCATGTATGGTCGTTTGAAACTTGTGGCTTGAAGTCAGATTGACATTCGTCCATTTCACCACCATCTGGAGGAGGGAGAGAGGGAAAAACTTCAGGAAGTAGTTGATGGGAGACTTCTTCTTCTTGAAAGTCGGTCCGCATGGCTTTTTTCCCTTGAAATCTCTGATGGTGATATTTTCAAGGGTCCTTGTCCAGCCTTCCTCGTCTGGAGCATGATCATCTTGGTACACAGATGGAGGGTCTGGGTCATTGTCCGAGTCTGGCTCATTGAAGGTCTTCTTTCTTGGCCGTTTTTTTCGTGACTTTTGTGGTTCTGCGGGTCCAGCACCCCCTTCATCCTCAGTCTCCCTCGTCCTCCTCTCCAGTGTCATCAGGTCTTGCCTCTTCTTCTGATTCCTCCATATCCTCTATGGCTGATTCATCTTCTTCACAAAATGGAGACTTTTCTCTTGCCTGGGCCATGGCCCTGTCTAGGAATTCTTCCTCCTCCGACTCTGATGTTTCCACTAAGGCCCTGTAACCTCTGGACATGCTGATACCAGCCTCTCTAGCACTATTTCGTAGAGCACTCCTCATCCTTTCTTCTTCCTCTCTACAGAGTTTATCCTTCAGCTCAGTGCGGCTTAGTTGTGGACGTGGTGCCTTCACTTTCCCCTTCCCTTTCTTCTTTCCTTTTTTCACTTTTCCCTGCACCTTCTTCGCTCCTTCATCTCTGCTCTCTTGGTTTGTTTTTCTCTTTCTTTTTCCCATCATTGAGCCGACAAATGTCTCTGCTTCACCTCTAGTTAAACTCTGCTGTAACTGTCTCACTTCTCGAGATGTCATGTTGACTTCGGTCAGTCAATGTCAGACTGGTGATGATACTCAGAAAACACCCTTATTTATAGCAAATATTGCTATTGTTTTAATCATTATGTAACATTACATCATAATGACTTCATGTACTATTGATATCAAATACAATACAGTCTTTTCATATTATAAATACTATTCAATAAATACAATAAAGTTCTGCAAAAACTAAAACACCCCATGGCATAAATGGTATGTTCTACTTTTATTGTGTTGGTGCAATGACAAGGACTAGTTTATTGCTCCATGGGATACCCAAGTACAATAACTGCCTTTATGATTTGTTTATTTCACCAGCAGGTTGTCCATGTTTAGATGATGTTAAGTGTATCCAACAAAGCACTTAACAACTGAAACACATGTCCCATTTTCCCTCCCAATAAGAGGTCAAAGTGTACCCAGTGGACCAAGCAATTCCATGCCCTACATGCAATAGCTAACCCTAATACATGCACTGTGAACATATACTTTTTCCACACTTGGCCTAAGTCCAACACTGTTGCAAACTACACTACCACCTTCCACACTCATCCAAAGTCCAACACTGTTGCAAACTGTACACTACCACCTTCCACACTCAGCCAAAGTCCAACACTGTTGCAAACTGTACACTACCACCTTCCACACTCAGCCAAAGTCCAACACTAGTACCTTGACCCATTAGTACTCAACCATCCATAGTCCAACAGCAAGGCCAGCTTTCACAGTACTAAACCATCCAAATTCCAACAAAACCATATGTTTGATTTTGGCAGGTCTGGGGTGGTTAGGGTTAAGGTAAGCGTTTCTTACAGCAGCCATCTTGGCTAGTCCAGAGCACAACTTCATGTGATTCAAAAGCATATTTTTGCCCATTGCCAAAATGACTTGATTCCAAACTTAACGATATGGCCATGCCTCGATTCCATCTAAAAGGTTGTTACATTCTGGCCGTAACAACCCTTCGGTCTTTTCATACCATCTCATTATCCTAAGACCCTTAATGCTTGGTATTGCCTTTGATTGAAGACTATCCGTTATGCATACTACTCCTAGATACACATTATTGAGGATGTATAGTTACAGTACATGAATTCCAACTTCAATTAAAGTTACCATGGACCTATCTAACAGGACTGAGACCCCCTGTGTCTAACACCACAGTTTCTGTGGATACTGAGGGACCCACCACATCGCCCATTTACAGCCCTAGTTATAGTATGGTGCTCTCTATCTCCACACCAGGACATTTTGTTTTACAGATGTTTGAAGAGTTTGGCATCCCATTTTATCCCCTATGTGGGACCTTGTGTTACAGTCGAGCCGGAAAGATCAACATTCAAATCCGGCACTGTTATTTTATTACTTTTCAATTTTAAGTAATATCGTTGTTAAAACTTCATTTTTTTGACTGCAACACTCAAATTAACATGTTTGTTATTTTTAGGGCTACAAGTTAAATAGTTTAAAAGGCCACTGAAGAAAGGATGTCTTTCTAAAGATTGGTTTTTATCTTGGATTTCTAACACACAACTTCATGACAACCAAAAAGAGGCTGATGTGTAACACAGACTGGCGCCGTCTAAACTGGTGTCCTATATACTGGTCAATTTTGAGTCTGGATGTCAGACAATTTTGACCTTTTCCAATTCTATTCAATAGAACAGTGAAGGAAACCTTCATAATATATTTTGTTGAAGCTGATGTTTTTACAAAAGCTTATGAGTGAAAAGATTTATGCACAAGAAAGTCAGTTTTAGATTCACCATTTTACTTTGGTCTATTCTCTCAAGAACTTTCTTTCTTCACGACTGTGGACAAAATGCACATTTCGACTTGAATGTGATTTTGATATCCCTTATAATTTTGGATTTATTTGAACATAAAGATGTTCAGAATTTAGTTTGGATGTCTGTAATTGCCTCCTCTTAGGATTTTATTTTGAAGTTTGAATTCCAACTTAATTTTGCTAGTATGACAAGTTTAGATATTTTGTTAGCAACAACTTTCGTGCTAAGTTGTTAAAATGGCAACAATTTTGACTTAACTGGAGGTAGATTAGCACTCTAGAATTCCAGATGCACTTGTTTTTTTGTAAAGTAAAATGTTTAAGTTGCAGTTTTGTGCAACAAAGTTCCATTTTTAATATTTAAAACCTGTCATTGTTTTTAGTTAGATTGTTTTGCTGCCTATTTGGCAAGTGCCTATTTCTTTCAATGATAATTACGTGATCAAAAGTGATTCTTAAAAGTTGATTTAGCTTTTTCCAAAATGTATTCGAATTGTCTGATTTCATTTTATGTACTAGATAGGATTAATTTGCCTATTTATTTATAAGAAGTTAAGCTAGATAACATTACTTGAATGTAGTTTATTACTGTTTGCGCACATGAAGTAGGTTTGTTTTTTTCTATTTTAACTCTGTTGAAAGATTGTATTTCTCTAGAAAAACATTTCCTAAGCATTTGAATTAATTCATGCACTTAATTTCTTTGGGCTTTTTAAAACTACAAGATGTAAAAGTTGAGATCTAAATTGAATTTGGGAGTTTAAATTGAAATGCAGAGCAGAGAGTATTAGATTGAGACATTATCTACATGATTGGCAAGCTGAGGTAGTGACTGTTATCACACAGATGTCAGAACAACTCTAAATGTGCACCATAGGTTCATATTTCACCGTCATGGATCGGAGGTTCATGAGACAACTCGAAGTCCAGAAATTACAAGTGAGAATTTCAGGGTAGGTGTTGAAGGTGTTCTGTCCATGTACAATGCCCGGGGTGGAAGATGGATACATCCTCCTCTGTGCAAAGAAAACTGGTTATTATAGTTCAAAAGACCCTTACCATGTTGTAGCCAACTTCGGGTCCTTGATTCATCCAGACCACAGGAATGGGAAGGTTGACACACCACAAACAGCCAAACGCCAGTTAAATGCAGACAGAGGGCAACTCACCGACCAGCCTGCCGACACCTGCAGGCGGGGAACACTCGTGCAAGCACCAGAATGGCTTGCATGCACCGGGGTGCCGTAAAAGGGGAGGGGATACATTCACACGCTGTTGGTAAAGTACAAGATAATTTTCCATTAGTAACATAATTGTTTACCAGAAAAGATGAGAAAAATAAATTTGATCCAGAAATTAGATATCAGCTTTTGAAGACAATTTGTCCATGCTGCTAAAAATTCAAAATATAGGATACAAGATTGGCTAATGTACTTCAGAAGAGCTTAATAAAAATAAAAAAATACAATGAAATGCAACATGAAAGTGTAAACTAAGGTTTTTTTCTCATAAGCCTATCAGTTTAGTAAGAAAAGAGATCTATTTGGCCTCATTATACTAGATCAGAGAAATTTGAAATTTGCTTTGGAAGGGTGTCATGAATGCCATTGATAACATTTTACACATAACTTTCCATTGATCATTGAAAAAGATTGGCAAAAAACAACTATGTGGCAACTGCCATGAATGTAAAAGGAAGATCCAGAATTTTGATTTTAACTTTATGGACTATTTTGTCCGTGCTGCTAAAAAGAGTAGACCATTTATGATAAATGTTGCGTTTGTAAAAGTTTCTTTAAAGTATTGTTTAGTTCAATAAGGTAGAGATGACAATAACATCAGCTAGTCCAGCCAAGGTATTGTACAATTCAAATTCTCTAGATTTTCAATGTAAATGTCTAACTTTTTTAGTTTTAAGTTTTGAGTTCAGAAGTACATTAGTGACCAATCTTGTACCCAACTACCAACAGCGAAATTAGACTCACCCTCCACTCTCCAACTAAATAATTAACTTAACTTATAATGTTTAAGCTAGACCAGCCTCTCACAAGTAAGCCATACAAAATTTCTGATTTCATGTAGTTTGAATAACACTAGAAGTATAAATTTCTTCACTTCATGATGCTTAAAAACTGAATCCAATAAACCTCTAATCTTTATTGCGCATTGGTTTAAGTAAAGAATAACTCATGTTCTCTATTGGTCCAGATCCTGCATGATTTGTTTTTGTTTGCAGTAACTTAATTGTTGAAAGAACACATTTCTTTGAGACAGGCCTGCAAGAACACACATTTGCCATGTGGTTCTTGGTCCTGTGTTGCAAACAGCCAGCTAGTGCCACTGTCATGAAGGTTAAACATAAATATCTATTGATTTTTTGTTTTGATGTGTGAACATTTTGTTCAGGGGAATTTTTGATTACAATTATTCTTAAGATAGTGCATGGAGTCTCCAACCCCTGTCCATGCGGGCCTGCTGTGAGAGGCTGTTCATAGCATTATTACTACTACAAATACTAATAATCCTCTGTTCATGCATGAATTCCTATGTCCTATGTTGACTTTGATGCACTTCCCTTAAAGCAAAAACTAACAAGATTGTTGTAAAAACTCCTGCACTATCCTATCAAAGGTCTATCAAGTTATAAACACTAACATTGGATGCATTCTTGTGAACATGAACTTTCTTCTCATTAAGTACGGTGTATGTCTTTGCATGGTACATGAAGTAAGAACTAAGTAGATTTATGGATATCACTCAAATGAATATAATCTCATTCCGGAGAAATGTTGGTTGTGAGAAGAACCAGGGTTGAGATATAGAAGAGTCTTGACATTTCTAAAAGAGTACTCTGCTCATCTTCCTCTCATTGTTCATTGTTCATAGATTTAGACAAGTTGAAAATTAGTTCACTAGTTACTTTTTGTGAAATGCTACACATATTGACAAATTAGTAGGAAATGTTCTATTTGGGTCCTGTCCCGTTTAGTATTCTTGATGGTTGAAGCGAGATCCTATTTGATAACCTATTCAGAATTTACTGTTTGGGTCCTGTCCAATTTATTACTCCTATTGGCAACCTATTCAGAAGTTGCTTTTCTGTTCTAGTCCTACATATTGTATTTTTTCTAGTACACTTGTTGGTTTTAGGGAGATGCTACTTTGTATTCACAGACAATTTATTTGCTGTTGTTTTTAAAACAGCTAACCTCTTACAATTGTTTGTTTTAGAAGGCTTTGCAAAATTATTAAGATACACCATTTCTCATAGTTCAAGCTATTTTACTTTACTAATCCTATTGATGTTCATGCATGAACAGATTAATCCCATAATACTACAGATGTTATAAAGATGCTAGGTCCGATTTTTGGCCGATTTAAATAGTTTTTTTTTATAGATTTGATTAAGTTATTAACTTTCGATTGAGGTATTGCTTGAAAAATGTGCCACTAATATGGCAGTCCTAATTAAAAGCTAAAAATGAATTGTCAGGGTCCATCAGCCATGTGCAAACAATTTTACATGTTACATGTATTTTGTGTATTATCCCTTTTCTTTTTGAAACAGCATCTTCGTTCAAAATTTACTCAGGTATTATTTGTTAACAATTTCTTTGGCAAAAATCGGGCCATGCAACTTTAATGCAAAGTTTTTACTTAAATGATTAATAAGCCAAGGTATATAAACTGATTGAAGGAAGTGTTCCCCTGAAGTCTACATTTGACATTGCTTCATTGGTTTTTAGATACTTTACAAACGGTCTAGTCCTTGTATGTTGATCACATTGAGGTTCCAAAGACTGCACTGTCAATGTGGGTCCAGAAATGTCTCTAGCGCTGCATACACTAGTGTCTGTACAGAACTGAGTCATCTCATTTGTATCTCAAGTGTTCAAAGAGTCTTCAGGAATTCTGTCTCCAATCCAGGCTTTACAATGTAGCATTAGATAACTCTAGCTGCATTTCAAAGCAAACAGTGAGTTTGGGTCTATTCATGTCCACATTGTTCACAGCGTCTTTGTTGCAATGTCGGTCTCCTCCAACTTGGTGTAGAGTCTTGCTCCATGGGTTGATGTTGTTTCAGTGTTCAGAAAATCCTTGCAGAATTGATGTCCATCTCCTCAAGCAGTGCATCTTGAATATCTTCCTTCCCACTTGAATACTTGATTCTGCAAATAATACACAAGGAAACATAGTAACTATTGGCAGATTTGACAAGTGGTGTATACCTCAGGATCTATATACAAGTATGTACCTGTAATCTGTCTGTAACAGCATTAGAACAAGTGCATTCAAGTCTAAGGGTATTTCTGAAGGGCCAATGTCTGTGAGGAATAGGACAGTTTCATTTTGAAAAATCAAGACATATATCCAAGGGCGACCAAGAGCACTAAAATCAAATGTTCTGTTTTCGTTTCCATGTCATTTCAGGCATGTTTGCTTACTGTTATTCTGAGTATATCGTCACCGACGCCACGAAGTAGCACAGACCTAGATACCAGTTAAAAGTAACAATTAAAGAAAACAGCGTTTAAAGGTGAACGCTTTTTAAAATCAAGCTTTCTTACAAAATGTCAGGGTATTTTCAACTAGATTTCTTACAGTGGAGACTTGATGCATTGAACTTCCTTTTTACGTTGCTTTTTCCTGCTTTTCGTCCTAAATTATTAAGCAATAAAGTAAGAAAGATGTGTGCTATTTCGTGGAATCGAAAATTAACGACAATAGACATTTTCCGTTTTCACGAAGTAGCACCTTCCAATGTATTACTATGCGTGTTTGTCAGTTGGTGAAATGTAGGTCACGCGCGCGCGCTACATACAAGATTGCAGTGCTACTTCGTGAAAACGTTTTTATCACACTTGAGGTTGGTGTGCGCCGTGTGTTTCAATGGTAAATTTAACATCGGTGCTACTTCGTGGTGGCAAAAATTGTCAGTTTCGGTGCAAAGTTGTATCGCTAATTACCGTAATTAAGAAAGTATTGCTCCTGAAGCGGTGAAACTCCATGAAATTGTAGGCCTCTGTTAACATTGTTTAAAATGAAAAAAAACTGAAAACTGAAAAAAAAATGGTTTAGTATAATGCGTGCTACTTCGTGAAAACGCTGACGATATAAGAATGTACTGAATACTTGTTCTGTTCATAGTGTATTTTAGCTGAAGTGTATTTTAAAGGCAATTGCAAGGGACATATTTAGTGGGATGATTTCTATTCAAATTCATGATTGTTTTACTAAAACCATACTTGATTCACTTTTTTATGGAAGCAGTTTGTTAAATGTAGCTTTGGAATTTTTTTAGCGGAAGATCAATTGCAACGCACATGTAGGTCATTAATCTTGAATTAGGATGGCAATTTTCAAAACTTTGATGGATACTGTGAATGAAACACTTTTTCTGGAATTCTACCAGGGGTTTTTTTTTCAAAATGAGATCAATCTCTTTGATTGTATCAAAAGATACAAAAATAATGACAGTTTCTTAACTTTTAACTGAACATTTACTTGTTTTGATGTTATGTATTTCTTGAATTGTTGACAGGTGCATTTGAATCAGGAGCCCAGGACCTGATGACAAACTTGCAGGGGCTAAAACATGTAGAAAATCTGAGATTAAAGACAAGGTAAACAAGTTTCCAATAACATATTTTACTAACAATGTTGTAGTATTGTGGTTGTCTATTATCTTTATTTCTACTTTGCTTATTTTTAAGGTGTGGTTTTGCTTATACTTTTCTTGTTTAATTTTCTTACTGAAATTGTTATTGTTATGTGCCCTCGAACAGGCTGGTCCTGGAGAGAGCGCAATATAAATTCAATAAATTATTTAATTAATTAATTAATGATACAGCAAATACTAGCACTAATTTTTTTTGGAAACCAATTTCTGAAATAGTTCATTGTCATACTGTCCTGGTTGGATGAAGTACAAAGTTTGGAAAGCCACATGTACGGTACATCATCCCGATTTGGAAGAGTGCATAGCGTCGCATCAGTGCAACGCAACAATCAAGATATATCGTTGGTTCGGTGCCCTGCTTTATCTTGATTGTGTAGTAAGAAAACATCTTCTAAAAGAGTAAGAGGTTAAAATGTTTGCCACTTACCATTCTTGAGGTTGAAAGTGTCTGCATCATAGAGACGGTGAACTACATCAGGGAGGTTTGTGCCAATTGGCCAATGTTGAGACTGTAGATCCTCATGTGAAGTCTATCAAAGGAAGATAACATATATTTGAAATAATAGTCAGTGAATAATCAGTGATTATAGCAAAGTGGCTGCAAGTAGGATTGACTGATCATAACAACTAGTCATTATGATCTTTGGCTGTGCAGACAGTAGCCTGTCTGTACAATGAATAAATATTACAATGGTTTTGGTATAATTCTAATCATACATTAACTTACCTGTGAAATTATCCTCACATCAAGTCAAGTTGGAGACACAACAAAAGCAGAAAACTGACTGATTCTTTGCAGCAGCATGCAATAGTTGAGATCATCCAGTGTATGAGATGGCTTGAACAGATAGGTCGGTAGTTTAGTTGACGGGTTGTATACATCTGTCCTAAACATTACAAAAGCAATGTGATTTAAGCTGCTTTCTCAAAAGTGAACTCTCATTTTCAGTTTATAGTTATTTTGAATAGACAGCTTGAATTGAATTGTGTTAGTTAAAAACTTTATAAATGTTTGAACATGCATTGCCTCTTTCCTATGATGGTTGCAAAGAAAGACTAGTTAGAATGTGTTTGATATGTACTAATCAATTATTAGAGAAACATTAAAAAATTCTCCATATCTCTATTTTCATGGCAACCTTAGAGGCAAGACTTTTTACTTCCCTGCTCGTGATGCCCTTTACAACAAGTAGTCCTTTAGACTTTAAAGCCGTCTTACTGAAAGCAAGATAAATTTAGGTCCATTGTAAACGGCTACTTATCAAATTGATGAAGTTGCTTCCAAACTGGACACAATGCAATAGTACATGTAGCTGCCAAGTTAGCATTGTGCATGTCACCTAAATGTGTGTCAATCCACAAATCTTTGCCAATTTTCATTTACTTGTACAGGTATTACAGAATATAAAAGAAACGCTCTAAAAGCAAACCAAATTTGTTATTAATCAACACATACCTTATTTCATTACAGCTGAAGTATATCCTGGTTGTTCAGTAACTGCATGTATTCAGTCCTGCTGGATAATCAACCATAGTCGAGGGAAACTGTAGTTCAAGCTGGAGTACATTTTGTAGGCCGAGTAGAGTCATAGGAGAGTTTCAGGCAAACTTGACTGGGGGATAATTTGGTGGATGTCATGATCGTGAGATGGAAACGGTGTACCCCACACTGTATGCAACTGGTTCAATTCACTGCTGATGGTGAGAGCTGCTTGATATTACAAGAGCTGAAGAGTCCTATGCTAAAGTTTCAGAGCAAAGCTCAGATGGAAATAACCAGGCAAGGAGGAACACAGTACTCCACAAGCAGCTGCTGACAGAACATTGTTGACTGTGCTAATATGTGCAACACAACAAGTGGAATGCTGTCATACTGTCATACTAGAAAGCAGATGGACATGGGAGAAGAAGTAGAGCATACAACATGTAGATATTCTCCACACAGGATGTACAGGTAACCTATTCATTGAAAGTTGATTAACAGTTTGAGACTGTGTTGAAAGCTTTTGAAGTTGATTGATTAAAATGAGCAAATGTCGGACTAACATCATCAGTGACCAACCAGCAGATCAATGCAGGATAGTAGCCCCTCCTTAGCTGGTTTAACATTGCAGAATATGTAGACAATCAACCAGAGGCAATCGAGACATTTTCAGGCAAACTTTAAAAGCAATTAATATGTGTCTTGAATACTGTCTGTTGAGTCTAATGATGACCAACATTGTTGACTTGGTTGGTTACAGGGAAAATGCAATCTTCATCAGTCAAAACACACTCCTAATCAATGTCATTCCAAATGTTGCGGAGAATTCTAAGTTCCAACACATTCCTCTTGATGATTTCCTTGTGTTTCCTCAAAGGGGCTGTAGATTTAATCGCTTGGCACACAGTTTTTTCATTTCTTAAGTGAGTCCTCTGCATAGTTGACCATAACAAATATTTGAACAACAAAATTGTAAAATGTCCCACATTAATGACTGCAGTCATCCTTGAGAAGTTTTAGGTCCAGCGCTTATCATGCAGTCTGTTTGGCTATCATCTATTTAATTCTTCTGGACTCCATCTCTATTGGTTCCTGTGGTTAACACTGGATGATTGTCACAGTTTTTTTCCTTCACATTCCTCCTTGATGGACATCAAATTGACTTTGAGTGCAATCCTCTCTAATTAGTATGTTCTAGCATTGAGCACTTTTACAGAGCTTTTCTAGTATAGGAGCACAACTCTGTAAAAGTAAACTAGTCTTTCAAGCAAGTACTTTAGTACAACAAGCTCTTGGTTTGTGTAGCTGAGTTGAGTTGGATGGAAATAACATTTGAGTTCAGGTGCTACACTCTCTCCTGTTGTACATCATTGAGCAATTTTTGCAGGGCATTTGTAGTTTCGGAATACAACTCTATAAAATTATGTACTCTATTCAGTCTCTCATGTACAAGTAGATACAGCATAATTTGCTGCAAGCTGAACTAAGTTTATTGGGCTTTCTGTTGATGTAATGTCTACTCATCCTGTCTGCCAGCACTGTGAATTTAAAGTTAAGCATAACGTGTTCATTTGTAAAAGTGTCTTGCAATGTGCTCACAGTGTTTGGGGCTGTTAAACACACGTTTTAAAACATTGTAGAGATTCATGTGGTATAAGCACTGTTCCAAGTTTGTGGTGTTCTCAATTGAATGTTAGCGTTTACAGCAGCAAACTTCTCTCTGAGCTGTACATGAGTTCTATTTGGTTTTAAGTGCAGTACTCCTTGGTTACCTTTTGGGTTGTGTTATGAGCAGTCCATTTGGGCCATCATTAGAATCTACTACTTGATGTAATCCTCCATGGTTTGATCATTTCAATTACATGTAGCTGTTTATAGATGTTAAGAATATGTCTGGGTCCAATAGTGTCAAGGAGTACATTGCCTTTCTGTGATGCCTCTACATCTTCAACTTGCTGCCACATGTTGTTTGTACCTGGTGTTCACCTCATGTTGTCCAAATGTGTCATGAGGAATGTTGACAAATTAGTCTGGAATAAAAGAAAACGAGACAAAATTTAATTATAATGCAAGTACAGTACACTAGCAGAGTTAAGTACAAGCATTGCCGATTTTTCTGCAAATGAAAACACAAACAAAACAATAGCCAGACAAATTTTGACCAGCAAGTTATGCTTCTGGTACATTCAGTTGGACTATACAATATTTCAAGCAGCTACTCAACATTATGGTGTAAACATAAATGATTCGCCAATACAATCAAAATACAGTGTTTATGATGTCATGGTCAAAACATAAATAATATGATTTGTCTGTTATTCTTTAATAAACTAAAATACATTTTCACAATGTGATGGTAAAAACAAAGATACTATGTTGTGATAAAACTAAAAGGCCTAAAACATGATGGTTGAGACAATGCTGTCACAACTTGAATACTACTTTTCGTTTTTTTATACCAAAAGACAAGGTGATGACAACGTGATCACCAAAGCTTAGCCGTTTGACAATACCAAAACAATACTGTATAGCCGAAACTTAAACATTACGTTTTAATTTTACCAAAATACAACGTGTAGACAACATGACTGCCTCAATTTACTTACGACAATTTGATAAAATGAAAATAAAACGTGCAGACAACAAGCTTGTCACAACATAATTAGTATGTACTAATTGCAGAAACACGTTGCCTGGGATGCAAGTACAATAGCAAAAATCTAAATTTTTTAAACTGAGTACAGGGTGCCTTAGTTTGGGGGTCAAAATTGATTGTAGAAGTATTTATAAAAATTGATAATACAAAAGAAATGTTGTAAGGAGCTACAGCTGGGGCCTGCCTGGTCCTATGATAAACTGTCATCAAGGGAAGCCAAAACACAACTAGATCTGATAATGTAACAGGACAGTGGAAACCAAGGGTTAATTAAAAATCTTTATATGCAAGTATTTGTTGGTTCAAAACCCCAAAAGATATATCATTTCAATCATCATGATCAGATCATCATATACTACAACAATAGAACAAGGACCAGTGGGCAGAACAGTCAATAGTGACTTTATTATTACAACCAGATGAAAAAGCTCATTTTACCTGAACCCAGACTCCATAAAATTACTTTTCATCAGAAGAAGCTTAAGGGTTCTCTCAAAATAATAATTAATTTATTTTATTAACTGCATGCACATGTAAATGTACAGTGTACATGTACAAGATGGCCACATGCTGCAAAAAACAGAAAAATTGAGGAAGCCATGAACATTGGGGGCGCTGTTTATTATTTATTTATTTTATTTTTTGAATCTAAATAATGTCCTTTTTTTCTAGCAAAAAAAACATATATTCAGGGAAATTTAAGGTAATCTTAACAAACAATGTTAAACAGACATTGTAATGTTTTACCTGTTTCTATTATTTTAAATTATTGATAACCTGGTTCCCTTCAGGTGCAGTGCATGCCTTGGCATAGTCAATGAGAAGTCAGGGTACCTGTGCATGTAAACATTTCACACACATGGAAGGAGCACATGGTTTTTGTTATGACTGGAAGGCAAGCTCAGCTCAACAACAATCCAATATTTCAAGGTAAAACTAGTTTTATTTTAGATTAATTATTAAAACTAAGGTTAAAAATGAAATGGCAGTTTCAGATTTGGGAAAATTTAATTTTTAAGTTGTGTTTGTTGATTAGTTATTATTAGGCCATGTAAAAAAAGTAGCGAGTTTCTCGTCCGGACTTTTTCAAAAAAAGGAGGAGGCAGGGCTTTACTCGTTACTATTTTTCTATTTTTAGCTATTTTTTCCAAGATGGCCGCCATGCTAAATATCGCTTGCCAAGGTATGGTATATTTATTCACAGCTATTGTGATATTTGAGTATACTGATGCAATTTATGACAAAACAACTGAGCTATCCTGTACTTGTATTACATTTAAAGGCACTGAACACGTTTGGTAATTGTCAAAGACCAGTATTCTCACTTGGTGTATCCCAACATATGCATAAAATAACAAGCCTGTGAAAATTTGGACTCAATTGGTCATTGTACAACAAGGGTGTTTTTTCTGTCATCATTTTCTTGCAACTTCAAATTAGTGTGCTTTCAGATAGGAATAAAAGGCTTCTGGCCAGAAGTCTTTTATTATTTTAGTGAGAAATTACCTCTTTCTCAAAAACTACGTTACTTCAGAGGGAGTCGTTTCTCACAATGTTTTATACTATCAACAGCTCTCCGTTGCTCGTTACCAAGTAAGTTTTTATGCTAATATAGATTTTGAGTAATTACCAAACGTGTACAGTGCCTTTAAGTCAGGAAAATCACACTTTTAGCCCTCAACTACATGTAGCTAGGGACTGCACACCTGAGACTATTGAAATGAGAAAGCTGTGAATTCTTGAGGCAAAGCTGCTATTTTGGCCCATCTAATTGGATTCAGGAGATTCAAAATATCAGAGATGCCACTCAGTTTTATCCCAAAAAGTTGATTTTTGCTTTAAATCTTCAAAAAAATCTCATTTAAGATTTGTTGGTTTTGGGGTTTGTTTTTTGGGTTTTTTTTTTTCTGGAAATAGTAAATACTAAAAAAGGAGGCGGCGGCCAAAAAAGAGGCGGGCGGGGACGAGAAACTCTGTTTTTTTAACTTCTCAAAAAATGTAATCAAAAAATGTAATCTAAAAATCCCCCCCTGATATAAAAGCTAAAGACACTTTAAGGCCAAGTAAAAAAAAAAACTGTTGTATTTAAATTTGTAAACTAGTCTTGTTAAAAAAATTGTACAATAATCACTACTTTTGAGGTGCACTAGTATCTGTTCCTTGCTCTATGGTATAAACATACAGTAAAATGTGTCTTTTAATTGCTACTAATACTATTAGACTTTAAGTTTGATAGGGTGTACCTAAAACCTTTTTCCTGTATACAAAGTATAACAAATATAAAACGTGCAAAACTGCCATTTTGATAAGAATATGGCCAGTATAGACCTTTCCATTGTTGATAAACAAATTGCGCCGGTTGGCATGGACGGCCGAATGTTAGCAAAACATTCAATCGTGTAAAAACATGTTGTGACCAAATCCAACAATTTCTGGAAAGATTCATGAACTAATATACCTTCCATGATTGGTTGATTTGTTTCCAACAAATTCAACACAATTTTTGAATATTTGTGTAACATTGATTGCTACAAACTATGGCTATCTGTTTTTGATTTGCAGTTGTGGCTTTCCATAGTTTTCCAACCTCGGTTGAATTTATAAGTTTGATAAATTTCAATCAAACACTCAATTTTTGCATTTTAAACTTATAAATTTCAGGTTTAAGAATTGTTCAGATATTTTTGTTAAGTTGACTTAAAATTCAACAAGGAAATATTATGGCAAGTAATTTTTGTGGCGATGGTTTTTTACAAAACTAAAGGTTGAAGGTTTGTAATTGATAAGTAGTTGTTTGTGAACAATGTTTATCCCATTAATTAGGTGTTTTAATTCTTGTCTCCCTCGTTTTCTTGAAATGTTTTTGTTTGTTCCTAATGTGTTAACTGTAATTTTCATTTCAATTACTTAACTTATTTGTGATGTCACTCTTTGTCAACTAAATGTTTTTAGTCTCCGGACTTGGTGTTTTGATTTTTATTATATTTTTATTATATTTTTATATTATAGTGAAAGCTTGAAATGTTCTGCTTGAAGCAGAGAGCTATGAAATTGGGCCCTACATGCATGTACTTGTGTGTTCAATACAAATTGTGTGTATGAACACCACTGGTGCCAATGTCAGTTCACATAGAGCGGCTATTTAAGCTTACAGTTCTATTAAGATCATTATCAGGAGCATGTAACCAGGCAACCAGAAAACGCTTTGAATATTCAATACCAACTGAGTTTTCTGTCTGGACATTCAACAAATGTTTTGGGGTTAAACAAAGAAAAATTTACTACACCTGGATTTGAACAAACGACCTCTGGATTAGCATGCGGATGCTTTACCAAGTGAGCTATCTACTGGCTTCTGACTGGCACCCCCAAACAAAGATATTGAAAAAATAGAGAGACCGCCAACATAGGGCTAGATAGCTCAGTTGGTTTAGCGCCAGCACGTTAAACCTGCTGTTGTTGGTTCAAACCCCGCTCTGGTAAACTTTTCATGTGTTCAACCCCAAACCAGCTGTGTTTTTCATGTGTAAAGTTAGAAGAAATTTTTGCTCTTTTTGGTATTTTGGGGCCAATTTTTCATAATATTAAAAAAGCACAAACAACTGGGGAAAATGCAGTTGATTTTTTTTAATGAAGATTAGTTTTATTGTTACAATGGTTCGTTCTTGTCACTGTTCCTCATGAATTGTTATCATACGCTTTCTTTGCGTATTGAACGGTTTGAAATAGGATAGACATATTGTTGCTTTTAATTATATGTATGACAAATGAAATAGTATGAAATGTTCTCTTATGCTGTTTCATTCCTGAAAGATTCCAGGGAATTTCCTGGAAACATTTGGTTGACCTTTTTACACATGAAATGCTAGCCCTGCAAAAGCTCAGTGGGAAATAACCATTATGTGAGAAATAGCTTTTTCTTCTTGAGAGTAGAGTTAAGCAATGTAACCCTGGGGATAGTGTATTACCCTCAGGGAAATTGCATACATGTAAGTGTTATCATAAAAGGGGTTATATATGAGGGGCTTGTTTTTCTTTCATAGATCTGCTTAAAGGCAAATTTTGTGCTTACGGCGCAAGTTTTAATTTCATAGCGCTGCTACTGTAAGCACTGAAAAGGCATGCTAACCTTCCGGTGCTTACTGTATGAAAATGAATGACGTAGGCCTAACATTAAAGAAACCAAATCCATGTTGAACGTGCAAGCTGCCTTATCTTCTAGCTAACCTTTGAAATACGCTTACGCTTAAGCAAAAGCAAATTTGTCTGCTTTAGTTAATACCACGAAAATTTGCTTACTGTTATGTTAAGCAGCGCTATAAATTGGCCTCAGTTCTTAGCTCTTGACATTAGCCCTTACAGTTCTAACCATACAAACCAATTGTTGTTGATATTTTTCAATTCTTTTTCTACTTTTGATCTATTTTCATTAGTTTTGTAACCTTGTTCAAGCGATTTGGAGGCTTAAAAGCCACCTTTGTTGACTCTACTGCAAACTATTAACAAAAGACAGAAATAGTGATTGTGGGATAATAAAGTCCATTATTGTTAACTTTGACAGCATATCAGAGTTCCGTTATATATCTGAATATTGGTTTTTGTGATATTTTTCAATTATTGATTTTTTTTTTCTGAAACTAATAATTATTTTTAAACATTTACTCATCCTGTACTTTTGTCTATTTAAAGGATTGGGAAATCAAGTGTTAAGTCTCTACAAATTTATTTGTCATAATAATGTGTAATAAAATATGTTAAAGCTAAATCAACGACTGATTTGTTTCTTTGATGTGTCTGACAGTTCTCCTCCCCCAAAATAATCATAATAAAAATCAAAACACAAGAATTAAAAATAAAGTAAATACAAAATAAATGAAAATTGGGGAGTGAATAGTTTATTTCAGTCTATTCAGAGCTGATTACACAAAATTACCCTTGATACCAAGTTTGTTCAGGTGCTGTGATTTTTTTAAAGACCAACAGTACACTACAGCCCCAGTGTGTACTCTCCTGTACATCTGTATGGACCATAACGTGTAGTACACACATTGCATGGATGTACACACGAGTACTGCGTTCGTAAGCAAGGCTGGGTTGATCCAAATTAAAAGGGCACCTCTTTTTACAAAATTTATTGATTTTGAAGTCACCAATATGACCCTTACCTGTTTATGTTTTCATTGCACGGTTTTAAAGTTTCATTCATCATCGAAAATCCTAAGAAATTGATAAATCCAAGGTCCCGCTGAGAAAATGTTTAAAGCAACACTATCTTTTTAAATAGACTGGCTACCTCTCAACATTTTGGTTATGGTTATTTCTGTGCATTTTCCCCATGACGACTTTGGGACCCAAACATTTAGCGCCCTCTCTCAGTAGCAAATGATTTATATACATTAAGTTTTCAATGACTTCAATCACAGAGTTCACATTCATTTCCATTTAATTTAGAATTTTTACATTGAGACAGTAATGTTACTTGATGATAATGGATGCTCAAAATATCTAATTGAGAAAACACCGTTGCCCCAGTAACCCCATCCACAAAACCCGCCAATCCCACCTGGTTTGTTCCCGTAACCCTCTCCACCAAACCCATCAATATAGAGCAGTCACCGAAAGTTCTAATAAGAAGGAAAGTCACTTCGTTGCCGTATAACCCCTCCACCAAACCCATCACTCCCACATGGTACTTAAAAGTGTTATCCCAATCAGCCAGTATTCTATAAGTTCATTGCTCTTTTGAAACTTCAATTTATCAATATTCCACTGTTCCAGCCAAAGCTTTATATTCAATCACTAAGTTGAGATATTTAGGATAATAATTATTGACACTCAAAAAGTATAATTAGATGGAAAGTTAACGTTTCCCATGCCCTCCTCCACAAAACCCCATCAAAACCATTTCGTACGAAGAAGCATCATCCATTCGTTTTTCCACAGGGGCTACGGGGTTTTGAAACACTTTAAATAAAAACATTCTAACGCTAACTTGCTAATAGTTTCATATTATCAATGACAGTTTCTGGCGTATTATCATGTAAGAATGAATTATTACTGTGAGATTAAATAATAATGACTAATATGTAGGCTACCAGTAATAGTTGAAGTTCCAATAATGAGTCTCCCTCTTCAATTTGTATTTTCTCATCAAATGATTAATTAAAAGCCCTAGTGATCCCGCACGAAATATATTAATAAAAGCATAAATACAAACTGGGGAGTAGGTTTACTTTCATAGCTTTTTACCCAACCGTCTTAGAAACAAACTATAAGCAACAATACACACAAACGCCGAACCACAGGGTGTCTCTCTTACTTAACTCTTTTCTAACGTGACTAAGCCTACCACGCGTAGGCCTACCCGTCGAAGTTTGGGCAAACCGCCTAAGAAACTCTAACCCTAACCACAAAACACACCTGAAACCATACTCTGTCCTTCACGAAGTTTTACTTCAAGAGTTTTATTACAACAACCAACTTAATAATACAAAATACAGCAACACCCTAGCTATAGGCCTGACCCTTACCCTAAATATCAAAACAAAAGGCACAGCCTCGAACCACAGTCTGTCTCTCCTATTGCCCTTTCCTCTACGTCATATTGAATGTAACCACATCAGAGTTTTGTTTTACACGCCATCTTAAAACAATTCTGATAATCAAGACACAAACGCGCTCACACCCCGAATCACGGAGTGTCTCTGACCTCCAATAATAACCGAGTGTAACATGAGGGGCTCTTTTGTCAGCCGTCTTAAAAGCAAACATTAAACACTTGGACACGAACAAGCCCAAGATTCACACCGAGAACCATTCCCCTGTCTTTCGTTACTTGTTTTCAACACGATTAATAAGTTTACTCGCATTCAAGTAGTTTTATAACAAAACGTCTTGGCACTATTAAAACATTGAACATCAAACCCCTTGACCAATAAGCGGTTACAATTTCACCCAACAAACCTTGTCTCCTGTTCCACCCAAGACAAGACATTCCACGTCAATATCGATCGTCTTTGATATAGTGCCCCTCCTTCAAAGATTCCATTGTTTTTTCCCCCTAGCCTCGTTTTGGTTGTATTGTACAATACATTGAAATTGCAGAAACGTAATCAAATAAAAACACCATGGCATCCAACCCACAATATTGTCACCTGGTCCACCAAGACAAGACTTTCCAGACTCAACCAGCGTCAATATCAATGGTATTTGATATAGAGCCTCTCATTGAATTAAAATAATTTATTGTTTTTCCTCTTAGCCTTGACTTGGTTGTGATGTACAATACATTGAAGTTGCAGCGACATGATACAGATAAAGATAAACAACGGTAAAATTTCAAACAGTTTTACGTATACTTTAGAAATAGGTCTACACGTGGGTGTTTTAAAATAGGTTTATGCTGTAAAATTTTGTTTTAAAATGTTTGACTAAAATTTAGAACCTACCACCTAACCAAAAGCCCCGTAAACCCCCCCCCCCCAAAAAAAAATAAATAAATAAATAAATAAAAATGCCCCAAAATAAAATTAAAAAGGAGAAAAAGTTCACCCAAAACTTAAAAATATGGTGCGCACACAAAAATAAGCGGAAAAACTGACCAAATAGTTTCAATTAGGCGTTCATTTTCACTTCAACAGCCACAAAGAGCCTTGACTTCCTGCAGGCAGCGTACTGCCGCCACATGATTACAAAAATCCCGCCCTATTCGTGTACTTGCACAATGATAACTATCATGTGCGTAATGTTTATTATCATGTGCGTACTATCATACACGTGCATTATAACTTTCATGTACAGCACACATTCACACAATGACTCATGTACGTACGCGATAACTCCGGACTTATCGCGTACGTAGACGACAATTATCATGTTCGTATAATTATGATAAAACTCGTGTACGTACATGGCATACACAGCAATTACCTTATCTAGGGCATGTTATTCTAATTTTTTACCTGAAGGAGTAAAGGAACAACTTTTTGTTTTCTCATACAAGTAGACTGGTTAGAAATTATTATTGAGAACATTGTGAGATCTGTCAGTAATGTCCCACATTGTCAAATATTGAAAAGGACGTTAATTTTTTTGCATTTTTACAGGCGGACCCATATTCAGACCCCTGTCAAATACCCATCAAAGGTGTGATTGGTCTATCCTTAAAACAAATGTAATACAAAAGCAATCGGACATTTCACTTAGGCACTAGGGGGTCTCAAAAATGACGAAAAGTCATTCCGCAGGCAAATTTAAAGTTTCCGTTTTTGAAAGACCTATACCTTGATATACAAATGACCTGTGCTACTTTTGACAGTAGAGTCTAGTTAATGGGATACCACATACCAGATACCCTGTTTATCAATTTGAAGCTACATATCTCATCTCCATTTGTAGATATAGACCTATAAAAATACCCAAAACACAAAAAGAAAATTTGAAGGGCAAGGCTTACATTTATAGTGGGTCATATCTCAGAAATTAGGGAGTAGGCCTAGGATTCAAAAATTGTGTGTTCGTTCATGGCACCCATAGGGGATTGTTTACCCCAAATTTGCGAAATCCGAGTCGGTGCCTGCCAACCCATCATGTGAGTTGGCATGGTGTGACCCACTTGACTTACATACACTGAGTAGCAGTCATTTTGACTTTAAATAGGTCATACTTATTTATTAAATCTCATACCTTATGACCTATTCTAATTCATATATTTACCTATTATAATTTATGATTCATGAGATATGTTATAACTATATGACTTCTACTAAGCTATACTTTTTATCTATTTCGCTATGTCCCTTGAACACTCCCGTAGGCCTATAATACAATTAAATAGAAATGTTAATTTGAACCAAATACATTTCATTCTAAACTTGGTTCCGTAGTCTGCGATCCTGTGTTTTTCAGCTTCACAATAAAACACCAGAACCTAAAAAGGCGCCCTCCTGCGGGATAAGCCTATCAAGACCCCACGGCAAAATGTGCCCCCCCCCCCCCCCCCAAGACACCATAGTCTTTTTCCGTAACTTTTTTAATCTGCATCCGGTCGCCCAAAAACTTTGCCTTTCCCCAAATTATACAAAAGCCTATCTAAAATAACGAGTTGCTCTTAGGCGGCAACCGTTTGTCCGACTTTTTGGGGGGCACAAGTTTTTTAGGGAACCCTTAATTTGTCTTTTCAATTGAGAATTTTCACCAGTTTTTGATTCCCCCTCATTGAACCCCCCCACCAAAAAAATAAAAATAAAAAATAAAAAATCACACCGCAGTGCTGATGTGTCATGCAATTGTGTTAAACGAAATGTGGGACAAATGGCAACCATATCCGGTGTGTTATCAACAGAATATTAATTTAAAAACGGTTATTTCTAACATTTTAGGCAAAAATTAACAATTACAACAGAATCGTCAACTATGCCTCATCATTTCACTATGGGCCCCACAAGCTGACGGCAATATCGAGTTTTAAGTGATTTCAAATCATTTTATTTTGGCCAAATAATGGGACCCTTTTAGCCAATAATTCTGGTGAAAAAATCATTATTGCAAAGGGTTCACTGACTTGTATTATTTTAGCGTTTTTGACCAATTAATTCAATTAAACTCGTTGAGCAATTTCGGACCAGTTTATTTGTTGGCAAAAAGTTTTATAATGGGCTTTTTTGAGCCAAGATTTGATGAACAAAAACAGCAACTTCCTTTTGTAGTTGGAGCGGGGGCACAATGATTCTTCACCCCACGTCCACCGTAATTTTGTTAACGCTGCATCCAGTTACCCCAAAACTTTTCCCAAATCTATGTAAAGGCTTAATCAACCGTTTGTTTGATCTGGGTAAAAACAATTTGGGGGAGTGATGATGCCTTTCAGAGAATGTCCACTTGTTTATGATTTCCAGCCCCACCCCCCCCCCCCAAAATGGCACTAATGTATCATGCGCTGCATTGTGTTTATTCAAAATGGCCGCCATATCCAGTGTTTTATTAACACATATTTTTCAAAACGCTTATTTCTATCATTTTTTTGACAAATAATTAGAACAGAATCATCAACAATGTCTCTTCATTGTACCCTGGACCCTAAAAACTGAAGGCAACATCGAGATTTCTTCAGTGGACAAAATATTCTTTTAAACAATTCCCCAAACGGCCGGGCTAAAGCTTTAGTTAGTGCACCCTCAATAGTGACCCCAGTATTTTACTATTATTAAGACGCAATTTTATTCAAATAACTTCGCAAAATTGTACAGCAATTAGATCCAAATGGGGAAATTATGGGAATTTTGTTTTTGATGCACTGGGGCAAAAACTAAAAAAGCATTTCAATTGCTTATTTTAAAAAGTTGCTATGTAATCATATTTATGGTGGTTTTCTAAGAAAATTTGTCAAGAACTTTGGAAAATATGGAAAGGGCGCTTTGTGCCTCCTCTTTAGTCCACTCAAGTAAACAGCCCAGTCCTGCTAGGGGCAACCTAGGGGCGTGGTGTTTTGCGGAGCTGATGCTGAAATACAATAACCGAGATTTCTACCGAAGTCTATTGTTCACCTCAACATAGCCTATAACATAACTTATCAATTAGAAAAGTTTCTACTTAAGCCTCGCTTTGGTAATAATAATATGGCACTATTAACTAAGATGGCTGCGGTCACAAGAGGGCGCCAAACAGACTTACATGTTGGTGTTTTCACAGATCACATCCTCAGATAGTTGAGGGCACTCCTTACTTTGCTTATTGGTGTCTGTCAATCCTGGTGAGTGGAGGTGCTTGCATGCGCTGAGCTACTTTTAGGTCCACAATGTAAACAAATTAATAAGAATGATTTAGACAAAATAGTTCCAACACTTTTAACTTACCCAAACTCTTGAGCCTTCCTCCAATTCACACACACCAAGCCTGACCAATCCCCTCACACGTCAATTCCCCCATTACTTGGCTCCACCTATACTTTGCTACAGAGTGCAGCAAGTTAAAGTTAAAGTGAAGGTCCAATCATTGACTCAAAAGGTTAATTTTGTTTAATTCTAACGTTTTGCACAACCTGTTATGAGCTATTTGATTTAATTGTTTTAAATGTTGCTTAACTGCAAGTTAGAACCTTCCCTTTGTTTTATTCCTAATGACCAGACCTTTATCACAGTTCAACCATCTTCTCAATGGTATACTTTTTCATTCAGCATAATATTTTGAATTTACTTTTTTAAAGTGACCTGATTGCACATCTTTAACTGTTCAATATTAAGACAACAGCGCTTAGTGAAGACAGTGTTTGTGAAATTAAGTTTCAATAAATCATTGACTTCTTTTGCTTAGACACACCGACTGTGCATTAAATTTTGCTTCTCGCCTCAGTTATGTAACATAACTTTGAAAGTACAAGATGGCTGCTGTGTGATAAAGGTCTGAGCTGCAAACACAATTATAGAAAGCAGATTTTACCTACAGAAGAAAGACACAAAGACACATTTTTTTTCTTCTTTTATTTAAATACAAAAAAAAGACATAAGGACACAAGTTTCTTTTATTTTATTTCAATACAGAAAAAGACGCATGTTTACGACACATGAAAATGAAACAGTTTATATAATGCAAAAGTGTACACTGGCACACAATATAACAAAGATTAAATAATACAGGAACAAACACCCATGAAGTTATTTAATCACATGAAACTATTTTGCTTGACCCTCCATTGCAGTCTATGATGCTTACATAAAACCCAATAACTACTTTAATGGGTTATTATTATTTTTTGTTTCCACAGAGAGACCTAAATATAGTAAACCCTTTACAGTGTTCATTTTGTTGGAGATGCTGAAGACATCACAGACACTAAGACTAAAGAGTCTGATAATTTGAGGCATAGTCTACTGATGTGCCAGCTTATTAAAATATCCAAACAATTCAAACAAACCAGCTCAAACAAAACAATGATTTTCCATTAAAATCTCGAAATCATGTCACATTCTAAATTCCTTTGTGAATGAGCTTTTTACAAAATCAATTCGAAGCCAGGCAAAATTGTTTTCCGTCAGATTATAATAAGGACATCAGTATTAATTTTGCAAAGAATAGCAAGGTAAATGACTTTACAGAAATAGTGAGCACTTTAAGTGCACTAAATGTAAAATATTTGTATCCAACCCTGTGTACAATAGCAATAAATAATAATAAATCACTTCATACCAAAATGGAATCAGACTATTTGTGCTGTTCCAGCCTCTGTTGTGTTACACTGAGTTGAATGAGGGACAGAGCTGTCTGAGTTTACCATTATCTTGAATATTGCTTCCTTGGTGAACTGAAACGTCATTTATCAGGTTGATCTGTCCCTTCAGCTCATCAGTCACTTCCAGACCAGTTTACTGTAAAATTTTGAAGGGCGGTATATAATTATAATAGAGCCAGAAATTGGTTTTGAAAAAAATGTACTCTAACAATTGGAATTGCACAAAGGATGTCAACTGGTTTTTTTTTCTCTTGGACTTCATATTCCATTAACATAAAGTGAAGAACATTAGTTTCTCTAAGGTTTGAAATTTTTATATTGAAAACATTCCTAACAGCCTGGTTTGATCCTTAATGAGAACAATGTTTCAGCGTTGGTGTTTTTTGCTTTACCTGTATTAAGTACATGTAGCTGTTTGTCAACAAAGTTCTGTGATTCAAATATTCAAATTTTTGAATAAATGTATTTACTTAACCGTTTTTGTACATATGCCTTGGCTGAGTGAAGTTATTTCATAGATGCCAAGGTTCATTATAAGTATATTACTCTATCAGATAACTCCAGTTGATGCAATGAATAGATGAATTGCAATAGACGTCATTGGCCGCCATCGCTGATGAATTGTGCACGCGTGAAGAGCTGTCATTGGCTGAGAGTCGTGCGTAGCTCGTACACGCGTGCACTTTTCCATTGTTTTACATCAAAGATGGCAGTCAATGACACGTATTGCAATCCATCTATAAGTCATCTGCATAAAATTATCTTGGCCCAATTTCATGGCTCTGCTTACCGCCGAATTCTGCGCTTGTGATTGCCATTCTCCGCTTACGGTGCAAGAGTCGAATTTAGCTGTAAGCAAAAAAATACCTAGTAACGAGGGGTACACACACGCACAAGCAAAAAATGTTTTCTAACCTGTGAAATAAGCTTGACGTAAGCGCGGAATTCTCTGCTTCTGTAAGTGCCAATTCTTTGCATACGGTAAGCAGAGCCATGAAATAGGGCCCACACTGCTCGGTCAAACTGGAACTGAGGTTAATGATGAATGAGAAGTTTCTTGGGGGTTTCTGTTTTGTTGCTCGCTGTTGAAGGGTATAGAAGAATCAGCAGAAAAACAAAGCCAAGTTGTACAGCCCTCAAAGCTAATCAGTCTCCTCTGTATCAATCATTGACTGGGAGCAAAACAAATGTGTTATTTTGCAGTGTTATGCAATATTTACAAGGCAGGGTATTGGATGAAGCTGTAAATTTCCTCCTTATAATTTAATTGGTACACTCCTCACAGCTGATCAGTCTGCTCTGTATCAAAAACAGACTGGGTGAAAAGGCTTGTTATTTCCAAATGGTGTACATTATTTATAAGGCAGGGTATGGGATGATGTTGTAACATGGTACGTATGAGTCCAAATAATGGGCATTAATCTGCCTTGAAATCTGGGGGGGGACCCCCACACATTATGAGTCATAGCATTTACAGCATGGGGTCCAGGTGCCCGCTTAAGGGCCCCTGGTGGGGTCCAGGAGCAAAGCCCTTGGCGGGGGTTCAAGGGGCAGAGCTGTTGGTTTTTAAGCATGTCCGATTGGCCTAAAACACGCAACAATGGTATAAAACTTGGACTTAATTCAGAGCAAGAAAAAATAAACTCCAATGGCATGGTTTGTTTGATTCTGTTAGACATAGGGACTGCACGAGTAACTGGATTACGCTTTACATGGGATCAGTCATACCACCACAATCAGAGTCCAACAGTTTGGGTGTTGAGTTGCCATAATGGTGTTGGGTTTTGTTAGAGTGAGGGAAGGAGCCCAGTAAATAACCTTATCTAGGGGTTAACTCGTTGACTGCCGCCTACGAGTATATTCGTAGTAACAGGTGTAACGGATTCTGCCACTACGAGTATACTCGTAGAGAATGAAAGGCTTTTGTATAGTGAATTGAATACACTGGCATCGCTGAGAACGCAACGAATACGCTTCTGGCAGTGGTCAGGACACATCATCAGAATTTGTATGCTACAACATGTAAACAAAAAAAAATATACCTATTTGGTATGCGCGCATGTGCACCACACTTAGATGCTTGGCAAATGGGATGCCCCTACGAATTTATGACCGGCAGTCAACGTGTTAATGTCATTGCCATGTCTTATTATTCCTGGGTAGCCTACTCATAGCATCACACTGCTCACTATAAGGGTAGGTCTTGACTTTAAGATGATGAGCAGGAAGAATAAGGTTTTAAGAGAATTAAAAAGAAGATAAATGTCCTCAATAAGATGTGGTGGAGGGAGACAAGGGTCTTGAAGAAACTAAAAAGCAGGCAGATACAGGTTTTGAGAGAAATAAAGAGGAACATAAACCTTATTTGTCCTGGGGTGGGTAGCCTACTCATAGCAACATACTGCTCACTATAAGGGTAGGTCTTGACTAAAATGAAGAGCAGGAAGAATGATGTTTTGAGAGAATTAAAGAGGAAGATGAAGAATTTGAATGAGATGAGAAGAGGAGGAAGATAAGTGCACTGAATAAGATGCAGTAGAGGGAGACAGTGGTCTTGAAGAAACTGATCATAATGTGTCTTTAAAAGTATGAAGTTGGGAGTCAAGGACTTGAATAATGAGATAAACAGATGGGAGATAAACATCATGAACAAGATGAAGAGGAGGAAGACACTGGGTGCACAGTTTCTTGACACAGTGTCCAAACAGAAAGAGAAGTCCCACTTTCAGAGACTTTGAAAAATTGAACTCTTAAAGAAGAAACAAATTAGCCCTCAATCTTATGAAAATGGAATTGGAAGAAAATGCAGGACTAGTGACTAGTGATCAGAAGGCAGTAAAATATTACATATTTGAAACTTGACAGGAACAAACTCCAGAGATGGAAACTTTAAGTCTAAAGAGCTTGACTCTTAAAGAAGAAACAATTTATCCCTCAATTTTTTGAAAATTGATATGGAATATAAAAATGGAATTTGAAGATTATTCAGGACTAGTGCCTAGTGATCAGTAGGCAGTAAAATAATACAGATTTAAAACTTGACCGGAATACTCAAGAGATTAAAACTTTAACTGTAAAGAGCTTTGACTCTTTACTTTTTGAAAATGAAAATATATTGCAGGACTGTGTGCATTCTGTCTTATGATGAGAAGGCAGGAAACATTGAAAGATTTACAACATGAAAGGAACAACTCCAGAAATTTCTACTGTGAAAAAAACCTCATAATGACCAAGAAAAAGAGTATCAAACAGTTCACAGTTGACTTGGGTAAAAGTTTCATTTTGGTTCAGTTCTGAACTAATGAGGACCAATGAGTGGGCAAGAAAATATTAAAGATTTACAAACATGAAAAGGAAATATTACTCCAGAGATTTCTACTAGGGAGCACCTTAGAATGACCAAGAAAGGATTGAGTTCAAACAGTTCATAGTTGGCCGAGGTCAAAGTTATAATTATTTGGGTTCAATTCTAAACCATGAAGAACAAAGACTTTAAATAGAGTATAGTGTAGCATGTATCCACATGAACACAGATAAATGTACAGGTACTGTTACTGATATAATGATAGCATGTCAGTGTAGGCTTATAGGATTGTTTCTGTCCTGATGAGATTGAAAGAGTAAATTAGTGCAGGTAAACAGGATATGAAACAGTGTTTGTGCATCACATGAACAAGTAGATTGAGGTTTACCATGATAGTAAACAATAGACATGTATTACAGACTTAAAGAAAATTTGAACACAACCCCCTAAGAACACCAGTATAGAAAATTACTATGTAGTGAAAAAAGGAATACCTGTCAAACAATGTTCACAGTTTGCTTTCCAGAATCAAATCAGATTTTGAGTCAATGAGAACTTGACAATTAGATGCAGCTACACAAAAAGTAAAGAAATAAACAACCACAATTTTTTCTGTTGTATTACGCAACTTCGGCTGTTGGTTTTCAGTCCCAGAATAAAGATGGGTAGGAGATTTGTCTTGCCACATCTATTTAATGAAGGCCTTTAATGTAAAACTTCACCAATGAAACATTGAGGAACAAATGGTAAATGTAAGTGATCTTTCTGATTAATGCACCTTGTGCAGTGCAATATTATTCAATCTACCTGAGTCAGTCTTGGAATACTTACTACCCTAACTCTAACTGTGTGATGTGATCTGCAAAAAACCTTCACAGAGTGGAACTGTTCATTTTGTGAAAATAACCATTACAAATGCAGGAAACGTTTAGCTTGGTGCAGTTTTCCAAAGTTTGTCAGAGAGGTCCTCTTCATGATACACTGATTGGACTAGTTCAAAATCAACCCTTTACAATTCAAAATTATTTTTATGTCTGGATGCCAGGGTTTAATCAATCATGTCAGAAAACATTTTTTATGCTTTTCAAAATAAAGCAATACCAAGGGTTTTACCTGATTAGTGTTTGAGTTGTATTTTCCCATCATAGAGTAAGAACTATTACATACAAGCTAAGTGGATGTTTGTCATTTCATTGGATGATTGAAGGTCATGTGACATTCATGAATCAAACCATACATGGCCTTCGTTATACACTGCACATTTTCATCCACTCCATTCTCACTAATTGCACTCTGGACCACACCATGCATTATACACAGTGACACAAAACACCCTATTTCATAGCGCTGCTAACCGTAAGCACACGAAAAAGCATGCTAACCTTTCAGTGCTTACTGCATTAAAATGAATGACGTAACAATGCAAATCCATGGTAAACGCGGAAGGTGGCCGCCTTATTTTCTTGCTAACCTGTGAAATAGGCTTGTGCTTAGTTAGCACGAAAATTTGTTTACCGTTAAGCAGCTCTATGAAATTGGGCCCAGACACCATCTACTTGGATGTTTCTATAAAACAATGCTTAGCAATAATTGTGTACATTAGAGAGACTAGTTTAGTTTGTCACTTTTATGGTAGTGATCCATTCAACTCACCGAATGAAAAGTTCTATATTTCAACTCATGACAAAATTTTAAAAACTACACTCATCTCATAAACATTGTTTACTTGTACACTACTTTCCAAACATCTTTTAAGTTTGCGTGTAGATGGCAGGTCATCAATCTCTGCTATAGGACATACACAAGCTGTATCAAAATGGATAGAGGAACTGCCATCACAAATAACAAACTAGGCCATGTCCAAATTACTGGCTTCAGCAGTCACTACAGCTGGAATGCTAGAAGCCACAATACTGGATTATCCTAATCTTCAGCATTATCAGCCAGAGCCATAATCACTTGGCTCAATGTGCAGCAAATGTCTGCCACGCTTGCCATTTGGGGAGTAAAATTGCACCGACAAATTATAATGTAAGCGTGTAAGGTAAGCGTGTAAGGTAAGCGTGTAAGGTAAGCGTGTAAGGTAAGCGTGTAAGGTAAGCGTGTAAGGTAAGCGTGTAAGGTAAGCATGTAAACGCCATGGTGCATAAAATGCCAATTACTGTATGACACACATTGACTCTCAAAATGGCACATTCAAGATTGAGATGATGGTTCAGGTGCATTGGGTCTATGTTAGATGAAGCTGCCACCACAAACAAGAAACTTATACTCAATCAAACTATCTTGGGGTTAAACAAAAGAAAAACTGACTAGAGCGGGATTTGAACCAACAACCTCCGAATTAACATGCCACTGCCAGTGCCCTATGAACTGAGCTTTCTAGCCCTTGGTTTGCGACCTCCCAAATTTTTCAATATCTTTGTTTGGGGGTTGCCAGTCATAAGCCATACAACTATATAGTAACTGCTGTATAGCCAGGGATCACACCCAAGTATAGGATACAACAGGCTAATCGGAGGTCATTGGTTCAAATCCCGCTTTAGTCAATTTGTCTTTGTTCAACCCCAAATTATTTCAAAATATACCCAGTTAGTTTCCCTTGTGGTTTATTACTTTATTTCAATCAAAATATGTTCATTATGGCTTTGTTGAGAACCATTTTTATTAATACAGACAGGAATCTGTTTTCAGATTTAAAGAAACCATGGGGAATGGTCCATAATTAGTTTCTAAACAGTAGAGTCACTCAGTTCTAAGACTGTTTTCAAAATGGGTATTTCATGTTATGAAGGTACATTATTTTGACCATAACAGTACTAACATAACAGTTATTAATAACATGCTGATATTATCAAGCATGGTTGCCTACAAGGGTAGTTTACTTAGAGATTCGAGATAATGTTCTGATTTTAAATTTGAGTAAATTACCAAAATGAACGATTACCAATGCTGTACTATCACTCATTCTCTTTCAGAGGCATTTCTATATAAATTGAGGTTTGACCGAGTACCATCCCTGCATCTTATCCAGAGGTGGGCTAAATCCCCCCCCCCCCTTATCAAAGGTTCCAATTCATTCCAATTGGATATCCAGTTGGAAAGAATTGGATTGAGTTGGTATTGAGTTGGTTTATATTGGAATACTGAGTTCGCAATTGGAATAAAATCTT
The DNA here is from genome assembly GCA_037783415.1 of Leptasterias polaris. NCBI lineage: Eukaryota > Metazoa > Echinodermata > Asteroidea > Forcipulatida > Asteriidae > Leptasterias > Leptasterias polaris. Next base: position 966,721 of record JAZGTN010000019.1, read on the forward strand.
AGACCAACTCAGTCCAGTTGGAAATCTAATTGGACTCAATTGGCTTAATTTAATTGAACTGGAATTAGTAGGAATTTGTTTTTCTACCAATTGGAAAGTTCACCTCCTAATATATTTCCAGCTGGAAATTTTATTCTCAAAAGGGTCTAATTGAAAAAAACAACAACAGATTCTTCATATTATTATACCAATGTTTGCCAACTGGATTTAGAATGAGGTAATTGCACTGGTGTCAATCCCTTGAGTGGGGTGGGATATATTATATCCCCATACGTTGTTGGACTGACAGCCCAATAGACTGTCAGTTCAATGGGTATAAAATGACAAATTAAAGTCCAAATGGCTATAATTGGTAAAAAGTCTAATTGAAACAAATTGGTGTAGTTTGGAAACAAGTTCAAACTGAATCCAACTGAGTCCAATTGTATCCAATTTGGTCCAATTGGTTTTGTGCCAAAACACAATTGAAAATATGCAATTGGTGCCAGTTGGAAAATGAATTTGCCATTTTGGTAAGGGCCTACCCAACAGCCCTGTCCCAATCACATTGATCCAACATCTTCCAATCTTAATAGATGCCAAATGTTTTCATCTGAAATAGAGAATATTGTCTTTGTCTTACAAATACACCAATGTGTGTTAAGCACTGAATAAGTTCTGTTAAAAAGATCCACATGCATATTAATTACAAGGGTGGGATTCTAAAAAGATGTAATCATGTGACTGCTGAGACCTCCCTCCCTCCCTCCCCCAAAAAGTAAAATGACTCCAAACTACCAAACTTAAAATTATAGGCATGTGGAACCACAAGGGTTTACAATAAATACACATTTCTAAAATACTCAAACTACTTCTATACTTGTACAAATGGGGCCTAATATATGTTTTCTACCCTTAGACTTGCTACTATTACAGCTGCTGTAAATATGAGTTTGTGTCCAAAACACCAAGGCATTCAAGCTTGCAGCCTTTGCACTTTTGGATATAATAATTTACTCAATGAAACTAAATGTACATTTACCCTCCAAAATACTAAAATTTAATGAGGGGCTCTCAGTAAAGGGCGCTTTTGACCTCAGTAAGGGCGCTTTTGGCCTCAGTGGGGGCACTTTTAGGCCTCAGTGAGGGCACTTTTAGGCCTCAGTGAGGGCACTTTTTGGCTCCAGTGAGGGTGCTTTTTGGCCTCAGTGAGGGCACTTTTAGGCCTCAGTGAGGGCACTTTTTGGCCTCAGTGAGGGCACTTTTTGGCCTCAGTGAGGGCACTTTTAGGCCTCAGTGAGGGCACTTTTTGGCCTCAGTGAGGGTGCTTTTTGGCCTCAGTGAGGGCACTTTTAGGCCTCAGTGAGGGCACTTTTAGACCTCAGTGAGGGCACTTTTTGGGCCCCTAAGGGTTTCATTTTGCCTCAGTAAAGGCACTTTTTTGCCTCAGTGAGGGCGCTTTTTTTGTGTGACATCATATACAAGGGGTCTATTATTGTTAGGGGTCTATTATTGGTATTCAGAAACATTTTGTGATTAGAGTTAAGATATTAAAGTCTTACATTTAACATTATGCTGTCAATGGAACTTGTGTGTTTCAGTGGATTAAAGGCATGATTCTGAATTAGGCACTAGCACAAGACAAAACTAGCACAAGACAAAATATCTTATCAATTATAGCTACAGGCATATGCTTTAGTGTTTTACTTTGTTTAAAAAATGTATATTGTTTAACTATTTCAGATAAAAATATACTTTTTTGGCAAATTAAGTACCCACACATCAAATCATGGTCTGACCAAATCACTGTGCGTACCCCACCGTCGAGTCAGCAATTTAAGGGTTCTGGACCCCGCCAACCCTTGGTTCGCAGGCGGCATAGTACCACAGCGCAGGGAGGCCATTCCCCAACCTGATGTGCGAGAACATAATTTGTCAGAAGGAATATTGCAGTTCAAGAATGATTGTGATGATCTTTATAATGTTGATGACCCTATCCGATCATCCCCCAGTTGCATGATACCATTAATCCTCTGATCAACACAAGTTGCAATCATCTTCTTTTTCTTACAGCATCTTACAAGTATCAAATAATAAACCACAAGAGAAACTGACTGAGTAAATTTCTAAATGATTTGGGGTTGAACGAAGAAAAGTTGAATACAGCGAGATTTGAACCAACAACCTCCCGGTTAACGTGCCGGCGCTCTACCATCTAGCCCTATGTTGGCGGTCTCCCTATTTTGTCAATGTCTTTTTTTCTGATGTCGAGTCAGCAATTTAAGGGTTCTGGACCCTGCCAACCCTTGGTTCGCAGGCGGCATAGTACCACAGTGCAGGGAGGCCATTCCCCAACCTGATGTGCAAGAACATAATTTGGCAGAAGGAATATTGCAGTACAAGGATGATTGTGATGATATTTATAATGTTGATGACTCTATCCAATCATCCCCCAGTTGCATGATACCATTAATCCTCTGATCTACACAAGTTGCAATCATCTACCAATCCTTCTATTTCTTGCAGTATCTTAGTGGTAGCAAATAATAAACCACAAGCTGAACTTACTGGGTAAATTATTAAATAATTTAGGGTTGAATGAAGACAAGTTTACTAGATTGGGATTTGAATCAACCACCTCCAAACCAGCCAAAATGCAAGGATAGCCTTTTACATGTAGTTCTGTCAAGAAAACAACAAGAAACAGCAGGATGGATTCAGCTTAACTTAGTTTATGAAGGATCTTCAGTAGCGACCCAAATAATGGTGTTAGAAATAAATATTGTGGATCACTTAATGGTGTAACACAAAATAAGTAATTTTAACACTGTGATTCCATTCCTTGAAATCAATCTTTGCAATCTTTCATTTTGAAAGGACTCCAGTGGTTATTGATAACAGTTCTGTTGATATTGTTGCTATTCCAAAGACACAATGTTATTAAACTACACTCTTTCACTTTTCAAGCTCTCATGTGGTTATTGATAGCATTTCTTTTGGTACAGTTCACTGTGATTCCATCCCATAAAAATCATCAAAATGCAGTCCTACATGTACAATCTTCAAGATTTCTTTGGGTAATGTTACTTTCCTTCAGTAAGTGTCTGTGCAGTGATGGCAGGGCAGAACTGATGAACAGGTTGTAAGGATCTTGATGCCATTAATACACTATTAGCAATGGATACATACATCCTCCATTGGTTTCAAACATCTTGTTATGACATCTCCTGCACTGGGTCCTGGGTGTGAGCATGTCCTCAATACTGTAACACTGTATGATGGCAAGTCTTCTCTGGGTTTCTCCCTTCCTTTAGTCAAACTTATGAATTCTTCTTCAGAATCTCACTTTGTCTGAAGGCAATGTTAGCTGTCTCATTTTATTGCATATCTTTGGGGTAGTTGAAGTAGATGGTGGTAACTTTGCTTTTAGTTCTTTATGTATCTGCATTATACCATTGTTGAACATGTTTATCTGCCATTTGAAGGATAGTTTATCAACCCCCTCTCAAAAAGCTCAAAGTTTTCACTGACAGGAACATTATTGTATCAACCTGAGGTCCTAAATAACAATGACTGAGATCACGATTGATACATTTGGCAATCATGACTAAAGTTTACCATTCTGCTTATCCTAAACATTGAAGTTGACTCCAACTCCAACTTTTAGAATAATTTACTAGACTAGATTGATTTGATGTGTGTATTTGAACATGTCAATGACCAATAGGTCAATAAGAAAGCACTGACAGGAGCATTATTGTATTAACATGGACACTTCTACCCATTAGGTCCTAAATAACAATGACTGAGATCACGATTGATGCATTTAGCAATCATGAATAAAGTTTACCATTCTGCTTATCCTAAACATTGAAGTTGACTCCAACTCTAACTTTTAGAATAATTCACTTGATTGCAATGATCTGATGCGTATATTATTTGCACTTGTCTATGACCAATAGGTCAATAAAGAATCACTGACAGGAGCATAATTATTATATCAACATGGACACTAAGCTTCTACCTACACGGTGTCCTTTACTTGCAATGTATTTAAGAAACTGAAAACTTAAGTTTATAAAAGTGTAGGTTTCCTGTAGCTAATATTCAGAATGTCACCACATAATCTTATTTGTGCTTAATTGCACAGCTTAATGACAAACAATCTTGAATAATTAAGATTTGATTCCTAGGTTCAGCTTGATGCTTCGTTCTTGAATTTTGAATGTTTTCTTGAGAGATCTTTAGAGATCTTTCCCAGGTGAGCAAACTAATGATGCAACTCTCAATGTACTAGTTGTCAGTCAATGATTACAAAGCTCATTGAATCATCATTATTGACTACATGTATATTGGCTTCTTCTCAAGTCAAGACTATTATATTTTATTTTAGTCTAGTACTGAAGTAGTTGATTTGTTTATGTGCTGACATTCAGGAATTTAACTTTAACTAGATACATAATCAATCAGAACATTTGTGAAAATGTAATTTCAAGGTTCAATAATTCATCTTATGTTACAGAGTAAATGGAAAAACTTTCATCAGTCGCACCAAGAACTGACAACTGAAGTATAAACAACCAAAATTATGTTTTTTATGCCATTATTAAAGTAGAAAAAAGACTTCTTCATTGACACAAGCTAAAAATGTGTGTTCAATCATGCCACTGTTTTGATGAGTAAGATTTGATAAGTTCCCAAACACGAGCTTTACTTCTTGAAAACTAAAAAATTAGACATGCTTGCTGAGCGCTGTGTACAAACCATTGCATATTGAGATATGTTGCTTCAAGAAAACGCTGAACTTTTATAAGTCAATGTCACTTTGTGAAAAAGTTCAAGTTGTACAAGGCATGTTTTGCACTGTGTATTAAAGTAAATAAAGTGGCTGGCACTTTGTGGAAATCAAAATGGTAAAGTTAATGAGAAGTTTATTAAACTTGATCAATACTTTGTACCAAAAACAGTTTGCAAAATGTTCAGTTCTTTTTACCCTTACGCTGGTTCATGGTGCGACTGATGCTGTATAAACACAATTTTCTAATTTAATGACAAAAGTACATTTAACTTCATTACAGCGTTTTGCGCTTTTGTGCTATCCAGTCAGGTTTCAAACTCATTATTCTAATGATCATCACCAAAAGAATCCAAGTCCAATTTGACAGGAGTTTTGGTTCGAGACTCAAAACTACTGCTTCTGTTACCGGATAATTTCATAAATAAAGTGTTTAGACTGTACTTGATAATTATAACTCATATACAGACCCTTGTCATTTGAATGGTGGACCACGCAAAAATCAACTCATTCTATATCTTGCCATGTATTTATTGCCACGAGTTGGACCCAAGTAACTGTCGTATAAGAAAATAAATATTGGTCAGGTACATTGAGTTTTGATAAATTCTCACCCTCGTTCCCAAAACAATCAATCCCGCTTGTTCTTCCAATCAAGGATAGGTTTTGTCACGGCAGACAAGGTTGATGTCTGTTTGGAGTCAATCATGTTATTTAGAAGTTATTTAAAAGAGGTTTTAATTGTGGGGTGGACAAAATTCTGGGTCTATGTTACATCTATTTTCAAATACCAAGGATCTATGTGTGAGTTTTATAAAACAATAAACCACAAGGGAAACTGACTGGGTAAATTTTAAATGATTTGGGGTTGAACAGAGACAAATTGACTACAGATGCAATGGAACCAACGACCTCCAGATTAACGTGATGGTGCTCTACCAACTGAGCTATCTAGCCCTTGGTGCACAGCTTCTGATGACTGGCACCCCAGAACAAAGATATTGACAAAACAAGGAGACCACCCTCATAGGGCTTGATAGCTCAGTTGGTAGGGCTGGGCGCGTTAATCAGGAGGTCGATGGTTCATATCCCGCGCTCTAGTCATTTTTTCTTTGTTCAACCCAAAATTAGTTTTATAAAACAACTAGGCCTATTAAATGCATTTCGTTCATGCATTTTCACAGAATGTGCTCACTTTGTGAAATCTGGCTTTTTCCATTAAACCCGGCTTGTGAAATAGAACAGTCCAGATTTCACTTTATGATTAAATTCTGCTACAGTGCACTCATATGCATTCAATATGTGTATAATGTAAATAATACAGTTGTTCTAACCAACCTTCCTCCTTAAAAATGATTGTCTGTTTACTTAGAATGGATGTGAGATCAGCTTCTTGTAATGCTGACATCATTCATATGATTTTATTGATATATGAAAAAAGCACAGAAGTGATTCAAAAAAATGACCAGTGATTACCTGCTTCTGAGATTTTTGTTACAGTAAAAAAGCCAAAAATTACAATTTGATTAATAATAAACTACAAATAAAATTGAACAAATAAAATGAAAGGTTTGGTAAGTCTTTGGATTGTGTTCAGTGCAATCCTCTAATTTCTATTTTAAGAAGAATCAATCTAAGAGGTCAGTATAAATGAGTGTTTTGAAAAACGTTTAAATAAATATATGTATTTTGTTATCCTGCTTTTTAAGCAACTTTTCCTTGCCATAAAAATGACAAAAGATCTAACCAAAACAAAATGTAATTTTTTGACAGCTCTTCATTTATTGATGTTTGAAGTATATTTTTTCTTCTTCTTGGTGATTACTACAACTTACCAAGCCTTTAAATTAACTCCTTGAAAATTCTAAATCAATACAGGAATACAGTTAGATTGAATAGTCATTGTTTGATTATACAACAAATTCAAACTATGAGAGTGTAATTACTAATTTTAAAATATCAAAATTTACTTCTTACTGTTACTGCTATGAGGCCAAACATGAGCTAAATCTGGTCAAGTCCTTTGTGTGCAAATTTAACTAATCTTTGTCCAAAATCCATCACAAAAACTCAAAGACTGCTACTTGACATTGCCAAAATAATTTGGGGATAATTGATAATCAAGTTGCACAAACACTTTGAAATGGTTGGACATTTGCGAGTAGGAACGGAAAGGTTTCTCACTATTTTCTCAAATGTGTTAACATTTTTGTAGACAAACTTTGAGGTTAAAGTAACATGATCCCAGATGGTTATTTCAGAAATGTACATCATATCCTAAAGAAAAGGTTACCTTTCTTTACAAATGACTGTTTCAGTTTCAGTGTTTGTGTTTTGGATTTCAGTGGTATTTTTTATATTGAGTTTTAGCTGGAAGCCTTTAATGATCTAGACAGAATGGTATCATACAACATCCAGGAGCAAATGCTAGCAATGTCATATCTTAGCATGGATGATTATGAACTCCAAATTAAACACAATGCTAGTTACTCTACACCTACAGGAATGGGTTACAATTATTATCAGAGATGACAAAGCATACAATTTAAAGCTTGATACAGTTTTGAAAGATTACATAGGTTGAGTGGGAACAGTGAACAAGTCAATAGATGACATAATGAGATAATGAGAGGAGAGCACTCTGACTTATGGGAGATACCTTTGGGTATGAAGCATATTTTATTGAGCAGAGAGACTCACAGTTGGTGGTGGAGGTTGAATGCACAGTAGTGCTTCAACATCCCTATGATATAGCATAGAGAATGTATAGAAACAAAGGAGCTGTTGGAGGTTGAGTGAAGAGTAGTGCTTCAACATCCTAACAGATTTAAAAGAAAGAAGTATGGAAACAAAGGAGCTTTTGAAGGCTAAATGAAGAGTAGTGCCTCGACAACCCAACAGATTTTTAAGAAAGAAAGTGTAGAAACAAAGGAGCTGTTAGTGGTTGAATGCAGAGTAGTGCCTCAACATCCTAACAGATTTAAAAGAAAGAAAGTATGGAAAAAAGGTACTGTTTGAGGTTGAATGAAGAGTAGTACCTTAATAACCCAACAGATTTTTAAGAAAGAAAGTATGAAAACAAAGGAGCTGTCGCAGGTTGAATGAAGAGTAATGCTTTAACATTCTCACCTATTTTTAAGAAAGAAAGTATAGAAACAGAGGAGCTGTTGGAGGTTGAATGCAGAGTTTTATCTCAACATCCTAACAGATTTTTAAGAAAGACAGTATAGAAACAAAGGAGCTTTTGTAGGCTGAATGAAGAGTGCCGGTAGTGCCTCATTATCCTAACAAAAAGAACAACCAGCACTCTCATTTCAGTCCAATAGCAGATGTGTTGTGTGCATGAAAAGGGTTCAACACAGCAGAAGGTAATTCCCTTAAAGTTGGTGTTTGTTGATCACTTCATTTCACTGGTTTTGATTACAATGGAGAAAAACTTCAATTCACTATCAAGAGTCAAATAGCTTTTTCAAAATATTACATGTGGATGTGTGGTCATACTTGAATGGGTCGTTCAGCGGTAACGTAACAAACATTAAAGTGCACAATAAAGTCAGTTGAAAGTTTGGATTTGGAAAATATATCATATGATTCATAGATTGCTAAAATGCCTTAAAAGGTGAACATCAGGGAACCTGAGTTTGAACCAAAGCAAGACAAGACCCACCAAGAAGGAATAGAGGTTGGTGGAGTGAGTAACGATAAAAATACATCATCAGTTGATGAATATCACTCACTTGGAAGTCGTCTGAGAAGCGCCACATGAGATTATTCCAACTGAGGCTCTAAGAGATGTTTGGACCAAGAAGACCAAGTCATGTAAGGAAGAATCAATAGATGAAAGAGAGACAAGACCTAATAACCAACCAGACCTTCATTCATCAGCCAAAGCTTGGAGAAAGAAATGGCTCAAAAATGTCTAGAAATACTGCTGTTGACCAGTAGAAATAACTTCAGTTCTGGTTGGAACATTAACTGTGAGCACAAAATGTGAATCCATCTTCAATCCAAGCTCTACCTCAATATGCAAATCCAACACTACATTAAAATTGCCCACTTATTAGTCTAATCATGCCACATAAAAATGACATGAAAATGCATTACTTCCAAACTGGGATTTTGGAGATCCAAACCAACTCATGTGCAATATTACATATTCTGTGATGGCAAACATGTCCATCCTTGTACTTGTTTAGATTTGCCTAAGCATCCGTTTATGGTCAAGCTAAAACATATGTCTCTATCCCAGATGCAAAATCATATCTGTGAGATATGCAATCCCAAATAGATGACCCCAACTTGGTTCTAAGCACATTATTGTGGTTGATGCAAATGAAGCAAGTCATCTCATAATTCAAGATACTAATGGGCTGGAACTCATGGACACAGTACAATACTCTGTGTTTTACTCAATTAGGATTGCACTGTCAATTTGTTTTAAGAGTAGATCAACTGTTTCCTGTGGACTGAACTAAGTAAAGGTTCCTCACTTGTTCAACCATTTCACACTACATCTTAACTTCACCCCTTACTGAGATGAAAGAAAGGTGACTGTAATGAATCAACATGCTATGGTCACAACGCTGTGGCAATGGTTCACACAGCATGCTTCTACAAGTATACGCCCCTTTTACTATAGTTTGGATCCGCCTTGACATTAAACAAACATGGTATTTCCCACTGGTAATGAACCAAAATTTCAGAATCGTCCCCAGCCCCATTTTTCTACCGGGATTTACACCACTGGCTATGAAACTTAGTCATAAACATTTCTGACAAGTTGTCTGTGTTGGGGGATGTACATGTAGGTAGACTCACCTGTCAACTGTGGGTTTCTGCATTTGGTTCAACTGTGTAGCACATCTTCCATAGATTCTCCCTTCAGCTAACCATCTCATCATCTGGTATTTCTGATCACTCTCCCTCACTCATATTGAGTCATCTGCTTGAGCTGATGTCCTTGGTATGTCTGATGCATGATGTCAGACAAGACTAACCCTTTCTTTCAGGGCAATGCATGTTTCTAAAAAGCACTGTGCATGGAAGGAAACAAATATGTTATACGTTTTTGAGACTCACATTTGGAATTTATTTAAGTTAATGTACTTAGCAGAAAACAGTTAGCTTCACAAATGCTTCATTTTCTGTTTATCAGTTGCATAATATTATTATAAGTTTTTTATTTGATTTTGGGTTGAACAAAGAAAAATTGACTAGAGAGAGATTTGAACCAACGACCTCCAGATTTACATGCCGGTGCTCTTTGGAGCACCTAAAGGTGACTTTTTATATCAGATATCAAGTAATAAACCACAAGGGAAACTGACTGGGTAAATTTTAAATGATTTTGGGTTGAACAAAGAAAAATGTACTAGAGCGGGATTTGAACCAACGACCTCAGGATTAAGTTTTCAATTTGAAAGTCTCTGAAAATCCTGTCATGATCTCTGCTTCTTTCTCAACCTTTGTCTCACCTTAAAAATCAATAAAAGACCAGTGAAGAAAATATCTGTTTAAACTTAACAATGCTGGAGGACTGGAAGCCAGTCTTGGACTTGGACTTGGACTTGTACTCAGACTCGGACCACTGTGTCTCAGACTCTGACTCAGACTCGACCCCGAGACTTGGTGTGACTTGGCTCGAGATTATGGGACTGAACTACCTTCATGGTGCCCAAGTAATTGGGTAATAATGATAACAAAAATAGTTTCTGTTGATGTGTTGCCTATGACCTGTGCTAAACAACGACAGACCATGTTTGTTTCAATTGCGCATGTCAGGGCAGGGGTAGAGTCTGGTCCATGTCTGTAATTTGCGCAACTTTTTGTTGTCTGCCTAAAATAGATTAACCTTCCAAATAGCAGTTTGTTCAACTGAATTAAATGCAGGCAAAACTTAGGCAATATCTGCCGAGAATGGCAGGCTATTGCTGGGTCTTGGTGTCCATTTTTCATTGGTTTGCTTTAATTGGTATACAGGGATTTTCTACCTCCATCATAGGTCACATTTTAGTCCTTGACTAGTCGTCACGCATAATGAAACGTTGACACAGACTAAGGCCTAATAACACAGACACATTTCTCACAAATCAGGCAGTATTTTTGTAACTTTATGCTTGTTTTAAAAATGTATTTAGTATCTATTTTTTTTGTAGATTCTTTGCACAATGGAGATCAATCAAATGTTTTTAAATTACTGTGTATTAACTTTAAAAAGTATCAAATAATAAACCACAAGGGAAACTGGGTAAATTTTAAATGATTTTGGGTTGAACAAAGAAAAATTTACTAGAGCGGGATTTGAAACAACAACCTCTAGATTGAGAGAGGTTTGCGGTAACACCATATTAAAATCTCTTTTGAGTACTGTTGGTTCTGAAAAGAACCGGTGGTTAACGACTCAACGTTTTGATCAGAATGCTCTGATTAATGGTGATAAGTGCTGTAGACCTACCTTGGCGAAGAGTGGGTTTCAATCCAGTCCGACGGTGACAACTTAGAGTGTACTACCCCAATCCATTCCTTGAAGTTGTCATTTTGTCAATGATTGTCTGATGTTTGTTTTGTAAGATGTCTGACAAGAACTGTCAATGAGGGCAATGATGTTTTGACCAGTTCTGTGAAAACAAACATCCTGTTGATGAATGGATGATGAAGTGTAGTTGCTTCATGGTGATACAGGAGAAGTAAGAGGCTGAGGTGATTGGGATGTCTTCCTGTTTGAAGGACAATATATTATGACTAGTGACATGTACTTTAGAAAAATGTGAAAAAAACAAATTCCCACAACGTTTAGCTCCAACCCCTGAGCGCCTGGGCTACCGTGTGCATGCTCATTGGACAATTCCTCCTGACCTAATAGTCACAGCTTCCTATTCAAGAAAGATTCATCCTATCATTAAAGACCTACTTGAATTCTAGAATACGGCAACAAGTGATCGTTGTTGAAAGTTTTAAACAAACTTTCAATTATAAGGAAATTGAGTTCACATGAGATTAACAAGATTTTAATTGTGTAAAAAACAATCATTTTCAATACCCTTCTCAGGTGCTTTTCAGAAAGATTTGCAGAAAGCCCTGTTACGACTCACTCTAATGTCACATCATTATGTGGGAGCTCCATTTTGTATAGCCACTTTGTTGCAGCATGGAAAACAAAGCAAACTCCCACTCATGACGTCAAAGTATTGTAATTTTGACACACTCTGTCAACAGTAGAAGTGTTTCTAGTGTTTCAAAACCTTGAGGTTGGGGCCTAATTTTTTGACAAGTGTTATTCTTTTTGCGACTTTGGTTTAAAAAGAGGGCGAATCATTGCTAGTGTCTGCGCATTGCATCAATCAGTAGTACCAAATCTGTCCCATCATGCATTAGTTTGTCCTGAACATGAAATTTGTTTGACCTTATAAAAGCCCATACCAGCTGAGCTAGGGCTCCACCAATGCAAACAACATATACACTAATCTAGTTACAAGACGGTCACAGGGGACAGTTTTCAGGCCGTCCTAAAAATAAAATAGACTCCCGGACGCATTACTGGCAAATACCATGCCCTCCCCCCCCCCCCCCCCTCCCTACTGCCTATGGCACTTGGTCATGTTGGTGTATTTTTCATAATTTCAATACTTCATAATAATTCAAAGAGCCAAGTACTTTCTTGCTGTCAATATTCGGGCAACCCTTCTTGACTAAGAATAAAATTTGACATGAATTAAGGGAGATAAGTGTCAGTCACATAACGGCATTTCTGTCAGTGTCAGCACTGCGTGCACAAGGGTCTTTTTTTGAATCTCGTTGGCATTGTGGTTGAATCTCAAAGCGGCTCGCCTTTTACATGACACAGGCCTGCAGGTGGGGTGGGGTGGGGCGGGGCTGGGCTGGGGTACTTCACTGAAGTAAAGAATAGTGAGCAAGTGAAACTTAGCCCATGAGGTTTTTCATCACAACACTACAGTTGTTCGGGACAATAATCAATATTTACTCACTGAATATCGGTCTTTACTCATCAGCTGAAGGCTGGGTGGCGTGAAGTTGTCTTGAATCACAATCTTGACTCGTAAAAATGGCATCCTGGACGAAAAGCAAGCAAGAATCTGCAACTCAATTATTCTTTCAATGTATCTGGCCTGCTTTGACAGTAGAGGGCGCTATGTATGATTTATAATAGTCTCGTGCTCCTTGTGGAAATATAATTAATTTAAAACTTATTTTCAATGGTTTACATTTGAGTGGAGGTAATAAGTGTTTTTAAATAATTAAAGCGTGTTTTCTTTAAAAGACTTCAATAGAAAATGTCTAAGAACTTTGGGGAAATCAAAACGTATCGAAGCAAAGCAGAAGATTATACATGGATTTGGGAAAAGAATGAAAGACTAGGTCCTATGTAGCAAAACAAGCCCTATTTATTTTTCGTTAGGTTATCAATAACATCCATCTGTTTTTTCATTAAACCACAAATTTAACAAGATTTCAACAATACATTTTCGATTGCCAATAACTTCTTAATTTTTCTCAATCAGATACTTGGCCCTATGCCTACTTGTTTACCAGTTTTGTTTAACTTGATTCTTGAATCTATGGAATATCATTATTACTTAAACATGCAGCGTTTATAATTCTCAACAATTTTCCTTGTTTTAATTCACTTTTGTTCTTTATTATTTGAACTGTTTTGATCTTGAAATTGAAACTAGTGTAGCATAGCAAATAAAAACGCATGATCGTCAAGCTAGCTAACGACAAGCTGTCATGGCGGCTTCCACTAGTAGTAGTACGAGCGGTGAACGTGCCAATCGTTTTAAAGAATTAGGTGTGAAGGCCACGAGAAATGTTCACTATTTTGAGCAGCGGAAAGTATATGGAAGGGTCGACAGAGGTTCAGAAGAGGGTCGTCCGTTCCTTATCAAGTTACACGTGCAAAACAAGCCTTTAATTTATATTTAAACGAGAAAGGGATTCGCATAAACGTAACCTGCTTAAAGTTTTACGCCGCGAACCTGTATGAAGATGGGCCAAAAGAATGTGACTCAGACTGCACATAAAGAATCAATAATAAAGACAAAATAGAGGTCACAGAGGGAACAACTCATGGCGTTTTAAGAGCAAGGGAGACACCACGACTACTGAAATGACCGGTAAGTCACCCCCACCCGGATGGCTCAGTACGCCGCACTACCGAGACCGCAACTACAGCGTGCTAAAATGCCTGGCTACGTCACCCGGATTGCTCAGTACGCCGGATCGCTGAGGTCATGACACCTGGGGGTGAGGACGTGTGCCAGCAGGACGCAGTCTACAAAAATAGACAAGGGTGCGCGCACGCATGCAGTCTCGTAAAAGCAAGCAAGACCAATTTTCTGTAGTGGGATAATTCCCAGCATTAACTACTGATAGGTGTTCTTGAGGAGGTGAACTTCAAAGACTGTTGTTGGATTAATGCATACTGTTCGTATGGCCGACAACCCAGTGCTAGCTGCAAGCCTACTCACTGTCTGTGGCAACCAAAATTGAAAACAAACCAAAATTGGCATATGCAGTAACGCAGAAATAAGGCCTATGTAACTTGTAAGAGTTTGCTTATATTATCATTCCCTCAACCCCAAAAAGCCCATTTTTTAATATTGACCAAAAATAAAATGTCCTGAATGCTCACAACTGGTTTAATGACTCAATGAGGCCGTGTCTGAGTTGGCGGCTACAGCTACGGCTACGGCTGGATCGCTGCGTCATCATACGCTGAAGTATAGGACATCCTTAGCAACAGTCCTAGCCACAGCCATAGCTACCAAATAGGATATGGACGAACTTCCAGAGGTTTGTTCGGCAGTCTCCCTAAACATGGATTCACTGTTTGAAATAACTGAAGCAAAGGAAGAATATAATATAATTGGTGTTTGAAAGAACACATTTATTTCAATCCTCTGGTTTCCAACAAACATATCACAACCTATGGTCATGATTCAGACAGATAGAAAATAATAATAAGACAGACTCTTTGAATATAAACAAATACTCCTTCCTCTCTAAACAACGGATACAACTTATCAAAAGTAATCTTTCCAGTCATTTTCAATGCCTTAAAATTGACCAAATTCACCCGACAACATCATCACAATAATCTTAGTTGTGCCATTTTGGGAGTCAATGGCCATGTGTGTTACACCATGTAGTGTGCACGATAGGCGACGTGGCGTTTACTCGTGTACCGTTGGTGCTATTTGAATCCCAAAATGACGAGCATTAATAACTAGTTCTTATATAGCGCATTTTACAATAACTTTTCAATGCGCTTTACATTAAAGCCCTGGTCATTGGGCCAATAACAATCCTTTAATCTTGCTCAGCTCCCTGGGGAGTATACAGCCCTGGGCTGCTTGGCGCTCCGAAGGCTTTTTCAAACACAATAACAACCTCTACCCTTGCAGGTACCCATTTATACTCCTGGGTGAAGAGAAGCAATTATAGCAAAGTGTCTTGCTCAAGGGCACAAGAATCATGACCGGGTTTTGTTTATTAAGTTGATATTATTAATAAAAGTGTACAAAAGTGATTAATTTCATTAAAAAGATAAATGACCCTTCAAGTGTAAAATATCAAAAGAAAACAATTGATACTTGATACTTCAATGATACTTCAATTTTGTTGAAGTATTCTGGGTAAATAATTAAATAAACACGTTTGCATTGATGTGCGTCTTAAGTACAAAATACACTGTTATTAGTATTTGTACCATCTTGTCTTGTTCCTTGTATATCCATTGCCACTGCTAGTTCAAATTATGGTTTTGTATATGGCGACCAGACTATTTTTTCCCATTCTGACTTTCCTTTGATTGCATTTAAACGGCATGGATTGGCAGAAAAACAAGAGAGCCTCTTGGCTTTATATACCTGCAAGTATAATAAATCTATTTCAAGTTTACAGGACATGAAGTAACATTGTTTTAAATCCAGTTTTGAATCAATTTCAGAAATACCAATAACCCCAGAAAGACTAAGCTTAAAGTTTTTTACCATAAAACAAAAGCATATGATACAAATTTACTGTGACTGTTAAGGTTAAACCCTGGTTTGTGTACTTAAATAAACAATTGGGGCTTATTTTCCAAAATAAAGAGAACACTGTATTTCAGTTATACTTCAAAGAACTTTGTTCATTTCAAAAACCACTATAGATAAATATACAAAAGCCTAAAACAAAACATGAACTTTATAAGTTCATTAACAGTCAAAAGCCCAATTTCTTAGGGCTATTGAAGCAGTAAATTTTGCTTACAAATTTTCTGCCAAGCAAAAGTTAGCAGGATACCCGTTAAAGGGTAGTGTGACACAGTACTTTGGCTGGTAACAGTATTGTGGTAAGCATATTGGTGTGGTGCTTAGCTACTTATTGTGCTTATAAGCTCTATAAAATTGGATCATGGACTAAACTTTGGATCTTGAATGAATACGCAAGAAGGGGTGGGATGTTTGGGGTTTGATCACAGTCTATTTTTTGAATTATTTGCATTTCCATTCTATCTTGCCTGAATTGACTTCCAGTCTAGCAGCTCCTGAAGCTACTAGTTCTAAAGCTCTTGGGTATGCGATATGTTCTGCAGTCTTGATACGTTCCTGTAGAGTGTCGATGGTATCTCCAGGTAGGACTGGTACTGCTTCCTGGACTAGGATGGCTCCTGCATCAACCTCCTCCTGTATCAAGCAAAACACAAATCATTATCAGCAAAACAAAATCTTTACTTTTCAGAATTTGGCAATTTTGAAACAAGATTTTTATTTGAAGAAACCGCAAAATGATTGACTTGTACTTTAGGGAATTTTTAACATGTTTTTATTTCAAGGCAAAATTTGTACAAATAAATGTGCAATTTTAAAAATTTGCATTTTGGGGCAATTTCAGACCATTTTATGTTTCTGCCTTTTTGTTAATGGCATTTTAGGGCAAGAAGTTTTCGTAAAAAACAAAACTGCCATGGGTTAGACTAAATTTTTAGTGAGTAGTATCGGACCATTTTAGTTTTTACCAAATTTTTAAAATGGGCCTTTTGGGCCAGTTTATTTGGTTAAAAAAACCTTTAAAAAACAATAAGAGGTTAAACTTGTATTTTTGTAAATTTTTGGAAATTCGCATTTTTAAATCGTACATTTGATGTTTTTTGGACCATTCAATTTGTTGGTAAATTTAAACAAACTGGCCTTTTTGGGGTTAAAAAGGGTGTCAACTTAACTTTAAGCGTTTTTGAGCATTTTTTGGGGGCCAAAAAATTGAGTTATTTTGGACCATTCCAGTAAAAATTTTAAAATTGTGATTTTTAGATGAGGATTTTTGCTTAAAACAAGCGCAAAGGGTTAAACTTGGTTTCTCAAACAATTTTGGACCATTTCTTCTTTGCCAAAGATTAAAAATTGAATACAAAAATAAAAATTTGATTTTGTCCAAGCACATTTGTTTTTCCTTTCCCCCTTTTTGTCTTATTAATGTTTCAGTAAAAAAACAATTCTAAGAACTAAACAATGGTCTTTGGGAGTATTTCAGGCTATTTCATTTTGTAGAAAAAGATTTTTCACAAAAAACAAAACAAAATGAAGCTGTTTCAGACTTGCATCTTTGAACAATTTTAGACTAATTGCTTCCAACTGAGCATTACAAATTGGCAATTTTGAGCCAAGATTTCTGGTTTTAAAAAAACACTACAAAAGTAAGACTTCTATTCTCAACTGACAGGTTTCAAAGAAATTGGAGAGAAAAAAATCAAAGATTTTAAATAGTTTTAGTTATTTCATTGTATTATTGAACATAGAATCGACACAAATTTTACATTCCACTTTTAAAACATTTGATATCTGTGAGTCCACTTGGTGCAGGAATAGAGACAATTATTTGACTTACCACAACATAATGAACAGTACATCCAGACAGTCGGACTCCAGCCTCTAGAACCATTTCATGAGCATGCATTCCTTTGAATGATGGAAGCAATGAGGGATGTATGTTAATCAAACCACCGTGCCAAAGTCGTACAAACTCTCCACTCAGTATCCTCATGAATCCAGCCAGGCAGATAAACTTCACTCCTGATGCTACCAGCGCTGCATGGACAGCCATGTCAAAGTCTACACGTGACTTGAATTCTTTGTGGTTAATCACCTGTGTGAGATAAATCACAAACATTCCTCAAGGTTTATGTAAATACCTCTCTTAAACAATCTAGTTTTTTTCCCGAGGCTCTGTCCCAGATTAACAACTATTTCAGCCAAATTTGTCTCAACTAGGTTACGTCAGCCAATCCCCAGCCATTTTCTTCCCACCCAGAACAAATAAGTAGCACCCTCTATTTAGGCAGTCTGACAACTGACGTGAACATCCACTCGGACATTCCATTGTGCAGCGAGCAAAGGCATGCACCACCTTCCTACGCTTCATTTCTTTGTACAAATAAGGACAGTAGGTACTGGGATATATGCTCGTAATCTCCCTTTTCCCTGAAGTTATTGTGTCGTTCCGGATTCCAGACCTTTGTACGTTTGTTATACAAATATGGCATACCAGAATGAACAGACTGCCTTCGTTAATCACTGTATTCAGCTCATACCATGGCAGATTATTGGCCATGGCTTACAGCCAAGGTTCTGCATTTAACAGTGAATACATACTCATATTTTCTCACAATGAGAACAATGGTGCTTATTAAGAGAGAAAAAAATGCTTAACAAATATCTGCTACAAAACGCAGAATACCCGTCACAGATGCTACATGTAAAGTTGGTGTTTTAGCTGGTAACCCAGCATATTTTTGTTGTGCTTAGCTAGTTATGTGCTTAATAAGCAGCTAAATGAAATCAGGCCCTGGATATGGGCTCATTTAAACCTGCAGCAGCCAGCTTCTGAAATAGCGCCCTCATGTTACTGGGCCCTCATGTTAAGGCACCCTCTGGGTCCAACTCAGACTGCCGTAATGGTTTTTACTTTGCTTTTTGTGTTAGATAACAATCCTTTCCTGATAATCAGGACATCCCAGTCTAGGAGTTTTTAGATAACAATCCTTTCCTGATAATCAGGACATCCCAGTCTAGGAGTTTTTAAACTCTGAAATCAGACGGTGCCAGGAAATACATATAGGACAATCCTTTATTTGGTCTGTAAGTCTCCAGACACTAGGGTAGTCATCTTACCTTGGTTGGTATCCCAGCTTCTCTAGCTCTCTCCAATCCCAACACACCATCCTTATTGGATATAACCAGAACAATCTCAGCTCTACTGTTTATTGCTGGGTCTTTAGTATGGTCAATCAAGGCTTGTAGGTTGGTGCCTATAGAGGGCGCAATACAGAGATTCAAAATATAAATTACTTATTGTACTATCAGAGGTTTAAAAAAAAGACATGTTTCCCGGCACGCATGCCACAGGGCACTGTGGTTAGGAATGCAGAGGGCGCTATTGTGTGAAACTCGTAGCGATAATAGCCTGCCGATAGAGGATTATGCAAATGTAGTTAATCTAAAGGTAAGTAGAGTGTAGTATACTTTTGAACCCAAAATTATTCAACAACTTTCTCAGTCAGTTACCTTCATGGTTTATATAATAATTCTGGTTGTGAAGCTGCGGATTCTCAGAAAAGCAAACTTAATCCCCGTACTAGCCAAACAAAAAATGGAGAGAGGACAAGGAAGGCTTTTCAGTTTAAGATGTGGGAGGAAAACCCCGCAGAATTATTTCAGGAAAACCCACGCAATCAGGCAGGGACTGAAACCTCAATCCACATAGTGCCCCCAGAGGGATTCGAACCAGGGATCCTAGAGGTGGAAGGCGAGGAAAGAAACCACTACGCCAACCCGACCACCCACTTGACTTGTGAAAGTGATACCAGGGGTCGATTTCACAAAACTCTTCCTAACTTAGGACTAGTCCTAGGCAATGCTAAGAGATAGGACTAGTCTTAAGTTTTACTAGTCCTATCTCTTAGCATTGCCTAGGACTAGTCCTAAGTTAGGAAGAGTTTTGTGAAATCGACCCCAGATTCAGGCCTCGAATTAGCCCACAGCACCCACAACAATTGCCGTGGTGCCCTGTGCTTCTGCTGTGGTGTCCTTTGTAAAGTTCCAGTTACAAATTTACCTTATCCTTCATAGAAGTGCCCCTTAATAGAGGAAAATTGCAGTGCCCCTTCAAGAGCAAAGTTCAAGGCCTGCAGATTCAAACTGGCCTCTTGAAATAGGGGACACTTGGTGGTCAGACGTCTGCTCTGGAATGACGCAGAGGTCAGTTAAAATCCCAACCAAGTAAAATGCCTGTGGATTTTTTTCAACAGGACTCAGAAAGTACCGAGTATACAGTACTTGTCACGCACTAGTGTAAGGGTGAAACACAAATATTATTTCCATTAAATAAACCCGAGTGAAACATTAAATGAAGAGCAGAAGTTACCAGTTCCAGATATGAGAACAGCCACTTTCATTTTCTCTGAGCCAATGATTTGATCCTGTGATTCTTCCTTGAAAGGACAAGACTTGATGAGGGAAGATGATAAATTGTCGATGGCAACCGCTGGAGAACCTGCAAAACAGAAATTCAATTGATTTTGAGCATTTAGGACAGATAATCATCTTAGGATCAATAGCTCTTTGTGAAATCGAGCCCTGGCCTTGCTTCAGTGCACCTTGAAATGGTTCAGTACAAACTTGTTTTTCCTTCATAAAGTAACCCCTTACCAAGAAACAATAGCCTTGCCATTCATGGCATGTCATGGCCGAGCTATTTAGTTGACCGCACCCAAGCTCTGGTGTTTCAGCAGCAGAGTGTGGGTTCGAATCATGGTCATGACACGTGTGCCCTTGAAAAACTGCAAGGGATAACTTTTCTTTAAAGTAATTGATCTTATTGTTTTGGCAAAATTTTTAAAGTGAGCAATTTTTGGAAAAGGTTTCGAAACAAAACAGGGTGTTTGACCTGTTTTTTCTGATGTAATAGATTGTAATTTTACCTTGTAGCAAGTCAACTACTCTGCCAACAGGCCACACTGTCTCCCCACTGTTCCTCACTGCCTCTATCACCGTGTCTACGTCCCCTTCTGATACCACCATCACTCCGCCTATCCCACAGTTAAAGGTCCTCGCCATCTCACCCTCCCCAATAGCTCCAGTGGAAGCAATCCACCCAAAGACCGATGGTACAGTCCAATTGTTGGCATCTAATTGGACAGCCAGGGATTTGGGGAGAACCCGAGGGATGTTTTCCAAGAGGCCTCCTCCTGTGATGTGAGCAAATGCCTTGACTTTGCCTGTGTGGATTGCTGGCAGGACAGTCTTGGAGTAGATCTTAGTAGGAGAGAGGAGGGCTTCACCTGAATGGGAATTAAGGAAGATAAAAGTAATATTGATCAAATTGCATCAAGTGACTTAAACACAGAAGCTGTGATACAGTTTATTGTATTGTCAATGATCCAGATTGCATTCTAGCAAACCTTGCCTATCCCTGCTTACAAATCCAAACACCCAAACTGTTGGACTCTGATTATAGTGGTATGCCTGATCCCACGAGTGATTTACAAGGATCCTTCCTCACTCTTAACAAAATCCAACACCATAAGGCAACTCAACACCCAAACTGTTCGTATGCCTGATCCAATGTAAAACATAATAGTGCAGTCCTCAGTCCAACAGAATCAAACCAAACATGCAGTTGGATGTTTAAGAGTTGTGGATGGTTTGGGCTTTTGTTCAGCACAAACTGATTTTATTTTTGTTGCATTCAAGTCTGATCTATCAAGCTGCTGAAACAGCTATTGAACGTAAACATGAAATCAGCAGGTAGAAAAACTCGATTAACAAATTTATTTCCCAAGCAACAAATAACAGGTTACCAACCATGACCGGTGTATATTACATGATATTTGAGCTGGTTACCCATATTGCAGGCATGAGAATATGCGATGATAAAAAATAATAATAATAATTTAACGCTAAAAATTGTATGTCCGGATTTTGGGCAAAGTCCGAATTTTTGGCGTGTCCGGAATTTTACCCAGGCGTCAGCGTCGCACTCAGTGAATCCCTCTGGCCTTTGGGGGACCATTTGTGGGATCGAGGACATGTTAATGGGTGGAAAATATAACAGTGCTAGACGTATATTGTCTTAAAAAGCTCAAAATAAAATGATATTCGGAACTTACTTCCACAAAAATAAATGATTATGAACGGAGCAGTCATGCTATTCTTACAATTTTTTATTTTTGGGGGGTCTTTTTACCTGTGATAGTGAATAATTGTGTCAAGTGTTGCCCCCCTTTGGCCATTGAAACTTGTTCTTCAAACACCTTTTCGTATCTCCAAGATCCCGACATTTTATAAACCATAGCTTTTTGGAAAAATAATGTGAGACGTCAAACGTCAACGAATCTCCCCACTTGTGCGTCGCACACTCATGCATTGTCTAGAAGTTTCCTCCAGGTCATAGTTCAATGCATAAAAATATCTCCAGCCGTAAAACGAATTAAACGTATCGAAGAAACGGCACTTAAGCCTATGAAGGTGTGTACTAACGACTGGTAAAAAAGTAAAACGATGCGCGTGCATCCAAAACACCGTACGTTGTTGTCAGTAGACTTTTCAATGTCTCCACGAATGTTCCTTTGCTGCAACAGTAAACATACATGTATTACGGTCAAACCGTACCATGAACGAAGCGGGGAAAGACTGAAAGAAGTCTACAGATATCAATTGAACCTGCTGCATGCACATGGAAGAAACAAATCAACGCATATTGGGCCGGCCGCTGCCGGGCGGCAATTTATTACAAACGGAAGCGTGTAAAGGTAAATAAGTAAACTTACAATTTCTCATAAGACCAAGAAGAAGGATTAGCGAGATCCAAATGTATACCCCAACAACTCACCCGCCAAATTTTGTATCAAATTCACATTGAACTCGAAGACACAAATTTGAAAGGGAAAAAAATGGAATTCCGGTTTAAACCGGAAGATTCTCATGCCTGATATTGAGGATTTTCAAGCTTACCTAATGTTTGATTCTCTTGGAAGGGGCAAGGAGAGGCAAAGCCAAGACCACTCTTCTCCACGACGCGTCTCACCAAGCTAAACCCGTTGCTATGGATACCGGATGATGCAATGCCTATGATAACATCCCCTGCTATGATATCCGACGTACGAGGGAGTGATAGTTGACGCTCAACGGCGCCAACGGCAAATCCAGCCAGGTCATAATCACCTGCTTGATACATCCCTGGCATCTCTGCAGTCTCCCCTCCTATAAAAACAAAAATCGAAGCTTAGTCATAAAGCTAAGGTTGAGTTTCAAATGAATCTTCACATTGTCAAATATGCTCCTGGTCTAGTGTTATATTTCAGAAGTTTATAGACTCTTTACATCACTACAAACAGAAATCTACAGGTTTGATCAGAACGAGAACTGAGAAGGTTTTTGCCCTTTTCATGTAAATTCAAGAAAAAGGGAGTTTAGCAAAAAACTTGTCATCAGGGAAACTTCTGACAGCTTACAGGCCTGACTATATTCAATTAGGGTTAGAAGAGCGCCGACACATTAATCCAGAGGTGGTTGGCTCAAATTCCGCTCTAGTAATTTACTCAAACAATAAACCAATAGGGAAAGCAAGTTGTTAGTAAATTTGTTAGTAAATTTGTTAGTAAATTTCTAACCCAAACTATTTAAAGTTTACCGAGTCAGTTTCATATGTAGTTTATTACTTGATTTATTAAACTTCTTGATACTTAGATTTGCAAATTTAAATAGTTTTGACAGATTTAAAAGGATTTTTGACTTAGTTGTCATGTCTTTTGTATAGGGGGGGGGGGGGGGGGGGTTCAAGTATTTTTACCTAATAATGCACATCCTGCCATTCTGCAGCCTTCGGCCACCCCGCTCACGACGTCCCTTGCCACGCCCACATCCAGCTTGCCACATGCAAAGTAGTCCAGGAAGAAGAGGGCCTCAGCACCATGCGCAAGGATATCATTAACACACATAGCTACCAGATCTATGCCCACTGTCTTATGTAGACCACATGATTGTGCAATCTGAAATATATCAATCATTGTATACATTTCAATTCAATAGTTTCAACAGGTATGTGGGTTCATACACACAAAAACACACACCCCTGTTTGTGAATCCCACTAATCGAGGTCTTCTCTTTGTTCTCCCATTGTTTGGACCTAGTTTTATTTTAGTGACGTCCCAATTGGGTTTGTACACGAAAACGAAGCAAGGGCGTCCTCGCTCTGTCAAACACCCGGATCCCTTTTGTTAAAGTCCTCGGTTTGAATGGATAGACACGCTCACACACATTTGTTGACCCCATAAATCAAAGGAAATCTTTTTGTTCTCCTGTTGTTTGCACTTTTAAAACAAAATTTCCCCATTGTATACAAAAGCGTGGCCAAACAACCGAATCCCTTTTATAAAAGTTCTCAGTTTTAACAGTGCAGAACACCACCACACACATATGTCAAAAACCTTTTGCTCTTCATGAAACATCACAAAGAAATCTCAGCATTGCTTGTTGGCAACTAATGAAGGGCACCAGTATAACTTATTTGTTAAAGGTTACTTTATGACAATTTCATTTCAAAGAAACCTGCTTTTATTAAAATCTACAAAACGTTACTTTGTAACGCACACAAATGTTTTATTACTAACCATCAATGACAGACATTGAATAGGCACTTTTGAAAATTGTATAAAAACTCCAAACACTATTACTACCCCTGTTCATTGGGCATCACGTATTTCTCAAACAAGCTCCACTCCTTTGGAGTATGCAGCACCAGCAGCCAAATTGGCACACAGGTTGCTAATCAGTCACATCAACAACCTCTACTATCACAGGTACCCATTTACTCCTGGGTGATGAGAAGCAATTACAGTTAGAGTCTTGCCGAGGGATGCCAGTGTCTTGACCGAGATTCAAAAACACACTCTGATGACCCAGCAATCAGAATATGAGTTTGATGCTCCAGATGGCTTGACCACAAAACATGTACCAATCACACTTTGGACAAGCCAACAGGTGTTTTTGGGACCCTGACCAGAAACATGTTTGAGCTTCGGTCATTGACTAAGCATTACTGTGAATTCCATACTGCTGATGTGGCGTAGCTGTTTTGAGTTGTTGGCCTGCTTAGGCTAGGTTTCAAAATGTCAGATTTTACAAACTAACAAAATTGTTTCAGTCAGTCAATTTTTGTCTTAAGATTTTTCTGGTCATGTTCACCAAGACTGGCTCCAGGGTTATGATTTAAACTTGTGGATAGTAAGCACATAACAAACCTTTAATTTAGTGCCAACTCCATCTGTGCCAGATACTAGGATAGGGTCTTTAAAACCAGCAGCCTTGAGGTCAAACAACCCACCAAAGCCTCCTAGAGATGCATGGCAACCAAGTCGTGATGTACCAACAGCTAGCGGTTTGATTGCTTCTACTAATGCATTACCCGCATTGATGTCTACACCACAATCAGCATACGTCAAACCATGTGAGTTACAAGACCTGCTGGCAAAATTATCAAGACAAGTTTATCTATTATTTTATTACACAATGACGGAAGAAATATTTAGTTTCGATGTCGCAGGAAAGCCTTTATCGGGAAACCCCACTCAATCAGGTGGGGATTTAAAAACCCAATCCAGGCAGAAAGTTGGGATTCGAACCAGGGTCCACAGAAATGAAAGGATTGGAAAGAAAATACTAAGCCAACCCCCATGCAATTATTATTTGCAAGAAACTCAAACCAAGTTTGTTGTTGTTGTTGAGCTCTTTCATAACCAGTTGACACTGGATTTCGTGTGGACATGGCAAGATTTTCCCAACTAAAAATTGGGTGACATGCTGTTTGTATTTTTCATGTCTCATTGAATGATTGGAACAAAGGCCGCCTGCACTTAAAGCATGCACTCCCAAATAAATGCTTTGTTTCACCCACAAAAAGAGAACAGTTTGTGGTGGAAAGAAGGGTAAAATTCTGCAAGACACTTAACCGTAGGTTCTACGTGTTGCCTCAATGTTTAGTTCGGTCTGCTACACTTAGAATATTGAGTATATACAACTTTTATTGCCCTGTCTGTGAAATAAAGATATTGATTGGATTATTTACTTGTTTTTCTGGAGGAACTGACACCCCTTGAGAGCTATGTCCTTCCGATGGAATCCCCCCTCAAACTGAATGGACTCTGCTCCTCTCTGTGCTTGACCTGCAGCCAATCGTAGATCTGTTGCCGTGGCTACATTAGCTAAGACACGCCCACCAGAAGTCACAACTTTGTTATCTCTGATAGTTGTACCAGCATGAAACACCGTCTGACCTAGGTCATGAACCTTGTCCAGACCTAATTAGATAAACATGATATTATAATGAATATGAAAATATGTAAATCATTCAAGCACATTTTGACAACTCCGTATTTTGTAACATTTTCAAGTGAGTAGACCAACCCAAAGCTCACAACATTTGAATCTTGCAATCAGGAAGATTTTGTACAACAATCAGGGAGACATCTAGAACTAAATTCAACATAATAGGGAAAAGGTTTCCATAATCGGGAGATTTCAAAATGTGTTCATCAGAACATGGAAAGATTGGTTTATTTTCAGGGAACTTTCTGCAGAATCAGGTAAAAGTTGGCAGATCTGCCAGTCATTTGAAACCATTCCACTGCCGGCGTTCTGTGCTTGTGTGGTAGCACAGAACAAACTGTACACTGTGTAGATGCGTTCAATACACCATATTGCAGGCTGGCTTATAGTTTATCCATCATTAAAACCACAGGAGTGATATTGAATGGTCCACCTGTTGGCTAAGAAATGTAAGAAAGACAGAAAACACTGATAATCTGGTCCTTTCAAACTGCTGGAAACAGACTACTTTACCTGTTATTTCAACTCCCTTCTTGTAGGAGCCAGGGTACCCTCCACTAGCCTTCACCACAGCTACAGCGCTCATGTTGTCATGGAAACTAGGCAGTGCATTGGGTAGGTTACCATGGACACATGCTTTACATGTGAGATACAAATCACTCTTGAGCAGCGGTAGAACCACCTGAACTTCTGGGTCTCCAAACCGACAATTGAACTCCAAGACACGAGGTCCATCAGATGTTAGCATTAGGCCGGCATATAAAACTCCTGTAGTGAAAAAGTGAAGAAAGTATACTGTTTACATACCTGCCCACATTGACAAATCAGAATTAGGAACACCTTATGCCAAAGCCTATTCACTCTTTGCACAGATCCACCATGTGCGTGTAGAGCCTCCTCTTCATTTGTATTGTATTTATGCATCTGTTTGGATGAAAGTGTCATTACATTACCGTGACAATACAGAGTTATATAATGCTTCTATTCACTGCTGTCCCAAATTCAAGGCTCTACCATCAAGTGGTCAGCAATGCACAGTGCATGAAGACTACATTACAGGGTCCAAAAATAAATAAAAGGCAGAGGACCTGAGGACCTATTAATACACAACTACATTGGCATCACATAATACATTATATCTCGGAAGATAACAATTTGCGTCTTTCATGTCATTGTAACAAATTGGCGACATAGCACCATATTGCAATTTTGCACAGTTTCAAAAGATTAAAAACGGGACAACTTTGATTAAATCGGAATGTTTGGCAGGTATATATAGTATGTCTGCAGATGGAGCCTCAATTCACATCATTCTGATGAAGAATCTTGACTACTCTTGTAACATATGAATTTGATTTTGTTTCTATCGACCACGTCACCTGTGACATCACATGTATACAAAAGAGCCACAGAGCCTGGACTTCCTGCAGGCAGTTGGAGCACCAGACTCAGGTTGTGGTGTTGTTGAGCCTAGAACCCATTGTGTCTCTTTTGCCGATAGATCATTTTCTGTATATGGACCCAGAATCTGGAACAAACTTCCAGAATACATCAGAGATACCACCTCACTGCATACATTCAAGACACTCCTGAAAGCTCACCTGTTTCAGGAGGTGTACCATCAATAATGTTTCTCCTGTTAGTGCCCATATATCAGCGCCTTAGAGCAAACTTTTGATTTTGGCGCTTTATAAATTTCCTTGATTGATTGATTGATTGATTGTCAGAGTGGGGGGTTTGGTCCCTGTCAGTACTTTTGGTGTGACCGCCACAATTGATGACATTATCACATGTGAGTTGGTTGTGTGTTTATTGAAAACTAGAAGATGGTAAAGAATTCCCCATGAGGCTAGTTCTTACCTTTGTATGGTCTTCCTTCTGCCTTCAAACCTGCTACTGCCTTCTGTAGTATCGCCTCATGGATGCATTTCAGTAGATCACCAGAAACCTTTAAAAAAATAAAAATAACTTACTAGATGTAGTAGACTTTTACTACTAAATAAAAGTACACTATAGAGGAACTTAATGAACGTCAAGACTGGTTTATTTCTGGGAAACTTCTGTACCATGCAATTCATGTTAATACTCGAGCCAAAGATGGCCCCACTCACGCCAACTACATGACGTCACCCAACAACATTAGACTTGAACAAGTCCTATATAAGAACATTACACTCCTCCACCCTATTGTAAAACATCAGCATAAACAATCAAATGTGAATTTTGGTGCAATAACAATTAACACAGTTCTAAACCAAGATCAAGTTCTTAGTTCCAGTCAATGTATTTAGGGGATCCATGGATCAACTAGTATTCAACAAAACTCCAACTCTAAAGAACAAAGAAAGTATCAAGCACAGGGGTGGATTATCCTGTCACAAAATACTGTAAATGCACTGAGGATTATTCTGCCTCAACAATGTGCAAGATAACAATGCACATAACGAATCCATAACGATGTGGAGCATTGCGGCTGCGAACAGGATAACTATCAACAGGTGGCTCGGTCTGCAAATGTGGCTGACACTGCTGGTTGTCAGTCTGCTGAGGTTGCTCTTGGTCTGGTTCTTCAATGTCATTGTCAATGTTAATATCAACCTCATCCAGAACCTGCTCACTCTCTATCCCTGAAGTATGTTGTTGAGGCATCATATCAACTCCACGAATTTGGTCAGCATGACGTCTTATTACAGAATCATTCTCCTGTAAACGGATCCTGTACGAGACTGGTCCTGCGTAACTGCTCACGATGCCCGGTAGCCATTTGTAACCAGACTTTGTGTAGTTTCGAACCCACACTGTATCTCCAATCACAAATGATCGAGCTTTGGCATGACTGTCGTGGTGATACTTCTGTGTCATCTGGTGTTTGTCCACAGTTTTTGAAACATCCGGGCGAAGCTGATCCAAATGGGAATGCAAGCGTCTCCCCATGAGTAACTCTGCTGGTGATATTCCAGTGGAGCTATGCGGTGTGATCCTATAGGTGAATAGGAAACGTGCAACTTCAGTTTCCACAGTTCCTTGGTCCATGCATTTCATGGCGTTTTTTAATGTACGCACACCTCGCTCGGCCAGTCCATTTGATGAAGGGTGATAGGGTGCTGTACGAATATGAAGAATACCATTTTTCCTCATAAATTCACTGAACTCTGCGCTTGTGAATGGTGTTCCGTTATCGAAGACTACTTTGTCTGGCAAACCATGGGTGGCAAATGCTTGTCGAAGTTTCTCAATAGTTTGATGTGATGTAGCATTGTTCAATGGGAACACTTCCATCCATATAGAATGAGCATCAACCACAATCAAAAACATCTTACCCATGAAAGGCCCAGCGTAGTCAATATGAAGACGAGACCAAGGTCTATCGGGCCATCTCCATGGATGAAGTTAATTTTTCGGTGGCATAGGTTGGGTCTGTTGGCAATTATGACATGCCTTCACTTCATCTTCAATGTCAGCATCCATCTTGGGCCACCAGGCAAATCCTCTAGCAAGGCTTTTCATTCTAGCCATACCAGGGTGTCCTTCATGCAGTGACCTTAGTATACGCTTTCGGCCCTGTGTAGGAATGATAACTCAACTCCCCCACAACAAACAGCCATCTTGTACTGAAAGCTCTGTCTTACGCATTGCATAAGGTTTCAAATTGTCACCCAAATTCACGGCAGATGCCCATCCTTTCTCCACCAATAGGAGCACTTGAGAGCAGCGGATCACATCTAGTCCATGTACGAATGTGTGTGGCGGAGAGAGGAGATGCTTCAATGTTCTCCATAAGCAACACGGTTTCAGCTGGCTGTGGGACTGCAGGAATCGTTGCGTGCAAGGGTAAGCGGCTCAATGCGCCGGCGTTGGCATGTGCATCCGTGGGCTTAAATACAAGCGTATATTCATAAGCAGCTAAAGTTAGTGCCCATCTCTGAATACGTGCTGAAGCTTGGGGTGGAACAGCACGTTCCTCGTTGAAAAGACTGAGCAAAGGCTTGTGATCTGTCACTAGTGTGAAGTGGCGTCCATAGATATATGAATGAAATCGTGTCACTCCAAAAACACATGCCAAACCCTCCTTTTCAATTTGGGCATACTTTTTCTCTGCTGGAGCGAGGGTGCGCGAAGCAAACCCAATTGGCTTCTCAGAGCCATCGGGCATGCGATGAGCGAGAACAGCACCAATCCCATATTGGGACGCATCACAAGACACAACACTGTCCTTCATGGGGTCGAAATGCACCAACTGCGAGGAGAGAAGTAAATCCTTTGAAGCTTGGAAAGCACTCTTTTCTGCAGTTCCCCATTTCCATTGGACATCTTTAAGCAATAATCGATATAGGGCAGCTAGCGTGGTGGAAATCTAAGGCAGGAATTTGCCATAGTAAGTGAGTAGCCCCAGGTAGGCCCTCAGTTCGGTGACATTAGTAGGTGCTGGTGCATCGCGGATTGCTTTGACCTTGATTAACTGTTAGTTTATAATCACCGCAGATTCGCACAGATGATTTATCTGCCTTCATTACAGGCACAATAGGGGCAGCCCACTCTGGGAACTCAACTGGTTCTAAAATTCCAGCAGTGAGAAGGCGGTCAAGTTCTTTCTCTACTAGTTCTCGCATTGCATATATGGCACCAATCGAGCCTTGCAAAATCGTGGTTGTACATCCTTGTCAACATAAATCTTAGCAGTGGCACCTTTCAAAGTACCCAACTCGTCCTTAAACACTGCAGCATGCCTCTCCAATACATCATCCATGTTGCTTGTACCATGTAACACATTGATTTGTTGCAGACCTACGTTTTTGAGGAGCGCGATCGTGCTCGCGCTCCTACCGCGCTCCTGGGTCTGTCTTCACGTGCGCGATCGACAGCGCTCCTCGATCATTATGGTGTATTTTATTTATAATTCTACCGTAACAAGGCAGATAAATAACATTGGTTATGTAAACGTTGGCACAGCCCACACATAAGCAAACGTTTTTTGTTTTGGGTTTATTTTTTACGTCCGTGAAAAACACGAAACGCTTTCTGCCTCCATTGTACACAACGCACTAGCCCATTTGAACATAACTCATGACGACTGGACTCTAGGATGACTGTGATGTAGGAATACTTTGCTTGTCACTAGTATTGAGAATTTTTTAACAAAAACATGTTGCGCACAGTGCGATTGTGGTCAAATTCTCCCTACCCCGTGACACTTTATTTTCGGGATCGCAGAATGCACGTGTGCACCTCGGTGGCCGAGCGCCTAGGATTTAATGCCGCCCATAATTTATCACGGAAATTTGGCCAGCGGTTAAAAAATGTCGCGTGCGATATGCGCAAAGGACTATGGGGCGATTTTATGCACAAAATAATGTGTGTACATCACACACACGTTGACTTCATGTAAACACAGTCACATCGTCATAACGTGCGTTTGTAAGTAGGGCATGATTCAACTCACGAATGCATCGACTCATCTTTATTGAGGGATTATAGTAAGTTACGTACTAGTAGGTGGAAACTGTGATTGAAATTGTCATTAATTGTGGGCTGCTTTTAGAGTTATCCTTTGTTTTTTATCTATGATCATTTCTCTTGACAAAATTATTGTATATTTTAGTAATCATAAACTGAATATATGCTGTTACACAAGTCAAACAAATTGAGCTCCTGGACAATAAGAAGAGTGATTTGAGGAGCTCAAATTGAGCTCCTGAGTATTCTCAGGAGAGCGATTAAAAGAGCTCCTTGTACATGTATTTCTATAAACGAAGGTCTGTTATTGCCAATCCAACTAAATGTTAGCTCAGTTGGTAGAGTGCCGGCACGTCAATCCGGAGGTCGTTGGTTCAAATCCCGCTCTAGTCAAATTTTCCTTGTTCAACCCAAAATCATTTAAATGTTATTTAGCCAGTTTCGACCAAGGAGGCTTGGGCCATTTCCTTTTACTACAAGTAATGGCAGTTCGAAGGCTTGAGAAATGGTGTACAACCTCCACATTGAATTGGCCGAGAGTTGGAACAATTTCACCAGTGTATGTTCGCAGGTTTACCTCAGATGGACTGAGTTGCTTGTTAGGCCACAAAAACTTGAACGTTTTCTCTGACACAAGTGATAATGATGCACCAGTATCCACTTCCATTACCAAGTCCTTATTGTCCACCGACAAGTTGACCCGAATTGGTTTTATCGCCAGTCGATTAGTGGAACAAGTGAAGAGCGAGTACACAGGATTGTCATAATGAGTGCACTGTTCATCTGTGTCATTGGTCGTTGATGAGACCTGCATGTTCTTTACATGTTGTGAAGATTGATCACTTTTATCATTACTGTACTACAGCAAACACTGGCAATGTGGCCTTTCTTTTGGCACTTGAAACAAGTATTGTACCTAAATCGACACTTATCTGATGAGTGGTTGTCTTTCCCGCAACGATAACAAGGTTGTGAGTTGTACCTCTGCTTATTCGAACTTAACTGATTTGGCGATTTCCATGTTGGTCTGGAGTTTTCCTGATACACCTTGTTCACTGCATTGCTATTTTCATTGCTGTTTTGTTGTGCTACCTGCATTTCTTTCCTGTCTTTGACGTTCTTAGTCGCAGTTTCAAAACTTTGAGCTATTGTCAAAGCCTTTTCGAGGGCGAGTGTTTTCTCAGTCAATAGCTTTTGCTGAATGCGGTCATTCCGTCCACCACAGACGAGTCTATCACGTAGCATATCATTTAAGGTGGTACCATAATTGCAGAAGTTTGCGATAGAGCGAAGAGCAGCAACGTATTGAGCAATGGACTCTCCTTCCTCACGAAAACGGCTGTTAAACCTCAAACGTTGCACTATTTCAGATGGTACAGGATTGTGATGTTTAGTCATTATTTTGATCAACTCATCGTACGGTTTGTCACCAGGTTTGTCTGGAGAGACCAGGCTTTGCAGAAGTTTGTATGAGGGCAGTTAACATTTTTACTGGAGTATTAGAAGGGGCACCAAGGCAATGGCCAGGGGGCAATAGCATCTGTAAAGTATCATGGCCATGCTTACCATGTTATTCTGTGCTAGCTGCCTATAGAATTACACACATTACAGGGTGCTGTAATTGCAGACCTTTGTGGTCTGCAGTGGCATGAAATTGGGCCTAGGGGCTGATTTCACAAAGCACTAAGATTTATCTCAAGATGAGTTGTACTGTGACATCAAACTTTACTTAGCAATTAAGATTGGTACACAACTTAATCTTAACTCTTTGTAAAACGGAGCCCAGGTCTTATAAGCCATGATGAGTTCCTAAAGTAGTTTGTTACCTGTGGACAGGGGCAATATGCCCCCATGCCTCCAGTATTAGGACCCGTGTCCCCCTCCCCTACTCTCTTATGGTCCTGAGCGGGGGGCATCGGTGCAAAATGCGTCCCATCACAAAATGCCAAGACCTGAAATAACAAAAACGTAAAACGTCTCAGACTCGGAGCAAACTATAAAAACACATCATGGATTGGGATACTTCAGTAAGCACATCATTGGAGTAGGGCCACAGCTACATTTCCATCACTACACAAAGCGTTAATATTCTAAAATATCTGAAAATACCATATCAAAATTTCAAGTGCGAGGATAAAGTTTTCTTTAAAAAGGAACAGGTTTAAAAGACTTGAGGCATAACAAGTTTGCACAAAGCGGCTCGCATGTTTATGAGTTACTCTATTTATCTTCAAGTAAACTTAAATCCTCTATTCTGGTTGATCCATAGCAACAAGAGGTGTGATATAAACCTATATTGCACGGCCATATCACACCCTGCATGTTGCTCTGTTCTAACTGCACTATTTTAGGCAAAATGTATAGCTGTACCATTACCGCGTATTGCGTTTAGCTCCCAGTCAAGTTTGCTCAAAGATATCACATGCGTGTTCATGCTCAAATAAATCGCACACAAGTTCAATACACTTCTGCCTCGTTGGTTGAGGGTCGCAGGAGCACTATATCCGCATTCCACTTGTGTGATAACTAATAATACATGCTCTAGCATTTGTGCGTAACAGAAACACACAATTTCACCAACAGACGAAGATAAACAGTGTGCTGTGTAAATATATCAAACACAACACATACATCAACAAATTATTTGTTGATAATCAATTATCTACAAATATATAATCAATACACCACAAAAGAGTTTCACAACAATACAAGCATCTAAATGGATTGAGAGATACTTACAGAGACTTCTTGGCCTTCTAGAAGTTCCTCAACCACGACCCTCTCCCCAGCTTCTCCAAACAATTTATCCTGTAATCAAAGATTAACATTGTCTTAACCAAAACCACCACCAGGTGTTTTCTAGGCACCCTGTTAAATGCAGCAATTGTAACACAGTTGAAATGAACCGGTTATTCCTCATTAAGATAATTTTAAGGTTTTAGATTCATTGGTCTTAAGGAATGTTGTCACTGGTTTACCAATAAAGTTGCTTAAATATTTTATTGAGAAACCCTCTATTTTGAGTCACTGTCCCACTTCTTGACGTCTTGACCCTATTTGATCCGTAGATTAGTTGAGCTTTTCTTGAGTGAGTTCCCCAGCGTTTAGTTTTATTTCATTTATTCAAGCGGTCCAATTTTACAGGGTTATAACTGCTTTTCTTCTGTCGGGAAAATGTGTAGGCTCTAATACGCCAAATATCGACCTATGTTGAACCACTTGTCTGAACTTGCTGCTAGTGAAGGGATAAGCTGAGTAGTACAGCTGTCTAGGACTGCCCTTGTTATTATCAGTGATATAAAGTGAACGTCATTCAACCATGATTGAGAATAATAATAATAATAAAAATAACCTGTTCTTATATAGCGCATTTTACAATAACGTCTAACAATCCTTTAATCTTTCTCAGCTCCCTGGGGAGTATACAGCCCGAGCTGTCATGGCGCTCAGAAGGCTTTTTGAATCATCAGACTCCCTTTATCCCTTACCTGGATGATGTCCCTGACTGCTTGACAAGCTTCCTCCTTGGTACTCGCCACAATCACACCTTTACCTGCTGCTAATCCACTGGCTTTCACCACTAACGCCTGGTACTCTGCACTGGAGAGGAATCACACACAGAACCATACCAAGATAACATTAACAAAAGGTAGACAGATAAAATCAGAAATCTCTTAACCCTCCTACTAACCAGTGTTGTGAATACACTGGTTGGGGCTGGTCGGCACTAACCAGTTCTAAAAAATACCGACCAGCTCTCAAGCAATGTTACGACATTGCTGACCGGTACTTTTTTGCTAGTAAATAAGCTTAAATACTAAGGAATTCTTTTACATAACTGAAAACTATCAACAAAATTGTACAAAAATTGGCAAATCATGGACGAACGTGACTTCGATCCCAAAGCGGAAAACTTGTTACAAGTTCCCTTCTACCTCCATTCTTCAACACAGACTATTTTCCACCAGGCGCTCACTCAAACACGTAGCCAAGTTGCAGAGCTAGAAGCCGGCCAAACCGCTGCAACCAATCAGCCGGCCATGGAACACTTCAACACATGTGCGGCGTGCATCAATGGGGCGCAAATTGAAGCACCTTATTGGTCCGCTTTCGCGAAAGGTTATGTATTATTCATGATACTCACAGCCATGCCTGAAACTGCTGTCGGACGGAACTGCACGGCCGGTCCGTAAAAAATAGTCTATAGCTAAATCCTGCAGTGCCCTGGCAATACACGTCTTATCTAGGCACGTGTAAATCTTTGATGATAATATTAATGAAAAGTTTTAATTTTTCGCGCGTAGTTGATTGCTAATTGATACATATCATACATTATCATCCAGACAATTTTATTGATATCTCCGTGATTTGGGTCTCATGATTTTGTGATCCATGGTCGTTGCGTCGTGTTTCCTGAAGTACTCAGCAAAAAATACCCACAATTCAAAGCACAGCGTGCATGTGTGTACACGACAGTGCACAATCTGAAGATTGCGCAAACTTTTGCTCGATAGGCAAATGGAGCTGCCGATTCTGCATAGCGCAAACTGCAGATTTTACCCCCGATGAACGACTCGCGCAAGCGCTCGGTACCTCGCTTCTCGCTACGCTCATCTGTGAAAATTAACCGGTTCTTAAAAACCTCTGGTCACAACCCTGCTACTTACTAACTATGCCAGCCTGCAATGTGACTATCTTGTGGTGAATGCACTCATTCAGTACACTGTCAACCTTCCTGCTGTCTGACCTTTCAATATCTTCCATTGTGGTTTTGAATGATAGATAAACTATGCCAGGATACAACAAAAATGCTCAATAATATCATCATGTGGTGAATGTTAGCTGTGTGCACAGTTGTGCCACCATACACAACTCGTGTAGTTAAATGGTTTCAACACTTTTTTAACCCACTGACAAATTTTACAAAGAGTAGAAAGATTCAGAAAGAAAATGAGAAAAGGTAAAACAGGATCTTCCCTCTAACAAAATTTTCATTAATTAGCTTGGGGAGGTAAATCATCCTTACTCACAGCTGATAAGCTAAATTGCGAAGGACACGGCTATACCTTGGTCGAGCTGCAGGCATTTAAAGAGGCCTTTGGCAGCAAGCCACATCGACCCATATACATGTATGACCACAGAGCACAGCCAGAGATCAAAAGTATTTGACTTTTCCAGCGGGAGGAAACCCAGAGAAAAACCTTTGTGGCACAGGAGAGAATCAGCGACAACTCTTCTCACATATTGCCAGAGCTGGGAATTGAACAAGGGCCAAGGTGGTGAGAGGCAGCTGCTTTTACACACTAGCCAACCTGCCAACCATGCCACCAATACATCCAACACCCTACCTGATGGACTGATACCATGCCTGATACCACGAGTGAATTACTATTCCTCACTCTAACAAAATCCAACACCATTTGGTTATAAGAAAGATTTAATGAATCTTAAACAACTTCACAGACAAATAAAACTTGTACCTCATAATGTGATGACAAGCAGACTTGGCGTCAGAGAAAGCCTTCCACCTTGCTGTAGGAATCCCATGTCTGTCCATGAACCCCTTAGCAAACTCTTTACTGGATTCTATTTGTGCTGCTGCCCTCGTTGGTCCAAAGCAGTCAATGCCAGCTGCTGTGAGTGTATCCGAGATTCCAGCAGCCAGTGGAGCCTCAGGTCCAACCACAACCAAGTTAATGTGATTGGTTTGACACCATGATATGAGCTGCGATGTGTCCTTCACTGATACATCACCTAGTTTAGAGATGATTCATGTAAAGTCTCAAACTTTGTATGGTGGTAGATCCATATCAGTTTGACACTACGTGGGTAGTTAATCTCTTTTCTTGAGAGGGTTTAATACTGTTCGCCATAGCGTGGGGTACTTAAACTTGCACTTTCAAGCAAGCACTTTAAGACAAAGTTAACTCTTGACTTTTGGAAGCGTTCAATTGTTTTAAACCTATATAAATATTGATTTAATAATACTAACTGGTGAACATTTCATTTTAAAAGGTGACCTAGCATTTTGCAATAGCAGTGAAAAACTGGAGCGGTTATGTCTGTCCACGCAGGAAGAATAATTTGTAATTAGAATACACAATCTGAGAAACATTTCATGAATGAAACGTTTCTCAGATTGAAAAAAAAACAAAAACAACTTTGTCTAGATCCGCATTCCTTAGAAGGGAATAAATTCTTAAAATGTTAGTCATAATCAACAGCTGCAGTGCTTCTTACCAAGTAAGTTTTTATGGTCATTCATGTTTTGAGCTATTACCAAAGGTATATCCTCCCGAGTCCCTCCACTTAAGATAGGCACCTATTCACAAAATATCAAAGTATCCCACTTATCTTAGCACACTGCTTTAGTCTCAAAAATAAACTTGTTTGATCACACTTGTGCACATGTGCACATCATGTGCACAACTTGTTCGTCAACAATTAGAATGATGGTGATTGGACAAAATCAATCAATCTACACTTACTTGTATTGCAAACCTTGTGGACTGCTTGAGTGCCAGCATTGCCAGGTGCAACAAAGACTTGAGTGATTGTGTCTGATTCAGCCAACTTCCATGCCAAGGTATGCTCCCTGCCTCCATTACCAAGAACAAGGACTTTCGCTCCCATTTCAGCTACATAAAACGAAGGATTATTTCAAATTTAACTATGAATAGAAAATAAAGAGCCAGTTTAAGCCTAAACCATGCCAAGACAACTCTTGCATTAGTGCATCTAAAGCGAGGTTGGGTTGCAATTCCATGTGAGCCGTGTGTGCGCTAGCGCTGTGAGTGTTAGCTTAGGGTGCTTAATATATTAAAGATGGTGACAGGCCTCGAATTACCCGGCAGCCACAAGGCCAGTGTCGTTGATGCCCGTGACTGGCCGTGGTGCTCCTAAAAAATTTACATTCTTCACGGCCATAATATTGCTGTGCCCTTGATCCCCATTATTGGGCATGGAAGTTTTTGTACACATAACAACGCATAGCATTAATAACAACTATTATGATTCTCTATTTAGTGTTATTGTGTTGTATTTTTTATGAATATTTTCCGTATCCTGCAGCCACTTTTTGGTGGTTTATTAGATTATTATACAAGGCCCCTTGGCCCTATGTTGGACATTATTTCCCCTTAGTTTTAAGATATTCCCATTTGGGCATTGTCTGAGGAATTGGTAGCTGTAATAGTGTAAGCCTAAAAAAACATGTAAAAACGCTAAATTTGGACCTTTTGACTTTTTTTTTAATGAGGTAAATTCAAGGATCAAGCGCACATTTCATCGCATTGTAATTGTTTTGTTTCAGACAAGGGAAGGATCGGAATGGATAGACATGATGCCATGGAATACAATTGCAAAAAATTATTTATTTTGCAGCATATTAATTATTATTAATAGGCCTATTAAGAGCATTTATTTTTGGTGTGGCCCTACTGCCCCACTATTCTCTCAAAAACCTCCTAATGCTGGACAGGTAAGGATGTAATTTGACCTTAAAACAAGAGATTAAGTCAAATGGTTGCAGGATGATATAATGATACAGAATTTTAGCCAGTTTTTAATTTAATATTAAGTGAATAAATAGTAAAATACACTGTCTGTGTAGTACAGTCCAGTTTGTATTGTAGTGTAAGTGTTAGTCATTATTTTAGTGTTTTTTATTACTACTACTGTACTACCTAGTACTACTGCGTTAAATACATGAAGACATTCTTTTGCTACCTTAATAGTGCTCTCCACTATATCTCAGGTAACTGTCTCCGTTTCTGGTCGTATCGGCACACAATTAAATGCAAATTCTTTAATATTTTCAATCGAACTTAATGGGATTTCGCGGCAAAGCACATGCAAAGCCGCGCGCACCACACACAATGTGAACTGTCTTTTCCTTAACGCATGGTGGCGCTGTTTCGCCTCAACTTGACAACTATAGTTGGGACAGTAGTAATTATAGACCTTTCTTTTGACACGTCACAGCCCGAGTTTTTGCCAACCCAGGTTGGAAAACTATGGAAAGCCGTAACTGCAAATCAAAAACAAATACCCATAGTTTGTATAATGTTACAGAAATATTCAAAAATAGTGTTGAATTTGTTTGAAACAAATCAACCAATTATGGAAAGTATTTCAGTTCATGAATCTTTACAGAAAATGTTGAAATTGTTCGCAACACTTTTTAACACGATTGAATGTTTTGCTAACATTCGGCCGACCATGCCAACCGGAGCACTTTGTTTATCAACAATGGAAAGGTCTATACAGGGTAGCAGCGAACTGAGTTGGTTGTTTGCTGGTTGTGTGTGTGCCCGGCGCGTTTGAGAAGAAAACATAATTATAATATTGAGACTGCCCTTCCCACCCCCATACACTGCGGCAGTGAGAGCTCCCTAGCCCGCATGGTTCGCTTTATTTCGCAGCGGCTATTGTACCTTTCTAAAGTCTATTGTTGATAAACACTAAAGTGCGCCGGTTGGCATGGACGGCCGAATGTTAACAAAACATTCAATCATGTTAAATAATATTGTGACCAAATTTAACATTTTCTGTACAGATTCATGAACTTATTGATCGGTTGATTTGTTTCCAACAAATTCAATACTATTTTTGAATATTGTGTAACATTGCTACAAACCGTGGCTATCTGTTTTTGATTTGCAGTTAAGGCTTTCCATAGTTTTCCGAACCTCGGTTGGCAAAAAAACTCGGGATGGGCGATCCCAACTACAGTTGGGACGCCCCAACCATAGTTGGGACGATTGTCAAGTTGGGACGGAACAGCGCTTTTTCGCGCAGAACTTGCTCAGTCCGCACGGCGCATGCGTCGGCGGACTTAACGAGCGCGCAAAGTAAAAAAGCGCATACTCAAAACTTGTGTGCGCGCGCGCGCGTGCATCGCATGCACACAACAACAACACAATCGATTAACTTTAGCTCTAGCTGCTAGCTGTGTATTAACTTCTTGCGTGGGCCGGGTTGCTACTTTGCGCTCCCAATCAAGTTTTTAACTAAACTTTTCTTTACCGGTAAACCGGTATTTTCCGGTATTTTAATCATTTGTTTACTCTACTCATCATCAATTTTCATGGGAAGGGTGGGTCTATGCGAGGCCATCGCCACAAACAGTCTGACAGTACTCGTCATAGAATACAATCATGTGGTGGATTCAACTTGAATCTAACAACAAACTCATTCTTATAAAAAATGGCAGTCCAGTCCTAAAACAGTTTTCTCTCAGTTTTATCGTGGCTGTCCGTGCATTACACGATGGAACTGGAAGAAAAATACAGGTAAGAATAAAATAAGTGAATAAGTTCTTTCAATAACTGGTTATCATATTGAGACTTTCATACTTTTTTGAAACAAAATGTCATTTTTCCTCAGGCTGTATGCTGTTGCTGTACACTTTTTTTTACTCCAGAAAGTTCCCAGTCACACTTGAGTTGAGCACTTAATTTGTTTTAAGTTCATTTCTAACTTGCAGAAAAACATGTGGCGGTTTTCATACTGGACAATTGAAAGTACAAAAACGCACAAACACACAATCACAATGTTCCAAACCAAGTAATTGAGGTGGTGTCGGAATAATTAATTGTCTTACAAAATTGTAACTTTACAGGTCAGTTTTGATGATGGGTCCAGCCTACAGCTGTCCCTGGATGATTTTATTCCAAAATCCACCAGCTTGATGGCAGATATGAAGGCATCAGACTTTGCCAAGCAGTTCACTAAAGAGTTTGCGGGCCAGTTACGAGAAGCTTCTGAAACCAACAGTCAGTTACCAGAAAAACCTAAAAGCCGTAAGCATTTATCCTGTTCTCATCAGACAAATTAAAAACCTGATATTGTTAATAAGTCAGTTGTTAAACCAGGTAGGCCTATGTAAGTTTTCTAAACCTGGAGTAGTTATTAATGCATCTTGGTAAGGAAGCCTCTAATCCTGGTTAATTAATCTCACAATCTAGTTAGTTGGCCTTTAAATCATAAACATGTAATACCTAGCCTAAATATATCAGAGCCTCAGGTAGTGTAGATAAGGAGTTTATTATTTCAGAGCCCTGACTTCTGTCTAAAACATTAATGACATAGTGGACATAGTGTCCACCATGTACTGCAAGCCTAAAACACAGTTTTACAATTTTGTTTTATATTTTAGGCTTCAAGATTAAGAAGAAACATATCTTTGCAGCATGTTTTGGTGGAGTACTTGCTGTGGTCGCAGCTCCAGTTGTACTCACTGCTGTAGGATTTACATCAGTTGGAATAGCAGCAGAATCCTTTGCAGCAGGCATGATGTCTACTGCAGCAATTGCAAATGGTGGCGGTATTGCGGCAGGAAGTGCAGTGGCTGTTCTGCAGTCAGTAGGAGCTGCAGGATTAGGAGCGGTAGGTACTG
The DNA here is from genome assembly GCA_037783415.1 of Leptasterias polaris. NCBI lineage: Eukaryota > Metazoa > Echinodermata > Asteroidea > Forcipulatida > Asteriidae > Leptasterias > Leptasterias polaris. The sequence goes on from JAZGTN010000019.1 coordinate 1,008,732, forward strand.
CTGCAGTAGGTGGTGCTGGAGCAGCTGTAGGGGCTGGTGCTTCTGGTTTGATAGATGCAGTTGGGGATAAGATTTCCTCCAAGAAGTGACACAGAAAAGATTCTGCTTCATAATCTTTAGACTTTTATGATTGAGATTAAATGAAAATAGATAAACAACAATAAATTGAGATTAAATTAAATAAAAAAGTTTCACATCTTTCTGAAAGACTCATTTAGACTTTGAGAAAGACTCTCTGCCCTGCCCTTTGAGGAAGACTCTGCTTGGGTTGAAACATGAGACCATTACAAACAGTCTTGAACATAAATAATTATTACAGGGGATTTTTTTGTATTATTAAAGCAATTTGCACTAATGGGAGATGAATAGCAGTGATCAAACTTTTTTCCGACAAGTCTATATGGAAATATGTGTTTTTAAAACATTAAATGAATTTGCTGGTTTCACTGCAAGTAAAGACACATTGATTGAAATTAGTGTTAATATAAAAAGTGTTTCACTCATTAATTATCAGTATTGTAGATTCCTTTTACATAACAAATCAGCAAAAGGTAGAATACCTTACCACAATGTATTTTAATAACTTCTAATTCTCAGTTAAGTAAATTAGCTGAAAAGGGCAGAGTTCTGATTCTGCACTTGTTTCACTCTTGCAGTTATGTTTCCATCCTCAACTTTACCATTACGTAGTTTTGCTTGCCTTTTTCGCTGGCGTTTTGATCTTTTTTGTTTTGTAAGTTTTTAGTTTTTTGTATCTTTTGTTCATGTAAGTCACATTATAACCTCTTGTTTAATATGCCTTATAAGTTATATCCTAGACTGAGCTAGTAATAGAAAAACAAAACAATCACCTTTTGGTCTATTGCTCTTCCTTACCCCGTGAAAAAGCTATGGAATGATAAGACTAAAAAAGAAGATCCCCAACATACAATAATAAAGTATATTTTAAAACTGACCTGCTGGATAAACAATAACATAATTGGTTAAATTTTTTTGTTAAATATTGAAAAATATTACTTCATTTGCAAGGCCCAAACGAAAAGTGCTTTACAACAAACAGTATTAAAAACTTGTATCTATTTCACAAATTAATACATAGCACAGAGTCCCCAAGTGTGCTAAATCATTGTATTTTAGGTATCATTAAATTATTTAGAATCAGTACAGGCGTGTATACAAAATTCATGTTAGCTAGAAAGCCATCATAGATAAAAATTATAAAATAGCCGTGTTAGTCTGGTAGATAAAACAATGAAGATAGTGGTAGCACTAACTAATTACATTTAAAAAAACTTGAAAGCTACAAAAGCTCATTTTTAATGTAATTAGTTAGTCATTAAGTGCTACCACTATCTTCATAGATAAAAATGTAAGGAATGCCATGTTGGCAATAATTATAATTCTAAAAGTAAAAGCGACTAAAAAAATAATTAGCTCTTCAGGTAACGAACAAGCTTTTAGCTTTTAATCCAAATTTCCCTAGTTTTGTTGTTGCTGCTGCATGCTGCTAGTGCTGTTGTTGAATAAACATTGATATTCCACCATTGTTGAATAAATCACAATTCATAAGTCCTACCTTTGTTGTTATAAATAAAACAATTTAGCGGTTAGAAAATAAAAGAAGCATGTTGAAAAGGGAATTTGAAGGAGTTGTTTAAATCCAAAAAGTGTCCTTACCTTTGCTTTAAATTGGTAAATTGTTTTCAAAAACAAAAACAAGTTTCAGTAGTGAAGGCAAAACTGTTACTCTTTCAGACGTCTGGAAGAGAAAAAAATAAATGAAAGATACAGAAAGTTGACATTTTAATGTGTAGCACCACACTACCTGCAGTAGATGTGTTGAAGCCCCTTTTTATTAAAAAAACATGTGTCACGTAATTGTTAAAGACCAGTATCCACACAAGTTGATGTGTCCCGACCCAACAGTACACATGGAATAACAAACCTGTGAGAGTTCAAGCTCAATCCGTCATTTGAGTCACGAGAAAAAAAATTGGAAACAAAAAAATGTTCACTGTTTTCAAACATTGAGTAAACGACTTATGGTCTTTAATTGCGAGATCAAAACTAATTTACTCATTTCTCAAAAACCATTGCATTTCAAGCAAAAACATTTCAACCGAAGTTTCCCACCATGACCAACTTTATACCATGTACGTTGTGTGCAAATCTGTGAACATTTATATTTTTACTCTTAACCAATGTTATGCGCACCCTTTAAAATAAGGATCAATTTTTGTCACGTGACGTAAACCGGGGAATTCCCATTTAGATTATTTTCGGTAGGGGCCTAAACGCGCACGTTGTTGGCAAAATCTAGGAACATGAACATTTTTTTAATTTGCGCGCATGCAATTTTTTTGTACACGAAGTTCTGCCTCATCGCGCGAATAAAATCAGTTTTCAAAGATTGCGCACAACTGCGCCTCGGAATAAGTTTAGTCTTAGATAGATGGCGCTTTACAAGTTTTAATTATTATTATTATTATTAAGTCTGAGATCGCGGTTATTTCTCTGCATCAGCCACACAAAATTTCCCCCGCAGAATGGCTATCACGCGGTCTAACTCGCAATAGGTTAAAGACGGAGGTTAATCCACAAGAGGGCGCTATTTCAGGCAATTATGTATTGGCTATCAGGTAGACTAAAATCCACGAGCACAGACTTGGAACCAAGTCTAGGCGTAGCCCCAAGTAGTGGATTGAAGGCGTAGCCTTTAGTCAAGGCGCACCGCGGCACCCCAGCCCAGTTACCACGCACGAAAAAAGACCAGCGCGAGCGGCGAAGCCGCGAAGCGCCTTTTTTTACCAACTCGTTTTGCTAAAGTTATTCATGACCATGAAATATTTATATATGCTATTTCTTGTAACCAATCACCGTCAGTTAGATATTGGACTCTTCTATATATTGAGATGGGTAATACTGCTTCGCAAATATTTTTTTAATTTGACAATCGTTAACATAAAGATTTGACAATTGTTTCCTTAAATTTGCAGGAAACTTTTGTCGTTATTTCCAACTAGAAATACGAGTTTCGTTCCGTCAAAGTACGAAACAGCCATACCAAAATAAGTCCCCCGGGGATAGTGCACTAGACCACCCGCGTCCCAACGATCGACAGCACGCGCTGTATTGAATACCTAGAGAGCGCCTGACTGCCCCCCCCCCCCCTGTACGTTGACTCTGATCGGAAGGCTCGAGGAGTTTCCACCAGTGGCAATTTTCCCGTGCATGTTACTTATGATTTCAGCAGTATTTTTCACAAAACACTATGTTTAACTGATAGAGTATTTATTTAGCCTTCATAATTACTTGGGTTTGGAATGATACAACCAAGTATGACCACAAAATATTGAAGGAAATCGGACACTGTTTCGATAATCATTCACGGCTCAGCACACACAGCAGCCATTATTCATGGCAGTGAGTAACAGTACAGAAATATTGACTGCTATGAGGGGCACAGTTAAAATTATAGGCCCAAGGTGATGTCAAAACCATGACTATGCCCGAAGCGAAGCTGAGGGCATAGTCATGGTTTTGATCAAACCATGACTATGCCCGAAGCGAAGCTGAGGGCATAGTCATGGTTTTGACATCACCGAGGGCCTACAATTTTAACTGTGCCCCGAATATTAAGCAGTCAATATTTCTTTTTTATATACCTCATATATAGAATCCTCTAATCTGATTGGTTAAAAGCGGAGTCATTGAAATAGCTGGGCCCCCTTTTTCTATCAAGATGACGTCATATTTAACTATGCCCGGGGCATAGCAATCGACTGTGCCCGCCAGTCGCAACACACTGTATTCATAGGTCGCATGTGTACTACTGCATGTACTGCAGTACTGTCTGTACGCGTTGTATACGTATGTACGTTCGTTTCACAGCGCAAACAGTTTCACCGTAGTCAGGGTTGTTTGTGTACATGACAAACTGAGCTAGATATCGCATAAAATGGCTGAAAATACTAGTAATAATCAAGCAAGATTTCATCTCGTTGACGACGAAGGACTGAGAGAGATCATGGATGCCGCTGATAGCAAAAGTACAAAGCTACAGATAAAGTACGCGGTGAAAATCTTCGAAGATTACCTGAAGCTTATTGACATGGATTTGCAAGCGGTGGATGATCTATTATTCGGTATATAAAAGAAATATTGACTGCTTAATATTCGGGGCACAGTTAAAATGATAGGCCCTCGGTGATGTCAAAACCATGACTATGCCCTCAGCTTCGCTTCGGGCATAGTCATGGTTTTGACATCACCTCGGGCCTATAATTTTAACTGTGCCCCTCATAGCAGTCAATATTTCTATAATATACCGAAGAAAGGACATCAGTTCGCGCCGTGACACGAACGGCGTACAGAAGTACACAAGCGACCTATGAAATACAGCATTCAAATGCTGAAGGTGAAGTCCAGAAAGATTTCACGCTGTACGACAATATGGTGCAGGTACATTTGGCACGCCACTTCAACATTTCTGCGACGAATAATATTAAACATGATAGACACTAGAGCCAAAGCGAAATAATTGAATATCTCCGACATAAATTTCCTGGTATATTTTGCCACAAGGAGAAGGAGCTGCAAAAGCTAACACTATGAATCGAGAGGTAGCAATACTCCATCCGAGACCAACTGATACGGGTATGTCTATTTCCCCCCATGAATTGCGTCTCTATCTGCTTTGGTTGAGTGGGAAGGAGATGTGGAGAATTTTCGGAGATGCCGGTATTATACTCTAGGCAAAGAATCGACGACAATAATTAATAGGCATGGCTAGGAAAATGTAGAATTCTTCGGCAAAGTTTACGACTCGGTCTAGCTGAGATTGCCTTTCGACAACCATGTTAAAGACTGCCTTGCAAATTTAGGGGATCACGTTCAAGACGAAGAACTACCACAACGCAGTCCGGATTTTTTTTATGGGAAAACATTTGTCCTCTCTGAAGGCTCACAACACCACATGCCCAACTTACTGGTACCATACAACATCTAGGCGGGAAAGTGTGGGGAGGATCGACCTTCCTAGATGAACGCTTACCAGTCAAATGGATTGTGATTACCCAGAGAGAATGCAACTTCAAGGATGCGAAAGAGGTCATTGTAGCAGAATGATTCCGGAGACGCTGGGATCTCTTCACGGAGCAGTATGTTTTGGACTGGGGATTTACAGCAGAGGAATATGTTGGCCTGGACAACTATGTTCTCAATACAGGCTTTGAGGTTTGAGCACAGAACACAAACCGGTAAGCTAAGTTTGGTATAGTCTTTAATTAAGGTGATTTTGTATTTTTATATCACAGAATAGTTGTTTTCAACGCTTAAAAAAATGTGTGTTCACAACATTCATAAACTGGATCACAAAGATACCGCCAGCCAATAATTCTTTGTTATTTTTACAAAATGACATAAATTATAGTCTATTATAGGTCGTCATATCATTTTCTTCCTCTCACTTTCCACAGATCCACAGTTTTTGCAATCACAAAGCTAAAAAGGCATCTGAGGAGTAAAACTGCTATTAAAGGGGTGAATACAAACTCGTCTGACAGGTCGGCGACACAACAAACGAACTCGAAATCGACGACGGTGTTCGGGGCTTGACTTGTGCAAAAAAAATAAAAATATACATTTCGAGAGGTATTAATTGGTCTTCGTTATAAAAAGTGTCGCAATTATTTTGTTTTAAGGTTTTAAATATGGGCCAACAATAAACTTACTGACAAGGAATTCATAAATACTCACAACTGTTACACTCAACGACAGAAAAATGTTTCTCCTCAAGTTTAAAAAGAAACTGGAGAGAAATGGGTGATATGGACAAGGAGGCATACAACAAAATAGTCTGCAACCTTAACGTAAGCAACTGTTGATTAGAGGTAATGATTCATATCTACACGAGTAAAAATATAATTTACAGCTGTTATAAACATCATAATTATGGTGAACCAAAAACACGCGTCCCTTTTAATCATGAGTGAAAGCATTAATGCAAGACAACGATTTTGCAGCCCATTAAAATGTGTTGCATCCCCTTTTAAAATCTTGAATAAAACAATGCAGCAACTTCATCATTATAAGAACTCGCATCCCTTTTGGAAGAAGTCGCATCCCCTATAAGAGCCCGGTCACATTACAACAATCTATATAAGAACTCGCATCCCTTTTGGAAGAAGTCGCATCCCCTATAAGAGCCCGGTCACAACAATCTATATAAGAACTCGCATCCCTTTTGGAAGAAGTCGCATCCCCTATAAGAGCCCGGTCACATTACAACAATCTATATAAGAACTCGCATCCCTTTTGGAAGAAGTCGCATCCCCTATAAGAGCCCGGTCACATTACAACAATCTATATAAGAACTCGCATCCCTTTTGGAAGAAGTCGCATCCCCTATAAGAGCCCGGTCACAACAATCTATATAAGAACTCGCATCCCTTTTGGAAGAAGTCGCATCCCCTATAAGAGCCCGGTCACATTACAACAATCTATATAAGAACTCGCATCCCTTTTGGAAGAAGTCGCATCCCCTATATAGAGACCGGTCACACTACAACAATATTTAGGGAACTCGCATCCCTTTTGGAAGAAGTCGCATCCCCTATATAAGAGCCCGCGGTCACAACAATCTATATAAGAACTCGCATCCCTTTTGGAAGAAGTCGCATCCCCTATATAAGAGCCCGCGGTCACAACAATCTATATAAGAACTCGCATCCCTTTTGGAAGAAGTCGCATCCCCTATAAGAGCCCGGTCACATTACAACAATCTATATAAGAACTCGCATCCCTTTTGGAAGAAGTCGCATCCCCTATAAGAGCCCGGTCACAACAATCTATATAAGAACTCGCATCCCTTTTGGAAGAAGTCGCATCCCCTATAAGAGCCCGGTCACATTACAACAATCTATATAAGAACTCGCATCCCTTTTGGAAGAAGTCGCATCCCCTATAAGAGCCCGGTCACATTACAACAATCTATATAAGAACTCGCATCCCTTTTGGAAGAAGTCGCATCCCCTATAAGAGCCCGGTCACAACAATCTATATAAGAACTCGCATCCCTTTTGGAAGAAGTCGCATCCCCTATATAGAGCCCGGTCACATTACAACAATCTATATAAGAACTCGCATCCCTTTTGGAAGAAGTCGCATCCCCTATAGAGCCCGGTCACATTACAACAATCTGTATAAGAACTCGCATCCCTTTTGGAAGAAGTCGCATCCCCTATAAGAGCCCGGTCACATACAACAATCTATATAAGAACTCGCATCCCTTTTGGAAGAAGTCGCATCCCCTATAAGAGCCCGGTCACATACAACAATCTATATAAGAACTCGCATCCCTTTTGGAAGAAGTCGCATCCCCTATAAGAGCCCGGTCACATACAACAATCTATATAAGAACTCGCATCCCTTTTGGAAGAAGTCGCATCCCCTATAAGAGCCCGGTCACATACAACAATCTATATAAGAACTCGCATCCCTTTTGGAAGAAGTCGCATCCCCTATAAGAGCCCGGTCACAACAATCTATATAAGAACTCGCATCCCTTTTGGAAGAAGTCGCATCCCCTATATAGAGCCCGGTCACATTACAACAATCTATATAAGAACTCGCATCCCTTTTGGAAGAAGTCGCATCCCCTATAGAGCCCGGTCACACTACAACAATATATAAGAACTCGCATCCCTTTTGGAAGAAGTCGCATCCCCTATATAGAGCCCGGTCACATTACAACAATCTATATAAGAACTCGCATCCCTTTTGGAAGAAGTCGCATCCCCTATATAGAGCCCGGTCACATTACAACAATCTATATAAGAACTCGCATCCCTTTTGGAAGAAGTCGCATCCCCTATTCAAGAGCCCGGTCACATTACAACAATCTATATAAGAACTCGCATCCCTTTTGGAAGAAGTCGCATCCCCTATTCAAGAGCCCGGTCACATTACAACAATCTATATAAGAACTCGCATCCCTTTTGGAAGAAGTCGCATCCCCTATTCAAGAGCCCGGTCACATTACAACAATCTATATAAGAACTCGCATCCCTTTTGGAAGAAGTCGCATCCCCTATAAGAGCCCGGTCACAACAATCTATATAAGAACTCGCATCCCTTTTGGAAGAAGTCGCATCCCCTATATAGAGCCCGGTCACATTACAACAATCTATATAAGAACTCGCATCCCCTTTGGAAGAAGTCGCATCCCCTATATAGAGCCCGGTCACATTACAACAATCTATATAAGAACTCGCATCCCCTTTGGAAGAAGTCGCATCCCCTATATAGAGCCCGGTCACATTACAACAATCTATATAAGAACTCGCATCCCTTTTGGAAGAAGTCGCATCCCCTATAAGAGCCCGGTCACAACAATCTATATAAGAACTCGCATCCCTTTTGGAAGAAGTCGCATCCCCTATAAGAGCCCGGTCACATTACAACAATCTATATAAGAACTCGCATCCCTTTTGGAAGAAGTCGCATCCCCTATAAGAGCCCGGTCACATTACAACAATCTATATAAGAACTCGCATCCCTTTTGGAAGAAGTCGCATCCCCTATAAGAGCCCGGTCACAACAATCTATATAAGAACTCGCATCCCTTTTGGAAGAAGTCGCATCCCCTATATAGAGCCCGGTCACATTACAACAATCTATATAAGAACTCGCATCCCTTTTGGAAGAAGTCGCATCCCCTATAGAGCCCGGTCACATTACAACAATCTGTATAAGAACTCGCATCCCTTTTGGAAGAAGTCGCATCCCCTATAAGAGCCCGGTCACATACAACAATCTATATAAGAACTCGCATCCCTTTTGGAAGAAGTCGCATCCCCTATAAGAGCCCGGTCACATACAACAATCTATATAAGAACTCGCATCCCTTTTGGAAGAAGTCGCATCCCCTATAAGAGCCCGGTCACATACAACAATCTATATAAGAACTCGCATCCCTTTTGGAAGAAGTCGCATCCCCTATAAGAGCCCGGTCACATACAACAATCTATATAAGAACTCGCATCCCTTTTGGAAGAAGTCGCATCCCCTATAAGAGCCCGGTCACAACAATCTATATAAGAACTCGCATCCCTTTTGGAAGAAGTCGCATCCCCTATATAGAGCCCGGTCACATTACAACAATCTATATAAGAACTCGCATCCCTTTTGGAAGAAGTCGCATCCCCTATAGAGCCCGGTCACACTACAACAATATATAAGAACTCGCATCCCTTTTGGAAGAAGTCGCATCCCCTATATAGAGCCCGGTCACATTACAACAATCTATATAAGAACTCGCATCCCTTTTGGAAGAAGTCGCATCCCCTATATAGAGCCCGGTCACATTACAACAATCTATATAAGAACTCGCATCCCTTTTGGAAGAAGTCGCATCCCCTATTCAAGAGCCCGGTCACATTACAACAATCTATATAAGAACTCGCATCCCTTTTGGAAGAAGTCGCATCCCCTATTCAAGAGCCCGGTCACATTACAACAATCTATATAAGAACTCGCATCCCTTTTGGAAGAAGTCGCATCCCCTATTCAAGAGCCCGGTCACATTACAACAATCTATATAAGAACTCGCATCCCTTTTGGAAGAAGTCGCATCCCCTATAAGAGCCCGGTCACAACAATCTATATAAGAACTCGCATCCCTTTTGGAAGAAGTCGCATCCCCTATATAGAGCCCGGTCACATTACAACAATCTATATAAGAACTCGCATCCCCTTTGGAAGAAGTCGCATCCCCTATATAGAGCCCGGTCACATTACAACAATCTATATAAGAACTCGCATCCCCTTTGGAAGAAGTCGCATCCCCTATATAGAGCCCGGTCACATTACAACAATCTATATAAGAACTCGCATCCCTTTTGGAAGAAGTCGCATCCCCTATAAGAGCCCGGTCACAACAATCTATATAAGAACTCGCATCCCTTTTGGAAGAAGTCGCATCCCCTATAAGAGCCCGGTCACATACAACAATCTATAAGAACTCGCATCCCTTTTGGAAGAAGTCGCATCCCCTATAAGAGCCCGGTCACAACAATCTATAAGAACTCGCATCCCTTTTGGAAGAAGTCGCATCCCCTATAAGAGCCCGGTCACATACAACAATCTATAAGAACTCGCATCCCTTTTGGAAGAAGTCGCATCCCCTATAAGAGCCCGGTCACAACAATCTATAAGAACTCGCATCCCTTTTGGAAGAAGTCGCATCCCCTATAAGAGCCCGGTCACATACAACAATCTATAAGAACTCGCATCCCTTTTGGAAGAAGTCGCATCCCCTATAAGAGCCCGGTCACAACAATCTATATAAGAACTCGCATCCCTTTTGGAAAAAGTCGCATCCCCTATAAGAGCCCGGTCACATACAACAATCTATAAGAACTCGCATCCCTTTTGGAAAAAGTCGCATCCCCTATAAGAGCCCGGTCACAACAATCTATATAAGAACTCGCATCCCTTTTGGAAGAAGTCGCATCCCCTATAAGAGCCCGGTCACATACAACAATCTATATAAGAACTCGCATCCCTTTTGGAAGAAGTCGCATCCCCTATAAGAGCCCGGTCACAACAATCTATAAGAACTCGCATCCCTTTTGGAAGAAGTCGCATCCCCTATAAGAGCCCGGTCACATACAACAATCTATAAGAACTCGCATCCCTTTTGGAAGAAGTCGCATCCCCTATAAGAGCCCGGTCACAACAATCTATAAGAACTCGCATCCCTTTTGGAAGAAGTCGCATCCCCTATAAGAGCCCGGTCACATACAACAATCTATAAGAACTCGCATCCCTTTTGGAAGAAGTCGCATCCCCTATAAGAGCCCGGTCACAACAATCTATAAGAACTCGCATCCCTTTTGGAAGAAGTCGCATCCCCTATAAGAGCCCGGTCACATACAACAATCTATAAGAACTCGCATCCCTTTTGGAAGAAGTCGCATCCCCTATAAGAGCCCGGTCACAACAATCTATATAAGAACTCGCATCCCTTTTGGAAAAAGTCGCATCCCCTATAAGAGCCCGGTCACATACAACAATCTATAAGAACTCGCATCCCTTTTGGAAAAAGTCGCATCCCCTATAAGAGCCCGGTCACAACAATCTATATAAGAACTCGCATCCCTTTTGGAAGAAGTCGCATCCCCTATAAGAGCCCGGTCACATACAACAATCTATATAAGAACTCGCATCCCTTTTGGAAGAAGTCGCATCCCCTATAAGAGCCCGGTCACAACAATCTATAAGAACTCGCATCCCTTTTGGAAGAAGTCGCATCCCCTATAAGAGCCCGGTCACATACAACAATCTATAAGAACTCGCATCCCTTTTGGAAGAAGTCGCATCCCCTATAAGAGCCCGGTCACAACAATCTATATAAGAACTCGCATCCCTTTTGGAAAAAGTCGCATCCCCTATAAGAGCCCGGTCACATACAACAATCTATAAGAACTCGCATCCCTTTTGGAAAAAGTCGCATCCCCTATAAGAGCCCGGTCACAACAATCTATATAAGAACTCGCATCCCTTTTGGAAAAAGTCGCATCCCCTATAAGAGCCCGGTCACATACAACAATTTATATAAGAACTCGCATCCCTTTTGGAAGAAGTCGCATCCCCTATAAGAGCCCGGTCACATACAACAATCTATATAAGAACTCGCATCCCTTTTGGAAGAAGTCGCATCCCCTATAAGAGCCCGGTCACAACAATCTATATAAGAACTCGCATCCCTTTTGGAAGAAGTCGCATCCCCTATATAGAGCCCGGTCACATTACAACAATCTATATAAGAACTCGCATCCCTTTTGGAAGAAGTCGCATCCCCTATTCAAGAGCCCGGTCACATTACAACAATCTATATAAGAACTCGCATCCCTTTTGGAAGAAGTCGCATCCCCTATAAGAGCCCGGTCACATTACAACAATCTATATAAGAACTCGCATCCCTTTTGGAAGAAGTCGCATCCCCTATAAGAGCCCGGTCACATTACAACAATCTATATAAGAACTCGCATCCCTTTTGGAAGAAGTCGCATCCCCTATAAGAGCCCGGTCACAACAATCTATATAAGAACTCGCATCCCTTTTGGAAGAAGTCGCATCCCCTATATAGAGCCCGGTCACATTACAACAATCTATATAAGAACTCGCATCCCTTTTGGAAGAAGTCGCATCCCCTATAGAGCCCGGTCACATTACAACAATCTGTATAAGAACTCGCATCCCTTTTGGAAGAAGTCGCATCCCCTATAAGAGCCCGGTCACATACAACAATCTATATAAGAACTCGCATCCCTTTTGGAAGAAGTCGCATCCCCTATAAGAGCCCGGTCACATACAACAATCTATATAAGAACTCGCATCCCTTTTGGAAGAAGTCGCATCCCCTATAAGAGCCCGGTCACATACAACAATCTATATAAGAACTCGCATCCCTTTTGGAAGAAGTCGCATCCCCTATAAGAGCCCGGTCACATACAACAATCTATATAAGAACTCGCATCCCTTTTGGAAGAAGTCGCATCCCCTATAAGAGCCCGGTCACATACAACAATCTATATAAGAACTCGCATCCCTTTTGGAAGAAGTCGCATCCCCTATAAGAGCCCGGTCACAACAATCTATATAAGAACTCGCATCCCTTTTGGAAGAAGTCGCATCCCCTATATAGAGCCCGGTCACATTACAACAATCTATATAAGAACTCGCATCCCTTTTGGAAGAAGTCGCATCCCCTATAGAGCCCGGTCACACTACAACAATATATAAGAACTCGCATCCCTTTTGGAAGAAGTCGCATCCCCTATATAGAGCCCGGTCACATTACAACAATCTATATAAGAACTCGCATCCCTTTTGGAAGAAGTCGCATCCCCTATATAGAGCCCGGTCACATTACAACAATCTATATAAGAACTCGCATCCCTTTTGGAAGAAGTCGCATCCCCTATTCAAGAGCCCGGTCACATTACAACAATCTATATAAGAACTCGCATCCCTTTTGGAAGAAGTCGCATCCCCTATTCAAGAGCCCGGTCACATTACAACAATCTATATAAGAACTCGCATCCCTTTTGGAAGAAGTCGCATCCCCTATAAGAGCCCGGTCACAACAATCTATATAAGAACTCGCATCCCTTTTGGAAGAAGTCGCATCCCCTATATAGAGCCCGGTCACATTACAACAATCTATATAGGAACTCGCATCCCCTTTGGAAGAAGTCGCATCCCCTATATAGAGCCCGGTCACATTACAACAATCTATATAAGAACTCGCATCCCCTTTGGAAGAAGTCGCATCCCCTATATAGAGCCCGGTCACATTACAACAATCTATATAAGAACTCGCATCCCTTTTGGAAGAAGTCGCATCCCCTATAAGAGCCCGGTCACAACAATCTATATAAGAACTCGCATCCCTTTTGGAAGAAGTCGCATCCCCTATAAGAGCCCGGTCACATACAACAATCTATAAGAACTCGCAACCCTTTTGGAAGAAGTCGCATCCCCTATAAGAGCCCGGTCACAACAATCTATAAGAACTCGCATCCCTTTTGGAAGAAGTCGCATCCCCTATAAGAGCCCGGTCACATACAACAATCTATAAGAACTCGCATCCCTTTTGGAAGAAGTCGCATCCCCTATAAGAGCCCGGTCACAACAATCTATATAAGAACTCGCATCCCTTTTGGAAAAAGTCGCATCCCCTATAAGAGCCCGGTCACATACAACAATCTATAAGAACTCGCATCCCTTTTGGAAAAAGTCGCATCCCCTATAAGAGCCCGGTCACAACAATCTATATAAGAACTCGCATCCCTTTTGGAAGAAGTCGCATCCCCTATAAGAGCCCGGTCACATACAACAATCTATATAAGAACTCGCATCCCTTTTGGAAGAAGTCGCATCCCCTATAAGAGCCCGGTCACATACAACAATCTATATAAGAACTCGCATCCCTTTTGGAAGAAGTCGCATCCCCTATAAGAGCCCGGTCACAACAATCTATATAAGAACTCGCATCCCTTTTGGAAGAAGTCGCATCCCCTATATAGAGCCCGGTCACATTACAACAATCTATATAAGAACTCGCATCCCTTTTGGAAGAAGTCGCATCCCCTATTCAAGAGCCCGGTCACATTACAACAATCTATATAAGAACTCGCATCCCTTTTGGAAGAAGTCGCATCCCCTATTCAAGAGCCCGGTCACATTACAACAATCTATATAAGAACTCGCATCCCTTTTGGAAGAAGTCGCATCCCCTATTAAGAGCCCGGTCACAACAATCTATATAAGAACTCGCATCCCTTTTGGAAGAAGTCGCATCCCCTATATAGAGCCCGGTCACATTACAACAATCTATATAAGAACTCGCATCCCCTTTGGAAGAAGTCGCATCCCCTATATAGAGCCCGGTCACATTACAACAATCTATATAAGAACTCGCATCCCCTTTGGAAGAAGTCGCATCCCCTATATAGAGCCCGGTCACATTACAACAATCTATATAAGAACTCGCATCCCTTTTGGAAGAAGTCGCATCCCCTATAAGAGCCCGGTCACAACAATCTATATAAGAACTCGCATCCCTTTTGGAAGAAGTCGCATCCCCTATAAGAGCCCGGTCACATACAACAATCTATAAGAACTCGCATCCCTTTTGGAAGAAGTCGCATCCCCTATAAGAGCCCGGTCACAACAATCTATATAAGAACTCGCATCCCTTTTGGAAGAAGTCGCATCCCCTATAAGAGCCCGGTCACATACAACAATCTATAAGAACTCGCATCCCTTTTGGAAGAAGTCGCATCCCCTATAAGAGCCCGGTCACAACAATCTATATAAGAACTCGCATCCCTTTTGGAAAAAGTCGCATCCCCTATAAGAGCCCGGTCACATACAACAATCTATAAGAACTCGCATCCCTTTTGGAAAAAGTCGCATCCCCTATATAAGAGCCCGGTCACAACAATCTATATAAGAACTCGCATCCCTTTTGGAAGAAGTCGCATCCCCTATAAGAGCCCGGTCACATACAACAATCTATATAAGAACTCGCATCCCTTTTGGAAGAAGTCGCATCCCCTATAAGAGCCCGGTCACATACAACAATCTATAAGAACTCGCATCCCTTTTGGAAGAAGTCGCATCCCCTATAAGAGCCCGGTCACAACAATCTATATAAGAACTCGCATCCCTTTTGGAAGAAGTCGCATCCCCTATATAGAGCCCGGTCACATTACAACAATCTATATAAGAACTCGCATCCCCTTTGGAAGAAGTCGCATCCCCTATATAGAGCCCGGTCACATTACAACAATCTATATAAGAACTCGCATCCCCTTTGGAAGAAGTCGCATCCCCTATATAGAGCCCGGTCACATTACAACAATCTATATAAGAACTCGCATCCCTTTTGGAAGAAGTCGCATCCCCTATAAGAGCCCGGTCACAACAATCTATATAAGAACTCGCATCCCTTTTGGAAGAAGTCGCATCCCCTATAAGAGCCCGGTCACATACAACAATCTATAAGAACTCGCAACCCTTTTGGAAGAAGTCGCATCCCCTATAAGAGCCCGGTCACAACAATCTATAAGAACTCGCATCCCTTTTGGAAGAAGTCGCATCCCCTATAAGAGCCCGGTCACATACAACAATCTATAAGAACTCGCATCCCTTTTGGAAGAAGTCGCATCCCCTATAAGAGCCCGGTCACAACAATCTATATAAGAACTCGCATCCCTTTTGGAAAAAGTCGCATCCCCTATAAGAGCCCGGTCACATACAACAATCTATAAGAACTCGCATCCCTTTTGGAAAAAGTCGCATCCCCTATAAGAGCCCGGTCACAACAATCTATATAAGAACTCGCATCCCTTTTGGAAGAAGTCGCATCCCCTATAAGAGCCCGGTCACATACAACAATCTATATAAGAACTCGCATCCCTTTTGGAAGAAGTCGCATCCCCTATAAGAGCCCGGTCACATACAACAATCTATATAAGAACTCGCATCCCTTTTGGAAGAAGTCGCATCCCCTATAAGAGCCCGGTCACAACAATCTATATAAGAACTCGCATCCCTTTTGGAAGAAGTCGCATCCCCTATATAGAGCCCGGTCACATTACAACAATCTATATAAGAACTCGCATCCCTTTTGGAAGAAGTCGCATCCCCTATTCAAGAGCCCGGTCACATTACAACAATCTATATAAGAACTCGCATCCCTTTTGGAAGAAGTCGCATCCCCTATTCAAGAGCCCGGTCACATTACAACAATCTATATAAGAACTCGCATCCCTTTTGGAAGAAGTCGCATCCCCTATAAGAGCCCGGTCACAACAATCTATATAAGAACTCGCATCCCTTTTGGAAGAAGTCGCATCCCCTATATAGAGCCCGGTCACATTACAACAATCTATATAAGAACTCGCATCCCCTTTGGAAGAAGTCGCATCCCCTATATAGAGCCCGGTCACATTACAACAATCTATATAAGAACTCGCATCCCCTTTGGAAGAAGTCGCATCCCCTATATAGAGCCCGGTCACATTACAACAATCTATATAAGAACTCGCATCCCTTTTGGAAGAAGTCGCATCCCCTATAAGAGCCCGGTCACAACAATCTATATAAGAACTCGCATCCCTTTTGGAAGAAGTCGCATCCCCTATAAGAGCCCGGTCACATACAACAATCTATAAGAACTCGCATCCCTTTTGGAAGAAGTCGCATCCCCTATAAGAGCCCGGTCACAACAATCTATATAAGAACTCGCATCCCTTTTGGAAGAAGTCGCATCCCCTATAAGAGCCCGGTCACATACAACAATCTATAAGAACTCGCATCCCTTTTGGAAGAAGTCGCATCCCCTATAAGAGCCCGGTCACAACAATCTATATAAGAACTCGCATCCCTTTTGGAAAAAGTCGCATCCCCTATAAGAGCCCGGTCACATACAACAATCTATAAGAACTCGCATCCCTTTTGGAAAAAGTCGCATCCCCTATATAAGAGCCCGGTCACAACAATCTATATAAGAACTCGCATCCCTTTTGGAAGAAGTCGCATCCCCTATAAGAGCCCGGTCACATACAACAATCTATATAAGAACTCGCATCCCTTTTGGAAGAAGTCGCATCCCCTATAAGAGCCCGGTCACATACAACAATCTATAAGAACTCGCATCCCTTTTGGAAGAAGTCGCATCCCCTATAAGAGCCCGGTCACAACAATCTATATAAGAACTCGCATCCCTTTTGGAAGAAGTCGCATCCCCTACATTATATAGAGCCCGGTCACATTAAAACAATCTATATAGACCATGTGACCTGTGACATCACATGTTTACAAAAGAGCCACAGAGCCAAGAGCCACAGTTGTACACAGCTCAATGGAAGAATACAATAAATCGTATGTTTTATGGAGATTGCATTGTCTGATTTTTCTCAACTTTTGATTTGAAGAAAGGGGGGACATCTCAAAAGTTGTACAGCTGTTGTTTTTGTAACTCTGGAATTTATGTGAAAACTATGACACAAAATGTAAATTTTCCCATATGGCCAGTGTAGTATCTTGCCACAGTCAGGAAATATGCATTAGAATGTACAAGGTCACTATTTCTGTAAACAAAGGTAACGTGGTCTATAAGAACTCGCATCCCTTTTGGAAGAAGTCGCATCCCCTATAGCCCGGTCACATTACAACAATCTATATAACTTAGAACTCGCATCCCTTTTGGAAGAAGTCGCATCCCCTATATAGAGCCCGGTCACATTACAACAATCTATATAAGAACTCGCATCCCCTTTGGAAGAAGTCGCATCCCCTATATAGAGCCCGGTCACATTACAACAATCTATATAAGAACTCGCATCCCTTTTGGAAGAAGTCGCATCCCCTATATAGAGCCCGGTCACATTACAACAATCTATATAAGAACTCGCATCCCTTTTGGAAGAAGTCGCATCCCCTATATAGAGACCGGTCACACTACAACAATCTTTCTCGCATCCCTTTTGGAAGAAGTCGCATCCCCTATATAGAGCCTGTTCACATTAAACAATCTTTATGAACTTGCATCCCTTCTGGTCACTTATCCTTATCATACTTTGTCCAAGCACTCTGCCCCCCCCCCCCCCCTTTAGGGGGGAAGCATAAAAACCTGGTCACTTATCCTTATAGTAATACTATGTGCAAGCACTGCTCATATAGTAATTATTAGGGGGCGGAATAACAACCTGGTAACTTATAATTAGTCTTACATGGAGGGAGCATTCCTCCTTGGGTTGTCTGCCTGCAAAAATGCATATTATTATGGCCATATTTTTTCATTATGTACAGTTTGTTGTATGGTTGTACTCTGAGAGCATGTTGAGAGGGACATTGAAATTCCCATTCCCGCCAAATATCCATTCTAATTTTGAAAGCTATTTCGGGATTTTTTCCTCTGTTGATTTTATTTTAAAAAAAATTCACACCTAAAAACAAATAATCGGTTCGGAGACGTAGGTCAGTAACAATTACTTTTTTATATACTAAATGGCAGAACTATTAATTAAATATTAAATCCACGGTATCATACCGGTATGCCATTGGTAAATTTGAATTTGATGTTTTTTTCGGGGCTGCCTATTTCGATCGCAGTGTTTATTTTGAATAACATCTCAAATTTTGCATGCTTAGGCCTAATAATACTCCCAATTTTTTTTAATATAGGTTTTCTCGGTCAATTTCGGCAAATGAGCAGCCGATTTCATTTTCGTGCGTTCGAATTAAAGCTATTTTGCCTCTGCAGTTGTTACTGCGTTTCAAATTCAGAATTCGGGCATTCAATTTCGTGTTGAGGCATTCAAATTCCTTTTGCACCGTGTTCAATTTAGCATATCGTCATTCTTTTTCGTGACGCACAATCATCATTCAATTAAGCAAAGCTGTTTCGACTGGAGATTTTACTGGTTTAATTTTTTTCAATTTCGTAAAGAGGCAATCAATTTCGCTAAATGAGAATTCAAATAAGTACGACTAAAGAAATACGAATAAACAGATAATCTGTAGTAGGCAATTGTTTCTTATCTTCACTTTAAATCAGGCAAACCTTTTCTTTATTGTTCCAGTAGGCCTAGACTTTACATGGGGCCCATGATGTTTTTTCTTCTTTGTTCATGTTTTCTTCTATATTCTTTTCTGGAAGGATCTTTATTGGTTAACTGGCCTAATTTTGTATTGTGTTTGAATGGGGTGATTCTTTATGTTTTTCCTGTTTTTTTGTTGTTTATGTTGTTTCTTCCTCAACCATCAATCTGTTGGCGTGCCAGACATCTTGGCGTATATGTTTAGGTATGGTTGTACCACAAGCTGCAACTTCTTGAAATATGCGTGTAAAACTGTAGCAAAAGCTCGTCTTCGAAGTACAAAATGACTCAAGTGCAAGTGAACCGTATATGCCTTATTAACAAAGCGTTTTTTAGATTGCACAAATTACAGAAATGACTGCCCAAAAATGAATTTGAATGACTAAACACACGCCTCAAAAAGCTCCTGCGAATTTGAATGCTGCTTGATGAATCGTTAAATTGAATGATTATTTTGTTAAATCGAATGACTCAACAGTACATTTGACTAGTCATAAAACGAAATCGAATGACCCTTTTTAGTAGCATTCGATTTCGCGCGAAATAGAATAGCGTGGTGGTTAAATTGGCTGCTCATTTGCCGAAATTGACCGAGAAAACCTATAATGTCAGTATCCTTTCTTGCAATAATGCACATGAGTAATAATAATAATAATAATAAAGACTTGTTATGCGCACATATCCACCCTGCTGGGTGTTCAAGGCGCAGTAAACCAAAAAAACAAACAAAAGAAAAACAGAAACAACTAAATTATTAGTGTGTTATAGTACCTGTAGTGTTTCAATGCATGTAATTTTTTTTTTAAAATATTGTTTTCCAATTTATTTGATTTGATTAGCCTGTAGTTTTTATTGTTCATATACACTGTAATTGAGGCAAAATTGAGCAGCAAAAGAAATTAATCAAATCTTTAGAAGTACACTTGTTGAAGTCCTCCACGGAAAATAACAATTAAAATACTGTAAAAACCTATCGTCAGTAAATTGTCAAATTATACAATTTGTTTTAGTAAACTATAGGTGGCCTTGACGTGCCAATAATAATTGTACGCACTTTAAACTTAGTAGTTGATGGATGAATATTCATAAAGCATAACACAGATGTCTTGGCAAAACATTTAGGCCTACTTGGTATAAGAAAAACCAAAGGTGGCTTAACATTCAGCTCGAATAACACTTTTGTCTAATAACTAATATTTAATTTGAACTGCCCATTTGACGATTTAAAACGAATGTTCAAGCAAATAGAGATGGCGTTACTTTTCTGACTTTTAGTGCTAAATTTCGCAAGAACAACATGTGCATTACACTAATTTTCTTGCTCGCGGTAGTGCAAGAGCAAATTGTTCAAAATTAAAATAGGCTTAATTCCTGTTTCAAAAAAAAATAATAATAATAAAAATATCAATCGTGCAGTTTCGTGCTCATAGCAAATTATTTACCGAAACTACAAGTTCTGTTTGAAACTTATGTGTTTATATTTATTTCTTAGAACTTAAGTACTTTCTTTGTTTGCAAGAATAATTTACAATTTAATGTCCACCATACCAGAGAATTTGGTGATTGTCATATCCGCAATGTTCGTAGCTCAGAAAGATTTTAATTATCAGGGTCATATATAACCTAAGTAATTGTTCTCTAAAGTGTTTATATCCTGTGTGTATTAGCCTTATTTGTGAAATTATATGATTGATTTCAAAGATGCTCGTGTGTCTCTTCCTTTAGGCTTTTTAATAAACATTCAGTCCGATTGGAACAAAATACTTGTTTAAATACTGTTATTGTAATAGGGCTTTAATCAGCTGTATGTATGCGTTGAGTGTTTTATGGAGTCAAAACTACAAAGATGTATGATTGAAGAGTTTTGTTTATGAGCTACAAATAGTAGAAATGAATTCCTTGCTGAGTATTACCCCCCCCCCCCCCCCCCCACCCTTCCTAAAGTTTAAACTTTCACAGCATTTGTTGAGTGCATAATCTGAATCTAGATGTACATTGTACAAGCACAAACCTACCTTGTATGTGCATATGTATGACCATGACCTACAATGTACATTGTGTTCAGTGCAGGCCACTTATTATAATTATCCGACTTCAAGTTTGTGAGGGAAAACTCCAGAGGATCGAGTGCTTAATATTAGCTTGAACTGAGCTGACCTAGAGGTAAGGTCAGTCCCTCCTGTGTCATCAGTATAGCGTCAGCGCCGATTGGTTAACAGGAAGTCACTGCACAACCCTACTGTACACATACGTGTTGATATGTACACCCGCCCAGCACGCCCAGTGGGGATAGCCTGTGGGGTCCATCAGCTGTTGCGATAATTGATTGAAGGGTACTGGTTACTAGACTTGTGGACAAGTCGTTAAATGTCTGTCGCGGTGATAGCGGAACGGCTTTCTCGCAATATCCCGCGAGAGGGCTGCTCTGTGCGAGATTATTGCTCTCACGACTGGTCGCATTTACCGACTTGTGAAACCCGCTGGCGGTTAGTGCACGGCCTATGGGCACTTCAGCCGAATTTGTACGGACGCATCTGATTGGTCAATTTCGTTATATCTATGAATATTCAAACAGTAGATGAATATTAAACATCAAATCCTGTACTGGATGGAGTTTTATGTTGCTTTGATCATGCACGATCAAAACCAAACACTGAGTGGTGAGAGTGATTGTGTTCATGAATATTTTGACACAAGAAAATACGTATTCAAATTATGGGTACAACTTGTAAATAATTACAAAAAATCGAACGTAAGATTTTATTTCAGAGAGTCCGAGCGTGTTTGACAGTGCACAGCGTGTGGGGACATGACGTAAAACACACGGGCAAATCGTGTAGCTGCATGCCATGGCGCGCAGAGTTTCTCTCGGCCGGGGCTCAGCACGACGGAAACACCCCTACCCGGCCCTAGCTAGCATGCCAAGAGATAGCTGTACCTGGAAGCTCATGAACATGTGGGAGGGGTAGGGAGCCAGACCACCAACTACCTTGTCATTGCGGGTTTGTTAGTCGGTAAACCTCGCTGATCGAATCCGCTGTTTTAAAATCGTTACGTTTCAATGTTCGGTGTACGTTCCTTTCCTCCGATTTGGAAATTAAATAAGATTTATGTCAATAAATAGGAAAACCACTCTTATATTGACGGTGCAATTAAGTTAAACAATTTGTGAGACAAAAACGAGCCCCCCACCCCAAAAAAAAAACCACACAAAACCAGAGCCCCTGAAGGAACAGGTGAAAAATAAATTAAAAATTAAAATGTGAAAAAAGATTCTCACTCTGAATTTCTTTTTCCACTCTCGACACACAAAATTCCAACAAAGTCATTTCGTTTCCTCAAAATATTATTTAATTCAATCAAAATATAATTTTGTCACATAAAATTAATTTTTTTTTAATTTGTAAACAAAGTTGTGTTTTTCTAGGTAGCAAAATAGATTTTTCCTAGAAAATACATTTTTGTTCCCTCGAACACGCCTTCTTTCACCCGAAATACGATTTTGTTACCCAGAAATACGCGTTTGTTCCCTGAAAGATACCCATTCGTTTCCTCGAAATATGATTTTGTTCGCACAAAATATAATTTTGTTCGCTCTAAATATGCTTTCGTTCAATAAAAATTATTTTTTCCACCGAAAGGAGATTTCTTTCCCTGAAAACAAGCTTTCGATTCATCAAAATACGACTTTGAATTAGTTGCCCGAAACATACTTTCATTCGTCCGAAATATGCTTTCGTTCTATAAAAATATGAATTTTTTCCACCGAAAGGAGATTTCTTTCCCTAAAAACAAGCGTTTGTTTCATCAAAATACGACTTTGAATTAGTTGCCAGAAATATACGTTCATTCGTCCGAAATATGCTTTCGTTCCCTTAATATACGCTCTCGTTCCTTCGCAATGAGATTTTGTTCCCCAAAATTCCTCTTTCGTTCCCTTAAGATAGCTAGCTTTTGTTCCCTTAAGATAGCTTTCGAAGCCCTGTAGTCCAATCACACAAATTTGTTAAATTCCCTTGTGAGGGGCGACTATGAGAGGGGACGAGTTTGTTGTCAGGGGGCGACTTTGCTAGGGGCGACTTTGTAGTTGGTGACTTTGTACATGTGTTTTTTGAAATTGGCGACTTTGCTAGGGGGGCGAGTTGACTGGTTTCCGTGTCTGTTGTTTATACACACTTAATACACACAATCACTGTAGAACACATCGGGTTAAATGATTGGAGCGATCAGTAACTATTCACGGAAGGCATTATTTATTTTTATGAGGCAAAACACACATCTTAAACAATTATTATAATAATGAATTTTAAGATAAGTTTACTTTATTTCTTTAGTTACTAAATTAATGAAGGAGTTAACACCCACAAAACACACCCACAGATGTCTCAAGCGCAAGCATTCAGTACATTTACAGTAACTAAAATTACTACTACCCTTAGATAAAATGGACTCGTCTTCATGATCGTCGCTACAGCAACCGTAATGTACACTGCGTTCGTACATGAATAAATGAATATGAACCGCCGGCGGGTTTCACAAGTCGTTAATGACGAAGAAGAGTTGGCAGCCAGCAACTTCGCGCGAGAGCAGTGATCTCGCGAGAGCATTCTTTTACGCGACAGCACCAGATGCGACTCGACTCACCGCGACCATCATTAACGACTTGTCAACAAGTCTAACTGGTTACTGGTATACTGGTATAAACCTTTATAAGAAATAAGTTAAGAATGAAATAGGTCGCACTTTTCACGAGAGTGTGCCTCTAAGATACGTTCAATTTCACCTTTAGCTATCTACGCTTTCCAGGCATTATCATATTAATCGACCATTGTGAAACATACAGTGCTCTAGTTGAATGTGATGATGTGGTGGGTGGAGAAACTTGAATCTACAAACAAGGTCATTCTTTTTCAAAATGACCTTCCAGTCCAAAATGAAAATGATGTTTTAATTTTCATCGTGGCTGTCAGTGCAGTAAAAGAGGATGCAACGGGAAGAAAGATAAAGGTAAGTTAACTGGTTAATAAAGTTTAAAAATTAACTCTCTATAAACAGAATGATGGTGCCAGCTGCTCAGTCACACCAACTGTGAATAAATTAATTCAGTTTCAATCTGATTACAAACAGAGTTTTCTTACCATTTTGGTTAATACTTTTATTCCAATTCACACAAAAATTGTGTTTGATTGCGGAGTCAGAGAAGACTTGTTTTACTAATATTAATAGAATCGCACTTGAGTATTCAGTTCTTTCCATACTCATATTTTATGTTTACTCAGACTTGTTTATGTGTTGTCATACTCCTACTTGTACCCACATACAGAACAAGTTGTAAAAAGGTCTTGTACTCCTAGTTGTAGTTGTTTACTTGTACTGTCCAAGTTTGTACTTACAAAACAACTTGCAGGTTTTCATCCTTGATCTCATTGAAAACTTTAACTGCAATCTCTGGGTCTGGACTGCTTGAAATTTGTAACAAATAACTGCTTAACACCAACACAACCAAGACTCCATCATTGAAGACGGTACTACTACTGTACTAGGCTACTACCGTACTCAATTTGTTCCAAACCAAATCTGTATGGTTAAATTTGTCCCAATAATTTGTCTTACAGGTCAGTTTTGATAATGGGTCCAGCCTACAGCTGTCCCTGGATGATTTTAGGCCAAAATCCACCAGCTTGAAGGCAGATTTGAAGGCATCAGACTTTGCCAAGCAGTTCACTAAAGAGTTTGCGGGCCAGTTACCAGAAGCTTCTGAAACTAACAGTCAGTTACCAGAAGAACCTAAAAGCGGTAAGCATTTATCCTTTTATCGTAGGACAAATTACGAATGTTACGCCATTTTGCATGAAACCTGTTTTGTCGCAAAAGGTTATCCCTGGTAACTTTTGTCTGAAATATTTTCATTCAACCTGATAAAACCAGTGCTCTATTTTTAGTGTAAAATTGACTAGTTAATCCTGATATGATTAAACCATGTACTGAGCTTCTAAACCTGTCTAGTGAGCTTTTAATTCTTCTAACCATAAAGTAAAACTTGTTACTATAGAACATGCAACCTTTGTTTACAAAAAGAGTGACCTTGTACATTCCAGGGCCTTTTTGGCAGGCATGATACTTCATTGGTCATTGGGGGAAATTTTTCATTTTGTGTCATAATTTCAACATAAATTCAAGAATTGTAAAAGTAAAAGCTGAACCATTTTTGAGAGGTGCTCCTTTTCTTCATATCAAAAGTTGATTAAAATCAAACAGTGCAATTTCCATAAAAATCTTCATTTAAGCTGTGTACAAATTGTGCCTGCAGAATGTCCAACCTCTGTTGCTCTCATTTTGTAAACATGTGATGTCACAGATTACAACGTGTGTATCTCTATACAAGCCAATTATAATTCTACATGGCTATATAATTGTTATATTTTAGGCTATGGTAAACGACATATTGCAGCAGGATTAATTGCTGGAGTATGTGCTGTGGTCGCAGCTCCAGTTGTACTCGGTGCTGTAGGATTTACATCAGCTGGAATAGCAGGAGGATCTTATGCAGCAAGCATGATGTCTGCTGCAGCAGTTGCAAATGGTGGCGGTGTTGCAGCTGGAAGTGCAGTGGCTGTTCTGCAGTCAGTAGGAGCTGCGGGATTAGGAACTGCAGGTGCTGCTGCAGTTGGTAGTGCTGGAGCAGCAGTAGGGGCTGCTGTTTCTGGTTTAGCAGGTGCATTTCAGAATTACTTTAAAGGTAGGTTCATAGATTGGTTTTTGTCAATGTAACGCTGATTTATAGGGCTAAATGATCAAGAAAGATACAATAAAAGACACCTGTGAAAGTGATGATTTACAATAAATGAAAACAAACTATTCAAAAGCATCCTTAACTATTGTCCCGAATGGGGATTACCTTACCTTGGCAATAATACAGATCAAATCAATTGAAGACAGCCATCATTTTTGTAAAACACCAAGGAAACAAAGGCATGCAAGATGCAGAAAAACAGTTCTTAAATGTCCTTGTCACTAAAAATGGCAAACCTCTCCAAGAAGGCTACAAGAAAATATGATTTAAAAACATTAAAAGATAAAAGTATACGTTTAGTAATCACACTTTAAATTAATGGAAATAAAAACTTACTTGGTTAGAAGTACAGCAGCTTTCGATAGTATAAAGCATTTTGAGAATCATTTCACTTCGAATTAATGTGGTTATGGAAAAATATATCAGGTTTTATGCCCCAAAATTTGAATCTGAGAAACGTTTCTCAGATTGTGTATTTCTATAGGGATTATTCTTCATGCGTGGACAAATTCGTTCCAGTTTTTCGGTGGTATCTCAAACACCCAACTACCTTTTGGAGTGAAATTTTCAGAGGTTCTTTTGTGTGTGTATATATCTACATTTATATAGGATTAAAACAATCAAGCAATTCCAAAAACCAAAGGTAAATTTTGCCTTTAAGAAATTCCATTGAGATTGCGGTAGAATCCTAATCCATCTACTTAATTGTGAGTTTTTACTAGGCCTATGTCTCTATAATTCCTCTCACAGGTCCATGTGTTGTTCTTTTATTCTAGGTAAGGCCCCGCAGACTGAGACCTCGACTGATAATGATGATGACTGAGTGATGGAGAGGGAGGGGAACATGGAGGGGGGGATGGGGATTGATTGGAATTGGGATGATGGTAATGATAATTGTGCATGATTGGTTTATTAATCTTAGTAAAAAAGATTAGACTGAATATTATTAAATTAAATGGAAGACACAATAATTGATTGATGAAGCCTCCACCCCCCTGCCACAACTTTATTGAATGGTGAGATAAACCTGATTGAGCTGTGAGCTATAAAAAACAAAACAAACACCCTTTTGTTGACTGCTCTTACTGCCCTGTAAAAACAGGGCTACCGAACAATGAGACTAAAAAGATCTTCAATATAAGGCAATATAGGCCTACTTCAAAACCAACCTGCTTATTATGAACTAATATTTGGTTGTCTTTATTTGTTTCATTTGTGCAAGTTATTGCTTCTTTTGCAAGGCCCCAAACAGAAACTGCTTTATCACAACAGTATGAGTTTATTTCACTAAATGATATTATATGAAAGATTTATAAATAAATACTGCACAATCATAATTGTATTTTTGATGGTCTACAAGTTTATTTGGAACATATAGTCAACAGGTTTGCTGTGATTTCATGTAAGTGCAATTTAAAAAAATTACCAGTGCAGTAGTTCTGCAGTCAACAAACAAGCTTTTTTTATGGATGTTTTGATCCTTAAATTTCATTGTTATTTTGTTGTTGCTGCTGATGAAAATATTAAAATGCACCTATAATTTGTTGGTTATAATTTTTGTTGAGAAAGCAAATTAAAAGAAACATGAAAAAGTAATTTGAAGTCAAGTTGTTTTAATAAAAACGTCTCCTTACCTTTAGTCAATTTGTTTACTAGCATGGCATGAAGTCTTAATCTCTCTGAAGTCTGGAAAAAAATGCAAACACTAAAGGAAAGTTTACAGAAAGTATACTTAATTTTACATTTTCTGTGCTAATAGCAGACGACATGATTCCCAACTTGAATAACTATTTACGCCCTCTAGAGGGCTCTGTACAAAGTGACAAAGACAATCCGTACCAGACTAAAAGCAGTTGCGTGTTAACAATAGAGAGACCGTCTGGTAACGACTACCGATTGGACCAAAGTTGGTTTTTGCAAATTTATGAAAGTTTATTGTAACAAATTGACCCATTCTTTGGTTGTAAACTCGTAGTTCAAAATGTTAAAACGAGTTTGTAAACACTGTATTTCTGTGGCTCATACAAATCAGAAATGTTTTCGTATTGTGGGTAGGGGACCAAGAAGGCATCATTCAACCAACGTTATGATGATTTCAAGGTAAGATTAAATCCCTGTTAGTCATGTTAGATAGTAGTTGCGATACCCTCCTCCTCCTACAACTCAATGCTCAGACCGTCGGTCGAGGAGGGTTACGATTATCGCAACTAAGATTAACTAAGACGGAACCATTTCCGTATCCTGCTACCACTTTCTAGCGATTTATTTGATTTGTTGGAAACATTTCCGGAGCATGCCACCACCTTCTGGACGTTTAAAATTTTTTTTTTTTTACCAATATAGCCTACACCTACAGCCTGAGCTAGCTGAGGATGTATTCTATCGAGTCTCTTTCCCTTTCCCCAGTCTTCTTTCCTCCTCCACCACTACCTCTGCCCATCATTTACTCACCCTCTGTGGAAGGAATTGAACGATTGCAAGCAATTAAATAATGCAAAGTACTTAGCCTACCGGAAATTGAACCTGTATCAAGAGAGAACAAATTATTATTATGCACAAGAGCATAGCCTATTTACCGCTAGGCTATGAGGGATTGATACCAAATTTGGTTTGTTAGTTCTACAAATTTCTCCCATTACCTGTTTAGTAAAAGGTCATAATGAATATTTAATTTTCTATGAATATTTAAATCAGCAGTTATTGTCGAATAGTTTGCATAAACTGAATATTCAGGAGTTTTATGAACTAAAACCTGCTTTACATTATAAATTAGTAACTTGAAAGGTTCTTTTGGATTATAGTACAAGTATAAGGTAAGTTCATGTTCATAAGGGCAATATCGAGCTATTTTTTCCCTTTTTTGAATCATCCTTCAATGGGGGTATGTTCATCACATCAGAGGCCACTGTCTGTAGCTGGCTTACCCATTCCATAAATCAACAAGTCCTGGTGAATTTTCCAATGCGCATGAACGATGACCGACTCATTGGAGTATTGCACATTTACCCGGACACACACACAGCAGGAAAACGAAAACAAATGGTGTTTATTTTCAACGAAGCTTTTGCGATTTTCTGACGCCTTTTTAAGGCCGTTGGAATTGTTAAATGTTCCTGTTTTTTTGCTGTATGTATTCAGTTAACCAATCTTGACAGGTAAGACTAAAATTTAGTGTAATCGGCGAGATATTAAGGGAGCTAGAGTGGTGGCACCCTGCGGAATTTTAGCCGATTTGTTAATGGATGTTGGACTTCATTTCCCTTTTTGTTAGTAACTATCTATAGTTCAATTTCAAAGTGAAGTGCCTAAAAGTCAAGTGCCTCTCTCCAGTCTCTGTATACTTTCTGTCAACCCTTCTTCAGTTCAGGCTTCTAATTTGACCTAAATTGAGGGAGAGATAAAGTGGTGGTAAGATACATTTTAGCTGAATAGTACATTAAACTTAATAACAACATGGTCGTTTTGAGTAAATAGCTTTAAAATATTTTTCTCATTGAAATTTTTGACTTGACGATCGTCTACGACGTTCGAAATCAAAATTTCAGAAAGAGGAGTACAGAGTTCTAGTTTTCTAAGTTAGGGCCTACTTAGCCAAGACAGATCCCGTAAACGCAGATGTCCTTTTTTTGTTTTCAAAAGGAGTACAGCATTGGGCCCCCAGTTACTGGTTCTTTACTAGACCTAGCCCCACAAGTGGGGCTATACTTCTACTACTCAACTAACTAGACCCAATAACTGGGGTGCTTTGGTTTTTACAATTACTGGGTTTAGGTCTATACTTACTATGCTAATTGCTAATCAGTGGAGCTAGGCCTGTTTTCTAATGCTAACCAGAAATTGTTTCTCCCAATATTTATGAGGATTTTAAAGCTCATATTAACCTCAACAAAGAGGACAGAAAAGAAAGGGGGTTTCAGAGTTAATCCCCTAAAAACAATCAGTATTGGGAAGATGGTTGGAGCAGATCAAACTCCTTTTGTGACATCCTATTAGATTCAGAGTATTTAGCTTAATTAGGTATGTGGGGAAAATGTTTGGGACAAGTCAAATTTAATTATTTATCTAAATTTGTGGACTATATGTCCCTTTTGTCAAACAATTTGTCTACACCAACTAATCTTTTTTATCTATTGTTTGAAGTGGCCTTGCAATTTCATTTTACAAATTAGTTTACACTTGTACTTGATTTTCTCCTTTATTTATTGTTGTCAATTGATTTGACCGTTTTTAAAGGTTTGATCAAGCATCTCATTCATCCCTTGGGAAGCAGCGATCCCTTCACACAGCAGTGGATGAGGAGGAGATAGTGAAGTTCAGAATGCTGTCTGAATCTTGGTGGGATGAGAATGGTGCATTCCAGGCATTACACAGCCTCAATGATCTACGTATCCCACTGATTAGAGATGGTCTGGTCAGAAAAGGTCAAGGGTCAGGTCAATCTCTAGCCAGGTCACAACCACTCACTGACTCAGTCATCTTGGATGTTGGATGTGGAGGAGGACTCCTTTCAGAGGTGAGTTTTGTGAAGAAACATTTGGCAACATACTTTTGTCTTCCCCACCCTCCTACAGTCAGTCAGTAACATTCGCCAATGAGTTGACAACCATTCAATGGCACAGGATGTATAAGGTGGGGCGACTGTGCACAAAACTATTAGTATACTGTGCAGATGCATTCACCACATGATAGTATACTGCCAGCAGGCACAGTGCATCTATCATTTCAAAACAAATCAGATGATATTAAATGGTCAGACAGTAGAAGGGTTGACTGTGTACTGTGTAGATGCATTCACCACACGATAGCATATTGCAGGCTGGCACTGTACATTCCAAGCTACGGTGGATGGTATTAAATGGTCAGACAGTACAAGGGTTGACTGTGTACTGTATAATATCATAGCTCTGAGGACAATTAGCTTTACTTGCCATCTAGCATCCTCAAAAGTCTCCCATTAGAAATGACTTTACTATTAACAAAATAAATAAATAATTTTAACTATTCCAAATATTTGCAGCCCTTGGCCAGGCTAGGAGCAAGAGTGACTGGTATTGATGCTGGATTGGAGAACATTGAAGTTGCTCAACAACATGCTTCTCATGATCCTCTGCTACAGAAAGGACTGAGTTATATGTGTATAACAGCAGAGGAACTATTAGAGACAGAGAGGGGTGTATTTGATGCAGTTGTTGCTTCTGAGGTGCTTGAACATGTTAGTGATGTAGAAGGATTGGTATCGACGTGTTCACAGTTAACTAAGGTTAGTTCTTTAAATTCCAGTCACTGGGTGTGAGAATAGGAGATGTGTGACAGTTTATGAAGTGTTGGAGGGTTGTGAATGACTGCAATGAGACCATACGGCTCTGCTCATGTGCATTTGTATTTGAGCTTCATTAGTCATGATGTATATTTGCCTAAAAACGTTTGTAAGACTAACTCAATATTTTGCTCATTTGACAGCCTGGGGGTTCCATATTTTTCACCACTATTAACAAGACGTGGCTGTCCTATGCTCTAGCAGTAGTAGGGGCTGAGGACATTGCGAGGGTTGTACCACATGGCACGCATGATTGGACTAAGTTTATTCCTCCAGATGATTTGCAGAGGTTTCTTGAAGCAAGTGAGTATTCTTATACCTTTATACTGTCAGTATACTCTTCTTGCCACATAATACCACAGGAGACTGTACACAAGCCATGAATTTTTTCCACATAATACCAGCTGTGCAAACAGAAGAAACTCAAGCACCCAATGCTAGCCTGGATGATATGGTACTTTGTGGCAGTCTGTGGTACCAGTGTACTGGAAGGGTTAATGGGAAACTTACATCATTGATATTTGGAAGAGTAAATTCTTACACATCCTATAGTTTCAGTGAACACACCACACAATCAACCTGTCAAAATTCCTCCTTATTAAATGGTCACGTTTAAGTGAAAATAATGAAAAACAATTTGTGCTCTGGCAGAGATTTCTACACATTCCTATCATACTTAATTAGAATGTTGTTTTTATCGACAGATGACTGTAATGTGAGATTAGTACATGGGATGATATTGAATCCTATCACAATGCACTGGTCATGGGGGTCTCCAAAGGCATGTAACTATGCCATCCATGCTATCAAGAATGATGTGTGTAGATCAGAGACAGACGCTGATGAAATTGAAGAGAAACTAAGTTGACTCCCTGAAACTCCAGAGGTCAGATTATCCTGAGCTGATTTATGTACTACAAGTCAAGAACTATGGCCATCCAACATGCCAACAGAGGGCAGTATTCAATTGGGTGGTGCTAACACAGAAAGTCCTAAAACCACAAGACTTATTTGATAAAAAAAGAAACAGATAATTTCTGCTTAACCAGGAAGCAAATAGTGTCTGCTCACAAAGCGACTTTTAAACACAGTTTCTACTTCATAGCTACTACAAAAGGCACACTATTTTTCCAGCAGAATTTTGAAAGAAGACAATGCAAGCCCGTTACATGTATAAACATGCACATTTGCCTGCTATAATTAGCAAGTAACTTTGGTTTCCAGTAAATGGCTTTAAAGAACCAAGCCCTGGGCATTTTCAGGAAATTGTTTTTCTGCATAGATAATAATACCCATCTTGTTAATAACCACTGGATAATAACAATCAAAGCCAATTCCAAACCGGACATAGACAGATAGAGAGTGTTATAAATATGATCTGGGGGAAAAAATGTAAATAAATTGTATCTGTTACTGTATTGAAAAAACGATTTAAAAAGTATATACCGGTATAGAATGTTTCCCAATGTAAACTTGTGTCTATGTTTATTTAGTGGCAATACAGTTATTTGATTTTTGTATTTAAAGAGACACGTTGCCTTGGATTGGACGAGTTGGTCTAATAAAAAGCGTTTGTAACAGTTTGTTATGAGATGCATATGGTTAGAAAGATGTTTTAAAAGTAGAATACAATGATCCACACAAATATGCCTCGAAATTGCGTGGTTTTCCTTTTACATCGTGAACTAACATGGTCGGCCATTTATGGGAGTCAAATCCCATAAATGGCCGACCATGTTAGTTTGCAAAGTAATACGAAAACCACGCAATTTCAAGGCATATTTGTGTGGATCATTGTATTCTACTTTTAAAACATCTTTCTAACCATATGCATTTTATAACAAACTGTTACACACGCTTTTTATTAGACCAACTCGCCCGATCCAAGGCAACATGTCCCTTTAATATTGTGTTACACTTATTAGGCCAATAAAAGGATGAATATTAAAGAGATGATGAAGAAATGAGTTATATATGTGGAAGGAAAAACCCCAACTGGGACCTACAGAGGGGACTTCAAAACACAATCCACATGCAAGGCTTCTATCTCATCTGAAGCAGGATTCCAACTGGGACCACAGAGGAAAAGGTTGGGAAGAAAGCGCTAAGCCAACCTAATCCCATAAGTGTTCACACACTATTTATAAACACTAGAAATGTTATTTTAGTTAATTATGGTATGGGACAGCATTGGCTTTATTTGTTTAAATTGTTACCTCTTGAATAGGCTGCTCTTGAATACTTTAAGAGTGCTATACCGACTGAGCTAACCAGCCCTTGTGTTGTTGGCCTTGCCCATTTATGCCTTTCATTCATTGCTCTCTCTGGGGCCAGGGTCCACTATCAGAGAGTTGCTCAAGCAGGAAATATTGCTTGAAAATTGTGTGCTAAGCAAAAAGGAGCTGGACAATAGTCACAAATGGTACATGTGACATAGTATTTTGGCTGGTAACCGTATTCTGGTAAGCAAAGTTAGTTTTTGCTTAGCTACTTTGTGCCATGGTCAGAAGCTAGAAACTGGTAAGGTAGCGATAGTGCTGAAATTCCCAATATAGTGACTGACTTTTCAATGACATCTTTATTTCAAAACGATTGCAGTCATTGTTAATAATAGTGTACAAAATTACTGGGAAACAACGTTGTCAACAATAAACAGTATGAGCAATAAGACAATAGACATGTAACAGTGTAAAACAAAACGGGGGTATCCCTAGCCAGAAGAGACAAAAACCACGCCCACCCCCTCCAACTAGGCAAGGTGCCGAAGGAGTCAAACACTCTTTGGAAGTGGTCGGAACCTTACACTCTTATGGAGCAGCGACCGCGGAATGTACGACTCCTCCGACACCAACAAGCTCAATCAAAGGGGGGAAATTAAAAGGCACGAGTCCTGCACGCATTTTTTTTTTTTACACCTTAGCGAGGGGTTTTGTACTGTAATACTGCCAATTCCTGTCTTAACCCTTTCAGCCCCACATTGTTTATTACATGCATCCTGTGGTGACCACATTGTTTACGCACACGGAGTTCCTGTGGCCCAAGTTTTTTTTCTAGAGGACTGAAAAGTTGCAGCTTGAACTAAACGTGTTTTTCAAACTTGTTTTTCTGCACAAACTAATTATTGCATCAAAAAACTTTGTGCATGCTATTTCATGGCTACAATGTGGTGTTTTTTATGATATCGAATATATCTTGATTTGAGTTTTGGTTTTTACACGAGAGCTCAAATCACGACGAGCAGCACCGGCAACGGTAGCCCTCGGACCGGTCTGCCTGCGCCCATGATTAGCAGTCACGCCGCTCGGACCAGCAGCATTTTCATCGTCTGAAGTTGAAGAATCCTCACTACTTACACCAGATTCTTCAGAAGAACTAGATAATTCCATATCAGAATCACTGTCTGCAAACAACTCCCGAAGTAAATCGGCATTTCGATCACTCATTTTGCTGAAATTTCGGAAGTAAATCTGGGTTTGTTCGGAAGGCTTTTTTTTTTTCGCGCGTCGTTTTCTCGAAAAATAGCAATGGCAACCCCTATTGAATAATGCACCAGTCGAAAGAGGAGTCAACGAACTTTCTGGCTATACTAAATTCAACTACAGAGGGCGACAAATAAAAATATTACTGCATCTCGAAAAAGACGATATGCGCGCGGCGACTATAGTCGCCGTTGGGGATCAAGCGGGGTATAGTGCACGGGCGACTATAGTCGCCGTTGGGGCTCGAGTGGGGTATAGTGCACGGGCGACTATAGTCGCCGTTGGGGCTGAAAGGGTTAAGATGAGACTACAAACATTTATGCCTGTAGGGGTTAGGGTTAGGGTTGGAGTTGGGGTAAGGGTTAGGGTTAGGGTTAGGGTAAGGGTTGGGTTACTGTTAGGGTTTAGGGTTTTGTACTGTAACACTGTCAATTCCGTCTTGAGAACTCTAGACGGAATTGACAGTGTTACAGTACAAAACCCCTCGCTGCGGTGTAAAAAAAAAAAACGCGTCCCGCACCCCTCACAAGGGAAACAAAATTAAACGAGAAATAACGTTTGTACTAATTAAGGGTAGGTAAATTACAGGAAATAAACAGTAAAAAAGGAATCAGTGAAAGAAAAGAAAAGTGACACAGAGGAAGTCTGAGGGAGAACCTGATCTGAAGTATTATATACGCCTCTCTTAATATTCATGCATGACGTCATAATTCTTACTTAAAATGAGGCTATAGGCGCGCGTCCGCCACCACTTGCAGTGGCTGCGCCTATGGCCTCGTTTTGGGTTAGAATTGTGACGTACTCGAGCATAAATATTAAGAGAGGCATATAAATGGATAGCGAGCAAAGACAGTTTGGCTGATGCTGGACGTGAACCTTTCACCTTTCTGACCATATGGTGGTAGGGAATAATCTGTCCTTGCACGCACGCGCGCGCCTGCGTAAAATGGGTGAGAGTTCGTGACGCCCTGCTTTGACTTGTCTTGGCCCAAGACGTCAGTGATCGATAGTGGATAGTGTAATGCGCTCGGTTACTACTCGTTACAGCGCGCCCTCTTGTGGCTTGAATTACCCAACTTGACTAGCTCTCATACTATCCACTATCGATCACTGACGTCTTGGGCCAAGACTATGCTTTGACCTAAACTTGTGTACAAGTCAAATGTCTGTCACGGGATAGTTGCGAGAATGCCGCGCTGCTGCAACTATAGCCTTTTGTCAAGGCCATCGTGGCTTGGACAACTTTGTAAACACTAAACAGTGGAGCGACTGGAACGAGAGACCACGCGCACGAGCCGAGTGGCGAAGCCACGAGGGCCTTTTCCAACTTTTTTGTGGTTTTTTTAATGAATTATTCATGAAGTATGAAACGTGCGTTATGCACTTCGTTTGGACTCTTGCTACCGTTCGTTTCGGGTAGCAAAAGTCGAGATTTTAAAGAAACACAAGAAACCGCAAACAAGTTGGAAAAGGCCCTTGTGGCTTCGCCACTCGCGTGCCTGGTCTCCCATTTCAGTCGCTTGGGATCGCGGCTCTACAAAGCTGTTCAAGCCACGAAGGCCTTGACAAAAGGCTACTGCAACTATAGATTGGGACGGACCACTTCTACCAACGTAACAGACATTTAACGACTTGTCCACAAGTCTAGATTTGACCGCGAGACTTTATTTCTCACGACGGGGAATTCCCAGTCAAACTCATGCGTACAGCGCGCGCAGCAAAGTGAAGGGCCACCAGACCACCAGGGCTACTCCGAGAACCCAGGCTCCGTTTGCATTGTGTCTCTGCAGTTCAACAGTTGATTGTTTGTGATCAAACAAGGGACATCATGGCGAAACTAGAATCCAAGAACAAGATCATTCTTATTCTACTCATCCTGTATTACTAAAGCTGGTGCAAGAGTAGGAGGACAAAATGTAAGAAGACGGGTAAAGAAAGTAACTGTTATTAATTATATGCCATTTATGATTTAATTACCAAGTATCATTATGGAATCGCCGTAGAACTTAGAAGTATACACTAACACTAACAGTACACGTACACGTCAGCCTGAAATGGGAAATGTTTTGTTTTTGTTTTATGCTCTTTGCTGCTAAGATTCCAAACCAAATCTGCATGGTTAAATTTATCCCAATCCTTTGTGTCAATTTATACTAGGGCGTCGACAGCCGCCAGGAAGAAAGTGGTGAGTAAGACCAAGGGTCGCTGTGCTCGGTTTTTCCCGAAATTGTGACATCTGACGGAAAAAAACCCGAATACAGCGCCCCTGGTGGGTTTAGGGACAACTTATAAATAATTGTCTCGGGCAATAAATGTTATGTCACACTTCGGATGGAAACTTTAAATTTTGTATTTATTAATTTTGTATTTTGGGGGGAACTAAGGGCTTAAATAGAGATTCTGTACTTAACAAATTATAGTGCTTACTAATGTCATACTTTGATGACACTATCACTACCTGTTTTATAAAGTAAGTTTTTTAACAATTTAGAGGATGGGGGTTCTAAGCCTGGCTATAAATCCTGTCAAGTAAGCTGGTAAATTTTCCTAAAGGTCTAGTAAGTGGCCTTTAAACCATAGATGTATAATACCCAACCAATGGAGAAAGAACAACTTAGTTGAGAAGTTTATTATTTTAGAGCCACCACCAGTTTCTTCAAAAACATTACTTGAGAAACCACCATGCAAGCCTAAAATTATACAATTTTTTCTAATTTGGTTTTACACTTTAGGCTTTAACAAGAAACATCTCGTAGCAGCAGGTGTTGGTGGAGTACTTGCTGTGATCGCAGCTCCTTTTGTACTCGGTGCTGTAGGATTTACATCAGCTGGAATAGCAGCAGGATCCTATGCAGCAAGCATGATGTCTACTGCAGCAATTGCAAATGGTGGCGGTATTGCGGCAGGAAGTGCAGTGGCTGTTGGGCAGGCTATGGGAGTTGTGGGATTAGGAGTGGCAGGTACTGCTGCAGTTGGTGGTGCTGGAGCAGCAGCAGGAGCAGCTGTTTATGATGTTTATGAAGATGAAGAGGCATGATTTGGATTTTTGAAGACAAACTGTAATGTACCAGTTTGAAGGATAATTTTTGCATGATAAATTCTGGCGTAATTACTTAAGCCTGTTACAAATGCCTATTATTATTATTATTATTATTATTATTATGAATTTCTAGTAGAGATAAGGAACTTTGCTTTCAATAGTTCAGAAATAAACCTTGTTAAATATTGTTTTATTTTCTTTACGCACACGTTTTGGACATTTTGGATCTTCCACTTTTGACCACTGAAAAGATGTTGAGCTCTTGCAGCATATGTTTATAAAAACAAAAGTTTTCATATGTTTGTTTTAAATGCTACGCTACACTTTATGAGAGCCAACATGAACAAGCCTGTGAAATTTAAGCTCAATTGGTCATCGGAGTCACAATAAAGTGGTGGAAAAAAAAGAAAAAAAACTTTATTGTGTTTCCCTGGTTTCAAACAGCAGGTTTTGGACTCACGAGATCAACACTAATTGTTTTACTCATTTCTCTAAAATTATATAATTTCCAGCAAAAGCATTTCAAGGGAAGCTTGCCACCATGGTGATCGTTATACATTCAAGTTATGGGAACATTTATATTTCCCAATCTTACCAATGCTATGCACACCCTTTAATAAGTGTTGATTTGATTATAATTGTTAATTGCACTTCACTTGGTTGCTTTATTTTTTATTATTTTCATAAACTGAACTTGGAATATTACTGAAACTGTCAATTGTGATCTTTATTGCAAATAATGCTCATTTAGTAATATGACATTAATTGACTGTTAATTTGTTTGACTTCAGTTATGTGTTTTAAGATCAGTTATGTTTCACTTTGTGCATGGCTTTTAGGGCTTGTCAATTTCATTGATTTTGTGTGCTAGAATTCAGTCACTTTATTCGTTCTAGTAATTTAAGTGGCGTGTTAAGATTAGTTGTGCATGTTATTAAAAAGCAAGTTGCCTCTATGCAAGTTGTTGAAACCCATCGGGTAATAGCAGCAAATCAAAAGTTCCATCTGTCCCAATCTTGGAGGCTACTACAGCAATAGCTTGATGGAGTTTAACTAAGAATCTTGGTTTATCAACAGCGTACTTTGACACAAGATTTGTACACGCCACAAGTCTTTTTTTAAACATCGGTAAGCAGATGTCTGCTTACGAAGTAACCTTTCTGCTCCGTTTCAATTTCAACTGCAGATTGAAAGGCACAGTATCTTTCCAGTAGAATTTGAATGTAATGCAAACCAACTGCTACAGGTGTGACACACTGGTATTATATCTAGATAAAGAAGCCAATTTATTCAATAATAGTGTTCATTATTTAGATAATACATAAAGAAT
Organism: Leptasterias polaris; assembly: GCA_037783415.1. NCBI lineage: Eukaryota > Metazoa > Echinodermata > Asteroidea > Forcipulatida > Asteriidae > Leptasterias > Leptasterias polaris. Next base: position 1,047,869 of record JAZGTN010000019.1, read on the forward strand.
GTAATGAATATGTAATGACAGCTTGGATAGAAAATGTAAATACAGTGGGTTTTTGGTAAAGGGTTTTTGGTAAAGAACTTTTGTTAGGAAAATCCTCAATAAAAATAGACATGGAATGTTTCCCAAATTAAACTTGCATCCGAGTTTATTTTGTTCCGGTATAGTTCGCACACTAATCATTATTATTATGAGCACACGTGGAAATAAAAATATTCTACAGTAAGGCATAAACTATAAAAATCATTATGTTGTTACACTTGGTGTCTAAAAAGACAAATAAATTACATTAAAGATATATTTTTCAAAACACTCTTATTTGAATGTTAAAGGTGAATCTCTCAAAAAAATCCATTTTAAAAATGTGTTTGAATTTCTATGAGAATCAACCTATTCCAAAGTTTGCCTGAAATCAATGACAGTAAGACAGAAGTTTGACCAATAGTACTGAGGCATTTAACTACCCTCACCAACAGGGTGTATCCGTGATGTTTGAAGATTAGCATGGTGTAGACAAACTATTACTATTGAACTTGCCAGTACAACCATGTGTAAATCTCTCTTGGGAGGAGTGTTGGCTCTAAAAAGAGCCATTGTGATCTTGACCATTTGAATCAGTATACTCTGCTGGCCTTCAGGAGATGGCAAGACTCTTGGGCCCAAATTCATAGAGCTGCTTAAGCAGAAATGAGCAGGATACCAGCCACAAATTGTACATGTGAAATGGTAGTTTAGCTGGTAACCTTATTCTGGTAAGCCAAATTTTGTTGTGCTTAGCTACCTTTTTTTGCTTAAGCAGCTCTATGAAATTGGGCCCTGATGATGGTCCATCCCTCCTGTCCTGCTCAAAAGCCTAAAGCATTCACCTCGAGACGAGTAGAGTATACATTGTGATCACAACAACGCTCCTCCCAAAAGAGATTTACACATGTTTGTACCTGCTAGTTTACCTTGCTTCCCAGGGTGTTTCTGTCTTCTTTGGTGGACAAATAGTCAATATAAAACAGCAATATATCCTCAAAGAGGTTTCTATAACTAATTACCAAATAGAAACCTTAGAATAACCTGACTTGTAAACCATCTTTTGAATATCAAACACACTGCATATGTATCTGTTTATTGGTACTTCAAGCTCTGCTAACTATTTGTTTGCATTTATACCATAGGTCCTTTTGGAAGGTAAACAGTTTGCAACAGCTAATATTATTTTCTTATTTAATTCTAAAACATATTTTAGGCAAGATTCGTCAGATGTTCAAAGCAGATGAAAAGTAAAAAGAGTCCTAATCTAAAATATGAACTATTAAAATTTATATGATCAAAAATTATAATTTCCCAATAAGTAAATGTGAGCTACTAGCTTACATGATGGTAAAGAGATAACGGAATGTATAGTTTGAGTGCACTCACTTCATGATTCATTAGTTTGGGTTATATACAAATAAAAATAAATTTTCTCTGAAGAATCATCTCCTATAGTAACATCAACAACAGAAAGACGGCTAGATGAAGGAATAAAGGTTGCACTCATAACTGAGTCCAATATCATGGCTCTGCTTACTGTGTGAGTTTTAAGCTTACAGTCAACATAATTAACCTGATTACCCATGAGTGATTTACTAGGATCCTTCCTCACCATATGGTGATTCAGCACCCACTGTTGGACTCTGATTATGATGGTATGCCTGATACCATGTAAAGCACAATCGATTAACTAGGACAGACTGTATTCAGTCCAACCTTGAAATACACACACACAAAAGCAAAACAATATTTACTTAAATTTGAATACGCTGATCAATACCAATTGTATAAACTTTTCTGCTTCTCTAAATGACAAATGTTTTACAAAAGATATTCAGCTCTCTGGGGCCCAATTTCATAGAGCTTGAAAGGCACTTTTGTCTGATATAAAATCAGCTCTATAAAATGGGGCCCTGGTTTCACTGCAGTAGCACCTTGAACATGTTGAATTGAAATTGTGATAAAAAAAATCATAAGTAAACATACCAGTATGGTAAATTGATTGCATTACACTAGTACAAAAAACATCCTGAGTATATAAAAGAAATTAATGTTTTCTTTGAAAAATGTATTGCTCATCAAAACATGGAGGAATTTAGTTTTGACTTCCTTCCTGTATTATGCTCAAAATATGTGAATTTCTGATATAATATTCCTTTATGTTCTTCTGTTAAAAAGAGACATGGTACAAAATTAAAAAATATATTTATTTAAGGATTTTTAAGGCTTTAAAGATTTGGTGCCTGAGAAATTGGCTGTTTGGAAATTTCTGATGTTTCAAAAAATGAAAGCTTGAACAAGTCATAGCAAGACAACTTTAAGCATGTTGAATATTTTACTATGCAATCAATGTAATGATTGTAAGGGACTACTGGGCTTACTTTTTAGAGCTGCCAATTTTTCTGCTGTTTAGGAAACCAGTCACAAATGGTGCATGTGTCATTGTATTTTGGCTGGTAACCTCATTCTAGTAAGCATCATTTTATTTTGTTCAGTTACTTCCTGTGCTTATAAGCAGCTTTATGAAGCTGGGGTTTTGTAGGAAGGAATGTTCTCCCTTGAAAACTAATTAAGGTCGGTAAATTATATGCATATGGAGGATCTGTGATCAAACATGAAGGGTGTGTAACTTAATGTTAAGATCAAATGAAAAGTTCGAGAAGATTTCACTCACAAACTGATGACACAAAAATAGATCCAATTTGACTACGAAAAGAATGAGGCTCTGTTAACCTAGTTTGGGCAACTTTGAGAAGTCATACAACTCAAAGTTTTATAACAGGATGTAGCGAGGTAGACCGAGCATTATCATTGGTTTCGTTCACCTTCCCTAAAGTATTGGGTGATGTTCTATTACGTCGCCTAAGTAGCCATCGATGAGGTGAATATGGCACCGGACTAACGGCATTCATCCTATCCTCACTTGGTACATTACCATTTACAGGAGATGGGGATCTAGACGACCACCATGAGTGATACATTTGCGTTGATAGATCCTTGTCTTTTTCTTTCTTATCCTCCTTGGTGATGTAAATCATCTTGATGACAGGCTTGCTGTCCGATTCACTCAGTGGTGTTACTGATCTCTGAGGTGGTTGCTTCTTGGCATGGCAACTGCTGCTCTTGTTGCCATGTTTATTGTAAGACTTTGTCTTGGTAGACTGTCTTGAGGACGGGGTGTACCTTGAAGAAGTCTGTGATGCACAGCGAATGTCTTTATCTGAATTATCTTGTAAGCTATGAGACCTTGCTGAAGGAGGTTGAGGAACTTTCCTTTTGGCAAACTTACTTATCTGTGAGGATTTCTGGCTGGACTTTCCAATAGATTTGATCTCAATAAGTCCATTGACAACAGCTATGTGTCTGAGCTGTTTTCGGTAGGACTCCATATTCTGAAGGAATGTTGGCAGCTTGATAAAATCAAGACGAGCCAGCCGTTTGATTCTAGGGATCTCTTCTCTGCTGATCTTGCCAGAATACATCAGATGGAAATCTGTAGTGTCAATATTACGAAGAATGTCCACAGCACCTGTAGGGAAAGATCACAAATTAATATTTTCAGAATTAGTCAGTTTAGAACAGTTTCAATGCTTGGTTAATGGGGTCTTTAACCAGTTTGCGCCAGGAATCTTCCATTAATTCCCATCACCCAAGACAGGATTATTTTCTTGGAATTGCTGAAATTGTTTTCCTATGAGAGTATCATTGGCATAAAGAAACCCTGACATGACAAAGCCAAGAGAACAAATAGTCTCTTTGAATCAGTGGGATTTATTGTGTCATATTCATGCACCATGAATCGCAACACCCCAAATTGCTCACCCCTTCACACACAACAAAAGATGGCGCCAATCACTGGACAGTTTAACTCTGTGAGAATAGACTCTTTGCATTACACCGCCATCACCGAGGACAAACAGTGGAAACGCACACTTGTGTACACGCACCATCAGCCAATGACAGGTCCTCCTTTTGACCTCACTGAGGGTGCTGTTTGAGGTTGTGACATCATATACAAGGGGTCCATTAGTATCTTGATGACAGCCTACCTGCAAAGTAGCATTGGTCTTTCCCATAACCTCCTACACTGCCAGGATCCTGTAAGCAGCGTTTCACTCTCATGACATACTTCCATCTTAGCTCCTGGTCCACTACGTATTGGCCAAGATGATCAAACAACTCTTGGAATGTCAGCTCTGTTGCTTTGCATGCCACATCTGTCAAATGAGAGAAAGGAATTGTATACTGGATAATGAGCTATCCTGATCCCTTGCAGAAAATTCACATTTAGTATGCCATGATAGGTGATTGATATATTAGTGTGGTATTTGGTAATTGGGACACACTCAGAGTATGGAGTCATGAGAAAGATATTTGGCCATAGGGTCAGTAAAGATTTGAGTTAGAGGAGAATAGTCAGCAAGTAAAGCAAGTCGATTGGTAAACTGTTGCCTCGATAGAGGTCATGACAGGAAATGCCAGTGATTAAAATGGCTTTCATAAACTTTCTGAAAAGAAGGGCTAGTCAGCAAATTGGCCGCCGAACACATTCCCAAAGTAAATGCCCTGTTTACAACACCCCTGAAAACACAAATATTTTCCAGACTTACAGTATGTCAGAGCTTGAAAGTAGAGATACTTCTGGTTTGCTTCCAACATGGTGTTGATTGACGCTAAGCCCTCTTCTGATTCTGTTAATGCATAACTGCTCAAGCTGCCAAGACCAAACCGCTGACGATGTGAAAACCAAGGCTGTAAGCCATCATTCAATGACCGATACTGAGCATTAAGGTTAAGGAAGTATGCTTTGATGAAATGATTTTTTTTTTTATTACTTTAATCTTCAACTTCCTCAATATTTAGAGATAAATGTTCCCATTATTTTGACTTGAAAGCTTACTCAATTGAAAACAGCTTCTTAAAGATTATTTGATTTCAGTAAACTGTTTTCTCAATTAATACAGAAAATGGTTTTTGAAATCATCTTTCCTTAACACTACTCTTGATAAGGTTTTTCAATGTTGACAAAAAATGTGAACGATTTAATTGCATGGGCTGTGTATGGTGACACAACTGTGCATAGAACTGCACAGAACCATCTGTTTACTGTGTTTGTGTAAGGGGTGAAATTTCTATCCTTGTATTGTGTATGGTCTGGGTTAAGGTTTAGGTCCCATCCTTACAATTTTATAGGAGTAGCACCCCTCAAGTTTATTATTGGGTTTTTCTTTAGTGCCAAGGAATGGTTCCTAGTATTTGCTAAGAGTGTGATCCCTTACCAGCTATAATTATAAACAAAGCAATCTTGATAAGGACCAGGTGGTCACTGGCCCCTTAAGTGTTTTTGCCCATATAGCAGACCAGCAGAAGGGAGACAACATCAACTCTCCTTTCACTCCTGAACAAAGTGCATTTTCTCTGCCTAGAAGTCTTGTCTGTTGTGGATTTGGTAAGTCGAAAATAACATTTACTTCTCACTTTTAATATTCTTAACTTTTCCACTGTATTTGACTTTTACACGAAAATGGCTTTGTATTTTGACAAATGTATGTCAAAAGATTCTTTAAAGTACATCAGCATTTTATATCCATTGAAGAGGAGTTTATTTTGTTAAGTCTGCCTAGATTTAATTTAGGGGCAGAATGAGAGTACAATTTAGCTCCAGATGTTTTGCGTTTAGTTTATTAAGGATAATCTCTGTGCTTTTAGTTTTGTTAGTTTTGGGTTATTTTACATTTGTTCTGTTGTCTTTTAAAACAATTGTATGTAAGTTTAGATATCAAAGGCATGTTGATAGTTTTAGAATTCATGTCTTTGCCCATGTCTAACTTGATTTATGAAGGTTTGAGTGCCTCATTTTATTCTGTATAGAGTTTTCTATTTTGTGTTGAACAAGGAATTGCCATTCTATCATTTTAAATTGTTAAATCCCAAATTAACTCATGGTGTGTTTTATGGAAAGTTGGCGAAATTTAAATGTACCATGACTCTATGTGATTGACAGAGTAAATTCACTGTTGAGTCCATTCATGGAGGTGTGGTTTTCCCACAGTCTCAGAGATGCAGAATTTGTTGTTTGTTTTAAAGTTAATTTGCTGAGACAATCAGGTTTCAACTTGTCCAAGTCCCTTTGCCATTAGTTATCCTCACTGTTTTGGTTTTATGTTAGATCCATTACTGTAGTGGTCAACAGGTTGTTTATCATGTACTCAATAGATTTTGACTAGTCTAATTCCTACTGAATATTCATTAAGTACATGTACCCTTACTAGGAGACTTGCCTTCTGGAAACCACACATGGTGCATAGTTTTTCTCCCTAAGGCTGTGACCCAGTAGGACATTGTTTAATAATCAGTAGGATATGAATTGTTGGGTGACTTAGGCAACTCTAATGTTCTTGTTACTGGCTTTTGGTTTGCTCAATAAGTATTCACAAGAGAGTTAGTGTAGTTTGTTCTGTTTTGTAATGCAGCCAAGGAAACTAGAAAGTAGTCATTTTATGTATTTTGTCTACTCAGTATCATATCCGTTTTAATATCGTATTTTAAATTCTTGCATTTATCCTTTTATATATCCTCATTTTGGTATTTTCTTTTATATCTTTGTCTTATACAGGTTGTTTAAGCTATTTTGTTTTAATTTGTAACCCTCTTTGATACTGTGTTGTTTTTTTTTGTTTTTTTAGTTTTCTTTTAGATTTTTAGTTTTGGTTTCTATTTTTATCCTATAGTTAGTTAATTTTGCTGGGTTTTTATTAGGTTTTGATTCAATCCAAGCAACGGTTTATTTCCACATTATTACACCAAGGGAAACATTACAGTCAACTCAATAGTTTTATTTTTACAAGCTAGTGTTCTGGATTTTTAGCATTTGGTTGAAACAGATTGTTGAGTTTATTTTTAAGGTATTATCACAGTTGATTGGTCCTTCTCCATACAATTTCTATGCAAGTTTTGAGTTGATAAAATAAATACATTTTCAGTTCATGCTTCTAAAAAAAATCAGTTGTCATTGTTTCTATTTTTACTAAATTCCTCGCGACTTTTCCCTACCCTATCTTGGTTTTTCTCATTTGTTCAAGCGAGTACCCCAACAGTTAGTGTTTTTATTAGTTTTATTCATTAGTTTTTTTAGCGTACCCTTTTTCCGGGTTACATTTGCATTTATCAGGCTAGCATAGTTTTGTTCAAAACCACATTGGATGATATCAGGTCACACAGTAGGAGGGTTGACTGTGCACTGTGTAGATGCATTCACCACATGACATCATATTGCAGGATGGCACATTGCATCTATCATTCAAAACCACAGTGGATGATATTGAATGGTCAGACAGTAAGATGTTTTTAGCAAATTAACATCCCTCCCATTCTGATTCATACTGTTGCGCTACAAAGTTGATTTGCTTGAATGCTGCCATGACTCATCTAGAATATATTTAGGCCTACTGATTTGTTCTTTTCAATAAAAATTTAACAAATATTCTGAATATTAAGCAGGCTTGTATAAGGATACAAAGTGGGTTGCAATCTCATGGTTTGCTAGACAGCGGATTCCATGTTTGCGGAGATACAGATTATCATTAGAGTTTTTGATCCACATGGAGTACTTCCTTGCCTCAGGCCGATTATATCGAAGAGAAGGACCATGCCAACACATCTGACCACTGTTGTAAGAAAACAAAACAAAATATCACAGAAGAATCAATCAAACAAAGAAATTATACATTTTTCTGATGTTTCTGTACAACCTTCATTTATAGGAAGGGTGTACTTTTGGTAATAATTCCTCAAGTTAATGAATGACCATCAAAACTTATTTGGTAAAGAGTGCTGGAGAGCTGTCGATTTTATAAAACATTGTTAAAAACAAACCCTTATAAGTAATGTAGTTTTAGAGAAAGAGTTAAGTTTTCACAAAAAAGTTGCATCCTCCCTCCTAAAATAGCATTTACATTAGGAGCGTCTAAAAGCATCAATTGGTGTATGATATAATGGCTACAAGAGGTTTTTAGCAAACAAAACACTTTCATGTTACCCCAACTGTCGCTTCATACTTCAGGAATAAAATAACATATTTACAGGATGGGAGAATTATGGTAAAGGGCCATTGTTTTGTACATGTTTCAAATGTTGCATCTACCATTTATTGTGTATAAATTGATGGATAAGACTTTGGAATAACAGATCTCAGAAAAACAAGAGCTAAGAACTTTATTCCCACCTGCATGACAGATCCTTGCTCCAACTGACTGTCATCATTCCTTCTGATCCACTTTCTTTCAGGTAACTAGCGATCAGATTGGATGCCTCCTCTACTTCAATCCTTGGCCCAAATGCTCGCTCTATATATCGATCTCCGCATCCAAACTCCTCCCGAACCATCTCAAGGATGCGGGTAGCCTCAGGAAGGAGATCAAATTTGATCTGACCATCTTTGCTACAAGTTAAATCGTCATGGAATGTCTTAAACTGAAATTGTGAGATGTGTCCGTGTTGTAGGAATTCCAACTTGTGTTCCTCTAGGTTCAGTGGGTCTATCTTGGAGCGGAACTTCATGGGGGTCTCGTCATAGTTGCGAATCACAATTTTGTTCTTTGACTCTGCAGATTTATTCTTAGACTTTTTGTGCTTTGTTTTCATGATTAATCCTGAAGTTCCCAATAAGCTGTGGATGACAGCTCTGTGGAACTCTTGAATTTAGTTTCCATAGTCCTCCTTTTAAGTGACTTTAATCTTTCACTACGACTATGAGATATATATATGTGGAAACTAATTAGGATTCTGCAAAGAGAAAAATTATATAAAACAATTATATAAAACAATATTAACAGAAAATGTATAGATGTATATCATTGACCAAGAATCAAGTCATTCTTTTTGAGACACTGATTTGGAATGTCGTGGCCGAGTGGTTAAGAGCACCGAACTCAAGCTCTGGTGTTTCTGATCAGCAGAGTGTGGGTTCGAATCCCAGTCGTGACATTTGTGTCCTTAAGCAAGACACTTAACCACATGCTTCGTCCTTCGGATGGGACGTAAAGCCGTTGGTCCCGTGCGTTGTGAATGCACGTAAAAGAACCCAGTGCACTTATCGAAAAGAGAAGGGGTTCGCCCCGGTGTTCCTGGTTGTGGCTGCTTAATGCGCCGTAGCACCTTGTAAACCCTTATAAGGTGCTAAATAATTGGGTCTCAGATTTTCATCACTGCAATAACCTATCTTTCTGAAAGTATGTATATACTCAGCGCCTTGAGTACCTTGTTTGGTAGATACGTGCGCTATATAAGACTTCGATATTATTATATTATTATTATTTGTCCTTTAACACATAGCTGCAATTTACCGTAACTCTTGATCTTAGACCCGAGGAACGTGACCAAGAGCTACGAACGATTATCGTAGCTACGTAACACTGTGATAGGCCTAAACAATGGAGTATTTGTTTGATATTTAATATTGCGGCTATACAGGTTACTGGAATGAAAATATTCTGGTTAGTTGTAAATGTAATACTGACTTTGTGGTCATCACTTTGTGGGCCCCCCCCCCCCCCCCACCACACACACACACACAAATAAACAATATTACAAACTGAAACTAAGCTATGCAACAAAATCAACAATTGGTGTGGCCCCAACTGTAACACTAACAAGTAACACTACATACAGCATAGTTTTGTTTTGTGACTTGAAAGTTTTACAATTGTTCATGTCAATAGTGGCTGTTGAACACTAACACTTAACAGTAACAGGTTATAATTGATGAAATACCATTCATGTCAATTTAAATTTCAGATGCTTAATAATTACATTCCATTAGCAAAAATAAGGAATACCGGTAATTAAAATCACAACCTTCTGAACAGAAATCTGACCGGTTTAACAAGATTAAAATAAAACCTGACATTTACAATAATTTCACTCAGTTTTAGTGAAGCATCCTTACCATAGGGTTAAGAAGAATAATGTTTGGTAATATTGCCAACCTCCATGGTATTGCACTCCGCAGTTAGCACCAATCCCAATAGCAGTATCAAGTATGTCTCAATTGATGAGGTAGGTTCGCTTCGGCTGCATCAGTGCATGTTCCCCCTCCTGCCCCCCGCGGGACCGGCCCTCTGTGTAGTCTAGTCCTTTTAGTCGCTTTGATGATGTTGCCAATTGTATACGTTTTGTCCTTGCTCGAATCTCACTTTTAACAGTTCCCTGCTAATGCTATCCAAAACCTAAGACAATAACACGATGTCTGAAAGAACCGCGACATAGACAGAGTACACGGGAAGAAGTTGATGGTGGGGTTGGACAGGCAGCTTTAGCTGAGGCGCCTTGGGGGCTTCCGCGTTGATATCGCGGTTGACTTCTCCGCGCGACGGCCGCTCTCAATCAATGTTTGTTGTTTCCAGGCGCGCCGCCAGCAGCGGAGCAGCCGGCCGGCGACCGACCGGATCGATTTTGCGTTGTCTAGGCTTACGTGCCAACACCTAGACGTGTACAACAGTTTACACATTAACAAGATAAGCCAAGCTCGATGGTACCAGTCTATTTCGTTTTGCTTTTTCTTTTTAGAACTAGTCTTGCTCACAGGAAATAATATCGAAATATTTGTATTGACTGATTAATAAAAGAACAAAATTTAAATATAGAATAATGTAATTATTTATACGCAATTTTCTCTTTTTAAATTATATTAAAAAATAATTCCATCGTATAATGTACTTATCTATGCCTTGTTAGTGGTAAATACTTTTAACTAATACATATTATGGACAAGATAAAACTTGAAAAAAGGCCAACAATGTCGCGGGGCTTTAAATTGAACTTTGACCCGTTGACAGCACAGCACACTCTAGCTAGACTTGATTTCAAGTCTGAGATCGCGGTTATTTCTCTGCATCAGCCACACAAAATTTCCCCCGCAGAATGGCTATCACGCGGTTTAACTCGCAATCTCAGACTTGACCCTTGTGTATACGGTATTCATTTATTCACAACTGACATTTACATAACAACACTATGCCAGAGAGATGGCCAATCAGGAGGCCACAAAACTCCTGTTGGTTGCGTCTATTCCCAATAGGTTATAATCACTTCTGCATTTTCTGTAAAATCGATTGTCAATGAGTCATTGTTTTTTTTTTTTATAGTGTTTTGTACGTATGCTATTTCTAATTTATACATAAAATAATACTAGATGTATTCTTAAAATATTGAAAAATAAACATAACAAATAACCCTACTAGACGAAAAACTGTGTTCCCTTTATTTGAATGGAATCGTCTAATGATTTTCCCAACGTTTTTTATTTATTTTGAATTTAAAAACTAGAATCATTTTGGATTTTTTTTTCCAAACTGCAAGTTGAATCACTGAGGAGAGGCAGATTAGTTACATGTGATTCAATGTTGTATTTCTGTACTATATCCCGTGGTATAAACGGTCAAGTTTGAATGTGCATTTTATTCACGGCTTCTGAGATTCTGACCAATCAGAGTGTTCCGTCCACTTTTGGACTAATTCGCCGAAAAACAATGTTCCCAAGTCTGTGATCGTAGGTTAAAGACGGAGGTTAATCCACAAGAGGGCGCTATTTCAGGCAATTATGTATTGGCTATCAGGTAGACTAAAAACCACGAGCACAGACTTGGAACCAAGTCTACACTCTAGCGGGCGCTGTCACACAACAACACACGTGAGTTCTTGTTCACTGCATGCAGCATGTTAAGGTAGAGGTCGAAACTCCAACTCAGACAGGTAAAATAGTTTCATTGTTTTGTGATTTATATGTAGTAATCTCTTGAAGTTTAAGCATTACATTATTTTACATATACTTTGTTGAAAACAAGACCGGATGTTTTGTTCGTTGTTACCATTTGAATGTCATTTCACTGATGAGTACTTTGTCATGCTCTGACCACGTCGTCATCAGATACACCGACAGTGACAGTACTCACACTGACCATGGAGGAAGAAACACAAGGAGTTACAACGAACAGGAGATCAAACGTCCAAGGTCTGGTACCGCCACAGATAAACGCGCAGTTGTAACGCACTTCCTAAACCGCACGCGACACGCCGCCTCTCTGTGTGCGCTTGCGCAGTATCATGTATGGAGCCAAGATTAAAAGACTTGGAAGGGTGGCACGATCATTCATATCAAAATAGTACAAAAAGGCTTCGATTTTCTTTGCTGAGAAAAAAAAAGTACTTTGTAGTACCCCAAAACAAATCATACCATTCAGCAGAGCGAACTCTCGTGCGAAAACCATCAAATTTTGAACCGTAGGTAGAGGTCGGAAAGCCACAAAATTACCCAAATTATCATATCATATTTTCACGAAACAACACATACAAAAATACTTGAATGACATCTCATCTTACCTTCCGAAAGTCCAATTTCAACGCGGAAAGTAGGAAAAAAATCGGAACAAAACAACGCGACCATTCAACGATAGGGCGCAGCCATGTTGAACAAAGAAAACACCGCTGCGCATGGGAAAACTGAATGTTCGGAATTATGTACTACTAACAAGCACGAACGAGTCATTTCACCACTGCAGTCCGAAGCGGTACCAGACCCCGTGCACAAAGAGATATTATCGCGCGCGTAAATCTGACGCGCAGCGCTCGCGCCCGGGAGGTCTCCATGCCTTTTCCACTGAACAGCTAGGATCGATAATTGGGCGTTAATTACGCTGTGGGGGGTTGGCGGGCCGTTCAAACTCCTTGTATTTCTTCCTCCATGCACTGACCATGCACTGACTGAGTGGAAAATCCGACTGAGTCAGTCACCATCACAGTTTGCCGAAATGCTCCATATGACCATTCTCACAGTCATAGTCACATACATCAGAAAATCACTGAAACTACAATTTTACAAACTAGGCCTACAGTACCAGCACCACTGTTTACTCTTTCTTAACTTGTTGTATTGTACTTTTGTTTTGTAGTAAGTTGCACATTTTGTTACTACAACACAGGATACAACTTACAAGTGTTAGTTCATTTCATTCGCAAATGTAGGATCCTATTCCTATTAAAATTGAAAAATATAAACTGTCCCAGGCCAACCTAGTTCACATCAATCGGAAACAAGCCAAATATCAAATAAATGAGATGGTGAGATAGTAATTGCGATAATCGTAACCCTCCACCCTCCCGATCGACCATTACGATTAACGCAACTAGTGAGATTGGCACTTAGAAAGCTCAAGGATTATAATATAGCTCACATGAACTAAACCACCATTGCGGCTTGCCAATCCTCCTGAGACTTATTTCCATCTTCAATTCTGGCGCAGTCGATCAAACGGCATTTCAAAACCCAAACCACAGTTGCTTAATTTGATTGCTGCATTCAAAATAAGCCTGATATAAACATGCATTAATTCCAGACAAACTATAAACTGTTTTATGTTGCTTGAACAATAACTTAACCCGCAAAACCTGACAAGATTTCCATAGATTGGTTGTGTTTGTTCAAAAAAGAGAATGGAAATTTCCTTTTAAATTTGGACTCTTCATCAGCTATCTGATTTATTGAATCTCCACCTGCAGGAATACAATGAGTGACTCGGATGATGATGTTCCACAACTCTCTGCAGAAACAATGGCTGCTCTGCAGGAGTTCTACAGTAGCCAAGCTCAGTCTCAGTCATCAGAATCACAAGGAAGCAATATCAGTGAAAACTGGGTAAGAACTTCCATCATGAAATCTTGTGAGGCCAGGGCCCAATGTCATAATGCTGTAAAGCAGAAAAATTGCTGAACACAATTTTCTGCTTAATATCTGTATTTAATTGAGACCTGTGCTTCCCTGACAATTTGTACTGAAAACCACTTTGTCTCACAGTCAGACCTTACTGTACCATATGTTAAGCACCACATACCTTGAAGATATAAACTGGAAATAAATATTTCTTCATTTTTTAAACAGTTAGTGATTGAATTCATCAATAGAAAACCTGTTTGTTTGATTTTTAACAGAATTTATCCCAGTTTTGGTACGATGAAGTTACCAGTGACGTCTTAGCTAAAGAGGCCCTTGAGGTAGCAGGTGAGAGTGGAAGGTATGTCAATAAAATATTATGTTGTCGAGACTGTTGTAATGACATGCCCTCAGTGTTTCATCTAGCGAGTAGCGAGCCATCCAGTCATCCAATTGTTGGACTTGGAAGGTTTTTGGACAGCCAGTTTGACAGCTGACCAGCCAGTCAACAGGGTGGCTGCCAGCCAAATTCCAACAAAAGAAATGTCTGACTTTTACCATTTGAACCAGTTAACCAACATTTAGTGGACAAAAGTTAACACACAAAAAAAAGCTCTCAGTTTTTATTTGTTAAAATTGAAAGAAACATCGCAAACAATGTGCTGTTGTCTTGTGAACTTAATTTTGCACACATAATCTTCGAATCTTTCAGGGAGGCAACATGTGGAACATTTGAATCCTAGATTAGACACAGAACGATTTCTTGTTGTATCTACAAGAGTATAAAATCAGGATGGGGATCATGTCTGAAAATATCAATATTTTAATCAAAATCAACATTTTAATCAATATTAATGCTTTAAAGGCACTGTACACGTTTGGTAATTACTCAAAATATATATTAGCATAAAAACTTACTTGGTAACGAGCAACAGAGAGCTGTTGATAGTAAAAAACATTGTGAGAAACGACTCCCTCTGAAGTAACATAGTTTTTGAGAAAGAGGTAATTTCTCACTAAAATAATAAAAGACTTCTGGCCAGAAGCCTTTTATTCCTATCTGAAAGCACACTAATTTGTACAACAAGGGTGTTTTTTCTTTCATCATTTTCTTGCAACTTCAATGACCAATTGAGCCCAAATTTTCACAGGCTTGTTATTTTATGCATATGTTGGGATACACCAAGTGAGAATACTGGTCTTTGACAATTACCAAACGTGTTCAGTGCCTTTAATCAAAATGATTTGTGTTTGTGTTTCAGAATAAATAATTAGCACTGGGTATAACTAGCAATATTTTAAAGGTATATTACAAGAGTAAATTAATTTCCATCCTCAATCATGCAACAAAAAACCAACTATGAATATTTCATTAAATTCAGTGATCACATTCAAGAGAAAACGACCACCATTTTTGTTAGGTTTTGTGATGGATTTTGTGCACTGTCATATTAGGCTTATCTTTTTTTCCTTTTTCCCCTCATTATTTCAGAAGGAAATATGTCTCTAGAGGATTGGTACTGTTATGAACTTGATAATGAATTAGCTCTCACATTGAAACTAATCAATTATTTGATCATTCTCAATCCTTTACTTTGTCTGTTTACAAGCAGAATATTCCACTACAGTACAGAGCACTACAGTGTTTGGGAAGGCTAAACTAATTTTATTAATATTATATAATGCATGCAATATTTACCAAGAATTTATGTGTCCTTTTTTTAATTATGCAGAATTGCGTGTGTGTCTTCACCAACACTGTATCAGAAACTACAGCAGGTAAAGCCCCCATCCTGTACAACGATTCTGTTAGAGTTTGACCAGCGATTCGCCGTCTACGGGGAGGACTTTGTATTCTATGACTACAACGCACCATTAGAATTGTCCAATCTCCAGCAGAATTCATTTGATGTGGTTATTGCTGACCCCCCATACTTGGCTGAGGAGTGTCTGAATAAGACAGCACAAACTATCAAGTACTTGACCAAAGGAAAAATCATCTTATGCACAGGTAATGTAGCAATGGTCCTTAAATTTCTGTGACAAATGCATCATTCTGTTTTTCTGTGTTACAGTTTTGAGTGTCTGTTTAAAGTCTGTACATTATTAACATTGGTAAGATTGAAAATATTTAATGTTGGCACACATGCACCTAACTTACATGGTTTAAAGCTTGTCATAGTAGAAAACTTCCCTTGACATCTTTTGCTTGAAATGTTAAAGTTTTTGAGAAATGAGTAAAACAATAACTTTTGCACTCCCGGGTACTTCTTTTTTCCATGGTAGTGTTTTTAAACCTTGTGTATTGACTTGGGGATTTAAGCATTATTATTTATTTTAGGCTAAATTTGTAGATATAAAGGAACATCAAGACTGAGCTCCCTCCTTAAATTTTAAGGCAAAGAACAATTCTATACGGTAAATGTAAAAATTACGGACACAATTTCCATTGTCACTGTGGGTTATTAAAAACTTCAAATAGATTTGTCATGACACTCTTGTATTTGTTTTACTGTTGCAGGTGCTGTGATGCTAAAGTTAGCTCAAGAGCTACTCGGTGTGACCATTTGCCCATTCATACCACATCACACAAACAATCTAGCCAACCAATTCCGCTGTTATGCAAACTTCGAGACACATTTTCTTAATAAAGACAACAGCTGACCACTATAAATCAGTTTTAATTTTTTAATTTCTTATGCTGAAAAGCATGAAACTGCTCTGTTTAAAGCATAACTGTGAACATTTAATATTTATTTGAAAATTTTAGCCGAAAAAGAGTATCGCCAATGACTAATCAAGGTCTTCAGTTTCACTTCAGTAGAACGAATGTCTATGTTTTGTTAATTTCTTTTATCATCAACCAATTATTTCATTGCATTTTTTAGATTAATTGATACACTTAAATGCTATGATGTATAACTATTATTGATACATAAACTAAAATAATAACTGTAATATTTAATATGAAAGCAAACTTTTGTTTTGTTAATACTTTTGACAATACTTCTGTATGAAATTTCGTTATGAAAATACTCACAATTCAGTTTTTTATTTTATTTGCAGAAAACTACAAAAAGCCATAATTATAACTGGCAACTTAATTTTGGAAATGTTTTCATAAGTTCGTTTTGTGTTATATTAATTAAAAGCTAATGAATAGGATCAAATATAATTATTGATTCTATTTCATTTTTTTATTTATTAATGCTGGTTTTGAAGCTAAGGATTCTCAGAAAAGTGAACTAAATCAATTTACAAGCCAAAAACTCCAAGAACTCCAAAAGAACTCCCATCAGGATCAACTTGATTTGTAATCATCAATTAATGTTTGAATTCTTGAAAATTTCAAACCTCCCATTAACCTCACTTCAAATTTCTGCTTAGATTGTATTTTACTTTCAAAGTAATCCTTTTGGATTTGAAGATATTTTTAAAAACTAACATCTATGTTCCTGTAGATGTACCCAAATAAAATGTGCATAACTAGTTTATACAAAATACTTTACAGTAGTGGTCTAAATTAATCCCTTTAAAGTCATACACAATAAATAATATTAAAGTGAGAAATAAATGATGCAAAGCAGTCCTTTTTGAGCAAAGATTTAAACAGGTGTTTTTGACTATTATACACTCGGTACACTCAGAGGTCAGCTGATACATCTGGACAGATGGTAAATTCAAGTTGGTTGGGTGTTGCTGTGAATTAATACTCAAGTTGTGAAGGGAATCAAATGAATCAACAGTAAAATTATGGTAGAATAATCCACATCAAGAGTTTCAGGCGCCATTATTGAGTGGTGCTTCATTTCCAGTAACAAAGTTAATAGGGAGCCGACACCATTTGGAGTTTCTAGTTGAGAAATCCAACATGTGTTCGAAAATAGACGTTCAATAGTTGCAGAGAACGATGTGTGTTTGATAACATTACCATGGGAACGCGACAACAAGCACTTTGACAGTTTTAAGATCCTCTACATGCTTGTCAATAACCATCGAGAAAACCACTTAAGCTTGGCTTAATGACTTTTAAACACATCGCCTGGCTTCATGTTCACTAGAATTAATTGCAGTATAAGAGGATTTAGCAGATTATGCCATCACGTCCAATTTAATGGACGTGCTAAAAGTACACTTAATAAATTCTATTTGTTTATTGGATTGAAAAACAGACCGATCATGCGGTGCAAATGAGCACTACAGCTGCATAAATAAAGATACCATACTACGAGCATTTGGACAAAACTAAAAAATAATATTAAGTTTTAGTAGAGACAGAGGTATTTTACGTACAAGTACATGTAGCTTATTCTACTTTTGGGAACATTGGTGCATGCAGACTTCATTCGAAATAAACACCGTAAACAGATGCAATTGCAAAGAGTGAAGTATTCTGATAGCTAGCAGAGGCGTAACTATCAGTGTCTTGATTCCATAAACATCGACTTGCTAGTTCCATACTCTGACCATTATGAGAACCAACCAAGACATGTACAACCAGCTTGTGTCTCTTGAATTGCAACGCCTTGACACGAACCTTGATAGCTTCAGATAAACGAGTAGTAATCCTTCCACTTGTTATTGGGTTGTACTCCATACTACCAAGAACTCCCTCTAAGACATCCGCAATCTCTTTTTGAACTGACACTGGTTTAAAGGTATTATTGTCATCTGGAGTTATTCTGAATGTGTTCTCCATCTTAGGTCCTGACTGATCTGAGCTTAAGCTATGAAGCCGTTTAGACCGGCCAAGCATCGGGCTCCCCATGTGAACACCTTTACCTGATGCCGTGAAGCTTATCTTGCGTTTGAGGAGATTCCATGTTGCTAGTTTACTGTTTGACCGGCCAATTTGAGCGAGTTTCGGTTTGGGTGCTGCAGCACCTTGTTCTGATGAGGGCTGGTCACAACCTTCCTGTCCTGTACTGCTATCCTCCACCACAGTCGGCATCAATAACTTGGCTCTCAGCTTTTCCATTATAACAACTTATATCAAAGTTCAGCTGAAGCTTTGAAATCAGGATGAGATATATCCACGCATATATACGAGGACTAAGTCATCAGTCACGATTGCTCACGTCTAAATTGCAGCCGAGGTGTAAGGAGGCTCATCCAAGCTCATCCGAGACGAGTTGATTGTACACCGTGCCACGGCTGCTTATCTTGTATCAACAGTAGATGTCGACCAACTGAGCTATCCCAGCGCGGGAGTGGCAGCAGACGATTGAGAGATTGCAAACTTAGCATTGTCACCATGGGAACACCGCCTCAAAAATTAAATAGATGGTTATTTACCCACACGCGCAGTAATTGTAGCACTTCACTTCGACCATAAAGAGGGAATGCTTTGCAACATGACTGTAAAAACAAAGTGAGGAGTTGTGTCGTAACTATTTTGTCACTTGTATAATATCGTGGCAAGAGGCGAGCAGTTTTCAATAAGAAAGCCTGGGGGTAATACTCAGCAAACAAGTTACCTTGAGAGGTTTCACAGTCACTTGTGATAAGCAAAGCGAAAGGGCACATTGTGTGTAACAATAATCTTAATTACTATTGGCATGATATGATCACTTTAAAGGCCATTTCAACTTTCAAAGAGTATTATCTACCGAACAATAAGATGTATTTTTCAAATCCGAATCTTTAATGTTGTTACTGACTGGCTGGCTACATCCATTTAGGCCCCTAACTAACAAATAATTTCCATTTAAAGCGATCTCCTATAACATTGGTCCACTGGCCACACACCTGAGGACCCGAGTCCTTCTCTCTAATTTAGTGTTGAAAAGCATCCCTATTGTATAATAGTATGGACCAGTGAAAAAGCTGACGATTGCATGAACAACATGGGCATCGAAACGTCATGCATTACAAAATTTCTTGGAGAAAAGACAGTCTTATTGAACCAACTCTTTGAAAAACCAATTCTGCACCATCCTTTAAATTTCTCAGAGATATAACACGCACGTTTCACTTGGTAAATTAATTGCACAGTTATTTGAAATCTCGTACAGCGATGTGTGTAACCTTTGAAACTTGTACAGAGTAGATCTGGTGGATTGACATAATCTATAAAATATTAACCGACTTCAAATAGATTGGTGACGAGACAGCCGAAGAACTCTCACGACACAGTTAAAACAAATTGTCACTATGGAAACCTCCAGCCCTGAGTACATAGTGTAGACGAAATACCCCTGGTCTTTTATTTCTGAATCCAATTAACATTTTCCTAAACTGTAATACAAAATTACATTCATTATTTATAATTCATTGGTTGTTAGCCTATAGTGTCTATTACGTTCAGTTTCTTTCAATGACATTTTGTCCAGGGCCTTTTTAAAAAGCACAATCAATACTTTTTTTGCCGAACCGGCGAATAGGCCTACAATTTGTTTTACTCAGTTTGAATTAAATTTACTAAGAATTCGTATTTCAAAAACAATGTCCGAATGTTTCCTCTACTTTGCCCCTTGTACCAAGTACTTTTCAAACAAAGTTTCTGAAAATCTCTGAAGAGGGCGTCCAAATGACTTTGATGATTCAAGTTTTAATATTCGTAAAAAGTGGTTTCGCAATGATGCTTTTAAAATAATGTAAACATTTACAACAGATAATATTTATTACAAATAGAAAGTCTCCAGAGAAAACTCGGCTTACGGCAAACAAAGTCGATCCGACTGCTTCCCACAAAAAGCCAAACCGTGCCCGTTGCTGAGCTATTGTTGGCCAAGGCCAACCAAGCATGTCATTTCACACAAAACATTTAATTACAGAGCAAAAATAGTACACATGTTAAAGGGACACGTTGCCTTGGATCGGGCGAGTTGGTCTAAATTCATATGGTTAGAAAGAAATTTAAAAAGTAGAATACAATGATCCACACAAATATGCCTCGAAATTGCGTGGTTTTCCTTTTACATCGTGAACTAACACGGTCGGCCATTTATGGGAGTCAAATTTTTGACGGCTGATCTCGCGCAATATCCCGCGAGAGGGCTGCTCTGCGCGAGATTACAGCTCCCAAGACTGACGAGGAGTCGGCAGCCAGCAACTTCGCGCGAGAGCATTCTTTATTACGCTACAACACCACACGCAACTCGACGCACCGCGACAAACATTAACGACTTGTCAACAAGTCTATACTACTTAATGTTGCAGGCGTTATTATCAGTGTATAGCTAGCTAGCTATGTACTAAGCCAATTTTTGTAAGACTTGTTAACTTAGAATCGAAGTATAGAGTCAAACTCTGTTCATTGTTTGTTCAACACAAGAGAGTAAATAGAAATGAAAATGTGTTTAATGTTGCATTCCTACCTGTTGAGCATTTCCCTCCTCTATGTCTGAAGTTGTAGCTGTTGAATTCGTAGCATTTGTGTAGGTTTCCATCAGTCCTCAGCTTGAGCTGTGAAGGAACACACGTGTGCATTATGTGTACTTATAAAAACGCGCTTTCATGTAAATCAAAGATGGCGTCATACTTTTATGTCGGCAGATATGATTGGTCCTTCAGTTATACAAAGACTACCTGTATTGGTCCTAAGTTTATAAATCATTATCTGTTAATAAAACCAATAAAATACAATTTTAAATGAGCATTTTACTCCCCAAAATTGTTTTTACAAGAAACTTTATTAACATGTGATTTTAATTGGCTCGTTTTGATTCGAGAAAAAAAGACTCAAATAAATTGTAAATTTGCATAATTCAAGACGTGTCCTCGTGCAGTACGTTTATATTCACATTAACTTATTTGACGGTGAAACCTCATTTACAAAACATTTAAATTACAAGGTTACTTTTAATACATTTGCCAACATTTTAGACTTTGTTTTAATGATGATTAAAATTAAAGTGTTTTACTTAAGTTAACCTTGTTTTAAATATTTTTTCTGTTAATGCTTAATTTGCATAGTTACACTTTTTCAATAGTCCCGCGGAGAGTTCAAAGAGGACAGACAACGTGTGTAGGGCCTACTGTACTAATAATAAAAATTGTCAAGACTGACTCGAAGGTAAGGATTTGTATCAAAAATTAACTTTATAGTTAGGACTGTCTGGCCAGATAACCACAGAGCCTGCCGTTTACCACAGAATTCGGGAAATTTTGTATTTTTAAGTTACGTGACATGGGAAAATGACAGCCTACAGCCTACCGTTTGGTGAAACAGCATGAACAGGGTCACTTTATGTCACAAGTGCAGGGGAAAGTTCTATTAAAAACTATCCCTAAAAAATATTGCTTGGCAAATCAAGTATTCGTCAATAAGCTCCCCCAGAGATGCTTTTTTGGTCAACTATTTATTGAACCTATGTTAAAAATGCACAAATTGTACATGTATTGTTAAGCGAGTACCTCACTTCGAATCACTTTAATTATTGAAGTTCAGTCTAATTCAGATTAAAAAAAAAAAATTCAAGCTCCTCTTTTCATAACGAACAGAGACACACCGCTAGTCTTGGTTCAAGGTTTAAAAAAATATTATTCGGCCTTTATTCTAGCAATTGGGCCTATAAATTAAAATGAAACAACAATAATTCCGAAGCGAGACATAACACATAGGAAGCGTGCCATAAATTTGGTACTTTGGGTCGGGCAGTTTTGATGAATCGTCATGTGTCATCTTGAACCGAGACTAACAGAAATATACAAACACAAAACAGAGACCTATTAATCACCATCACTGAAAAGAGGTTTATCAGTTTGTCATCAACACACATTTCATTTATTCATTCATATATCTCATAAAGAAACACAATAAATAAGTTAATTTTCTGTGATTCAGGTATAAAAATATTTCATTTTGTAAAAAGGTGAATGTATTTTTAGTTGTAAGAACTGGGCTCGATTTAACAAAGAGTAGGATTGATCTTAATAACTTTGTATCAATTGCTAAGCAAAGTGTGATGTCACATTACAAATCACTATGGTGATATTGATAACTCGTCTTAAGATGAATCTTAGTTCTTCACACAGAACTCTTTGTGAGATCGAGCCATGTGAGGTAAAAGCATTTTTTGGTACTTAGCTTTAAACAAAAAGAGAAAAAGAGAAAAAAAGACATTCAAGTGTCATCGAAGACTGTCTGCACCTTGTATCCCATGACTACCCCCCCCCCCCCCAAAAGGCCAAATGGAAAAATATGAGTCTATTTAACCCCCATTAAGTTTTACTTGTTTCTTCACCATAAACAAAACACAACTGACAAAACTATAATGCTTTAGGGAGATATAGTCCGACCCCTTTATGTCTATGATTGACAGCAGCTTATATATTAATACTGTGAACACAGGGAACCGGACAGAGACCATCACAGTGTGATAAAGATCTATGGATATGAAAACGTCATGCGACTGTGAGTATCCATTGAAACATGGCACGCTATGATCTTCACTAGAAGAGAGACTTCCATCGCATTTGCACTCAAGAGTTCCTGCATAAAGACAAAAAGTAAGAGGTAAGTTTTAATATATTTTGTCACTATATGGTTCACTTACAATGTACCAATTTACTTACAGATCACACAAACCAGAATTTGTTGTTACTAATAAAGAAACTATTACTTTGTGTGAAACACGTGATGACGTTAATCTCTCCCACGAGATGAAATAGGTGCTGTGAAGGCTTTTAGAATAAAAATTATACTACAAGTTTAGAGCTTGTCTTTTCACAAACTCAAAGTGTTCAGGTTTTGTGAGTAGCAGGTTAATACTAAAAGCTAAATCAAACAAATTATATGAGGATGAACACTTTTAAATAGAGCGTTAAAATATAAATTTTATTTGAACTTCTGGTTTAGACAGGAAGCCAGGTCAAATCAGGTGTTTCAAGCATTGCTCCGAACACCTAATTAAATTTGAGATTAGAAACAAATTCAACCAGAAATGCTCCAGTTTAAAAAAATGGTGTCGCAACAGTCATACTTTGTATTTTCAGACTTCTGAATACCAAACTAAGATTTGTAACCAAAAACAAATACAAAATTATGTCAAATCCTTGGAAGCTTGATGTATAACGTAAAAGGCTCAGCTTGATCCATACCTCATTCCCAGAATGCCTCATTATCTGCGGATACATTCTCCGGGTGATTCATCAAAGCCAACCTACAGAACAAAATAAAGAAAAAATTAAAAAAATTGTCAAACACGATTGAAAGATACAGGCCTGGAATTTTATCTTTGAGAGGGCATGGCCATTTGAAAATCTTCAAAATTGTTTAAGGGACACTAAGGCCAAGACCAGGGCTACAGAGGCCGAGAACAGGGCCCTGGTGGCCACCATGTAATTCCAGACGTAAAGGTAAAACATAGGTTACTACATGTAATTGCCAACAATTGTAAAAAAAACAAACATACCCTTGTTTATTGATTGCAACACGAAAGAGTATTTAAAAAAAAAAAAAAAAAAAAACCCATGGTTTAGCAGTAGCCCATTGTATAACCTCAAGACACTATGACTTATCACATCTTGTTTATGGTAACTCATGTACAACTGTATATTACCACAAGTTCACTTGAACAATTCTACAATTCTAATCAGAATTCTACATGAATCAGTAACTTTCACCCCTGTATCAATCTTGGCAATATGTTTTTGTACTCTACTCCTGCAAGCGAATTTAATCAAATTTATACTTATAGCACTCAAAATATGTTTTGAACAAACATAACTATCTCCATACCATTTAGTTAGGCATCAGTAACTGGCAGAGGTACAGTTCATCCTGGGTTGGCCAACCATACCTAACAAAACAAAATTTTAAAATGTGTTAGTAAATATCAACAGAAATTTCAGCCCTAATGCAGATAATAATGGAGAAGACTTAAACACGAAAGTCAGTTATGTCGACTACCAGGAGTTTGATCATGTTCAATATGCAAATGTGATGACACTTTTCAAACAAAAAGAAACTTAAGTCAGTAAGTTTCATGTCAAGACAATGAGAGTTATTTACAATGTTACCATCTTACAGACTTCACCTTTCTAAAATGTTTATGAAAAATGTTTCAAACAAAATTCTTTGTCCAACGATCACGATTAAGTTGTACAAACAATGTGTTAATACAAAATATGTCATAATAAGTAAGAAACAAAGTCTTTGTGAAGTAAAATACTGAGGGCCCATATTCAGTATCGGGATAACGTAAAACTGCAAAATAAATGGTCACTAGCCTAGTAAGATCCAACAAACCTGTGTTGCTATCCAGCTCAGTAATATTGACATTTTTATATCATTATATTTGTCCGTGTATGGCAGTGAAATGCTACAAAGCTTTATTTGTCGATATCACTTATATGCCACAGGTAACCGAGCTGTTAAACAAACAATCAATAGTGGTTCACAGTGGGACTGACTGAACTACAAGTAGGTTCAGGTTTATGTCCTTTTTATGGTACACCAATAAAGCTAACCCCTCTGTCACCAAATTGTATCTTTCTGTACGGATTTCAATTGAGGTGTCTCATGAAGAAGCACACAATAGGTTTGGTTGCTACAGCAACAATACCCCTGCAATATTTTGCAAGACAAGATTAGCTTTATAGAATAATCCACAATGTCATTTATCTATGAATTGAATATTTAATCAACTTCAGACGCTGTACGTGTGTTGTTCACCAAAACATCAGTTAATACTAGTCTGTCTGTAGTACAACTTTAGAGTCACCATTTATGAAGTTGACTGGGGAAGGCACTTACATAATGTACACTTTTAATTTAATAGTTATTAATGCCAACACCATGACAGTTTCTCAACAAATTCATTTCCAACTTGCTTGCCGGGCTTTCAGGTCCTCCATCGGTTTGCCCCAACTACTTTTTCTGGAGGTTCAATACAATCCAGGTTGGGGATCCCCTACCATTCAGGCAATCATTGCTGGGTAACTTTAGTTTTTCTAAAAACTAAAATGGCAGCTTTTTAAAAACAGTTTCAGAGCTCCTATGTTCATAACCAGCATTCCTTGAACAATTCTATTTTGGTCGTGGAAGGTGCAGTAGGTTACATTATTCTAATGTTATTATCATGGGAGGGGTGGTGGGGGCACCCAGAGATGACCAAGTAGCTCAGCTATTTTTCATGCTGTGCAGGCCTGTCATTTCATCTTTGCGAGGGCAAGGCCATTTTCATTAGGGCATTTCCATTGGAAAATCTTAAAGCATTTATAAGAAACTTTTTAAGGGGCATCAAAGCCAAAACCAGGACAACAGATGTCATGGCCTCTGTGCAGTTCCAAGCCTGTCTGTGCCATACATTACTTTTTGTTTTATTTTTTTTGCTGTGCAGTTTTGCTGTTTTACTTTTGTAATTTCAACTTTATATTTTTAGTATTGTCACGACTGTCATCTGTTCTTTTTTCCTGTACATTTTTAGTAAGAGGGCCTCTAGTAATCAGCTGTATTGGATGGGTTACTCTTCATGAAGTTTGTTGTAAATATATAAATGAATGTGTACTTAAAATTGTCAATTTTATAGAAGTCTGGACATTGTCAAAATATGTACTTAGTGTCCATCTACAAATCTCACTAAATACGTTAGTGCCAATCTTACAGAATTGCAACCTAATGACAAAGCCAAGAAACTTAAGTTGATACTTTTAAACCTATCTTGTCTGGCAATTCTTACTCCAGTGTATAAAATGTCCACAAGTTGATTTCTCACAGTATACGTTGATCACAAATTTCAAGAGGATAAAAAAATCCCATTGTCAGTTAGTAAGGTGTAGAGATGGGCTTCTGAGAAATTAGTTTCAAGAATTGGGGTTTATAGGTTTCATGATAGATGATTGCCTTCCACCCAAATGATTTTCTGGATAAAGACAGTAAATTTCATTAATAGTACTCCCACGAATGATTATGATATCACTTTTGCTCAAATTACCCAGCTGTCAGTCCAACAACTCACCACACCATTGAGGCGCCAAATTAACTGCACTAATAGTAAAGTCAGTACACGCAAGTAAACATAAACAAAGGGGGTATGTTGGCTTGTGGTGCTCCATGACTTGGTACTTTTTGTACTGGGAAGAACCCAACAGCCACTTTGAACAATTCCCAGACAGCCCCTTTAATCTCACACAAAGTGAATTTGAAAAACCCCCAACTAATTTTGCTTTCTGATACTGCAGACATGAGATTTGTGCATGCATTTTGGATGATGATGAATAATCCCAACTAAGTCATGGACACAAGTATCCGATCCCAAATCTTGTTTTTTTTGTTAACAAGGTAAACAAGCTCCACTACATTGACAGGTGCCTTCATCCATTGTGTACCATTTATCTTTTAACAACAACCAACAAGTTACATCACACCAAAGGAAATTAATTATTGCTATTTTACAAAACATAATAAAATGACGAGGCAGTTTCACCTTGCTGCCAAATTCCATCAAGCTACACTTGCATCTTTGTCGATGCCTTCAACAATTAAAATTTGACAAACGATTCCAAGTGCTGAAAACAGTTACGTGATAATTGTCTTTTAAAACAAATACATTATACTTACCGCTGCATAGCTCTGCATAAAGAACACAAATTAGAGTAATATCTTGAGAACTATCTTGAGCTCATCTCCTGTACTGTCGATGCTGATTACTTTACAAACATAGCAACGTTCTATTGTAAAGAAACTTGGGTTATCATTGCAGAACTAATTAAAACAATTTCCTCATCATTAGTTTTTCCCAAGGAAGACAATCTTTTCTGATGAGTGTGGAACCCCAAATACCCCAAACCTCCTCACCCATGGACGATCACTAAATTCCCATTACAGAAAAACTACTTTTAGGAAAACCAGTAGAACGATTTCTCTTGTGTACATGTAGATAGCAGAGCAAAATGCTTCACAAAATGTATCAGTTGCTACTCAATAGCGTCATTCAGTGTGCACAAAAACAATTTAGTCTAACTATTTTGCTAAGCAAAAATTGCTACATGAAATCATTCCCTAAAAATTGTTTATTGAAGAAGTGTCAAATGGAGATTATTCTTAGGTGATTTGTATTAATACCAAACATGTACCACGCATGAATAGAGTAAGGATTTTTTTACTCAGAAAACGATGATGGTTTTCATTTAATAACAGCAGATAAATTGGAAGTCTTGTGAGGAAAGCCTCAAGTATTGAATGATGCGTTTGTTTAAATTTACTGACTTGGCTACACACTCACACTTAGCAAAATTCCACTTGTATGTCCAGCTTTGTAATTTTAACAAGATCTAAGCCATTTAGAATGGTGGATAATTTCTGTCAAAATTCAATAAGCTTGTTCCAAACTGTTTACAAAAATAATGAGGGAAACATGAAAAAAACCCAGAAAAAACTAACCCCCCCCAACACAAAAACGGACTTTGAAAAAGCACTTTTACAAAAGTATCCCCCTCTGAAAAGATTTAGAAGAAAAAAAAAGTGTATAATAGGTACAACATGCTCCATCACATTTGACAAAAGCCATTTTCCCGATATATGGTCAATTTTTTTAACAAAAAAGATGCAGGATATTGAAAAAAATTGTTATCCCAAACTTCCCCCAATCCTTGAAAATTGCATCCCCTTGTTTTGTCCAGAGTTTGATAGACTCATGTTGATCCCTTGTTAAGCATCCAGCCCAGCATTTGGGTGTTGAGTAACATACATTCATAGGTTGTAAATCTAGTTCTATTAGATGCCTTGGTGGTAACGAGTTATCAGTGTTCTCCGACTTTGAAAGTTAAAGGTTGACTTATAGGCATGGGTCTGGGGCCCGCCTAAGGGCCCAGAAAAATGTTGATCGACATGCTTTGTGATCATGGATTGGTGATGCACTCCAAGTTGATTCCTGATGGCCTCTTCCTCCTGACTTTTTTGAGCAAAGGGTTTAAAGATTGCATTCGAACTTTGATATGCATGAACTTTAAAAAAGGTGGGGGGGAAATGTGTCAAAAGGTTTTTAAACCGTGGCAGCGACTTCTTAAACGTGGTGGCTGCCACGGAAAGCCTGTAGGTGCACCAAGCTTTCTTTTTACATCAGTTATGATGATTTAACCCAGTAAATGTTGTCAGGCAAATTCACTGCCATCGTATGAAAGGTCTACAATTCATGATGAAATACCAAGTTGCATCTGAGAACACAATGATTGCAAATAATACTAAAGTAGACCCTGTCAGACCCCACCTTCATTAATCAAGACTTAGACTCTCCTGACTTAAGACTTGACCTTTTTTAGGACACCACCAGTAGTTTGACACATTAGGTTAATCCAGGGTGAGGGGAAGGATGAAGAGGGGAGGGGATGGATAAAGAGAGGGAAGGGATATTTTACATGTGTGTCATGGCCAAACAGTCTTCTGAACTCGACTAAACTCAGGTTCTGGTGGCAAAGTCATTGGTTCGTGGGTTCAAATGAATCCTGGTCATGACAGTCGTGCCCTACAGCAATACGCTTTGCTATAATTGCTTCTCTTCACCCAGGAGTAAAATGGGTACCTGTGAGGGCAGAGATGGTTTCTGTAGCTAAGTAGCACAGGCTGCATTCTCCACACACAGTTAAGGTGGTTCATGGAATGAAATACCCGGCACAATAACTGTGGTGGTGTTGTTTATAAGTGACACAAACATAATAAATATTTTAATATTCAATGTGAAGGTCCCTTTATTCAGCAGGGAGGGACATGCAACAAACACCCCTCCCTAAGTAATGTTTCCTTTTAAAATAAAATGAAGTGAAATCGAAGAACCTCACAAAACCTTGATGAAGGTTCACATTTTAAAAATGACATTGGTACACTTTTGGAACAGGCAGTAAATGTAGAAAACACTTGATTTTACAAAATTTGTTAAAATTTAAGCTCTCTTCAGCCGCTTCTGGGTTTTGTTTCGCCAATTTTCCTGGGGAAGACTTATGAAATAAAATTTAACAAGGTTGTAAAAAAACTCTCGCAGTGACCAATAATAATGCAAAACTTTTTGAGGAAATGCACGCTTAGCTCTACTAGAAAAATGTAATATAAAAACATGATGTACAATGTATTAGCAATGTTGAATCAGTGCTGCAAATTCTTCACTCCACCTATGAGTTACCCCATCCCTTGTGTTCAATGGTTAAGTCATATCCAATCCTGCCCACTTCTTACACCATACTTTCAAATTTTCTTATAACTAATCCCCCCATCCCCATCTGATAGAGATTTAAAACCAATTGGGTTCATAGCTCAAACTCAAGTATCAGTAATGTTGTCACTTCCAAGGTATGCTGTAGATAAAAGAATTCACAAGGTTAGAATAAGTTGCTTACATACATCGATATCAATAACTTGATCAACTAAATTAAACAGGCTTTATTCTAAAAAGCTTATTTCCACACCATATTTTTACTTGACCATGACACTTTTCCAGCAAATGTTTGGAATACTCAAAACAGTGCACCTTTTTCAAGATGTTTGTATGTATTCTAATCGCTCAAGAATACATTCAAATAGACCCACTGCATAGACCACCATCGCCGATGTCAAACAATGAAAACTACCAGAACTCTCAGAAAAGAATAGGCCTTCCTTTGACCTCAGTGAGGGTGCTGTTTAAGCTTGTGACCTCATATGCAACAACTCATGAGGTGCAGTATATGTTTGTGCATTGTCTGCACTGACTAGCAAACTAATGTAACGTTCATACTTTCCTTGATTTCCTTAACTTGGTTTACACATAGCTTTAAAGGCATTTAATGCTTATAACTATCAAAATATGACACCTTATTCACAATTTTAAATATGAATTTCCTGACACAATGATGTTGCCTATTTTCAAAACGCTACGTAGTACAGGAAGCGAAAGGGGCACATGATTGTTTTTTTGTGTTATTTTCAGAATCAGTAAATTATTATATAAGTATTACACATCATATAAAAAGATGAGGTCTTTACAGTTTATAACAATCCTTTGCATTTTAAGTCCCAAGTCTAAAGTACTAAAGGACTAAAGTAAAAAAGCAGAGGACTTTGCTTGATATAACTCGATGTAGTTGCACACAGCATCTTGCCAACACATGATGCAACAAACGCATTTCTGTGTCATGTGTTTTGAAGCAAGTCAAAGCTTCTGGACAGCTTTAAGAATAATAAAGTCCTCAAAAATGTCTTTAAAAATATATGGCGAGCATAGAGGCCAAGTACATTATTAAGACAGCTTGGGAAATTGTACAAAGAAACTTGTCATATTATTACAAAGTAATACTTTAAGACCTGAAAATTACAAGTTACAACAGTAAAAGCATGGTCTGCTAGTTACTATCCTATTACACGTCACCTTACTACTGCAGAACACAAACAGTATGGTATTTTTCTGGATGTTTTTTAATACAGAATACCTTCCTTATGCTTGGGTTATTCCATGCGTGTCTTTTAGTTTAATGATCACACTCTGGTACATGTAGATAGATCGATCCTGGAGTCTTGCTGAATCTCATTGCAACACCTCTATAGAATCTGCCACCTGTAGTTACACTCAAATATGACCACCTGTAAGCTTTGGGAGTAATTGAATAGCATGGCTTGGTGAAGAATTACAAGGGGGAAACCTAGAAGGAGCAGTCAGAAACAGTCATAATGGCATTACGCAACCCTCTCAGCACTCATATTGGGTTTAAAACCACACAAAACTCATGGAATCAAGGTGAGGCTTAAGTCTAACTATAGACTGGTGCCTTTCATACTAACAACTTTTTCATAAGGATATTAATGGTGAGTGTCTAGAATCCAACAAGTGTGAAGCTACAAGTATATGTAAATTAACCAGTTAATTATTCAAGGCAATGACTTGAATGATGAAATTTAAAGACAATCAGAATCTATAAGGCACAAATTCAGCAGACACCAACCATACCTTAAATTTCAATACTGCTGGGCGAATTTGGTAATTTGTTTATTGCCTTTTGTGATGTCTGTCCAATTCCTGTCCCTAGTTTGATAAAGGTCAATTCCATGTTTGGATTCATGTGAATTGAGTTTTTTTCCAAAGTACGTTTACCAGCATTTCTACAAGAAGTTATCAAAACACATTATTGCCCAATAAATAAACGTCAACTTTATGCTCAGGAGTTGGGCAAGTTTGTAATTTACTCTCTGCACATTCAAGTGTGAATTTCAAAGGTGCAAGTTCAGGGAATGAAAACAAGATTTGGAAAATGCTTGAGTTAAACACCTTAGGGCTTAGGCACATCAAGTTGTAAGTCGAAAGGAGTGAAAATAAAAGGTAAAGAGCACTGGTTTAATTTGTAGGGCAGTTACGAATCCATCTCCCACAGAATACCTACCAAGACTAATACCCACAAAACATTACTCAGAAAATGTTCACATGGGAAGGGGGGCTCAGTAATTCATTGTGCCCTTTCTACAAAAATCTTGTCATTTGTATTTAATCTTGAATGTGTTTTTATATCATGTGAGGGTCCCATATGATCAACTGTGCTGGATGGGTCATCGTCGTTAAAGATGGCTTTAATGAAATGGGGGAAAACATGTTTTTATTTCTATAGGCAAATAAAACCAAGTAAAAAAGTGCCCACAAATAATCACCAACTTAACAATACTTACATTAAACCATTTAACAGTGCTTAATAAAAGCACAATTGCGTCAACTGCAACTTTTGATTTCCATTTCTTGGACCAACGTCTTCATCCATGGCATCTGTCTTAGATCTTTACAGTACATTCTTGATACATCACATGGTGAAGTATGTCATATTTTCAAATTCAAAATGATTTGTGGTTCACTGCCATTATGTATGCGATGCCAGATTACTAGTGTAGTACTTTTTAGCTACAATCATAAACCCAAGCATGAAAAAATAAAAGGCCCTACGTTTGTTGTATCACACCAGCTGATGAACAAACATCAGAAGTTCCATGGTCATCCAAATACAATACTTTGAAAAGTTCTCTCACTCTCTGTTGGTAATCTTGTGATCATCCTGTGTCAGCTTGATGCCATCTCATCACTTATAGGGGCCAATGTGAAGATACTTCACTGTTATACACGACAGAACATCCCTCCATCAAACCACCCACCCAATGAAAACAAACCTTTACTTCACCACTGCTTTTTATAGGGGTGCGTGGATGTAGGAAAATAAATTTGTTTCCCCCCATCCAAAGATGTCCCAGCAAAAAGCAATTTACCATTTCCCAATTTGCACAAGAGTTACTGTCCAAAATTTTAATCTGGTTTTGTTTTTGTAAATTTTGGAAAAAAGTAAAACATAACTGTCCTTTCTCTTCTAAATGTAGATACTTTTTCAAGATACACCAGTTTTGGGTATTGGGAAGGTGATAATCAATCCCACTTTGAAAAATTTGTACAGAAGTGTCTTTCTTTACATTTTGTGATTTTCTGTATTAGTGCTCAATGAAATTCATCGATATCATGTTTATAATTTGTTATTCCCATTAGTTGAAATGTTAAAATAATGGCACTATTATTGTGTAGCTTCTTGTCAAGAATGAATGCCATCACAAGTGTTTTGCAAGAAAGTGCACACACCCTGGGACATTGATTTATCAGTTTTTGATTGTTGTGGGTACTGGTATGAACTTGTACACCCCTGTAAGTTTGTATCTGAAAGATAACAAATTACACTTCATACAATACGTTGCATAGACCTTTTCAAAACTAAAGCCAAATCTAACACAATTTGTGAACAGAATGAAATATGAAGAGATGAGGCTTAGTTTCAGGGGTCCCCATGATGTCAAAAACCATTAGGCATAAAATGGCAAGCGACTTGGGAAGATGTTACTCATGATATGAATGTGCTAAGATTTGCCACAAATTTAAGTTACTAGTAGCACTAGCTACATTTAGATGGTGCTGTTAGATGCAAACACATCCAAGTGAGAAACCACAGGGAAGTCGCACACCGTGGACAAAAAACAAAACAAAAAACACAAACAAAACGATGAACGCAAAAAATATACAGTCGACTCCCGTTATATTACAAGCTCGCATATTACGAGGTTCCGGTTAATATGAGGTTTTTTGCCGGCCCCGAACTGCCCTGTGCGTGTTTCAATGCATTAAAAAACGGATTTTACGAGCACGGTAGTAGCGTGAACACGGTTACAACAAGGTAATTTTGTTGGCCCATTACTAGCAAAACATTGTTTTCAACCCTTTTGTAACAAGAATAATAAAAAAAAACACCGAAGACAATCAATAGAGGTTCTAACTGGACACTATTGCTAGATACTAATCCGAAACTGGAGTCACGAGTCAGCGAGTAGGTTGTTAATTCCAAACTCCGAACAATGGTGGAATTAGGAGGCTTGCATGGTTCAAACAACGGAGCAGATTCCATACTAAGTCAGCATTCATCAATTCATGTGAAATCTTCAAAAAAAGATACTGATCCATTGAGTTTTACAAGTGCTTGATGTGCATTATCGACAGAAAACCCCCACCGCAACTGAAAAGTAAAAATATTTGCGCGATCAATATTTAATGCAACAGCAAGATTTCCCTGGTATCCCGCATTAGCAATGAACCATCTAGCATTACACTGGTGGTTACCAATGAAAAT
Organism: Leptasterias polaris; assembly: GCA_037783415.1. NCBI lineage: Eukaryota > Metazoa > Echinodermata > Asteroidea > Forcipulatida > Asteriidae > Leptasterias > Leptasterias polaris. The sequence goes on from JAZGTN010000019.1 coordinate 1,082,145, forward strand.
CAAGATTCTATTTGTTGACTGCTGCGACCTAAGTTTTGCACCGAAGCTTCGCTAAACAAGAAGAGCAAGTTAAAATCTCAGACATTTTTTCAATCATGTAAAATGTAAATTGATTTTATAAATTCACTTTCAAACTAAACCAACTCAATTAAAACAGTTTTATTAGCCAATGTTGTGCTTTTGTGCGGTACATGCACACACTATGCACAGAGTTATCCACTGTATTGCAGCAGCCTTTATCTGTGTACGTGCGGCCATTATGTCATGCACTTTGTGCATAGTGCATTGATATTACCGCGATCGGATATTACAAGCTTCGGATATTACGAGGAAAACGGGCTAGTCCGGCGGACCTCGTATTAACGAGAGTCGACTGTATGTTGCAATAAAATACGCTTTGCAAAACTTAGTAATCATTTTTCATGTTGAAATTGTGGATATTTTCTTTAGAAGTTTTTGTTTTAATGAAAGTCCTTGTTAGTTCCATAATCCTTCATACATTTGTTTTGACTAGTAACAAAATATTGACTGTCCTGGCAGACTACAAAAATAGGGGTTTGACTCGACAAAAGTCCATGGACTATTATGACCAGCTCATTGGTAATCAAGACATTCTAACTGTAACCTGTAATCTTTGGCTACGAGTGCTTTGGAAAACTTTGTCTGGCTTTGCAGGGCTCGAATTTGGGGAAAAAATCCACAAGACCGCAGGGCTTGTTGCTCAGAATTTTTACTGGACCGGAACATTTTTTACAAGACCGAAGTCATATGAGAAGAAAAAATCCGAAACGAAACAAACAAAAACACACCAAAAGTTAACTTGTTTTTTCATACTTGCTTAACAGGCAGTTTGGGCTTTGAAACCCCTTCGAGAAATTTCCACATACCTTCTTTTTACACGACGTTTGCTGCCATAGAAAAAATGAAATCAGTTTTGACGATCGTTTTGACAGGACAACAACAACGTTGTCAATGCAAGACGTGTGGAAACAAGACGTTGCTTTTAATCCATGCAACACAGGGATGTGTGGTGTTGAAAGAATACAACCTATACGTCATTAATACGATTTCAACACTGTATAATTTGTTGGTAAGGTATCAGACTTTAAAGTGACTACATGCAATGTGTTGCACCCAACATCATATGCACATGGTCAGTGGTGAACGAACGAAGCGCTGTACTGTGGTGTTCCGCCGGACACCAGTACAATCACGCATGCACGGAATGGAGGGTGCCGTTCGCTCGTCCCCCCGGGTGCCTAAAGCCTATGGTTTGAGGATCCCAGTGCAGTGGTCGTGGGCATGAGCAAACTGGATAGGGAACTTGCAGCACGAAGAACGGTCGGCCGGGTTGGATGTGTTCCGCGCTCGGAAATAATTTGACGACAAGTAAAAAAAAAAATTTCAAACTGAGATTTAAATACATTTATTTAATGAAAGATAATACATTTCATGTTAATAATACTTTTATTATGTTAAAAAAAACACAAGACCGCCGGACTTGTTGGGTATAAAATTTACTGGACCGACGCTAAAATCACTGGCCTCGGGCCTGCGGTCCAGTGTTAATTTCGAGCCCTGCTTTGAGTCCAAGCTGCAAGGTTGCAGTTTGGACTCGAGCTATACTTTGTTTTTGCTGCTAACAAACAGACATCAATAATTTATTGTTAGTGAAACGAAAAGAATCCAACAAATTTATATTGATAAAGTTGTCAGATGTTCTCCAAGGACAACACAGTTGTTCGAAAAAGCATTGGTCATACATTTAATACTGTGGATTTATTTCACAGGAATCTGTAAAGTACCGAGTACACAGAGCTCAACTCACATTAGTGTGTGGGTAAAAGACAAATAACATTGATTAATCAAAGATTGAGCCCTCTCTTTGTCGGGCTGCGTTTGACATTTAAGTTCACGCAAGGAATTATGTCAGGTGCCACGGTTCACCATTTCTTGATCTCTAATTTCATTTAATTTGAATCAAGATTAAAAGGCAATTATGAGGAAAACTAACCTGTGAAGAAAACAAATAAAATCTTCAATAGACTTTAAATGCACAAGCGCCATTTAAATTATATACCGCAATGCATCTTGAGAAACCGAGTACAATTAAAAAACAAATTGAGATTCCAATATGGACGCATGCTGCAGACATAAGAATTTTCCGTGTTGTAATTTACTGAATTCCGTTTTCTAAAACTCTGAATTCCGTTTTTTACCGTGTTATCTTTTAACCATTTCCGTGATAACAACGGTGTTAAATCAAGGTAAAAAATCACAATCAATATGACACAACTACCAACTTGCCTTCCGTTTGGTCGCCATTGTGACACATTGGAACGGAGTGTGCGCGGATGCAGGGGTTTCCCTTAACTCTTTTTTCACTAGCCCGCATGTATGCATACAATTTTCAAAGCTTTAAAAAAAACAACCAAAAAACACACAAAAAACACGGAAGTGAAGTTCGCAAACTTGCGTTTTTGAACGATCTTATCCCCTAATTTCTACCCTTAATAATACTTTTTTCACCAACAACCATTTTCATGGATTCATGATTTAAGAATCGGTTGTATAGAACTTCTTTTGCAATGAAATCTTCGTGATTTAATGATCGGTCGCCGACGCACATTGGGAAATAATTGTGCGGCGAGATCGATGTGTTTATGAGTGCGAGGTTATCATTTTGCATGAAATATATTCGGAACGAGGTTGAGATTAGACTCCACCCCGCATCTTCGCAACCCTGGAAATTTGAGTTGTGTGTTTCCCTACTCGCCCACGTATTGTTGTATTGAACATGGAGGGGAGAGCCGGACTAATGATGTGCATGCGGGTTTTAATGTTTGATACTGAAATCATGCTGAAATGAACGAACGCGGCCACATTAAATCTCCCAAATATCAAGACTTGATGGACTTTATCGCTAGCATTTGAAGGATTTCGAGTTGTAGAATGCCGTTTTTGTTTGTTCTTGATTTTATTTAAGTCATTATTTGAAACCATTATTTTGATTTCTGTTGAATTCTGATTTTGTTTTTCAATTCCGTGAAATTCTGTGCAATTGGATCGATTTCGTGTTCTACACCAATTCCCGCGATTCCGTCCATGTTCACCGCGATGCGGAAAATTCGGAAGTCTGATGCTGTTGTTTATACGTAACTATGCTAAGTGTTTTACATGTAGTTGTGTACCGCATTTCTTCAAAATCAACGCGCCATGATGGTTGCCGATGTTGCTTGTACTCAAGATTTCACATAAAATCCTTTGTGGGCCCATCAAGTGCATTGAGATGCATATGGGCTGTTCAAACTGTTTCACATCCACTGGAGAGAAGTACGCTAAGTAATCATTCTTACAGGTGACTGGCCAAAACAATACGCTATTGTGACGCAAGGCAACTTTAACATTCTCATTTCTATGGTCTCGCCAGGTCATTTCCCAAGTGCAGCATACCTAATCATAAAGGAATAAATTAGCACGCTGCCCATGGAAAAGAAGTTACATCAAGGTTGAATTCCCAAGCTGAGCAATGATCACAGCATTTCAGGAATAAGGGCAGATGAAATCAAGTAGAATTTTATGAACCACTCACATTCATGGGATGATTTTAGTGATCCATATCTATGTGAAACTTTATAAAGGTTTCCTCATCTTGTTGTTAATCACAACTACTAGGCAAAAACGGATCAAGCTAAAACAGGTAAAGGCAATTCTAAATATCTGTATCCAATTAGTTGCCCCTCCCATTTACAAAAAAAATCTTTATGTTTTATCATTTGCAGCGTCTTAAACAAGAAAAAAACTTTACAGCACCTGGGTCAATTTGGTAAGGTGGCCCACATGCATTCAGGTTGGCCAAGAAAAGATAAACGCACATAGCTCTTACGGCCATGAAATGCAACACATCATGCAATGATGAAGTCTGGCTTGGTAATTAGCCGAACACTGTTCAAACGGTTAAATAGTCAAAAAATTACAACAAAATTACAGCACTACATGTGGTTGAGTGCCACGTTGTTTACATTGTTACGATAGGTGCCCCAGCTTTTTTTTTGCTTTGCAATTTTACGATTTCCTCTAATTTAGGATTTCTGCATTATTTGTGAGCCCTCGGAGAGTGGTCTAGTGCATCAGACTTGGTTCTGGTGGTGCATGTAGAGTTATGTGAGTTAGAATCTCATCCTGGCCAGCCATGATGCTCGTGTCCCTCAGGAGGTGCTCTTAACCTAGGTGCATTAATGGAACCTGCGAGGGCCCAGATGGTGTTTTTATGGATTAACTCTTTAGCTCTTGTATAAAACAGCAAGAGTTTTTATGCTCCTCAGGGAGTTGAGAAAGCTTGAGGAATGGTTCAATTATGTCTAAGGACCCTTTTCTAACATTATTAATACTACCACTGTACCAGTCATGTTTTTGTTACCTCTACGTCAGAAAACAGAAAAACCTCAGAAAGTCTTATAAACTACTGCAATCCCAACCAGCATTGATCAGCAGATTGACTCTGGTGTCTCAATGGGATGGGGTTTCCCCCATTCATTACACTGAAAGCAGGTCTTGCTGATCGATAGCATGTATAGACTTTCAATTTATGAGACAAAATTTAGAATTTATTTTAGTTGATTTTGTGACTTTACAATGCCACTTCAGGAGAAACACTGGCAATTTGGAAGTATCAACATCCAGCATCCTACTAGGCGTTATGCCAATAACATTCTTCGTCATTTACACAGCACATTTCAGGTACAGTTGACCCAAACTGACAAATTGCATTCAGTTTTTATGGTTATTATTGACACTACCGATAAAAATAAAAAACATTCATAAGAAAGTTCATGGAAGTCTAAATGATTTTTTTTATATAAAGGCAAGCATTTCATAAATTTTGAAATTGGAGTAATCAGGAAAGAAAGTTGCCATACAACATGGAGCATTTAGGAATAAAACAATCATAGTCACTGATTTTGTTGAACTGACATCAAAACTGAGAACTACACGTATTTATTCTAACATTAAATGTAAAAGATACAGTACATGGTTTGAGTCTGCAATCTGGGACTTGTTTAAAACAATATTTCTTTTAAGTGTAAATAGTAAATCAAATGAATCCATGAAAAAAATTATATTTCCCACTACTAACTACATGTACATCATCCACATTGTGGTGTGTCCCCCCCACCTTAAAAAAACAAAATAAAAGATGTAAAAAAATAAATAAATAAAAAGTAACTGTTCTCTTAAAGACTTCCAGACAATTTTCTTAAAAAAGCAAAGACCCCTCCTGTTCCATAAAAATATCTAACTATGAAAAGTTTACACCCCGGTTCACCCTCTCATTTAAGAACCAAACAAAGCAACATATGTCTTGGCCGCCGCCGCCCCCCTCCTATCCAAGAAACACATCCCCTTCAACTTTCTAGACAACTACTACGTTTTTACCCCCATCATATTAAAGTCATATTAAAGTCATATAAGAGGATTTTCACGACACATAATCCTATCTACAACTCAGCACTTGAACAACTTTTTCAAACGTGTGTCTGATATACTCTTCTTTTTTTGTTCTTGTTTAATGATTTAAATGTTTTTAAATGTTTTCCTATTAAAATATTGAAGCAACACGCAGTGATCAAGTGCTGTAAAAAAAATCAAAAAAAATCAAACCAATGACACGTTACAACTTTCAATTTGAACTGAAATTCTGCAGACTGCTCAATAATCTTGAAAAATCTTTAAACCTCTGAACTTGAACTAAAAATCACATTTTTAAACTATGGTCTTATTCTTTTGCAGATATCATCAACTTAAATACAATGTTTTTAAGTAAAAACAGTCACTGACAATGATCCAAAAGCTTATAGAGATCCTATATTATCGCATTAATGCAGTGTTTAATTTTTCTTTTCTAAAACTAGTTTCACGCAATGTTTAATTGTACAGTGACATCAAGCGGACAAAAAAGTGAAGCTAAAATATTGTTAAAATTTGCAGGCTTGAACACGAAAAGGTTAAAGAAGTATGGTTATGACAAGAACTAAGCTAACGTGATGAACACTAACATTTATACATGTAGATGGGTCTCTAATGGCGATTCCCAGGTATTTACAACCATGCATCTTAATCATTAAGTGGTTAACAACAACATAATATCACTTACCCACCACTGATTTATCAGATATCACATGACTTAATAAAAAATATCAAAGCTTAGTAGTGACGAGCACGCTTAGGCATGTAATCGTCACGTCGATCACGGCGGTCCATATCACGAGGTGGAGGCCTGGTACGGATTTCATCTAATGGGCGCGGCCCTCCAGCTGCTCCCCCTCCAAAAGACCCACCACTCTGCTGGGGACCATTCATTCCTCCTGGGCCTCCCTGGCCACGCCCTCCCATTGCCTGAGGTGCTTGTTCAAAGCGAGATTGGCGCTGAGGGTATGGTACATGTCCAGTAAACAATAAACATTGTTTGGAATTGAAACAATGTTTTCAAGTTTTGTAATAAAAGCATCAGGGGTTTGTGATATATGGACAGGTTGAGAATCCAATCAGGACGAAGAATGTTTCCATGGTAACGATGACATCGATGATAAAGTTGGTATCCATCATGCAAGGAGAAGTCACATTACCCAATGGGAGAGGAGAGATATAGGACATGGTCACGTTAGTAATAGTTCAGTGGCTATGATTCTTGACGCCAGCGCTGTGATTACAAACACAACCTGTTCTGAAACACACCTGTTTGAATGGTGTTCAAACAGTGTTTACATTGGCCTTTGCAAATTGTAACAATGTAAAGGATTCAAAATTCTCAATAATTTGTTTACTAATAATGGAGGAGCTGATTTATTGCTTTTGTCATCTTACAATTTGTATGGAATTTTGTCTTGTTAACTTGAGGCCAAGGCATAAGTCCCCCCACCCCCCCCCCCCCCATAAAGGTTGTCACAAAATTCAGTTGAGGGCCATTTTAGAGCCGTTATAATTTGGTTATGAGCATTTGAGATGGAGGTTACATATCATCATGGATCATGCCTACTGAAAAGCTCTGTGTGGACTTGACTTGGACATTAATTGTTTATATCTGTCAATCATTTTGTATATTTCTTAATATCGCTTCATTCCTGCCCCTTAATCTCACTGTTGTTTTTTGTTTGTTTATTTATATATATATATATTATTTTTGGGGGGGGGGGGTTGTTGATGGGAATTTTGAACCCTAATGTTACTTTTATGAGAATATTCAACCTCATATTGTATTGCCTCAAGTCAAGGCAGAATGTCACTTCATGTTTTTCAGGTAAACAAACTCAAGCATGTACAAAATGAGAAATGAGAATTAATACAAAAAATATTACTCTTCATAACTGACAAATCGGGATTTCAAATCGGGAAGAATGCAAAATAAACAAACACATGATTGTTCTAAATACAAAAAATTCTTTGGCACAGAAACAGTGCACAGAAATCAGCTAATCAAACCTCATTTGATTAAGACTTCTCTAAGATGACCAGAGTAACTAGTTGGTCACTAACCAGATGCAAGTAACTTGCTTAATTTCACTCAAAATTAAAATAGCACATACACAAATATGGCTGTTACTTATTGAGAAAAACCAACACTGGAATATCCTCAATGACTATAAATGTACTAATTCTGTAAAGGGCTTCGTACATAGATGAAAATAAAAATTTACTTAATTAATTGGTACTTGATTATGCACATGATCAGAACCCATTGATGATTTTTAACAAGCTCTAGAGTAGACAACCAAATTAAAAATAAATAAAATCACCTACATCAGTTTACCGAGACCTATAACAATGCCACCCTGTTGTATGAGTTAACTACAGTTTGGCCACATGTATCATTGTCAAGTGATACATCAAGTCATACATGTGTAGTACAAAGCTGTCTGGTACCCATCTCATTGTACCATCCATGTACTTGGTCAACACAACATGGCCCTAATTTTGTTGAATATGATTGTCGGGTGTAAAGCAGCGCGGCAAGCTGTAAATACAGCTGAAATATGGGAAAATACATCCATGTAGGTGAAGTGATGTTTGAAGGCCAGCATGCAGTATCTAGATGGGTTACAGCATCAAACACTAGAGACATCTTCAGATTCTATCACACGCAATGACTTTTTGAATGGTCACTAGTGACTGCTATGTGCCAGATAGTTCAAGATAGGATGGCCATGGGAGTAAAAAATCCTGTTATATGTTGCCCTGATGAGTATTTATCATTTATTTAATAAATGTATTTCCCTGATGAATACATTGATTTTCCTCTCGCGTTGAAATGACTTAATTCCTTCAGTGATCAACCTACAGTAGTCATCATTTCCCCCCTCATATATCTCATGAAGTTGAAGTGCCAAAGACCTTGGTCCTCTCCAAGGACACACAATACAACACAAAATACATCCTGTCTGTCTTTATTATTGTTCAATGTTTGTCTGTGTCATCACCTATTGTCATTTACACATGCAAAAATTTACAATGAAGAGTTATAGATACCAAGTGAGATGAACACAAGGTGCTCTGACAGCATGATGCAGGTCTGTTACTTCATCTAGTCAATGCCTTAATGCCCCGGTCATTGCCTTAATGCCCCGGTCATTGCCTTGATGCCCCGGTCATTGCCTTGATGCCCCTGTCATTGCCTTGATGCCCCAGTCATTGCCTTGATGCCCCAGTCATTGCCTTAATGCCGGTCATTGCTTTCACGCCTCGGTCATTGCCTTAATGCCCCAGTCATTGCCTTAATGCCCCGGTCATTGCCTTAATGCCTCGGTCATTGCCTTAATGCCTCGGTCATTGCCTTAATGCCTGGTCATTGCCTTGGTTCCCCGGTCAATGCATAGATTACCAAGAAGAGACTGCCTTGAACAAAGTATCAGGCCTCCAGATGAAAGTCCTCCTTCTTGATCTCTGTGGATTACCCTCCCCAATCCCTCCTTTGTACAACTGCACAGCAAAATTAACCATGCTACGCTTGGTGCAAGCTATTACAAACTTAATTTATTTCAAATAGGGAGTTACAATACACTGAAGGATTTCAATGAATATGGGGTTGTATTAAGACAAAATCAACGGTGTCAGGATGGAGACATCAAACCCCTTATACATCTTATCACCATTTCTTAACACAATAACCAGCCAATATTCATAGTAAACATGATGGTCAAATGCCATTGTCATTGTTACTTTACTAAACAACTCCCAAGTTACAAAACAGATCCTGATCATGTGCAAAACACTAGTACCAACTAACATTGCCCTCTAATTGTGCTTAATTGAATAGTCATGGGACGTCTCTCATTGGTTTAAAATAAGGAAATCAATATTAGTTAGGGATAACTGTGTTACCAAAATAAAATCTTGAAGACTGTTGACCTTAAAAGTTGAGGAGTTGATCCAAGCTTTCAGGTTTCAACGCTGGATATCATAGTCGAATGTTGATTTGAATGTTTTCAAGGCAAGTACTTATTACACCCTAACATTATTCAACAGAGAAAAGCATTGCAGAATATGGTATCGAACTGCCATTAGAATACATAATGCGCATTGCAAAAACATTAGTGAAGCCCCTTCACACATCCCCCATAAAAAAAAAAAAAAAAAACAAACACACAAAAATGTGCAAAACACTAGAACTGGTCATGATTCAGTATGTAGTGATTGTAGTCAAATGTAGACATGATAGTAGATATATTCCACTGGATGCAACACTCACTTCTGTCAAATTACTTATAATTCCCTGTGCTGTATCATCCGGTCAGATGTTATTTTATATTTGCAGAGCTAAATCCTAACAAGAACTTGCTACTTGATCCCTTTCCAAGTTCTCTTGTGACTTAATTTCTTTGAAATATTCCTTCAAACCCACTAGGTACGCCTTTATATGGGGATCATTTTCACAATGGACAACCCGTCAGGGTTAAAACAAAGCAACTTGCTCAACTCCATTTGAAAATATACAATCAAAAAATCATTGCATCCATGATCCTTTATCCACGTGAATATTAAGTCTGAAAAAAAGTGGGGTTACTCTTAATACAATTTTAATATTTTAGAGATTGAATGAAAGATGAACCATCAGTTCATTGATGTAGGATTTTAGACTTTGTATGGTTGGAGGTAATGGCTCTGAACAGAGCCAGCTGGTCATTCTCAACATTTCAACTGTGCTTTAATTGTCGTCAGTTCATTGCTTTCAGGTGGTGCGTTGCTTCACGGTTAAATCAAGATTAATGTATTAACCTCACACATCTATAAACTGACTCTTAAGATAATCATTCGAAGGTTCCTGAGAAACGGAGTATTACAGGTTTAAAGCAAATGTTTCTGGTTGAAGTTTCTGATGAGACCAGTATCTTTGAAGGCACTCAGGTGTAAAGAGGTATTATTGCCTGAAAAATTCAAGCCCAGGCAGTGGTTTGACTGAAGCATAACTAACTCCTCAGGGGGAAAAAAACCGAAGTTAATATAGAAATCATGTATGATTATAGAAACCATGTAATTTGTGCAATATCCTTCAGCAATGAACACTCCACAAGTTAGCAAAGGATTTCTCACATCTCCAGTTTGTTGTCTACATCAAATCAAGACACAGTGATTGATTGAGTTTGACTTACCGACTGTCCTTGTCCGGGTCCCATCCTTCCACTGTTACCATTCCCTCCTGTTTGACCTTGGAGAGATTGAAGAGCTTGCAGACCCTGACTACTCAGCAGACCCTGGTTGTTACCTGGTCCTCCCATACCACTAGCTTGGTTGATTTGACCCTGTGGCCCATTGCCTCTCATCTGTATGCCCTGATGATCGGATTAATATAAGTGGTTTACACTGTACTATTCCCATATTGTAAGCATCTTTTTTACCATCTGAACTCCTTAGGAGTATGCAGCACCAGCAACCAAACAGGTCTAATGGATAACAGCTACAAAGTTTGCTTTGAATGATCACCCAGTTCAACAATCATTTTGTGTTAAGCTGGGCTACAATTCAAAGAATGTAAACACACAGAAAATTGAGCCTCTGAACAATTGCCATGTTAAATTTAAACCAAGTCTTATACAGACACTGAACTAGCTAAATGCAACGTAACTCAGCTATAACCAAATACTAAGTGCAGTACAATTTATCAGCTAGATCATTGCACTATTCAGACCAGTCTGGTCACCAAGCTCAACAAATATTTAACCTCTTGCATTGCATGGTTAGGTCTAATCGACTAAATTGTTTTCAACTTAAATTAGTGTAATGCACCAAAAGACAACAAACCATGCCAATTCAAACTTGTCCTTCAAAGCCCCTTTCCACCCAGCCACCCCAAGCACAATATTTGTTTCTTGGAAAAAGTAGGAACACTTTATTGAGCACAAGGGCTGATCTAAATGTACTAGACTTAAATAGACTTCACCTACATTTTGTCTGATTTTTCAAAGGGCAAACAAATCGAAAATCAGACTAAAGTAGGACAAATATAATGCCTGCCACCCTCAGAGCAATTTCATTAACCAACCTCCAATCCCCGACAGCAGAGGGCCAAATAATAATCTTTAAATACTATTTCTTCTCATTGATTTATTTTCATTTCCATGCAATACATTCAGAGCCTTACAACTGAAATCACACAATAGAAAATACAGAGATGGTGCATACTTATGAGATGTGTAGAAGATGCAAAGAAGAGATGAAGACGCAGGTTAAGAGAGACTACCACCTCCACCATAAAAACAAAAAAATCCACTCACATTAGCATGACGTACCATTTCATCGGCTTGACGCCGACGCATTTCTTGGTGCATACTGATACCACCACCACCACCACCACCACCACCACCACCACCACCACCTTGTTGCTGACGACGCAACATCTCTTCCTGCTGCTGTTTCATCAAGACTTCTTCCCGTCTTCTCTGTTCCTCCCTCTGGTGCATCTGCTCTTGTCGTCTGTAAACCCAAACAATCCATAATCAAGGTAAGATCAACATATTCTATACACCATCTTCCCATCTCAGTAAGCAATCATCTTATTTGTAGAAAACTCTTTATCCGCCCAGCCCTCCCCAACCAAAAAAACTAAAGGATCTGCAAAGGTATAAATCAGGCATGAGAATATGCGATAATAAAAAAAACTGAAAAATTTTAACGCTAAAAATTGCATGTCCGGATTTTGGGCAAAGTCCAAATTTTTGCGTGTCCGGAATTTGGGCAAGTTTACCCAGGCGTCAGCGTCGCACTCAGTGAATCCCTCTGGCGTTTTGGGGACAATTTGTGGATCGAGGACATGTTAATGGGAGAAAAATATAACAGTGCTAGACGTATATTGTCTTAAAAAGCTCAAAATAAAATGATATTCGGAACTTCCACGAAAATAAATGATTATGAACGGAGCAGTCATGCTTTTTTTTACAAAAATTGATTTTTGGGGGGGTCTTTTTACCTGTGGTAGTGAATAATTGTGTTAAGTGTTGCCCCCTTTGGCCATTGAAACACCTTTTCATATCTCCAAGATCCCGACAGTTTATAAACCATAGCATTTTGGAAAAATAATGCGAGACGTCAGACGTCAACGAATCTCCCCACACGTGTGTCGCACACTCATGCATTGTCTATATTTCTTCCAGGTCATAGTTCAATGCGTAAAAATATCTCCAGCCGTAAAACACATTAAACGTATCGAAGAAACGGCACTTAAGCTTATGAAGGTTTGTACTGACGACTGGTAAACAAAGTATAACGATGCGCGCGTATCCAAAACACCGTGTGTTGCTGTCAGTAGACTTTTCAATGTCTCCACGAATGTTCCTTTGCTGCAACAGTAAACCTACATGTATTACGGTCAAACCGTACCATGAATGAAGCGGGGAAAGACTGAAAGAAGTCTACAGATATCAATAAGCCATTTGCGAGTTAAATTTGAATAATGTCTGGTACAATGACTTGTTTAGTCACAAGTTACCGCTTAAATTTGAATTCCTCAGACTATCGAGACAGTTGCTATGTCACATGGTTCGGGGCAAGCTTTTGTATAGCAACCTCCAGATGAGCAAACCCTGGTACCATTGTGCCATACACATCCATTCAGAATTGTGTATGGGTGTTCACCGTCTCTTACGTAACTAAGCAAAAGCTTGCCCCTAATCATGTGACATAGCAACTGTCTCGATAGTCTGAGGAATTCAAATTTAAGCGGTAACTTGTGACTAAACAAGTCATTGTACCAGACATTATTCAAATGTAACTCGCAAATGGCTTATTGAACGCGCTGCGTGCACATGGAAGAAACAAATCAACGCATATTGGGCCGGCCGCTGCCGGGCGGCAATTTATTATGAACGGAAGACCAAGAAGAGGGATTAGCGAGATCCAAATGTATACCCCAACAACTCACCCCCCAAATTTTATATCAAATTCACATTGAACTCGAAGACCACAAATTTGAAAGGGAAAAAAACAGAATTCCGGTTTAAACCGGAAGATTCTCATGCCTGATAAATACAAATAAGTTAATGTAGAAATTGCACTTCCTCCCACAAAAAATTATTTTTTCCAATCACAATTTTTCTTTATGATTGTAATTGGGTGAATATTTCTAAACAGTACATTTTCAAGTATGAAAGAAAATAAGGATTGGTTGTCCATTCAAAGAGCTCCATCCACTTTGCAACGAAAAGATAATATCAACTTTCTGCAAACCAGAATCTTATTTTTACTTTGTTTTGCTATCCTCTTATAGCAACGTTCAGGGTTCGAAATTAGCGGTCGCCCGGTCGCCAAATGCGAGTGAAAACAGCGGCGGGCGAGTCAAAACCCTTCCTTTACTAGCCCGCCGGGCGAGTCAAATAATTGTTCTTGTTCACAATAAATGAGGGTACGGTTGTAAAATCCCAAAGAAAGTTTTTATTAAAGCTTTTAGTTTGATAAGTCTGGATATTTGCTTGATTTAATGTGGCCGCGATCGCGAACGGAATTGCGATCGTTCATTTTGGTATACAAACGTTAAAACACCATGCACATAGTACATGTACACTGCTGACTATCCACACAACACGTGCATCAGCCCCACACATAACGTTCGGTCGCCCACCGGTACATGCATAGTGCATACACAACACACGGTACATGTACAACACAGTCGGTCCAAAGTCCAAGCTAACCAACATTCCACACGTAGTGATTGGTGATTGATGGCCGTTGATAATTACCATATTCATAAGAGCTTGGCTAGACTTCAACGCAGTACACGTTCACGAACCGAGTAAAGAATTGCCGCACAGTGTGCCGCACGCATGCAGATTGTGTACAATGCACAGCCTTGGATGAAGTCTAATTGAACATCGACAACTTTTGCCGATAGAGGGCGATGCAGGGCAAAGTTCATTGAATTATTTCTCAATGTGCGTTGTCGACTCGATCGTTGATTCGCGAAGATTTTATTGCAAACGAAGTTCAAAACAACCGATCTTCAAATCACGAATCCATGAAAATGGTTGATGATGGAAAAGGTATGATTTAGGACAGAAATTAAGGGATAAAATCATCCCAAAACGCAATTTTGCGAACTTCACTTCCGTGTTTTTTTTTTTTTTTTTTGACGTTTTGAAAATTGTGTGCGTCACGTCAATACATGCGGGCTAGTGAAAAAACCTGCGGGCGATCCAAAATTTTGGTTGATTCGCCCGGCCGGCGAGTGGAAAAAAAAGTTAAGGGAAACCCCTGACGTTCCTGTTAAAAAGAGGTAATTACAACTTGAGTCAACTGTAAAATTAAAATGTAGACACTAGTTTGCCAAAATTTTAGTTTCACTATGAAATGTATCAAAGATTTCCATTGCAAATATATTCTCAAGTTTACGACTTCCTAAAAATTGGCATTGATAATTTCACAATTAAAAACTGACTTTAGCTGCATCTCTCTCTGGGCTTCTTCAAGACGATTCAATTCCTCTTGACGACGAACCAATTCTAAAAGTAAAAGAGCAATTTCAAGATTTGAACTTCAGAAACTAATATGGCAATTTATACCGCTACAATAAAAGGTTGAAAAAAGGGGGGAAAAAAATAAAGAATTGTCTTAAGTAATGATCCAGCCTAACATTCCTTACACTCTTACATTGTACAAGTTAGACGTTAAATGGACTCGGTACTTCCCAGTCAAACCAAGGTTCCATAACTGTTTGAACTATCAAAGACCGACTGTTGGCTTACAAGATTGCCTCCAAAGTTAGTGTCAAGCCTTTGAACAACTTTCTCAATTCCGCTTTACCGAAGTACCCTTTATGGCTCTTTTGTACTGACCATGACTAATACAAACTAATGTTTGATGTATATAAGGATGTGTAGTTAAGGATGAACTTACCCTGCCTCATCATGACAGCTTGGTGTTCATGTTTAATCATATCCATCTCTCCTTCCATTTTGTCTCGGTTGTCTTGTAACTTCCTTTCAAGTTGTTCACGTTGTGTTCTCTCAGATTCTTCCAATGCCTTCCATCTGCAAGAAAAAAAGTTTTCATCAATACCCACTATCAACACAAGCACAAGTATTTAGTTTGATATATTCTCCGTTTCACAACAGTCTACTTCCAGATGGCCAAGATATTTACCTGTTTCCCCATTGGAACTCGAAGGATCCTGGGGCAGCAAATCGTGGTGGGTTCTCCCTCTCATGGTGATAGGCTTGATTCTTGGGCAAGTTCTTCTCAGGAAGACCATCTTCCTCATCACGCTGCTCAAGAGGCTCCACAGAGATTGGGTTTGGAGATCTGTTACACACCAAATTAAATGTCAGTCATGAATTGTCATTTTACAAAGACAGAGAAACTTCCAAAGCCTAGAAATCTTCCCTTAGGAAAACGCACCTGCTCCTTTACTTCATTAACAACATAAGATTTGAACTTTGAGTTTGACAATCAGTAAGCAAGTGTTTCTTAAAGGCAGGGGGTAAATGACAAAGACCAGTAACGTCACCTGGTGTATCCCAACATATGCATAAAATAACAAACATGTGAAAATTTATGCTCAATTGGTCAACAATTTGCAAGAAAGTAACGATAGAAAAAACACCCTTGTTGCATAGAACTGTGTGCTTTCAGCATGCCTGAAGCCTTCCTTAAATTCAATTTTAAAGTAAAAAGTACTCCTTTCTCTTAAACTTCTTCAAAGGGGGTCGTTTCTAACAATTTATATTCACATCAACAGCTCTCCAGTGCTCTTTACCAGTTTCTTATAGTCATCAGTTTTTATGGTCATTAATATTTGGGGCAATTGCCAAAGATTAATAATATTTCAAAATATAAACCAACCATGAGTCATTCTCTATGATTTGTAGTTGTACATAGTTACTGATCAAGTGAAAAACCATTTTCTTAGAATCTTACGAGGTTATCAAGAACACGCCCTCTTTGATCCTAGTCAATGCATTCTGAGCTCCTGGTTTCCTAGCAA
Organism: Leptasterias polaris; assembly: GCA_037783415.1. Classification (NCBI taxonomy): domain Eukaryota; kingdom Metazoa; phylum Echinodermata; class Asteroidea; order Forcipulatida; family Asteriidae; genus Leptasterias; species Leptasterias polaris. The sequence goes on from JAZGTN010000019.1 coordinate 1,098,607, forward strand.
ACTCAACGATCCCTTCGGAGGTAGGTCGGCCACGATCATCAACAATCACAACTGCTCTCTCCACAACGCCAAACTGTGAGAAAGCCTGTTCCAATAGCTCATTGGAAACACATGGTGGGATACTTTTGACTTTCAGGGCAGCACCATGAGTAGCAAAGCGTACACGCAACATTCTGTTCTTCCTCATTGTGCCATCCAACTCTGCCTTGGCTGCTTCTGCATTGTACCTTGTGTCCTATTATAAATGGAAAACAAAGTTTCTTTTCATTATTTCAATCATTAAAACATATGCAAATCAGTTACAAGTTGCAACAAAATCATTGAAACTACATGTTTAAAAATGTACAAACAAAACATAAATATAAATAACTTGACATAAAAATAAAAATCTTGACAATTAATTGAGCACAAGATTTTCAAACACCACCAATAATTTCAAATACATTTTTTAACGTCACATTGGAATTTTCTGATTGGCCCAACATTGGGAAGAATTTCATGACATTCAATTTTAAAAAAAATTCTTGAACTATTGAAACTTGTTTTTTTTTAGGAGGATATTTAATTTTAAATGTTTAGATCTTAAAGTTGAGCAAAGATATTTACCAATCTGATGAAGCCAAATCCTTTTGACTTATTCAGGAAAACCTCGGAGATTTCACCATACTTTTCAAACAAGCCTTTGAACTCGTCCTCAGTCGTATCTGGAGTGAGGTTTCCAACAAACAATCGACACCTTTGAGTGAACTTTTTCTCAGTTTTTCGCGTGGCTGATTCGACCATCATTTGGTCATGATTGCCCCCGGGACCACCGTGTCCCCCGTGATTTCCGGACATATGACCACCAGACATGCCCCCGTCTCGTCGGTCGTGGTCTCGTTGATGATGGCGTCTGTTGTCACGATCACCGGATGAAGATATACTAGATGAACTCCTTTCCATTGACTTGTTCAAATCTTGCTTCGTCGTGTCTTGATGACCTGTCTTGGTGACCTTCGATTCATCCTTGATGTTTGGCTTCGCATTCGGCGTGGTGTCTGCCGAACGGGGATTATTTGCGGCAGCGACGCCAGGCGCTGGACTTTGGGTTTCTTTTTTGATGGGTGGTCGCTGCTGTTGGTTCTTTCTGTTGTCGTAATTGCTTCTATGGCCTCCCCTGTACGGGCGATCGTTGCGACCACGGTTCATTTTCAGTGATTTTATGACAAAATTGAGAGAAATTGGAGGGAAAGATACACAGCACATGCACACAAAGCGAATGACAAAATGGCGGAGTGACTCTAGCTCTTGTGGTGTAGTTCTCTTTATTCCGGTTTTTGCCGAAGACACGAAACGAAGATTTCAATCCCATAAATTCACCTGAATTGATGATTACAATATATATAAGAACTATGTTTTTTAACAAAGATGCTTTAAAAAAATATTTTAACACGAACATTTTAATAAATTCTTCTAAATTTGTTTACAAGTACTTTGTAGATAAAAATTATATTTGTACAAATACTTAGTTGTGAATGAGCCTAGAGTTCGAATAGCCGATTGTCTACGAAGCTTCGACTCGGGTCATGGCTCGTTTCGTGAATTGGTTACCAGCCATACTTCATTATGTACTATTGTGCACTGCTAGTGGCTGGTTCCCAGCTCCGACTCTTCTTTTGTTCATGCATGAGAGGGCGCTATATCACTTTAGTGGACGCCATATGGTGGGTGTGGTTTTGTATGTGGGAGGGGGAGGGTGGGGGGGTAGGGGTGAGGGTCTACAACAAGATGGTGGGCAGGGAGGTGAAAGGGGATCGTACACCTTGAGCACCTCCCTCTCACCGGAGCGTTTTTATTGAGGCCACAAAACTTCGGTAATCGGGGCTAGCAATCTAGATGCTTTTTCTCAAATACCCTTTGCATTTTTATAAATAGTTCTGTAAATGTGATTTGTTTTTAGGATTGATCATCTATCACCAAATTATTTCAATAGATGTCCAAACAACTCATAGTCATAAAAGATGGGCGGGAGAAGGGGGGTTGTCCCACCTGAATAAAAACCTTAAATTTAATTGTCGTTCACCGAGTTCTTTTTCTATATAGACAGCTGAGCTAGTCTGCTTCAACAAAATTTCCGCGCCCTTTCCCAGATGACCCCAGGGTCACTTGGTCGGCGCGTCAATGCGCGCGTGCACACAGCGGTGCGCATTCAATTCAACCTCGTTTCCCACAACTGCGTACGAGCTGGGTTGTGCATAATTCAAACAGGAGATCGAGCGACAGAATACTATTTTGGTATAAAGGTAGCTATGGCCTTTCTTTTGATGGCGGATGTTCAGAGCACAAAGTGTTGGTGAAACAGCGTCATTGTTAGACGGTAAATTGGTAAGAATTACGGTCTTTATCGTGCAGAGTGGAGAGCAGTTTGGTAAAGTAAATTTATGGTTTCGTTTAAGGTTGCAAACTTTCGCAGTACCTCCGAAATTGAAGACTGTTTACCCTGCAACCCACGAGTGGACCGCCGTACGCCGTACGGTGTGCGTTGTACAGCACAGCCTTCACACACACACAGGGAGGGAGGACAGGGCAGACAGGGCAGACAGGGCAGACAGGACGTATTGTGTGCGTGCCACTGCATGGCTGGAGGACCATTGCCCTTGCAACGGAGTCCAACCTGGGCTAGGCCTTGCCCTGAGTTGCTAAAATAAAATGATTCCACCAAATAAGTGAATTAAACCTATCAATAATCATCAAAACTTCAACTGCAACGTGCAAGGCTGTACTTTTCATGTTCATTCAAAAAGTTTGTTAATTTTGGGGCAGTGGAAATTTTAGTTTTTCATGTTTTTACCAGTAATGATTGATAATTCATTGATGCAAATCGATAATTCACTATTGATTATTCAATTTATTGTATTGATTAATTTAAATTATAACACCCCTTACAAATATTCTGCCTTTTGATTGTTTTAAAGCGCATCACATGCAGCTGATCACATGCAGACATGATATGTCTTAGTTTTACTAGAAACACGTCGCGGTATCACATGGCAAACGATGTACTATCACATGGCCGCCGATGTACTATCACATGGCGTGCAGTACCTAGACGTCTTTTTTACCCACCTCGAATCCAATCAGTTGTGCATCTATGATCTGTGTATCTGAAATGCATGTACGAACGTTACGTGTACGAGGATGATAAATAGTTTGTTGGGGTGTTATAAAACAAATATTGACTACTTTTACTCGTGCTATGATTAAAACTACGACTCCCTCGGTGAACCCCGGAGCGTTCTATTTTCCCGAGGCGAAAGCATTCTATTTTCCCGAGGCGAAGGCTTCGCCTCGGGAAAATAGAACGCTCCGGGGTTCACCTCGGGAGTCATAGTTTTAACCATAGCACTCGAAGCAGTCAATTTTTGTATATTAGTACATAGCGCCCTCAAGTCATTGATGCAAAGACAGCTAGCCCAATGTGTTAAATTACTGAAACTTAAATGTTCAATGTGGTGGTCCAGATTACTGTCCTTCAACAGTGTGATGTCTTTCCTACTTCTAGTCGCTTTTAAGTTTAAGTCCAGGATCAAGGTTTTAGCCAGGATTTGGTAAAAGGGTGTCAAAATGTGCTGGAAATTTACAAACTGGGTGTCCCAATTGTTCACTTACAATACATTTACATGTAAATGACAGATAAAACAGGGTGTCCAAATTTAAAGCAGGGTGTCCAAAAGACACCCAGACACCCCTCTGGCTAACTTTATGTCCAGGATGGTGTCTTTTTAATCACCCAAAATAAGAATATTCTTCCTTATTTAATCATTTAAATTTGACTCGTATATATGTAAAATGGAAAGTATTTTAGTATTACCTTTTCTTTCTCTAATTTGTTGCTCCAAAGGATTTTCTTAGATGGCTTTATCAGTAAAACAGCGTTTCAGAACTTTTATCGTTGCTGTAAACTATACACTGCCCAGTGGCATGTGATTAGAAATTTTTATTTGGGGGAGCGGGGCAAAGATATTTGTAGGGGCTAATTGTTAATGTTTTACATCAAACCATTCATTTTGTTGTTGTTGATCTCATTGGGGAAGGGGGGTTGGGACAAGAGGGAGACAGCAAGAGTTCTGAGCGGGGCGGGAGGGAGGCCACTGCCTAGTTATTTTGCAATCTGGGGTGGGGGCTTACTTATGTGATGTCCCTTTGTATGCATTAGGGCTTAGCTTGGGGTGTGATTTTGAATGATAGATAAGCTATGCCAGACTTGCAATATGATACCATGAGGGAATGCATGTACACAGTACACAGTTAGTTCTGTACACAGTTGTGCCACCATACACAACTTTAGCAGTTGAATGGTTTCAAATGGTTGGTCAACTCACTTGAAAATGTTGCGAACAGTAGGAGGGTTAATGCAACCTGATTGTGAAACGTTCATAAGAGGACATGGCATTTTTTTCTAGGCATTATGAGATTGAGAGAAAGATTAAAATGGCACCAAGGCAATGACTAACTGACATGAGGGTCATGGAGGCTCTATGGATGTTACCACCATGATGCATCAGGCCTGCAGTATTTCCATCTCAAACAAAAATATTGTGAATGTCCGAATATGAGTAGGTTGTCACCCTTTTCCTCCTGTGATGTCTAGTAGGCATGATGGCCTGCAGCACTGGTTATTTTCAACAGCAGCGTGAGGAGTCAAAACAAAAAGGAGAATTATCCGTATAAGAAAATAAAATGTTGAAATTAATTTAAAAAAATATAACACAAGGTCTTTGACATTATTATTATTATTAATTTGTTTCAGCTTTCCAGCAAGCACCATCTGGCAAGATGGAATCCTTGGAACATAAAGGGACGTCAGTGGACACATCTACTGAGCAAGAAACCAATCTCATCCAACAACCCAAAACAGACAAGAAAGAACCAGATGATATTGGGGAGGTACATATTGCTCAGCAACCTTTGACCTCTGACCCTGGAAAGGTTGAAACAGAAAGGATGGATGCTGATGAAAAGAAACAAGTTTCACTGCCAGCATCACCAGAGAATGTTCAAGAATCTCCCACTGCTGTGGAAGACTCGGATGGTAAAGAGGTATCCTCCATTGATAAAGAAAATGTCACAGTTCATCCAGTTGAACAGGAAGATGAACATCAAGAGCAAGATAAGGCTCTGCATGGTAAGGAGACAGACACTCATTCCGCTGGAGTGCAAGACACACAGAAAGACTCTAGTAATCAGGGTGTTGGAAGAGTTGATGACTCTAGTAATCAGGAAGTTGGAAGAGTTGATGACTCTAGTAATCAGGAAGTTGGAAGAGTTGATGACTCTAGTAATCAGGACGTTGGAAGAGTTGATGACTCTAGTAATCAGGGTGTTGGACAAGTTGATGACTCTAGTAATCAGGACGTTGGAAGAGTTGATGACTCTAGTAATCAGGATGTTGGAAGAGTTGATGACTCTAGTAATCAGGACGTTGGAAGAGTTGATGACTCTAGTAATCAGGGTGTTGGAAGAGTTGATGACTCTAGTAATCAGGACGTTGGAAGAGTTGATGACTCTAGTAATCAGGATGTTGGAAGAGTTGATGACTCTAGTAATCAGGAAGTTGGAAGAGTTGATGACTCTAGTAATCAGGGTGTTGGAAGAGTTGATGACTCTAGTAATCAGGATGTTGGAAGAGTTGACGACTCTAGTAATCAGGACGTTGGAAGTGTTGATGACTCTAGTAATCAGGACGTTGGAAGTGTTGATGACTCTAGTAATCAGGACGTTGGAAGAGTTGATGACTCTAGTAATCAGGACGTTGGAAGAGTTGATGACTCTAGTAATCAGGGTGTTGGAAGTGTTGATGACTCTAGTAATCAGGGTGTTGGAAGAGTTGATGACTCTAGTAATCAGGACGTTAGAAGAGTTGATGACTCTAGTAATCAGGATGTTGGAAGAGTTGATGACTCTAGTAATCAGGATGTTGGAAGAGTTGATGACTCTAGTAATCAGGATGTTGGAAGAGTTGATGACTCTAGTAATCAGGATGTTGGAAGAGTTGATGTTGGAAAAGAGCCTGAGGAAGAAGGAAGTATTGGAAAGATTTCGAGAGAATCTTCAAATTCAGAAATTGTGCAGGGTCACCAAAAAGATGAAATAATTGACAGTGATGAAAACAAAATCAGTAATGAGGAAGAACAGAGCAATGTAGAAAGTTCAGAAACATCAAAATCACTCCAAGATAATGATGCGGCTCATGATGACAGTTACAAAAAACCAGAAGTAGAATTGGAGGATGATGTGGCAACACTTAGTGATGTGGGAGAGGAGGATGAATTCCTTGGCAAGAATGATGTTGAAATTGTTAAGGAAATAGGAGAAATAACTCAAACTGAAGAAATACTAGATACGCCAACAACTTTCAAGAAGGATCAACAAGATGAAAGCTCCAGGGATGAACTTGAAAATGAATCTTCTGATGTGATCAAAGGAAAAGATCTGATTGAGGAAGATGAGGAACCAATGGAATTGGATGAAGAAAATGAATCTCAAACGGAGGGACCGAAAGATGATGTTGAAAAAATGGAAACAGAAGCTACAAAATCTGAATCTCCTCAACTTGTTGAAGAAGGGGTCAAAGTTACTGATTCTGAAAAGATGGATGTAGACACTGAAAGAAAAGAGACTAGTGAGGAGGTCGTTGATAAGGTGACAATCTTAGAGGATGACACAAGCCAACAAGAGAACTTACCCAAATCCCTCACCCAAGCAGATGCTCTGTTGGATTCCTCATCCAAGTCCCCATCTGTGGATGAGTCAATCAGCAAGTCTCCATTACCTCTAGCTGGTGAGGATTCCTTGAGCCATGACGCATCCTCTAAATCACCCATCTCCTCTGATGTAGCTGGAGATGGACAGACCAGGACAGGCTCAGCAGAGAAGAGAAGCAAAGGGGCATCTAAGGGATTCAGTCTGACCAACATCGTCTCAAGACTTATGACTCAAGTGGAATCCAAGCAAGAGGTATGACCATTTCCCCCTCATCAAACAATGTCAGTAAGGCCTCATAGTTCGTTCTTTTAAGAGCAAGGCAGTTTTTCTTAACCCTTACTGTCCACTTGCTCACAGGTGACGTCAATTCTACACTATCTTCTACTCTTATATGTCACTTCACACCAATATGTTTGAACTTGTTTGAAATTTTCTAGAAATTTGAGAACTGCAGGAATAAATTCGTATGAATTGTTGACTTGACTGTGTTGGGTTATAAATCTCTACTTAATGTAAACCATCTTCAGATTTCTTTTAGTAAATGCCAATCATTACTTCCTGTTCTTAAATCTCTCTTTATTTACTCGTTATAGGATGCACCAGAAACCAAGAAGGAAAGTGGAGATGCAGTTGTTGAGAAAAAGTCTAAACGGAGCGAGCAAAAAGAGCAAGGCAAACAGGTAAAAGCCTGTAGTTTTTTTTGTGGCGGTAGTCAGACAGTAGGAGGGTTGACTGTGTACTGTGTAAGAAATGCATTAACTACATGATATCATAATGTAGGCTGGCACAGTTCGTCATCATGCGTACCCTCTGACTGTTTCAGCAATTGGTCACAGGATCATATTTACCTGGCCTTAAACGACCAATAAAGACATAGCTGAAGCTGTTTAAGACCAGGGCCGAATATCATAGAGCTGCTTAAACAGAAAACAGTGCTTAACCATTGTCTGCTAAGCAAGAAAAGGCAGGATACCAGTCCCAGATTATACATGAGATATAGTATTTTGGCTGGTAACCATATTCTGGTAAGCATAACTTTGTTGGTAAGCTACTTTTTGTGCTTCAGCAACTCTATGAAATTGGGCCCAGTTAGCCAATGTGCAGACTTCTCTCCTAGCCATGTGCATGCAGGCAGGCATTCTTGCCAAGGTGCTAATAACACATAATGCAGATTGAGACAGTAGGAGGGTTAAGATTGAATCTTTGCACTTTGTGAAATCAGACCCTAAGATGTATCTTAACTGTGTATAATCTTAATTGCTAAGCAAAGTGTGATGGCAGAACACAAATCACTATGGTAAAATTGACGACTCATCTTAAGATGAATCTTAATGCTTTGTGAAATCGACCCCAGGAGATTTCAGCATGAAGAGTAAAGAATGCGCTGAGGTCTGTAATGATGTAAGTTTAAACAAAGATCTGTTTGAAAGTTGATCTTATTCTGTTTGACATGTTTATATAGATGAGAGCAGCAGCGCATGCAGAGTTGATGATGCTTAAAGATGGAGAGTATGTCGTTGAGGATGAGGAAGAAGAGGATAACGAAGCAACACGTAAAGAGAGTAAAGATGAAGAGAAAGGAGACGGTGATGCCAAAGGAATGAAGGTAGGAAATAACATCTTTGTTTCTTGTTCAGTAAATTACATTGTAAAAGTGTTCTTGCAGCGTTCTCCCTTAACAGAGGTTTGCTGGCCAAATGTTAGATAAAACAACTAAGGACCAGTCAAGATTCACTCCGACTGGACCAGCTGGAGGTGCAGTATAGACTATGCAAGTCTCACACGCATTCCAACTTCCGGGACCATAGTGGTCCAAACCATATGGAGTTTTACGTGGGCGAGATTTTGTTTTGTCAATTATTTTAGTTTAACGTAGTTTATGACCTAGAAAATTATACATGTTGTTGGGAATTTAATACTTAATGATAACAAAATATGAAAGTAAAACCAATTCAACAATATAACGAAGAAAACCCGAGAATTAAACTTGACTCAGCTTCTGGTTATTGCAAAAAATTAAGAATTTTGTGCTCGCCTCCAATCATAAAACTTATGTAAACGCTTGTTTTGGATGCACGATTATAACCACCAGAACCCTTTTCATTGCAGTCTATGGTTGTTGAGGCGTCAGAATCCTCTTTAAACTGCGACACGGGTCAATTTTAAACCCGTTTAACCATCACGAATCCGCGTATGGGGTTTCTAAAAAGTTAACATCAAAAAAGCATCCTTGTCCCAGAGTTTCCAATAATATTTAACACACTTTTGTGTATTTTTTTCAAAAGCTAAAACTAATTTCATAAAATTGTATTGATTTAGTTTTGTTCAGATTTTGTCATGAGATATAATTTAAAACAAAGATTTGATTTCAGAAATAAAAATGTTCTTCGTTTGATGTGTTTTATCGTTCAGATACGCGGGAGACTTGCACAGTCTATTGGAAAAACCTCTTTATTAATGTTTAACGTAGACTAACATAGACTAACAAAACTAGTGCATCGACAAGCTAATTGGTCCTCCTGGCTATTCATTGAAAAATATTTTTAAAAACCTGTTTTGTAATGTTTTTCAGCCACATAAAAACACCAAGTCATTATCTTTCAAATCAATCAATGAATCAATTAATCAATCAGTCAGTCAATCAATCATAGTATGTATGTGTATATGGCTTCATTCCAACATGTTCACAGCATCTTACAATAAGCTGTCATTTTCAGAAACTTTTTAAAAACAGACAGTGAAGGAGTTCTTATATGTCTTATAATTCAAACATATTTCCACATACCTTCGAGAAGAAATAATGAGCGCTTTGAGATCCCCTGAGGTGTAACAAAGCGCTGTATAAGATTTGCATATTATTATCTTGGAATGGAAAAATGCTGAAGTTTTGGAAAAGAAAACAATTTAATTTATGTAATAATTGCATATCAAATAATAAACCACAAGAGATTATTGTAAGTAATAATTGCATTGCAGATAAAGAGTAGTATTTTGATATTACTTGTATACAAGGTGCTTTCCAACCGATGCAATTTTTACAACAATTCAAAAGTAGGAGATCGATAACAATACATTAAAAAAATTGTTGTGTGTTTTCCTTTGGATTTAATTTTAGAATTACGCCATCAGCACAATGGATGAGCTGCTTGGTTTATATGGATATGACAAAGTTGAGAGTGATGAGGGAATAGAGCTTAGTAGCAGTCTAACAAAGAGTAAGATTCCTATCACTGGCAGTGTGACTAAACCAAACCAGAAGGCCATCCAAGCACATAAATCAGCTATTGGTAAGTCTCTGCACACCTTACCAAACCAACTGTCATTAATTCCCAACCTCTCCCTACCCCCAACCCAACTGTCATCAACTCCCCACCTCGCCCCTACCCCCAACCCAACTGTCATCAACTTCCCACCTCACCCCTACCCCCAACCCAACTGTCATCAACTTCCCACCTCACCCCTACCCCCAACCCAACTGTCATCAACTTCCCACCTCACCCCTACCCCCAACCCAACTGTCATCAACTCCCCTACCCCCAACCCAACTGTCATCAACCCTATCTAAGGCTTCCCACCAGGGTTGTGACCAGAGGTTTTTAAGAACCGGTTAATTTTCACAGACGAGCGTAGCGAAGCGAGGTACAGAGCGCTTGCGCGAGGCGTTCATCGGGGGTCCAAAGGGGGCGGCGCCCCCTGAGGGCATCGCTCCCTAAAATTTTACATTTTACACCATTAAAATGACATATTTTATGGGTTCTAGACACTAACAACAATGTATTTTGCTGAATTAGAAGTACACATGTTGAGCCAAATATCAAGTTCTTATACCCAGCCTGCTTATACCTCACAAATTCCAAATATCCTTCATATATTTGGAGCTGACAAGTGAAATGAGACCAGTGTCAAATTCAATCCAATAAAGTATTTATTAAATGTAAGTTGTGTAAAATTTTGAAATTCTTGTAACTTAATAAGGTAAGTTAGTAATAAGAAAACATTGAATGATCATAAAAATAAATGGTGAAACGACAAAATGTATCTTAGCTTACTTTACACCAGCCTGACTCTGTATCTTCAATCCTTCTTTGATGCCCACAGCTTGACAGCTCGTTCGAAGTGAAAGGACTCAATCGGAGGGCCTTCTAAGGTTATTCACAACAGACTGTCTAAAGTCTCTTCCCCCATTCTATTCCTCAGTCTCGTTTTGATAAGTCCAATTTGACTAAAGTCACGTTCACAATCTGCTGTATGGGGGGCTGCACTTTGTAAATATGTGCCAGTAGATGAAGTTTGGGGAACTTTGAGCCAAATTCTGAGGACTGTAGCTTCTCCAGAAGTTCAGGAGCAGTTTGGACATAATCAAAAAAATTGTTTAACTCGCTTTGCAAATCTTCCTGTGCAATTCCAAATTGAGAAATCAGTGGCTTTACAAACTCCCAGTTATGGTCTACAAGCAGGCTTGTATGTATCCGGGCTAAATAATGTGGCAAAGCCAGCCATTATTTCAGAATCTTGAAATCTGGCTTCCAAGTTACCAAGTAGCTGATCAATGAAAGGTTGCTTGGTGCATGTAACAAAATTATCAATTTCTTCCTGTAGGCTTGATTTTTGTAGTTTTGGGGTGACATCAACCTTCTTTAATTGATCAAGCAATCGCTGCATTGAACCTGCCATGTCTTGAGTTTTCTTTGTTTTCAATGATGAAAATGTCGATGTGAGGGATATTTGGATCATTGGAAAGTCAACTTTTGCCCTTTGAAAACCTTCACTCGGCCTATTGATTGTTGGTAATATGTCGCATATTAATAAGAGAGTGGCAAGAAAGTTGAACCGCGTGATCAAATGATAAAGGCCAGTGGCATTGATATCACCGCGTTCAACGCCTCACGTTCCAGGCTTACTAGGACTGTTGGTAGTATGTTTTTTAGTTTTATTGTGCATTGTCCAACGGCCAACCACCTGGTTTCAGCGGGGTTTAGGACTTTGCCACTGCTCCTGCTCCTGCTAGTAGTAGTAGTATCATCAGTTTCTTCTATTAGAGTATCTGCCAAAAGTTCCTGAATTGCCTTGAGGCCTTTGGTGCGTACGGCACTCCTACTATAGAACGCGTACAGCTGTTTAAATAATCTTTTGAACTTTACAATGACCGGAAATTGGTTTCCTGCTTGCGATGCAACCAAGTTTAATTTGTGGGCGCTGCAATGATGTCCCAGTGCTTTTACTGCTGGTCCTTTTTGGCACTGGACTTGATGGTCTATTATTGTTTTGACCGCACCACCGGTTTTACCGACCATCACTGATGCCCCATCAGTCCCTATGCCTGTTAGTTTTTTCCATTTCAAAGACTCAGAATTACTTTTAATGTAGTCTATCACTTTCTTTGAAATCACATCTGCATTCAATGAGATGATGTGTTCATCAGTTTCTGGGATGTCGATGTCGACAGTTTCAGTGATGACGTCGTCATCTTCACTTTCATAATCGGTCTCATTTCCGCCAGGGTTGTCGTCTGCCTCTTGGTTTTGATTGGGTTTAGATTTTTCTAAAGCGTCAAGGATTTTCAGAAATCGGACACACACCTCCCCATCTTTATTTACAAACCGAGCATGAATTACCATTTGTTCAATGACAGAGCAATCGGTGGTTTCATCAAACATAACGGCATACGGAACGTATCACTGGACTTCAAGTCCTTCAAAATATCCCCTTCAATTACCTCGCTAATAAAAAGCAGCATTTCATTGATTGATTTTGTTGTGGTGTATTTAGCATTCCCACCTTTGCATATGCGCTTCTTAATATCCAAGCCCATCAATGCTTCTCAATCAAGCAACTTTTCGAAATTTGTAGCATGCGAAATTTGGTTTTTGCATAAAAAGTACAGGCAATGAAATGCTTGAACCATTGCGTCTTGTAGGCTCATTTGATTCTCCAGGTTCTTTTACACTCGTACTCTAACACACGGCAATGTATTCCATGTTGCTTTATTATTCATTGGAATTTTGTTATATTTCTGACAATATTTACAGTACATTCCTTCTCCAGCAACGAATTAGAGCCGAGGTCTCCCTTCCATTCACACTCGTTTAAATCCTGAAGCTTGCTTTCGTTTCTTGGCTTCAACACTCGTAGGCTTTGCAACATCAGATGAAGCTACACTAGTAGTACCGCTAGGTCCTGCAAGACTTTCAACATCTGTGGTTTCAGCCACCATTTCAGTCACATGTTTATCATTTGCAGATGCATCAATTTTTGTATTGTCAATTGTACGTTTCGGCTGGCACCAAAGAAAGAGGTGATGCTTTCTTGAGACATGATGATAATGTACATGTATGATATATCAATGAGCAATCAACTACACGCGAAAAATGAAAACTTTTCATTGATATTATCATCGAAGATTCACACAAGCAATCATGCATTAGTAAACCTAGAAAAGACGTGTATTGCGAGGGCACTGCAGGATTTAGCCAGACTATTTTTACGGACCGGCCATGTAGTTCCAACCGAAAGCAGTTTCAGGCATGGCTGTGAGTTTCATGAATAATACATAACCTTTCGCAAAAGCGGACCAATCAGGTGCTTCAATTTGCGCCCCCTTGATGCACGCCACACATGTGTTCAAGTGTTCCACGGCCGGCTGATCGGTTCACCGTGATTGCAATGCAGCGGTTTGGCCGGTGTCTAGCTCTGCAACTTGGCTACGTGTTTGAGTGAGCGCCTGGTGGAAAATAGTCTGTGTTGAAGCGAACTTGTAACGAGTTTTCCGCGTTGGGATTGAAGTCGCTTTCGTCCATGATTTGCCAATCTTTGTACCATTTCTGCTTACATTTTTTTGATAGTTTTCAGTTACGTAAGCAGAATTCTTTAGTATTTAAGCTTATTTAGTAGCAAAAAAGTACCAATCGGCAATGTCGTACGTTGCTTGAGAGCTCACAACCCTGCTTCCCACCTCCCCATGCCTTTAACAATTGATTGGTAGAGTACTCAGTTGTCATTTGAATCTGATAGAAGAGGGCTTCTCCTCATTCTTAGTCCTAGATGTAATCTACACATACGTTATTTTTCAGTTATTTAGTTTGATTCCATCCTGTATACATTCAAACTGATTTTCATTGTTCATGTAAACAAATTTTCCCCTCATCTTTGCACAGCTCCTGGTTTGATCATTTCGAATGTGACTTCAATGGCCCCAGCTCAGAGTAACACTGATAAAACTGTCAAGGTAAGCGCTCTGTAATTACCAACAAGCTTGGATTGGTTTGCTCTAGACTGCACAATGGGGCTTTTAAAACCAAGATAAACACGAAGAAGAAAACATTCTGAAACCTCAATTTGGTGTGCTTCGGCTAATCATTCACAAATTTGGATCCAGAATGCCCCACCGTTTAACAAAATCCTGGGGAGAACCCTGCAATGTGTACGTCACTGTGTTCAACTTTTCCTTATTTTGCTTAAAAATTATGCCTGAGGAAACAAAATAAATTATATAGCAGTGCGATATTAAACCATATTGCATGGCTCATATCACACCCTACATATTGCACTTTTCTAACTCCACATAGTGTAAGCTATGCGTCAAGTTTCCGTGAAGATAAATTTGTTGTCACACGTGCCCTCGTAGAATATGAACAAATAAGGCGCATCTGTGTCCCATATTATATGAAAGGTAGACACATTAAATGTTTCCGTATTCTACTCCTGCTTGTGTGGTCACTAATAATATTTCAATGGCTCTCGTATTTGAGCAAAACAACCAATGCCCAGCAGAATGATTGACAGCCATTTTGTTGCCAATACAGATTTACAAGATCGTTCCAAGCCAGGGCAAGCTTGTTTAGAAGGCGTTATTGTTTGGGGCAAGACATTCAGTATTGCATATCCTTTTTGCAGGCATGTGAGACCTCCTCGTTTACGCGGAAATCCTTGTTTTTTATTTTCCCATTCTGCCTTTTTCTTGCGGGCTCCTCAATTTTCTTGCGGGCTCCCCTTTTTCCCGTCTCTGCCGTGAATGGCCGGTCCGCGTTTTTTTTTCTTCCGATCATCAAATGGCAAGTAATTCTACTGCACAACACTCACACATAGAAGGGGAACCTGGCATCGGGAATCATTTTAATTGCGATTTGATCTCAACACGTGAGTCTGGGCTAGACCCGGTAAAATGCTTCGCGTTAGTCTTTGATTAAAGCCGTTATTGTTCATTTGTCGTTAAGCGAGATGTCTCATTATACTTTATACCCATGTCATCATCCCGTTCCACCAAGAGAGGGCGCTTTACTAAAAACTGTATTAAAAAAACTAAAAACTGTATTAAAAAAGCCAACACCCTGAGCCAAGACTAAGTGCACACGATCTTTCACGTGTGTGATCATGGAGGAATAAGAACACATGGACGCATCGCGCTTGTGGAAGACATTTCTAAGGAATGTCACAAAAACATATTGAAAATGAGGACAAACAACACATTGTTACCAAGTAAGAATTTTGGCCTATATTGTTTCTGTTAATGTTTCGTCCACGCTGCAGTAAAAAGCCTGATATTCAGACTGTAGTGCTGGCCCAAAATCCGGACACGGATTTGCCCAAAATCCGGACACGGATTTGCCCAAAATCCGGACACGAATTTCGCTTGCTAAAATTGTCCGCGTTTTTTTCCGTGACCCGCTCACATGCCTGTTCTTAGGGTCGATTTCACAAAGCACTAAGATACATAAAATGTGTTGTCAATATCTCCATGGTAATTTGTATTGTGACATCACACTTAGCAATCAAGATTTATACACGGTTAAGATAAATATGAACTCTTTGTGAAATCGGACCCAGTTTATTTTTTTGTCCTGAGCACAAACTAACGTTCTAAACCCTGATTTATTTTGCAGGAAGCACCAGTGAAAAAGAGCAACTACTGTACAGAGTGTAGCCTCCCAGTAGATTCTGCCTCCATGCTTGCTATTGGTGATCATAACTTCTGCTCTCAGACCTGTGTGAATAACTATCAGAGTCGTCAAACTAAGGTTTGTGATTACTGCTCTGGTCTTATCACTCAAGCTGCTAGTAATAAGTATGTGAGGGATACACAAGAAGGAAGGAAGAAGTTCTGCTCTAAAGCCTGCACTGATGAGTTCTCTAAACGAGTTCGGGTGAGTATTGGGGGCGTTGTATGTCAATGCTTGGTGTAATCTATCAGAGACTTTCACAGACACTGTGTGGATACACTGACTTACTTGGTTAACCTACTGTTTTGGGAAATGTACATCTGCTCGGAACGATGTAACCAATGGAAAATTAAGTGTCCCAAACTCTCCTGTAAGGAATATGACAGCATTGTTTTCTGGAAGAGTAGATTCTTCACCATCCTCTGGTCTTTAATCAACACACCATTCAACCAACCTGTAAAGGTTTCATAAAATTAAGCAGTTATGTTTTGGTAGGATGAGTAATTTTGCGCTAGCTCAGATTAACCTCCTTTTAATCTCGGTAATCAAAATAAAGAACACTGATTTGGAGATTCAAATGCTATTTATTGTCAGGTTCCCTTTGTCAGGTTCCCTTTGTCAGCAATGGCAGTGAGTTTACGGATTGTCATTTCTTACATAGGGACCAGACTATGCCCTTCCAGTTCCAGGTACAGTGAGTTAAATGGTGGAAAAACCAAGGTGGCTGTACTATGATATCACCTCAAACTGTAGAGTTATTTATAAGAACTAGAAAGGGTACAAAACCAAATGAAACGGCTCGACAAGAAGAATTTTTGCCTATAGACTGTGCAAGAAGAATTTTTGCCTATAGACTGCAAGTCTTGCGCGTATCGGAGCGAGAAAACACGTCAAGTGAATAACATATTTTTTTCTGAAATCAAAAGGCTTAGCGTCTGGCAATTACAGCGTCTGGTGATTATCATCGCGCGACCAAAACAACTTTGGTGATCGGAGGTGGGCACAAATTCTTAATTTTTTGCAAGTAACCGGAAGCAGAGGTCAAGTTTAATTCTTGGGTTTTCTTCGTTGTTTTGTTGAATTGATTTAACTTTCATATTTTTGATCACTAAGTATTACATTCCCAACAACATTTTTAATTTTCATGGTCATAAAGTCCGTTAAACTAAAATAATAGACGAAACAAAATCTTGCCAACGTAAAACTCCATATGGTTGGGACCACAATGGTCCCGGAAGTTCGCTTATGCGTGAGACTTGCACAGTCTATTGAGACAATGGTGCTGACCCATCATGTTACACTGGTCACTCATGTTACACTGGTCACTCATCAGCTTACAAAGCAGATATTTTCCATGTAGACATTCGAATGTAATTTACCTGAAGGAATTTGTGTGAGTTAAGTGCTTGACGTAGCGAGGGCTCCCTCTTGTTCTATTTAACTATATGTCTCATTATCACTGATTTAAATTCAATTACTATTTTTCAAGCACTGCAACACTTGCGGCAAAGAGATCTCCAAAGCATCTGAAGGGATTCTTGCTCCAGCAGGCTCAGATGGAAAATTTGTGGACTTCTGTCGGCAAGAATGTGTAGATAACTACGGCAAGAATGTTGTCATACCCTCCTCCCAAGGATTGACTAAACTGGAAGGAGGACAACCAAGATATTGGGCTCAAGACACTTTCTTTGTTTGTGCGATCTGCAATCAGTATGCCAAGGTATGTTTATTGGGTCTGGAAACTCTGTAGACTGTCAACTACTTGTTCAGTCTTTGATTATTGTGGCAATTGAAATGAGCAACTGTGATTACAGGGGTCTAGAATGTTCAGATGGAAATGTTTTTCTGAAGGTTTGGTTCGTTTATGAACTGGTGAGCTTTCAGATTGAAACTCATATATTTTTAGTTTGATAATTAACAATTATGTACTTAAAGTAGACTTTCTTGCTTGTTCATTCTGAAGACTTGACTGTCCCTTCATTCTTTAGACATTATTGTTTCTTCATTCTTTAGATTTTATTGTTTCTTCATTCTGTAGAATTTATTATTCCATCATTCTTCAGACTTTATTATTCCTTTATTCTTTGTTCATTCTGTAGGCCAAGCATGTCATCAGCATACAGGGGAAGCTGAATGGTCTTTGTTCTGTAGACTGCTTTAATAAGTTCAAGGACAAGAATAAGCTACAGTTTTCATTGTGTGGTCAATGTAGCGCCCTCTGCTCAAACCAGAAGATGATGAGGAGTGTTGAGATTGAGGGCAAACTTCATCGATTCTGTAGCATGAGATGCTTCAAGATGAAACTCAAACGCTCTATGAGCACCATCGCATGTGCAGCGTGTAAGGTAAGGAAGGGTTCTCTTCTCAAAGGAAAGGGAAAGGGATGGTGGAGTTGGACCCAATTTCATGGTTTTGCTTACTGCAAAATTCTCAGGTCATCATTCTCAGCTGAAAGGGTTATCCCCAAATTTCTTTGCTAGCTGTATTACCGAAGTTTCAAATATTCAAAGATTCAAAATATTTATTATCATGATAAAAAGAAAGAAATTTGTTTTCCCTGTGTATAAGGAGAATCCATACAAGTAATGGCATAAAAAACAATAGACAACAAGAATAACAATTTACAAAATTACAGTAATAAAAAAGGGTGATATTACAGAACATAAAATACACAAGAATTTACATCAAATTTTAAAAATGCACCACGTTATCTCGACCAACTACTGTTAAAAAGGTTGCTTAGTAGTTTAAAGTATGAAGTAACAACTTGCTGAAATAAATTTAGGATGGGTGTAGATTTGTCTGCTACTGTGAATGTTTGTAAGCAGAGCCATGAAATTGGGCCCAAACCTTCAGCTTTTATCAGTAGATGATGAGGAGTGTTGGGATGAAGGGATCAATGGTGTATTTTAAGATGAAATACTTTATGAATGCTGTTTTATGTCCTGCTTCATAAGGTTAAGAGGGTACAGATAGTTGATACAAGAACCAAGGGGCTTCAGAACTAAGTATTTTTCTAAGTAGGAATTTGTTCTCCTCATGGTAGGACGACATTATAGTGACATGACTCTCAAAATGGCGAGCATGGCAGACAGGAACCGCTTGTGACATTGGTGCAAGGGGGGGGGGGGGGGGGGGTTAAGAGACCATTTTCTTGTTAATATTCCCTTATGATTTGGATTGCTTTTTGCCAGACTGCCTGTTCAGCCCAGAGTATGATTGAGGAATGGAATGGTACAGAGCTGGTTAGATTCTTCTGCTCCACAGCGTGTCTTGGTAAGAGAGAAACAATCCCGTTCTCTTCCTCGGCTCAGAAGGTTGCTTCTAACATGCACAACGTGACTTTGCTTCAACCCAAACCAACACCCAAACCACAACCACAACCTCAAACAGCGCAACAAAAGGTAAACAACGGTTTAGTTTAATCAGTTGGGGTATGTTTAAAGGAGTAGCTAATATCACCGCTAATTTCGCTGCTAAGTCCCAAGAAGTAGTAGCTAAAATTTCTGCTGCTAACTAAATTTAGCAGTGAAATTTGACACTATTGACCCAATGCATCTGATATCAACATCACAATAGACTGTGCAATTCTTGCGAGTGTGTGAGTTTGTTTTCTTCATGCTTTAAAGCAATGTACGTGGTACCAAAGAGGTCCAAAAGTGTTAGAATATGCAAGATTTGGTCAAGTGAGTGCAACTGACCTCAGCTGTGATTATGATTTCAGTTTGATGATATAACAACACTGTATTTTGTCACCTGGTCTAGATGTCAATACATATTTTACTCCTCGATGGCCGCTAAAAGTCTTTAAGTTTTACAAATAAGTTGACAGGTATTGCAATGTAAGAGTGACTGTTGAGTGTCGTGATTTGCCTCAATGTGAATATACGCACAACAGAGATGAACAAAGCTTAGTTTTTTAACTTTGTTTGCGAGATTTGTTCATGAAACTAAAATAGTAAAAGTGAATTTTTTGACTTCCAAATTTGTCTAAATTGTACTCCGTGGTGAAGATTTCATTTTTAGATGGATTAAATGTTTGCAGTGAAAACAATGCCTGATATCAAAGATGTGAAAGTCGTCTAGGACTAAGCCTTGCATGTCGTAAATTAAAACAATTCAATCTTTTCTTCCTCAGCCGACACCAACTTCACAAGGAAATACACGTGCTCAATCTGGCAACAAGTGTGACCATTGCTCCAAGCAACAGCGCCCTCAATATCATCTTACCATGTCTGATAACAGCATCCGTAACTTCTGCTCTTATGCCTGTGTGATTGCATTCCAAGCCCAGTTCAACGTTCCTCCAGTCACCTTACCCCAGGAGGTTCTTCAGCTGACATGTAGTCAATGCCATCGTGGTTTCTCCAATAAACCCCTGCCGTTGGATTTTAAATCCGTCATTAATGTTTTCTGCTCACAGAATTGCTTGGATGAGTTCAAAAGGGTAGGTATTTATGCCGACTTCATCCCAAACTATTAATACTATTAATATCATTTTTTTAATATGATAATATCAGATCTAAACTCTTTAACTACAAATCAAATTAGTTTAGAATATGAGAATATTTTTATTGCTATGCTTTCATTCCACATAACTTAGGGTTTTGAGTGTGTGTATTGGCCAAGATGAAGTGTTGCTTCAATGAACCACAATTCAACTGTTGTTATGATTGCAGGTAAACTCTGTGGTAGTGGAATGTGATTACTGTCATCTAGAGAAGATTCTTCATGAGAGGATATACTTCTCTGGCCAAGCTCGTAGCTTCTGCAGTGAAGGTCAGTAAAGACTTCTACACTGACTACAGCAATCAGAAAGCTGGTTTTCAAAATGATTTTATTGAATTGATACATTGACGGAAACAAATCTCAACAGATTGAGTCTTTACTATCATTCAGTAGACTAGGGCCCAATTTCATAGAGCTGCTTAACGAGAAGATAATGCTTACAGGTTTCTGCTAAGCAAAGATACGCAGGATACCAGTCACTGATTGTACGCGTGACATGTTATTTTGGCTGGTAGTCATATTCTAACAAGCATAATTTTTATGTGCTTAGCCGCTTTTTGTGCTTAAGCAGCTGTATAAAATTGGGCCTGCTGGGGTTTCCAAACCTTTTGAAGTAGCAGGCAGATGAGTAGAAGTGAATGCAAACTTAAAGTCATAATGATGTTGGGTCTAGAGCCCTTATAGATCCCCTGCAGTTGAAGTGATTCTGTACAGTGTACGCTCTCGGGCTCTATCTCAGCATTTCCTGGTGCAGAGCTTTTTAAAGATGCAAAAAAGTAGCCAGCATATAAGTCAGTAACAAGTTTTTTGTGCCAAAGATCCTCTCATATCCTCTAAAATACTCCCCTCCATGGTAATGAAACACACACCTTTTTTGTATAGTATGCCCAACAATGATAAATAATTATTTGGGCTTGCAGTCCCAAATTCTGCAAAATCAGACAACTTCCTGAATTGGATATTGACGGATTTGGCACTGTTACTATTGTAAAGTATTTGTGTTGATTCTATCAGGTTGCAAGTTACTGTTCAAGCAGCAGTTTGCCCAACGCTTAGGTCTACGATGTACTGTATGTGATTACTGTGCACAGACATGCCGTAGTAAAGTGGAGCGTATGTACGGGAACCATAAGAAGAAGTTCTGCAGTGTGGCCTGCAAGACACAGTATGATAAATGGCTGAGCAAAGGCGCTAAGTAAGTCATGTTAGGGTGTGAAGTCAAGTCATATGTTTTTGGTTGAAGAAAGAAAAATTGACTAGAGGATTAACATGCCGCCGCTCTACCAACTGAGTTATCTAGCCCTAATGTTGGCTGTCTCTCTATTTTGTCAATATCTTTGTTCGGGAGTGCCAGTCAGAAGCCATTTAACCTGTAACTGACGTGTAGCCAGGAATCACACCCAAGTTTATGATACAACCTGGGAAGCGGCAGCAGAGGGATCACCTTAGGGGGTTGTGAATTTTTATTTCAAGTATCAAGTAATAAAACAACATTAGGGTTAGATTGCTCTGTTGGTAGAGCGCCAGCACGTTAATTCAGAGGTCACAGGTTCAAGTCCCTGCCCTAGTAATTTGTTTTTGTTCAATGCCAAATTATTAAAAATTTACCTAGTCAGTTTCCTTTGTGGTTTATTACTTGATAAAATATTTTTTGTGAATCAAATTACTATCTTGTCTGAACTTGCTTTGTTGTAGATGTGATGGTTGTAAGTGTACAGGTCGCAAGCTTGCAGAGAGCTTTGTATGGCGTGGTGATATGAAGAGAGTTTGCAATCAGCATTGCCTGCTGTTATTCTACACTCAGCAGAATATTCCTAACATGAGCACACAGACACAGGCTACAATACCAGTTACACCGTATACACAGAGTGCAACCAGTAAGTGCATCCTAATCAGGGCCTAAATTCATGGCTCTGCTTATCGTAAGCAAAGAATCAGCTCTTACGGAAGCAGGGAAATCTACGCTTATGTCAAGCTTATTTCATGGGTTAGCAGGGAATTTTTACTTGTGTGCGTGTGTACTCCACATTACTAGGCATTTTTTCGCATACACAGCTAGTGCAGAAATTGGGCGCTTACACAGTAAGTGGAGAATGGTGATTGTAGGTGCAGAATTTGGCGGTAAGCAGAGCCTTGAAATTGGGCCTAGATGTCATGCAGCTTGGGCCAATTTCGTAAAGCTTTTATTATAAATTGTTTGATCATGGATCCGCCTGCTGCACAGGTTTGATTTCATAACCACTGCTAACCATAAGTTACCAGGGCCGGTTTTCACAAAGCAGTAAGATTTATCTTAAGATAGGTTATCAGTATTACCATAGTGATTTGTATTGTGACATCACGTTTTGCTTAGCAACTAAGATTGATACACAGTTAAGATGAATCTTAACACTTTGTTAAATCGGCCTCGGGCCAGGGTACGATCACACAACTGAGAATTACCTTAAAATTGCTAAGCAAAATGTGATGTTACACTAGAAATCACTATGGTGATACTGACAACTCATCTTAAGATGAATCTGATGACTTTGACAGATTTTATCTGTGCTCTCAGGAATGAAACAACTGCCTGTTATTTAATCCTTTATAACAGTCTCTGTGCATTTGTTATTATTTTGATAGAAACGACGACACCTGTGATAACTAATGTGATGTCCTTAGCAGCTGCTCCACAGAAACAGCAACCAACTGGTAAGTCAGTTTTATCAGCTACAAACAAAGCTTCTCTTTAGAAATTTGACCTTTTTCCCTTTTCACTACTTCAACTTTTCTTTTAACCCATTTCCTTAACAATGCTCCATATTTGATTGGTATTAAGATGATCTAATAATGATTTGCTTTTGAATCTTTCACATTACAGTCTTGTCTCAGAACAGCGCTCCGAAAGTCGGCATCTCATCCTACATCATCAAAAAATGCCACAAGCAAACGCAGATCACTACAGCTCCCCCTAAAGTACTTCCTCCACCCCCACCGCCGACACCTTTACCTCCAGCCCCTAAGACCATGAAGAATAAAGTCACACTTGTCAAACCTTACACTCAGACCAAATCAATCTCCTGCAGACCTCATACCTCCACCAAGGAAACCATGACTGGTAAGAAATTAACCTACCATTTGTTTTTTCATTTGCAAAACTTGTGTAAGCAAATAAGAAATTGTTACGTCAACTCTCCTAGTCGTCAAGCCCTAACCAGTGTTTGAAATATAATAACAATTGTACCAGTAATTTTCTTCCAAGAGAAGTCTTTGAAGAATTCAAGCTATTTCTTGAAAATTGATCAAACCAAAGTTTGCCATCTTCCAACACCTCAACACTTGCCCTCAACAAATTTTGCGTTAAATATCTGTACACATTTCATTTGAACTAATGCAGCTTTGTATTTTGTGTCCATTACAGATGCTATACTCCCGGTGATAATCCCAATTCCTGTACCGATCTACGTCCCTGTACCCATGCACATGTACAATATTCCCATTCCTCACCCCATCACCCTCCCCGTTCCTGTACCGGTACCAATATTTCTTCCCGTTGCCCATACCAATGCTGACCGTCTTCTTGAAACCATCAAAGAGATCCGAGAGAGGATCCCATCAGATCCTTTGGAAGCAGAGCTTTTGATGTTGGCTGATGCGTTAGCAGTGGATAATGCTGGCTCTAAATCCAGTCTGGCGTCAGAACAAGGGGAAACAGCTGCTCCAGAGATTTCTACACTAGAAGCTCTTGGTAGGCACCATCCTTCATGAATATCCACTTTAATAGATGTTAAACTTGCATCCGGGATAAAGATTATATTTTAGTTTTACCCAACACTTATGTGTATAAAGCACTGTATACTCAGTATGATCCTGAGTCCTGTGAAGCTCCACAGGCATATTACTCGGGTTGGATTCGAACCCACTTCGTATCAGTAAAAAATAGTTACTGTGCCTGCGCCTGTGCGTGTTTTTTTTAGAACTTCCAGAATAATTTGACAATATCGGTGTCACAATGAAACCCTGACAAAACAAAATAAAGACAATAAAAATTCTCATAAACTTAAAGGAAATAACTTTTTTTAAATGAAATTATTCTCATTTTCTAGTTTCTATTCACACTATACAACCTACCTGTGAATAGATGAATGGAACAATCCATCTTTCAACTCATGAAAATCTTCCCACCATGGCACTCATGAACATTTATTATTTGTAGAATATTGTACACATCAGTGTAAGTGTAAAAAACAAATTATATGTAGAATGGTGTTTAGATGGACAAGGGCGAAAGAAGTAACTCATGGTATATTAATCATCTTCCAGCCACCTTCCTTGTCTTGTTCCCTGTACATTATAGCAATCAGGAGTAATGATTCTAATCCTATGAAAACTGCACCAGACTATTTCCAATTCCAGCCTCATTATGGTAACATTGTATTTTGTTTAGGTGAAGGAGATGACTTGAGTAACATCGTATTGGAGGATGCTGCGGACATGATGTCATCTCAGTTCTTGCCTGAAAACCTTCTTAAGATGGCTGCCGATATGGCGCAAGTACTGGAGGAGGTACCCAACAATGATCTGCAAGGTAAGTTGGGTTTGTAATATCCACTGGGCCACCCACCAGAGTGTTTAGCCTCTAACCTGCCAATCCAAAATGCCCAGGGATCTGTTGATTTTGTTGGTAGTTTACACAGACTTCCAAGCCCTAACTCTGCAACCCAATGATCCACTGGAGACAATTTGTTTTACTCGGGTTGATTTCCTGGCTGCCGCTTCCCAGGTTGTATTGTAAACTTGGGTGTGATCCCTGGCTATATGGCAGTTAATTATTATTATTTATTATTATTTATTCAGCCAACACACAACGATACAAAACAATACAGAAGTACTTCCAGATGGGCTAGGAGAAACAAAAGCAAAGTAATTACTGTGGTCCGTGGACCTGCTGCCCCACATCTGGTTGTAAACAAGTAGAGTAAAAAATATATAACAATTTATGTGAAAAAAAAATAAAATAAAAATTAACTATAAATAAACATATGTACATGTACATCAAAGGTTAACATTTTAAACAAAACATTAAAAGCATGAATTATGTTAGAGTAAAACCAGTTTTTAAGAGTGAAAAAAGGAAAACTGAAGAACATTTTGATATGAAATTACAATGCACACAAGGCATCTCAGTAAAGAATGTGAAAGCATTGATGAAACCTACGAGAAATGGGCATTATAGCATTGAATATGAATCAAGGTATTAAATAATATATAATTGAATCACTTAATAGGTAAATAAGCGAAGGAAATTAGCAAGTATGTAAAAAAATAAAAAAATAAAAAAATGACTAGTATATATAGATGAACAAAAACATAAATAAAGAAATAAATATCTGTACGTGTTGAAATATAGAATAAATTAATGAAATAAATAAGTAATAAATTAATTATAGAATTTCACATCTTTATAAGGATATAACAAAGAGACAAGTTAAGAAATATTAACTGTAGCTACACTATCTTCATGCTTCAGAGCTTTTAAAAATGATGGCAGAGAAGTTAAAATGGCACTATTGCGAAATTCGACTGGCAGAGCTGACCAGAGCCTGGGAAATTTGTGGATCGCACTCAGATGCAAGGATTGAGTTCTGGCAAATAAATGTTTGAATGTTAAAGCGCTATCATATCTATGGTTAACATTGATGTTCCTATTAACAGATTCACATTTAATTGTATTAAAAAGACACTTAACAACAAAGGAGATCATCAAACAATTGCGGCGACTTGATAAAGAAGACCATTTTAGAGTACAAAGTCTGTCGGTGTAAGACATTTCTCCATATCGTTGACCTAAAATAAATCGAGTTGCACGTCTTTGGATACGCTCGAGAGACTCCTCCTGAATCTGAGTGTGGGGAAACCAAGCAGGAATCCCATACTCCAAGACCGGAAGAACTAGACTCTTGTACAAACATAGTTTAGCACTAACAGATGAATTAAATGCAACAGTCCTTATTAGTCCTTATTAATCCTAGCATTCTATTTGCACGAGAAATAACATCCTTAACATGATCATTCCAAGTTAACTGGGAATTTAAGGTTAAACCAAGGTACTTAAATGAACTAGTAACGGATAATTGAGAGTGACCTAACATGTAAATGGGCAGCTGCAAGTTCCGTTTTCTAGTAACATGCATAACTTTAGATTTAATAGCATTAAAAGTCATTCCATTGTTGGTACACCAGCTATACAGCTTGTCTAGATCCTGTTGTAAAACAGTTACATCACAATTATATTTGATTGACCGATATATTAAGATGTCATCAGCAAATAATACACAAGTAGATTTTAATCCAAAAGTAATATCATTAATGAACAAGTTGAAGAGTAAGGGGCCGAGCACACTCCCCTGGGGTACGCCTAATCGAACATTGAACCATTCAGATGTTTCCCCGAGGAAGTGAACCCGCTGTTGACGGTCGACCAGAAAATTTTTGAGCCATCTCCAAAGAGAACCCCTAATGTTGAACATAGTACTAAGTTTGGTAAGCATGTGATGGTGAGGCATACGGTCAAATGCTTTAGAGATGTCTAGAAAGGCAGCATCTATCCTGGGTGGATTACGCTGGTCAAGAATAGAAGCCCATGCATGGTGAACATTTATTAACTGGGTTACGCATGACCTACGAGCAACAAAACCATGTTGGCTGTCGTTTAAAAGACCATTGTCACAAAGATGCGTCTTTATACCATTAGACAATACTCTCTCCATCAACTTGCTTACTAACGAGGTTAGGGCAATAGGTCTGTAGTTAGCTAGAAGGGAACAGTCACCTGATTTAAATACTGGAGAAATATTGGCAAGTTTCCAACTATTAGGAAGTTGGCCCATGGCAAGAGAGATCTGGAATATTTTATGAAGTATGTGAGATAAGGGATCCACAGTACTACGTAAAAAAGTAGCGCTAATACCATCGGGACCAGGGGCCTTCCCCACAGGAAGGGACTTGATGATGTTGCGAATATCACTGACGGTAAATTGGACAGAGGAAAACTTAGGAATTGGTAGATCACAAATTGGGGGATCGTCACTGACAGTGACAGAGGGAGAGAAAACAGAAACAAAGTGATCATTAAAGGCATTGGCTATGTCAAGAGGTTTACTTAAGACATTTGGGCCTTGGTTAAAATGAAGGGGGAGCTGGCGACTGTTTTCTACTGCAGACAAAGGCCCAAAAACGTTGTTTGTTATCATTGGATTTAAAAAGACCATTAACGAATTTCTTATAGGCAACACGAATTTTGTATTTGATTTGATTACGTAATTGTTTGTAAGTGGTCCAGTCTTCTTGATTTGCAGACTTTCTAGCCCTGTGAAAGAGTTTGCGTTTTCGGAAGATGAGACGCTTCAATTCACCGTTAATCCATGGGTAGTTGGTTTTTTTCACACGTCTCGTGGATGAGGGCAAGGCGTCCTTGACTGCAGCATCTACAACATCTAAAAAGCCTTCCCATGTTGACTCGATGTCATCTTTGTCAATAAAAAGGTCCCATGGTGCATAGTGTAGGAGGTCATTTAAGTGTTGAATATGGTCAGGGTTGTTGTAAGACAGGAACTGCCGCACAACTGCTGGAGTAGGTGGAGCACGGTTAGCCCGAAAGTTAAAATTGACTCCATTGTGGTCACTAGAGACTGGGTTTGGAACAGTGCCGACTTGTGACGGAATCCGGCATTGTGGTCACTAGAGACTGGGTTTGGAACAGTGCCGACTTGTGACGGAATCCGGCATTGTGGTCACTAGAGACTGGGTTTGGAACAGTGCCGACTTGTGACGGAATCCGGCATTGTGGTCACTAGAGACTGGGTTTGGAACAGTGCCGACTTGTGACGGAATCCGGCATTGTGGTCACTAGAGACTGGGTTTGGAACAGTGCCGACTTGTGACGGAATCCGGCATTGTGGTCACTAGAGACTGGGTTTGGAACAGTGCCGACTTGTGACGGAATCCGGCATTGTGGTCACTAGAGACTGGGTTTGGAACAGTGCCGACTTGTGACGGAATCCGGCATTGTGGTCACTAGAGACTGGGTTTGGAACAGTGCCGACTTGTGACGGAATCCGGCATTGTGGTCACTAGAGACTGGGTTTGGAACAGTGCCGACTTGTGACGGAATCCGGCATTGTGGTCACTAGAGACTGGGTTTGGAACAGTGCCGACTTGTGACGGAATCCGGCATTGTGGTCACTAGAGACTGGGTTTGGAACAGTGCCGACTTGTGACGGAATCCGGCATTGTGGTCACTAGAGACTGGGTTTGGAACAGTGCCGACTTGTGACGGAATCCGGCATTGTGGTCACTAGAGACTGGGTTTGGAACAGTGCCGACTTGTGACGGAATCCGGCATTGTGGTCACTAGAGACTGGGTTTGGAACAGTGCCGACTTGTGACGGAATCCGGCATTGTGGTCACTAGAGACTGGGTTTGGAACAGTGCCGACTTGTGACGGAATCCGGCATTGTGGTCACTAGAGACTGGGTTTGGAACAGTGCCGACTTGTGACGGAATCCGGCATTGTGGTCACTAGAGACTGGGTTTGGAACAGTGCCGACTTGTGACGGAATCCGGCTTACTGATAAATATGAGGTCAATTATGGTTCCAACTGACGGGTTTCTAGGTGAAGGACGTGTAATGTCTGAAACAAGCTGTGTAAGATGCAAGTTATCAGTAATTTCAAAAAGTGATGACCGGTTGGAAGATACAACTCCTGGTGAACAGTCTACGTTGAAATCTCCCATGAGAATAACACCATCAAAATCAGGAATAAGATGTTCCATATTCCCAACTGCATTGTTTAATTTGTCCCAGTAGGATATATTCTCATTTGGGGGTCGGTATATCAATCCGATGAGCCATTTTGTGTGAAGACAAGATACCGACACCCACATCAATTCCAGCTCAGTAGACTCGTGTTCACAAAGACGAACAGAGTGTAGATGGTTGTTTATTGCAAGGAGAACACCACCCCCTGGTGCAGGGCGATCTTTACGGTGAATTATGTACTCGGTAGGTAGATTCAAAACAGAGTCATGATCTTGATCGGTGAGCCAGGTTTCTGTAAGTGCTAATATATCTATTTGTTTGTTGTTGGTATCAAATGCAATAGATGATGCAAGGTCAATACCTTTATGTCTAATGCTTCGAGCATTAAGTAAGGTTCCACTTACATTATGGGATGAGTGTGTTGTAGTTGATTCTGGTCCAGGGTTTAGTTCAATGTCACCACAAGTAGATAACATAAAGTTGAATGTTGATGTACAATTAGGGTAGTACCTGACTGGGGCATGCCCAAACCTTGTGGTTCTTCTTGCTCCAAATTTCCCAAGAAGATTCCCTTGGAGATTAAACAGCCAAGTTGTACATGTACTTGTATAGCACTGTGGCATGCTACACCATGATGCAGGGTGAGGACAATGGGCTTGAGTTGGAACACAATAGCTGGCATCATCTTGTATGTGGAATCGGTCAAGTGTGTAGCATTCTTGAAGAGTTGCTTGTTGAGAAAGCTGGAAATCAGGCTCAAAAATGTCATCAAATTCACAGAGATACCATGCATTTCCATAAGAAAATGATCCAGAGTAGTCAGTGTGGTATGCTCTTTCAGATAGTACAACATTCAGAGTACTGATGTAGCTGAAACCAGGTATAATGAGTAAAAATATCAGAGCAAGTTGTGTAGGGTGCACACTGGTCGCCATCTTGTCTGCGAGAATGGTTGTATGGCTTCTGACTGGCACCCCTGTACAAAGATATTGACAAAATAGGTAGACTGCCAACAAAGGGTTGCTGATTCAAATCCTGCTCTAGTCAATTTTTCTTTGTTTAACCCTTAATCTTATTATTTCTTCTGATACTTCTTTGAATAATTGATGCAATGGATGCTCCTTACTTGCAGGAAATCTTGGGAGAGAAATTTAGATTTTTCTGTTTCGTGTAAAACTTGTTCTTGTTCTGTGACAGTACTATGTGTACTTTTGGTAATTATTAAAACCAATGGATCTTATGTACATGGTGTCATTTGAGTAGGGTGCCCTCAGCTAGAGGTCAAAAGAGGGATGCTTATTGGCTCATCAGTCTCATCATCGTGATGATGACAATGCAGCATAATGGATCATTCTATATCGCAAACAATTGAGTTTCTTGTAAGAAAGGTAGAGACTTTGAGGTGTTTGTTCAATCAAGTACCAAACTTTGTGACCACTCCTTTGCATTTACTGATGTTTGGTAATGTAATTGATCTATCACCTATTACAAAAATATGCATAGAAACCAATAAGTGGGCATTTTGGCCAATGGGTAAAGAAGCTTTACTGTAAATGCAGATTCTATAAATTGTGTTTTTGTTTTTGTTTGTCATGCAGATGATTTGGATAGTCTTTTTGCCATTGAAGAACCAAAAATTGATCTACCTCCACCAACCACTCGCTCTAAATCCAAAACTGGTGGGCGACGTGGACGCAGCCGCGGAAACAAGAAAGCCTGTATTGAGGAACCCGCTGCAGTGGAAGTGGAAAAGCCTGTTGTTGAGTTGAAGAAAAGCAAAGAGGAAGCTCGTAGTAGCATTGGCTTGAATGCATACAGCCACTTCATCTCTACCAAGAAAACAGAGATGTCAGATAAGGCAGGTTTAACATGGAACCAAGATATCTTGGAGATAAGTATGGATGAGCTAGCATATATACTCTGCTTGATGTGTAAGGAAGCTACGCAGCCAGACGGCTCCAAGTATCCACCAGACATTCTGCATCTAATCTTCCTCTCAATGCAGCATTATCTCTCAAACAGCGGTCGTCCAGACAATATCTTCACAGATGAGATCTACCATCGCTTTACTAATCTCCTACATGAGGAGATTAAACACTGGGAGATTAATTGTGATCCTTTGAGTGGTGTGATCTTAAACTCCCGCATAAACGAGGAGACGTTATGGAATGCTAAACAGTTGGGGGCGCACTCTCCGTACATTCTCCTCAGCACCTTGATTTACTTCAATGCTAAGCATTTCCAGTTGAAGACCATTGAGAATCACAAAGCATTGGCATTCTGTCGTATTCAGAAGCACATTCGTAAGATGGGATCAGGTCGCTCTATGTTTCTGAGATACTACCCTGGAGCAGGAAAGAAGGGTAAGTAGAATTGACACTTCCCTTGCTAAATGACGTAGCAAGCTCAAACAGCGCCCTCACTGAGGTCAAGGGAAGACAGATGTGCGTGTCCATTGTTTAACTTCAGCGATAGCAGAAGACTACTATTCACAGGCTTTTTCCAAGCTTAGTTTAGCAGATCAGCTTTTCTGGGCTCTCTTTTTAAGTCGGGAAAACTGTTTAGTTTTTTTGTTAAGCGATATTGTTTCCTTAACAAAATCTCTAGTATAGTTCATAGTAATCTGTACTTGTATTAAGTTAGTACACAAATGTTAATTGTATTATATCTTATTTGTAATGAAAAAAACCTGATGACTTGTTTTCATTATTTATCATTCAAGACCACAGTGGATGATAATGGATGGTCAGTCAGTAGGAGGGTTGACTATGTGCTGTATAAATGTATTCACCACATAATATGATATTGCAGGCTGGCATAATCTATCATTCAAATCACAGTGGGCATTATTGAATGTTCAAACAGTAGGAGGGACAATTGTTGATAATGAAACTGTTGTACTATTTTAATATGACTGACTGTGTATTTTGTATACAGTGGGATCATCAGAAACTGGAGGCAAGAGGAAACGTGACAGTGATGCAGAAGTGTTACGACTGGAGCAGACAGAGAATATAGTAAACCCACTTAGATGTCCAGTCAGACTCTATGAGTTCTATCTCTCTAAATGGTAAGAATCTAATTTACCTGAGAGCTTGGATTCATCTTAAGATCAGACAGCTTTTGAATCCACGGCTGTGCCCAAATTATTGGCTTTGGTAGTGGCTACAGCTTGAACAAAAA
Organism: Leptasterias polaris; assembly: GCA_037783415.1. Classification (NCBI taxonomy): domain Eukaryota; kingdom Metazoa; phylum Echinodermata; class Asteroidea; order Forcipulatida; family Asteriidae; genus Leptasterias; species Leptasterias polaris. The sequence continues at coordinate 1,130,779 of JAZGTN010000019.1, forward strand.
GTCTTATTCTTCAACATTGTTGTTGCAGTCAAAGGCCGTAGCCATAGCCAAAGTGGCTTATCTTGTCAACTAAGCAAAGTGTTGCAATAATAACAACTCATCTCAAGATGAATCAATTTGTATCCCTGATGCAATTATTTTTGTGAAGTAACTTTATTCAAATACCAGAGGAGTTGTCAAAATTCTCTCCAAGTGGTCCGGTTGGTAAAGTATCCCTAATTCACTTGAAATATAGACCAATGAAAAAGGTGATGGACAAGCTAACTGGTCTGCTGGCTAGTCATTAAATAAGTTAATGGCAAACATTGAAACTGCCCTCTTGTCAGAGGGCAGATTCTGTGGTCTAGCCTTTCTGACATCTACTCTAGAATCCTGTGGTCCTGGGTCCAGTTCCCTCTCATGACTCCTGTGGATTTGTTTCTCCACAGGACTCTTGGGTACATCCAGTGCTTACTGCATATTGGTGTTATTGTTGCATCTATTAAAAATAAATCTTGGTGCTTTGTGAAATCAGTCCAAAGGCCAATGATCATAAACTATAATTTACATACCACAGAAACGCAGGACGCTCCAAGCCGAAATCAGGCACTTCTTGGCAAATCACAACTAGGTTTGTTTGTTCATCAGACAGATGAGATGAAGGGCTTTCAAAATAACACCTATAGATGTAATGAGGACCTATAATCAATTGTATGCACTCACTACATGGTATCAGATTGCAGGGCTGCATGCTACATCCATCATTCACAAACACAGTGGATGTTATTGACTGGTCACACAGTAGGAGGGTTACATTAATTTCATACCCTAGTAACCCTTATGTATGATTTATGTTTATTCTCAACAGCCCTGACTCGGTGCGTAGTAACACTGATCTATTCTACTTAGTACCAGAGCGATCCTGCGTTCCAGACAGCCCAGTATGGTACTCCAGCGCACCTCTTGGTCAACACGATATGAATAAGATCTTAACTCGTATATTGATGGTGACTGATATACATGATACTTGGGCAGAGGCTAGCGACGACCCGGATGAATAGAGAACATCAGTAATGGTTTGACTGGCTGTGGGTCAACCAATCAGATGGTAGTGGGGAGGATGTCATGATTTATGACAAATTGATCGCATGATTCAGTATTTTGATTTTACTGAACAGATTATAGATGTCTATAACAGGACCTTAGTCAATATGGTTTAGAATTGCTTTTGAAATCTTCAATGAATTGCTTGCAGACAGAGGTAGATACATGTCCTTAACAAGAACATGTTGTACATGAAAAACATTAACATTGTTGTTTAACAAGACAGGTTGTTGATAATAGAAACACAACAGCCTACAGCAGTGACGATGCCATTTTAAGGAAGTAGTGAGCTTGAAGGTGTCTCAGTCCCTTTTCCAAACCAGGCGCGGATACAGGGGGGGGGGGGGCGTGGGGGGCGCACGCCCCCCCCTTTTGCTTGAGGAAAAAAAAAAAAAAAAACATCAAGGGGAAAAATGAGGGAGAGACAAAGTTAATGACATAGGACATACCAATTTTTTTTTTTTTTCAAAAAGCTACTAATAATCCGTACCTCACATTTTCGTACATTAATGTTATTGTTGCTTGATCGCGCTGTCACTGAAGACAAGCACAACTTGTTCTTATCAGTATATAGTAACATATTTTGTGTCACATTCTAATCCTCAAGTATGTGAAAACTTGTAGACAAAGAGGTTTTAATTATATTAAAAATTGCACTATCGTTTGTCTCACCCAACAGTTTTTCCCCCCTGAATAAGTATTAATTGTAGCCTGCATTTTGATTTTTATAACTCAGGATGGCTGATTCAAATCAATGACTCCCAACTCGAAAATATTGTTTTAATAATGATCTTGCTAAAACAAAATTATTTTGTTAAAGTGGTCAGATATTGCATGAGATCGCACCACAGAGCATCTAGAATCCTAACTGTTTCGGAGCATTTAAGCGGGCCCCGGAACCGGCCTATGCCGTAAGGTCTTCGCGTTACGCGCTCGTAGGAGCCACAAATTGTATTCACCATTTGCTGCTTGGTAAGTTTTCACGCCCCCCCGTTTGGAAAGTCCTGGATCCGCCCCTGCAAACCACTGCTTCAGTTTTGCCGTTGGGCTCTATTCCGTTGTTTTGATAATGTGCACTTTTGTTATGGGGTTTCAAACAGGCAGACTAAGACTATGGTTTCGAAAAGGTTCCAAGTGCCTAGAAATCAGACGCCATACTTTATCATTCAATTAAATTTTCATCAAATTTGTAGACCCTATTTACACAGCTTAAAACCTTCCTTTTCTTGCAGTAAGCAGCTTCAAATTGAGCCCTGGCCCAAATTTCATAGAGATGCTTAAGCACAAAAATAGCTAAGCACAACAAAATTGTGCTTACCAGAATAAGTTCAACAACTAAAATACCATATCTTATGTACAATCTTTGACTGGTATCCTGCCTATTTTTGCTGAGCAGAAAATGTTTCAGCAATATTCTAAACTCACAACCTCAATCCCAGGGGTGATCGATCTTGCTGCGCCATTTTTTTCCAATATGCCTTGCGCGCCATAACCCCTGGAATTGGTTCATTAAAATGTGCTAGAATCTAGCACATTTCAATTAAGCCTGTAGTCGATCCATTCTGCACGTGCTCTAGTATGGTAGCCCGCAAACCGCCGGCATCAAGTCAGAGAGCAACTGGTACCCTCTCATTCCTCTTTGATCTTGTGACATGTCTAACTGTATGCAGTTCAGGGTGACCATGTAAAAGCAAGTCATTGTACCAGACATTATTCAAATCTAACTCACAAATGGCTTATTGCTGGCTACGGCTGAGACATGAACATGTGTTGAAGCGTTGGAGGCCCATAGCAACAACCTTAGCAACAGCCACAGCTGCAAACGCGGACACAGCCTCAAGTACTCAGTTCATGTCAAGAACAAGTTTAAAGTGCATTTGTACATTTTGTAAATGTGGAATTTTTCTTCCGAGTTATCTCTTGTAAGCCACAAGCTTTGATCTTTTTCATTGGCGAGCTGTAAACATTTTAAAGGCTATAGGTAGATGTTTATTTTACTAACTGTTCTATAGTCATTGAAGATTCCATCCATTCAAATTTGATTGTTTAATTAACCCTCTTACTGTCTGACCAATTATATCATCCACTGTGGTTTGGAATGATTTATAAACTATGCCAGCCTGCAAGATGATAACGTATGGTGAATGCATCTACACAGCACACAAATGGACACAGTTTAGTTCTGTGCACAGTTGTGTCATCATACACAACTGTTACAGTTGAATGGCTTCAAATAGTTGGTCAACGGGCTGGAAAATGTTATCAGAAGTAGGAGAGTTAATGAAAGAATAAATTGTGAATCACTCGATACAAATTAATGATATTGTCTTTAATTCTTGAAACATACTTGGAATGTAATCATGAGGTGAGATGAGTTCATAGTGGACACATCAGCAAATCCAAAACAAAGATGATGTCATTGTTTATGGACAAAAGTTTAATTGTGCTAAATTCTTTTCCATTTTGAAATTTTGATTTTCTTGGTATTATAGTTGATTTATATGCTTTTTAAACATGGACCCAAGTTGTGTAGTCAGTCAAACTCTTGTATTCTGTACAGTATTTTAACTTTTTTCTGACCAATTTTCTTCAAGATGTTAAGTTTAAATGCAGGCTTTGTAAAAGTGTTACTGGTTTAAAAATAAACTTGGAATCACTTCAGTTCAGGAGACTGTTAATGTTGTATTAAAGTAACTTTGAAGAAGTGTTGATAATCTTTATATAGACTTCATGTAGATTCATCATGCAGCTAATCCTAGGTTCTTATCTTAGGGGTCAAAGTTCATGAAAGATGTGCATGTGTATTACTGTTTCAAACCGTATTCAATTGTAACCCCCTAGATGGAGCAGTAGGGAGAACTGTTCCACAACTGTTTCAGGCAACTAATAACTGCATTTCATGCAAAGGACGTGGAATTACATGGAGACCATGGCCTCTGTTTGCCCTGGTCTTGGCCTTATTGCCCCTTCAGAAGTTTTCCATAGACTTTTAAGAGTGCCCTTTGCAAAAAGAAATTGGCCTTGCCCTCTGCAAAAGGAACACTTCTGTTTCACAAAATACATTTTTCTAAAGGGTCTTATTACACAGGGCAATTTCTTTAGAAACTTAGAGGCAACTGCACTCCATGCAAAAGGAACACTTCCATAGCATAGGATTTTTTGAAACAATGTTTTACAAAATCGCATAGAAAATTATGTGAAAAGTGAAATGTGAATGCCTTTTCTTCTTAGAGATTGTCTGGAACCGGTTGCCTGTAAATTGCCTCATATGTCTTGGCCCCTCAAAATCTCCCAAGAAAATGATGTGAACATTGAAGCTTGAATCGCTTCCTTCTAATCTTGGAGAGTGCCTGGAACTGGTTGCCTGTAAATGATTTATCTGCAAAGGATCTTAAATGTAAATTATTGTGCCTAGGTATGCATTCTATCTGTAGTTAATAGTTATTGTGTACAATCTGTTCTGTTTTTTACCAATAGCTCATCAAGAAGATGTTTATCAAGTTAAGCTAAACCCATAAAATTATTAAATGGAGAATTTTTCAGTACTTGATGAAACAGACATAATTGTAAGAATGTTTTAACTAAATTTAAATGCCCAGCATCGTGACAACTTGTTATTTTACTTTGTAATGATTTGTGAGTTCATGTGTTAGATTAGGCGAAATGCAAAGACTATATAAAAATACTTCATACCTTGTATTGTTTGTTTACCGTTTGTCAATTTTCACCTGCTTTAGAACATCAAAGATCATTAAACAATCAGTAGTCATAAAGTTGGATTTAAATGTAGAAAATTTATTACAAATGTGACTTAATTAACAGAAAGGAGTGAATCGAATGTCAAGATTAGGAAGTTTGAGTTCTATCAAATGCTAACACAATGAGAAAATATTCACTGTAATGATATTGTGTCAGAGCTTTAAATCATCTCACAGACTTTTGTTTTTTCAGAAAAATGAACTTGGATGTTTGTGACAATTTGTGTAGATTCCTTGCACTTGCCACCATCGCTGATAGAACGTGCATGCTTGAAGAGCTATCATTAGCTGAGAGTCATGCGCAGTGCGTACACGCATGCACATTTCCATTGTTTGACATCAAAGATGGCGGCCAATGCAAGGGTCTATGGAAACCTTGAAATGAATTTAGGGTTGATATGCCACTTCATTATTTTGATCAACTCAATGTGATAATTGATGTAACATTCCAATAATTTATCCAGTTCAGCACACAGCGTTAACAAACCCCACCTATACTTCTTGCTAGGTACTCAGTGTACATGAGCTGTGTGGGCCACATGCAGTTCACACACCCATGTCAGATTTCATTGTTATTTGGGGAATGCTGTGTGTAGTTATCTGTGTCTATCTGCTGTGAGGCCATTCATGGGCGCTGCCATTTTTATTTATGGCCAAGTTCAGCTTTCCCATTGGTTAATTTTGCCATACAGCCATGTTACATGGTATTGATACTCTATCCAAAGCTGACATTGACTGCATTCACAGTAATAATAATAATAATAATAAAGACTTGTTATGCGCACATATCCACCCTGCTGGGTGTTCAAGGCGCAGTAAACCAAAAAAACAAACAAAAGAAAAACAGAAACAACTAAATTATTCCTTGAAAACCTGTGACATTAGATAAGTTTTGAGAAGTGATTTAAATTTTGTGGTACAAAGACAAGATCTAAGATTATGTGGTAGAGAGTTCCAGATGCGTGGCGCAGCTACAGAAAAAGACCTGTCACCACAGTATTGATCTCAGCATTCTCCATAATCTTGTTCTGGTTTAAACACAAAATGCAAACACTAGGTGACAGCAGAGTTACAAGGTACAATTTTGTTCTGGACTTGTGCGCATGCTCAGAATTATGTAGACAGAAGTTAGCCTGGTATGTCTGCTGCCATCGCTGTCTGAAAATCTCCTATTGAAACTGCAATTGGTTTATGCGTCAATAAGCTTGGGTAATAATGGATCGAACAATAACAGAGTAAGTGATGTTTGAAGCTTTGCATGGTGTGGAAAATAAGAAGTAACTATAACTAGTAAACTTACAAGTATAGACCCATTGCACAACGCGCAGCGCGCATACATGCGCGTCTCCTGTCCGCCATTTCGGGTGTCAAAACGTGCACAAAAGGATGGTACAGGTGTACTATCCTTTTGTGCACGTTTTGACACCCAAAATGGCGGACAGGAGATGCGTGTGCAAGTGCGCTGCCCGTTCTGCAATGGGTCTATACAACCATGTGTAAATCTCTTTTGGGAGGAGTGCTGACTCTGAAGACCACACCGGCTCTGAGATTTTACACATCGTTGTACCGGCAAGTTTACTAGTTACAGTTACTTTTTAAAGGCACTGAACACCTTTGGTAATTGTCAAAGACCAGTATTCTCACTTGGTGTATCCCAACATATGCATAAAATAACAAGCCTGTGAAAATTTGGACTCAATTGGTCATTGAAGTTGCAAGAAAATGATGAAAGAAAAAACACCCTTGTTGTACAAATTAGTGTGCTTTCAGATAGGAATAAAAGGCTTCTGGCCAGAAGTCTTTTATTATTTTAGTGAGAAATTACCTCTTTCTCAAAAACTACGTTACTTCAGAGGGAGTGGTTTCTCACAATGTGTTGTACTATCAACAGCTCTCCGTTGCTCGTTACCAAGTAAGTTTTTATGCTAATATATATTTTGAGTAATTACCAAACGTGTACAGTGCCTTTAATACCAGTGTATTTGTGCATGTTTTATTTTCCAATTCTCCCCCTGTATATTGAACACCTTTTGTTAACAGCCACTTCCACTGATCACTACTCATGACGTAAGAGATTGGAGGTCGTCAAAGTACAGCAAGTGAGCCCCCTCGTTTCTCAAACAAGAAATATTATATCAAATCAACTTGTGAGGACTGTTTGACTTTCCTGAGCTCCATGTAACCTCAGCAGTGTCTGCTAGTGTTGGTTATGATTGCAAAGATGTTAATGTCCTCATTCAACCTGATATTCGCAGAAAACAACTGGTCTATTTGTACTCTAATTCTTACTTAGGTTCTCTGCATGTGATTGTAGCTTGACTTAAAGCTGCTAACCATGTCAAAAATCTGCTTAGCAGTTTAAAGGTTATCAGCATAAAAAGTACATGACTGGCTTACACATGTTTTTTGGCTTAGCTTGGCAAGTAAAATGTTAAGCATCATTGAGAGGTTGGATGATAAGGATGCTGGAATCTCAGATGGAATCTCAGATTGAATCTCAATGGTCAGAAAACACATGACTTGATACCTGAAAAAAAATAATAAGGAGAAAAGAGTATAAGTTACTCTTGTAGTCAAGGGTGTTGTTAGTTTGAGTTCAAATTGGTGGCTACGGCTATGACTGAGTTAACTTGTCAATGTGTGTTGAAGCACAGGAAGCCCTTGGCAACAGCTGCACAGTTTGGACATAGCTTTAGGCCATGTCTGAACTAATGGGTGAAGTTAATTGAAATTTCATTTGTGTTTTCTTGTACAGGAGTTGGACAAGTTCATTGCCATGATCAGCATTTGAAGTTTTATGAAGGTTCAAGTGTTCCAGTACTTTCTTACCAGAATCAAGAACGATTTCAGGTAGACCGATATACTAATATAATGGTGTAATGATCGATCTTTCAATAATAAGATATTGTTGACTGCATATCTCTGCCCTGTCACTCACCACTGGACACATTGCATCTGTGGTCAATCTAGGGCAGTCTAAGTTACAGTAGTCTTCATTCATCAACCAAACACATTAAGCTTCTTTGTTCATAAACCAAGTCTGATTCTAAGCACCTCAGGGAAGTAATGATTTATAGTGATTAGGAAGAGAGTTGCTTCAGAGCAATCTGTAGTAGATGTTGTCGTTCAAGTCTCAGTCCTCGTATAAGAGTAACATGATCAGTCTGAGTGCGGAGTGCCACCTTTTCTTCAATACTCTGAAACAAAACAAAAACAAGACGCTGATGTCACGGAGTGTTTGAGATGCCCGGTTGCAGCCCACTTGCTGGTCACTGCTCCTTTGTTATGAATGACAGGCTGTGTCCGAAATAATGGCTATGGCTAAATCTCTGTAACGGTGTTTTCTTCAATGTTGCCGCTGCAGCCAAAGCCATAGCCAAAGTCACTTGATTTGGACCGGCTCATTGTGGCATCATACTAGTGTAGAAAACAATGGGCCAATAGTTGATCCAAGGTCCCCTCATGAAGCAATACTTATTGCTATCAAAAGGACTTCTCTGCCCTTGGACAACTTCATGAAGTTGTTCACCAGAAAACGGGAAGTATGAGTTACAAGCGTATGTACAAACAAACAAGATAATTGGGAAACATTTGCATCAACTTGTATAGAGACCCCTTCCACTGGAGTAACATGCAGCTACTGTCTGCTCAGGGTATGCCTTTTTGGAAGTCAAAATGGCTGTAAAGATATGGTGCCGTCTGACTGCACAGTAACACACATGGAATCTGACTCCCAAAATAATGCAAGTAAGATTTATTGTGTGATGACATCATCAGGTGAAGTGGGTCAATACTGTTCAAGTAACTCAAATTAATGTAAACTTCAATGGACTTTTCTGTACATAGAGAGTTGACAATCTAAGCACAGTGAGTTTGATTGACTGAAATGAAAGTGTTTGTAGTTACCTGTAAAGCCAACTGATTTTCCTGCGTTTCTCTTAACAATAGTCTGGTCGCCAAAAGTCTGACTTGATTATCACATTGTGGTGAGATAGAGTCCGTTGTATAGACCCTCTTCCAGTCATTTCTAGTAATAAATGCAATGGATGTTAAAGGAATGTTATAAACCATAAATCTTAATAAATTTTCGTCTATTAGTTATAAAAACACCACACAACCAATGTGAATATTTCATCAAGTTTAGTGGAATCAACAATAAACTGTGTTTTGTCAGGGATTTTGTGCATGTTCATGCTGAGCTTATTTCGATTGCGACAACTGAAATAAGCTCTTCAAATGCTATCTTCAACTTCTAAAATAATTCAGAGGATTGGTACTGGTATGAACTTGATATTCAGTGAGATTTTAGATTAAAAGTATTTTGAAGAAATCAGAATCAATCTCCTACTTTGTTTTCAAATGAAAATGAGAGAAATGACATTTCGATTGACAGCCCTGGAATTACACAACTCTGTTGCCCTGTCTGGTCTTGGTTTTGGTGCCCCTTCAAAAGTTTCCCACAGACTTCCAGAGTGCCCTTTGCAAAATAAAAATAGCCGTGCTCTCTCAATTCCAAGCATGGATTGAGACTAACTTTAAGATGAAGAAAACTCACATTTCCACTGCATCCATGCACATGATTTGAAGTGCTGTGATCAATCCCCATGACAGTCCATCCCATCCACAACACAAGTTATCTTGACATTTGCTCTCTCTTATGATTTCTAGCTTTCTGTCTTGCAGTTTGTTACAATTCCTTGTCAAATTACAGTCCATACACTGCATGATATCATCTGTTAAAACAAATCCAATTACCCATCAAGTTAGTGGGGCAATGTTGTTTAATGAGTTTACAATCTTGATGCCAACTTGGTTTGCCATAGTGCAGTAAAGTTGTATCTCTGTTAAATACTCCAGGATGTAAACAGAAAACCAATGAAGTATGAACTTGTTGCATGGAGTAATTTACACAACCTTTGCAGTGATTTTGGTTCACAACGCTAAAGAACAGTTGAGTGTTGTAAACCAAACAACCTTTGCGGTCAAATGGTTTGAAATGATGGGAGTCAACTTGCTGGAAATTGTGTCCAAGAGTAGGAATGCTTAAAGGGTCTGTATATGTTTGGTAATTACTCTGAAAATGAATGGCAATAAAACCTTACTTGGTAAGAAGTACAGCAGCTTTGGATAGTATAATGCATTTTAAGAAACTTTTAACTTCGAAGTACTGCAGTTATGGAAAAATATATCACTTTTTATCCCCCAAAATTTGAATCTGAGAATGTGCATTCCTATAGGGAATATTCTTCCTGCGGTTTTTCGGTGATATATCAAAAAAGCGACCACCTTTTGAAGTGAAATTTTCACAGGTTAGTTTTATTGTATATACCTACATTTATATAGGATTAACACAATCAGTAGGCTCCAATTACCACACGTATACAGCACCTTTAAGGAGTAACTTACCTATATGAAACTGCAGCATGCTATGATGATTGTTACACACTATAAAGCCATACTCTAATAGTAGTGTATGGTTGCTATGAGGTCCATAACATATAAACGATTGTTCCCATTTCTTGTAGGGAGTGTCTGTAGTAATCACATAGCCATCCTGTGAGGCATCATATCCACCCTGCATCTACAGTCATAAACGAGACACGGTTTACATGTAATAAGTATCAAAAGGTGCAACAAGTGAGTAATTTATCAATGAGATAAAAGCCTTTTGAGATATGGTGGACACTATAGAGTGCACTGTTTGGTTTGGGTGTAAGGCAGACAAATTTACCCAAATGTGATTAGTGCCATAGTATTGTGTCCACCATATCTAAAAATGGTTTATCGGTTGTTCTATACTTCGGATCAACTCTGATTATTAAGCTTTATTTTCTAATGAAATGGGCAGGAAGTATGTATCTGTTAGATGCTTTTTCAAGCCAAGTGGGCCCCTCAAAGCACCTTTCAATACCCCCGGCCGATCATTGGGCCCTTAACATTCCTGAAACCATATTAACTCCTTTGGAGTATGCAGCACCGGCTACCAAATGGGCACACAGGTTGCTGACCATTCACATTAATAATCTCTCTGTTTACAGGTATCCATTTACTCCTGGGTGATGAGTAGCAATTTTAGTGTCTTGCCAGGGCTCGAATTTTACACTGGACCACAGGCCCGAAGCCAGTAATTTTAGTGTTGGGCCTGTAAACGTATGACCTAACAAGTCCGATGGTATTGTGTCTTTCAATTGAATAACAGAAACAAATTATGTTCAAGTGTTGACTTTGGGTCTGATAAATTATCTTTCAATTTTATGAGTAATCAAGTATACTCTTCTCTTACTTGTCTCAGTTCGGGTTCATATAAAAGCAGTCAAATGCATGTTAAACTGTGTCAGCAATTTTTTATTTTCACATTTTGAATCTGGTCTTGTAAAAAAATGTCTGGTCCAGGAAAGATTTTGAGCTACAAGCCCTGTAGTCTTGTGGATTTTCTCCCTAAATTCGAGCCCTGCTTGCCCAAGGACAAGGCCATTGAACCCTCTACCCAATGACTCGACCAGCAGAAGTCAAGTTTGATATTATAACTATTTTTTGTGAGGATGTGTGTTTCTGAAAAAACTGTGACGTATTACATGTGTTGTCACTGGTGGAATGAGAGATGCAGAGACATTTTTTGTTCCACCAAAATAGTGTATGGTAGCATTAAAAAACAAATGTTTTAACTTTGTTCCTTGTTTCACAACTGATGTAACATCATGAACCAGGCTTGCTTTATTAGGCATTTCCCACAGAGCATCATTTTAAATGAAACAATTTGAAAAAAAAAAATTCTTTAGTAGATCCCTTCTTACCTCCGCTGTTGGTGAATGATTGAGTAGATCTAAGAACGGCACTAAGACGCAATTATCCTCCTCGGCAAAACACAACACCTTTTCCTGTTTCCTATAAACACATCTTGTATTCACAGTAAACCATGCCCAACGAAATCTCTCATAACTAACATTCATCTCTGGCCATAGCTTCTTTATTTCCACAAAGCAACTTTCAAGCTCCTTGAATGCAGTCCTGACTTTTTTGATTTGCGTCGTTGCAAGTGTTAAAAGATTTTGGGGTAAAAGTTGTAACTCTTCTTGATTGAAGAAGGCTGGAGTGGTGTAAGATGGAGGAAGGATTGCTATGTAAGGAAACCACATTGAGTCCACTCCCTTGGAGTCCTCATAGAGTAGAAAGATGGCCAGAGCTTGTTGGGATGTCATTGGTGGGCTATGACTGTAACACAAAATCATCACATCAAAGAGAAACAAGTACCTGGTTTAGTTAAATGCAATCATTTGAATGTCTCACCAATGAGCAGCTTGGGGTTGTATGCTCCCCAGGGAGTTGAGAAAGTTTTAGGGATAGCCTTTTTCTAGTAACTAGGATAACATGCAAAATATAAGAACCAAGTGTTATTGATACAACATTTCTTGTTAAATGCGCAGTTTAAAACTGTGATTTTTTTTGAACATTTTTGCTGCTTTATGGGAAACAAAACTTGACTAAAGATCAAAGAAAATGACCTACTTTTTAATGAATGGTCCGAGTTGACTTTTCAGTACAGTAGATGTTGTAATGAGCAGCCTGCTCGGGATGTACAACAATGTGTCTCCTGACTGAAAAATACAAGTATTAGTCTTAAATAACAAACCATTTTCTGTAAAAAAAATCAAGAGGCCTGAAAATAAAATGAACTGAGTCAAAGAGAATCAGTTCAGTTGTGTAGAAGCTGATCAACTCCGTTGGGTTTTTGTCTCAATTTATTAGGTTTCTGTAAAGTTGAACATGTAAATTGTTTTACTTTGCGAATTCTGTTTCTGGTTTCCCTCTTTGTAATCTTCATCTTGTATGTTCCTTTTCGGGCTTTTACTGTCTTTATATTTTTGTGCACAGAGTGAGACCACTTAAAAATTGTCCATACATTTGAAATCTGGAAATAGGGATACCTAGCAGCGGGAGAGGCATTAGCAATGGGGGTCCAGAGTTTAGGGTTCCCTGCCCCCCAGGCAGGGTCAGATTTAAGCTGACCATGACCTCTGGCTCTTGAAATAGCGCCCCCATGTAACAGCACTCTCTGTTTGAGTCCGACTCAGGCTGCCGTTTTGGGGCGGTTTTTGTGTGTTGACAGTTAATAACCCTCTAATGAAAAATCTGTGCACATCCCAATTTGTAGGCATTTTTAAGTTCAGAAATCGCAGTTCGCAGGTGTTCATCCTTGACACTGTTACATCAGAGTTGAATGTGAATACACACCTTTACATTGACAGTTGTTTTCAGTCCTCTTCCAGTAGCTGAAATTCAAGAGAAAACAAAATCTAAACAAAGCACCATTCAAGCAAGTTGATTCCTGTAAATTGTACGGACAGAATAACTACAAACAATTAAAAAATGAAGTATTTGTTCAGCTTATCTTTGAAAAATTCATACATTTGAACCACATAAGGCGCAAGGAATTGAAGCTAGAGCTGCCACATGATCATGTGATTAGCAATTTCTGTATGTAGCTAGTAAGATTGCTCACGAGGCGTGTTCCCTTCATTATATTGGCCTTACAATTTAAACCCAAAGCGGGTCAAAGGTGATTATTTTCTGAAAGAAAATGCACACAAGGTGCATAAGGTGCAACAAGATGTAACATGCAACATGTTATATGTAACTGAGAGAGGTTTGCGGTAACACCATGCCTGTTCCCGCCTTCGTGCATCACTGAGCTAAGCCCAACTCCCAGTTATTCCCCTACAGGCAGTACATAAGCAGCATCCAGCAACAGAGTCCAGCATTCTTCTGAAGACGATCAGAGCATACTGATCGAAACGTTGAGTCGTTAACCACCGGTTCTTTTCAGAACCAACAGTACTCAAAAGAGATTTTAACATGGTGTTACCGCAAACCTCTCTCAGTTATACTCCCACCATGCAAAGCTTCAATTCCTACTTATGTTATATGTAACAATAATATGCAACACTACAGCATACAACATGAACAGCATACAACATGAACAGCATACAACATGAACAGCATGCAATGGAGCACTGTGTGATGTAGCAGTTTTTGGTGCTTACCTGTAAAGTGTGCTGGTTGTAGATGAGTACCTGTGAATTCATTACATGCCATCCATTTCATTAGTTGAATATACAGAGCTGTTTGGGCTGAATAATCTGTGATGAAATCAACAACATTTGTGAGACAACATTGTTCACCATGGCATTAATGAATGTCAATCAATGGGAGACTTTGGGGTTTGGAGGTCTCCACGCGACCATTGTTTCTTTAAACACAGAATGTCCATCCAGCCTGTGAAACAACTTATCTAAATGTTACTATAATACTCTTCCAGATGATCTCAATTTAGTGAACAAAAAACCCTGTTTTGATGATTTTGTGCACGTTCATATTGCCTGGGCTGACCATGATCATACATAGTATGGAGTCCGATTTAGTGAACGAAGAAATACATTTGTTTTTGTACATGTGCACGTTGGGTTTAATTTGATTTAATTCACCTAATGCAAAACTTTATTAAACACTTGAAAAGAGTAACTAGCTTTTAGAAATAAAGTAACTTTTTTTTAACGTCATCAATCGGTTTGGTTACAAATACAAGGATGTAAATTGATTTCGTCGTCTGCTAGCTAAAATTAGAAATCAAAGTTTCAAAATCATACCACTGGCTGCAAAGTGCATAGTTCTAAAACTAAATCAAACACATAAACTACTCAACCATATGGCAGATGATTTTGTCTTTGCCTTCTCCTTCGATTCCTCAAAGTTCTGCCCATTATGTATTAAACTGGAAACGATTTCAGCTGGTTGTCCAAGCAAAATACGTGTATATAAAAAGATCACGCTTGTCAACAATCATCAGCATCCGGAAGTATATTTTCAATAGCGCCCTCAATTGACGACTGTAGCCCGAACATCCTGACGTCACACTTTGGAGGAATAAGCAAGTTAAATAAATAATTTTGAAGCGTTATCAACTTGACACCAGTATCAGTCAGTCGGAGATATATTTATCATTGTTTATTCGTTTGAAGATTGTATTTCCCATGCCAAGAACTTTTTATCATGAATGATTTATAGGCCCTAATTATTATGTTTATAAGTTACTGGGTGATGGGTCTTTTTCTGAGCAATCCACTATAAAAGGATCTACTGGGAGTTGCGATGTTTTGCGCGTGCGCTTTCTATTTTGCGGTGATCAAACCCTCCAATCAATTTCCTCCATTTGAGCTTAGTGTTTAATTAGTATGGTACAACGATAACGCCCGTGGTGGTGATTTGAATGTATTCGTAACTTGTAAACACTCTCGTATCTTCCACCAGATAACTTGCCCCTTTTCGGCTCGAAAAGTTTTTCTCTCCGTCGCCTCAGTTGGTTAATCTGGTGGTGGTGGCCGTACTTCTTAGCCGCTCGCTTCGCTTCATTATGTAATTCTACTAGTAGGTAAGGAGCCCTTGAGTTGGGCTTTCTCATAGTATACCACTTGTTCTTATCCAGTAATATTCTGAGGGTAATTTGACCTTCTTTACTTTGTGTTTGTCTATTTGTTAGCTCTACAAAAATTTCGTTGAACCTGCTTTTCAGGAGCATTTCGAGTACTCCCACTTGCTGGTCATTTCCTGTCCCAAAATGCGCAAAGTGGCCATAATAGTTAATACACTGATTTTCGGATGCAGGAATGTGAAAGGCAGATTCGGGTACAATTAATTGTGTGTCTCTTGCATGCTTCGTTCAGGAGTTATCGTTAAACAAAGCGCAGATTTTCTTCCAAACCGTCAATAAGCAGTTCACTTAATTCTTGCTTGTGTTATTACGTAGCCTCAGTTTTGGTGGTGGTAGTGACCCTACTTCTTGGCCGCTCGCTTCGCCTAAAAAGATTAGACAAAACTAAAACGAGAGGAGAGCCCTTGAGGTGGGCTTTCCAATTGTATAAAACTTGTCAAAAGCCAGTAATATTCTGAGTGTGTTTGGAACTTTGCGTTTTTCTCTTTGATAGCTCTGCGTACAAAAATCCCTGGAAAATGCTTTTGAGGAGTATTTTGAGAAATCCAGCTATAGTTACAGTAGGCTACTTGTTCCATACAGTGTTGATTTTTTTTTTTTAATGAGCCCTGGGATTGTTGAAGTCCAACGGGGGTATTTTTTGTAACCCAGATGCAGACAAAATTGTCTCAAGCTTTAGTGTTTTTGATCTTTGAATTGGTTCCGGTCAACCCCCAGTTTTTGATTTTCATACCACAACATTGTGACATAGTTACATAGGCCTTATTTCTGCGTTACTGCATACGCCAATTTTGGTTTGTTTTCAATTTTGCCTTGCCATAGACAGTGAGTAGGCCTGCAGCTAGCACTGGGTTGTCGGCCATACGAACAGTATGCATTAATGATTAATCCAACAACAGTCTTTGAGTTCATCTCCTCGAGAAAACCTATCAGCAGTTAATGCTGGGAATTATCCCGCTACAGAAAATTGGTCTTGCCAGGCTTGCTTTACGAGACTGCGTGCGCGCACCCTTGGGCTTGGCTATTTTTAGACTGCGTCCTGCTGGCACACGTCCTCACCCCCAGTCGGCTTTATAAGAGCAGAGAAGACAGGTGTCATGACCTCAGCGATCCGGCGTACTGAGCAATTCGGGTGACGTAGCCGGGCATTTTAGCACGCTGTAGTCGCGGTTGTAGTGCGGCGTACTGAGCCATCCGGGTGGGGGTGACTTAGCCGGTCATTTCAGTAGTCGTGGTGTCTCCCTTGCTCTTAAAACGCCACGGTTGTTCTCTCTGTGACCTCTATTTTGTCTTTATTATTGATTCTTTATGTGCAGTCTGAGTCACATTCTTTTGGCCCATCTTTATACGTGATCATGCGCCAAAACTTTAAGCAGGTTACGTTTATACCATGGAGGTAGGAATAGATACGAACCCCTTTTATCGTTTAAATATAAAGGCTTGTTTTGCACGTATATGATAAGGAATGGGTCGCGACCCTCTTCTGAACCTCAGTCGACCCTTTCATATACTTTCCGCTGTTCAAAATAATAGTGACCATTTCTCGTGGCCTTCACACCTAATTCTTTAAAACGATTGGCACGTTCGCCGCTCGTACTACTACTAGTGGAAGCCGCCATGACAGCTTGTCGTTTGACGAGCATGCGTTTTTATTTGCTATGCTAAACTAGTTTCAATTTCAAGATCAAAACAGTTCAAATAAAGAACAAGTGAATTAAAACAAGGAAAATTGTTGAGAATTATAAACGCTGCATGTTTACGTAATAATACTCCATAGATTCAAGTTAAACAAAACTGGTAAAAAAGTAGGCATTTAGGGCCAAATATCTGATTGAGAAAAATTAAGAAGTTATTTGCAATCGAAAATGTATTGTTGAAATCTTGTTAAAATAAATTTGCAGTTTAATGGAAAAAAAAGATGGATATTGAGGTATTTGTTATTAATAACCTAACGACAAATAACTTGGGGCTTGTTTCTAATTAGGACCTAAGTCCTTTTTCCTTCTTTTCCCAAATCCATGTATAATCTTCTGCTTTGCTTTGATAAGTTTTGAATTCCCCAGAGTTGAACATTTTGCAATTGAAGTCTAAAAAGAAAACACGCTTATTTAAAAACACTTATGAGTTATTACCTACCACTCAAGTAAAGACCATTGAGAATTAGTTCTCAATTAATTATTATTTCCACAGGGAGCAAGACTATTAGAAATCATACATAGCGCCCTCTACTGTCAAAGCAGGCCAGATACATTGGAAGAAAAGTAACAAGAGTTGCTGCTTCTTGCTTGCTTTTCGTCCAGGATGCCATTTTTACGAGTCAAGATTGTGATTCAAGACAACTTCACGCCACCCAGCCTTCAGCTGATGAGTAAAGACCGATATTCAGTGAGTAAATATTGATTATTGTCCCGAACAATTTAGTGTTGTGATGAACTTAAACCTCATGGGCTAATTTTCACTTGCTCACTAAACTTTACTTTTAAAACTTACTACTTACTTTACTTACGGTTTAATGGGTAAATTAATAATAGGCATAGCCTTTGTGACCCCATATCCTATCCTTTCCTCCTTGCACTGTTTTGCAATGAGAATCCATTTAACAAAAAATTTTGCTACAGTTTTGGCATCTACTATGTACTGCTTGTGGAAGGGAATTCCAGATGTTTATCACTCTTTGGGTGAAGAAGTTCTTCGTGCATCCAATGTTTTTCTTCAAATTCAAGGATGGCTTGAAGAGTTTAAAGGCCCTGTACACTATTGGTAAGATCGAAAAAAACAAATGTTCACAGATTCACACATAATTTACATGATTTAAAGTAAGTAATGGTAGAAAGGGTTCCTTAAAATATTTCTGCCTAAAATGCTATCGTTTCTGAGAAATGAGTAAAACATAGTTTTTATCGCGCGCGATAATAAACTCGATGTTTGAAAAACAGAAAACACATAAGGTCTCTTTTCACTATTTTCTCGTGACCTCGATGACCAATTGGGCTCAAATTTTCACAGGTTTGTTATTTCATGTATGTGGTTGATTACACAAAACATGAACACTGTTTGTGATTATTTTGTCAGATCTGCCAATCCTGTACTTTAAAGGCACAGTACACGTTTGGTAATGACTCTGAAAATTAATGGCAATAAAAACTTACTTGGTAAGAAGTACAGCAGCTTTGGGTAGTAGTAGTATAATGAATTTTGAGAAACTTTTATTTCCGAAGTACTACGGTTATGGAAAAATATATCACTTTTTATTCCCCAAAATTTGAATCTGAGAAGCGTTTCTGTCAGAAACGCTTCTCAGACTGTGTATTCCTATGGGGAATATTCTTCCTGCGTGGAAATATTCGCACCGGTTTTTCGGTGATATCTCAAAAACGCGACCACCTTTTGAAGTGAAATTTTCACAGGTTAGTTTTATTATGTACCTACATTTATATAGGATTAACACAATCAGGCTCCAATTACCAAACGTATGCAGCACCTTTAAGAGAGTGACCTCTTGTCACTGTCAGCTGTTTTGAAAAATTTGCTGCTGTCCACCTTATCAAGGCCTTTTAAAATCTTGAAAGTCTCTATGAGGTCCCCTCTTTCTCTTCTTTTCTCAAGGGAATACAGGTCTAGTGCTTGCAGTCTTCATATGAGAGCTCCCTCATGGCTGGGACTAACTTGGTGGCCCTCCTTTGAAATCTTTCCAAGAATGCTTATCTTTTTCCAGCCATGGGCACCATGAATGGACACAGTATTCCAAATGCGGTCTGATGTATGTTTTGTATAGAATCAGGAAGCTGTCTGTATCGATGGACTTGAATGATCGCTTCACCACCCTGAGACAAATTCATTCCCTTCACTGCCGCTTTGCTGCATTGTGTACCTGGTTTGAAGTCTGGTGTTAGGTAAACTGAACTCCCAAATCTTTTTCCTCCTCTGTTGATTCAAGTGTCGTCTCCCCCCATATGATAATCAGCCTGTGGGTTTCCTGTTCCAATGTGCATGGTTTTACATTTCCCAGTGTTAAAGCGAAGCAGCCATTTGTCAGACCATTTCTGTAAATTTTCCAAATCGTCTTGGATTTTCTCCACATCTCCTTCTCCACTGATGCTGTTGTATATTTTTGTATCATCTGCAAACATTTGTATGTTACAACTGACATGGTCCGGGAGATCATTTATGTAAATGATGAAGAGGATGGGCCCTAGCACTGACCCCTGGGGTACGCCACTCACTACATCTGCCACATTTGAAGAGGCACCTCTGACAGCAACTCTTTGTGTCCTTCCCATCAGGAACGATTTTATCCATTTCAGTGTTTTCCCATCGTATCCGTAGGCTTGTAACTTTGTAACTTGTTAGCTAGCCTTCTATGCGGCACTGAATCAAAGGCCTTCTGGTAGTCCAGAAAAATTACGTCAACAGGGTTGCCTTCATCTAAGTTGCCCGTGATGTCCTCTAGGGTTGTCAAAAGATTTGTGAGGCAAGACTTGCCCTGCATGAAACCATGCTGACTATCCTCAAAAATGCTCTAATGTCACTTGCATGTTTGAGCATGTTTTCTCTTATGATGGCTTCTAGTATTTTGCATGGTATGCAAGTAAGGCTGATGGGCCTGTAGTTCCCGGCTTTTGTCCTTGCACCTTTCTTGAATATTGGTTGGACTCGCCCTTGCAGTCTTCCACTCTTTGGGCAGCTCCCCGGAGGCCACAGATTTTCTGAAGATGATGAATAATGGTACTGCCAACTCCTTACTGCACTCTCTCAACACCTGAGGGTGTATCTGGTCTGGCCCGGGGCATTTGTCTGGTTTGAGAGCATCCAATTTTCCTAGTACATCTTCCACTGTGAATTCAATATCTTCTAGTGAACTATCTTTATCAACTCGCCCTTCCATGTAGGGAATTTCACCATCAGGCTCATTTGTAAAGACTGACAGGAAAAAGTTGCTCAGAATCTCAGCTGCTTCTTGGTCGGATTCGGATAAACCGCCCCCCTTCTCTCCAATTGGGAAATTCCAGATTTCACTTTTTGCTTTCTCCTCACATAGCTGTAGAATGCCTAATTGGTTTACCCTTGAATTCCTTCATCAATTTCCTTTCAAATTCAGCTTGAGCGTTTCTCACTGTTCATCTGGTTCTGTTGTTTTGCTTCTTGTATTCTTCGTAATCACGATAACTCTTCGTCCTCCTGTATTGCTGATACAGTGCATGTTTCTTCATAATTGCCTTCTTTACTCTTGATTTCATCCATTGAGGCTTGTACTTGTTATTATTAGGCTTCTTTGTGGGTACATTGTCTGCGACTGCCTTCTCATATCCAGTGTTCTCCAACCTGTGTAACAAGCGTGGCACCCCGCCACGCTGAAGAAGTCACCGCCACGGTTAAACAGCCGTCCGCCACGTTTTGTTTTGTATCCCCAGTTTTTTATTTGATTTAAATTTTACAGTGTTCATAGTTTAAATTTACAAGAAAAAGAATTTATAATTTGAATAAAGAACAACCATTAATTTGATTTTGGAATGTTCAACAAGGACTCCCCGCTGGCTGCTGAACATTTTGCCTCTGTACCTTCCCTACAATCGGCCGTACGACGTAAGGGTCCCATTATGCGGTCAACTCGACTCTCACTGTGCTGGCTTGACAACAAGTATAGTAACAATACATCGTGCACCATCGATCATGGCTCAATGTAATTTAGTCTGGTTCTGGCTATCCCGTTCTCCTATCCATTATTGGGATCGCATGGGAACCAGATGCACAATGATTTATGTGCCACAGTACTACACGACCATTCTGCGCATGCGGCATCTGGATTTTGTGTGAGTGAGCGCGTGTGCATTCAACATGAAGGATTAGTCTTGGCCCAAGACGTCAGTGATCAATAGTGGATAGTGTACTGTGCTGGGTTACAACTTGTTATAGCACGCCCTCTTGTGGCTTGAATTATCCAACTTGACTAGAGTGAGAGCTAGTCAAGTTGGATAATTCATACCACAATTAAGAGGGCGCGCTATAACGAGTTGTGACCGAGCGCAGTACACTATCCACTATCGATCACTGACGTCTTGGGACAAGACTACATCAGGATAGAATTCGCTTATGTCTTAGCTTTGACGTCATGTTTCGACTGCCAGGTTTTAGGTGAATTTTTTTTTTCGGACTCAATAATGTTCAGTAATACACAATGAGGTCAATGGCAAATAATCCAGGACTCTGAAATAAAGATTAATTACTGAAAAACTCAGGGTGTGTTTTTATAGACAGGTATAGTTTGTATTCAGTTGGTTTCTTAAAAGACATAGAATGTCACAAGGTGGCCCTAATTGTACTGTAGTTTACTTTAAAAGTCAATGAAGTACCCTAATTAAAACCTGTTACTGCTCCCAAATATCCAGCTATTCCCAGCGGTAAATAGTGACTCATTTTTTAGTACAACATAAATTTCATAAGTGCAAGAGTGAACCAACAAAATTAAATTTTCCTTACAATATTTAAAACTTTTGCTAATAGAAATCAGGAGAAATTGCCATCAGGAATCACCTCAGAGTGCATCACAGAGCATGTCGAGTCAAAAAATTTCCCGGGGCCCTTAAGCGGGCCCCAGACCCCATTGGTCCCCGCCCCCAAGAACCAACCCTTAATTTTCAGAGTTGGAGAACACTGCATATCTGGCTTCAGCAGTTGCCATGCTTCTTCACAAGTAAGTCCTTCCATACTCTCTTCCCACTTTATGCTGCCAAAGTAATCTTTCATATTTCTGTAATCTGCTTTCTTGAAGTTTGACTTAGTCTGGTACTCGTCTGAGGTTGTTATACCCGAGTTACAAACAAAAGTCCACACTAGACCAACGTGGTCACTTTTACCAATGGGTGCAACATCATGCAGATTCTCGACCATGAAGTCTTCATTTGGTAAATACCAAGTCAAGTACTGACGATCTTTGTCCTTCCCTCTGTCTCGTAGAGAACTTCACGTGTTGGATTAAATATGCATTTTGGGTTACATCGAAAAATGCGCTGGCTGGATGGTTGTCCCCGGCATTGACTTGAAGGGTTGTCCAGTCTATTTCTTTGAAGTTAAAGACGCCCATGATCAGTACATAATGTCATGAAGCTTTCACATGCTCAACTTTCCTCAACTGGTTCAGCAATTCCCTGTTGTTTGCATCCGGGCTGCTTGGACTTCGATAACAAACTCCGACTAGTAACGTGTCTTCATTGTTCAACTTTACTTGACACCATAATGTACTTTACATGCCCGAGTTTTCCATCTCGTCACATTTCACTACCTGTAGGTCATTACGAATGTAAAGTAAAACTACTCCTCCTGTAGTAGACTTTCTGTCTTCTCTAAACAGTGTATATTCTGGAAGTGATATTTCACTATCACGCTCTTGTCACACCAAGACTCTGTAATACCAATTATTTTTGGTTTCCAGATGTCAATCTCGGCTTGCAGTTCTTGAAACTTGTTGATTAAGCTATTAGCGTTTGTTTAATAACAATTAAAGAAATACTGCTGTGCTGTACAGTTTGTTGACTCCTTTGCCACTTTCTTTTTTGGCGATCCCTTTTCTTGTAGATCTGAGTCACCGTGCTCTGTGCTGGGTGCTTTTTCATCTGTAGTGCTTTTATTTACAAGTGCATCATTCTTACAGTACTTTGGTTTTGCTGCAAATGTTGAACCACTAGTCGGTCCTAGCACCTGCGGATGAGATGCTGCCTTCGGCTCCCCTGTGGTCTCGAAAGCTATGATTTTGCCTTCTTTCCTTGACTATTCTACCTCCTCTAATTACCAGACCCTCTTCTCCTTCTGCTCGTCTACTTCTCAGCTCTTCTCTCAGCTTCCGATTTGCCTCCCTTTCCTTGGGTGTTAAGTCAGGAGTAATTAACACCTTGGCAAAACTCTTGTGACCCTTAAAAAGTTGCTTGGCTTTCATGAGTGTCATACGCTTGACTGCCACATCCTCTACAGTTACCTTCAATAATCTTGGTCTGTTGGATTCTGTGTCTCTTCAGCCAAGTCTGACTGGTTTCTGCACTGAGTCATTCACATCGAGGCTATTCATCACTTTTCTCACCTCTTCAATATCGTGTGCCTTTCTATCTTCAATATCCTCACTGTCTGCCTCAGGTATATTGTGGAATATCAGGTTGTAATCTCTCTTCTCTTTTCTCTTTCTGTTCATCCATGTACTTGTTTACTTTTTCCTCAATCACTTGGTCTAGGACCTAGTAGACTCTAGGTTGTCATCTTTCTTGGCTAGCGCTTCTATCATTTTTTGCATAGTTTGGGTTACAATGTCTAGTTTACTTGTCACTTCTGTCATCTTGCTGTTATCATTATTCTTGTGAGGTATCTTTACTAGTAACATCACTTTTAAAGCTTCTATCTTTCAATATCTTGGCAACCTCCCCAGTGCAGAACCATACACATTCTGTCGCCCTTTCTCTAGAACTTTGTATTCTTGGTTACTCAATTTAGCACATGTGTCTGGTGGCGGGGTCCATTTAATACATTTTTGACAACTTACTTCACTATCAGCTACATCTTGTTTACAAACTATACATTCTGCTTTATCGGGTTCAGAGGTCCCTCCCACGGCTCTCATGGGATCGTTGTGTAGGCCGCGGCCGCCACCATCTTTGATTTTCCTGTGGGTCACGGTTGGACTTTTAGATCCTTCACTTTCAGCGACAGATTTAGATCTGGTGCTTTTACTCATGGTGATAGATAGGTATGGGGTTTAAACTAATCAATGCCTTAATTAATTACCTACATGTACCAAACCGCAGTGAGTCCTCTTATTTTCAGCAATTTTCACAAAAATTCTCAAGCTCGCCAAATATCTAGTGCATTCATGAAGAGGGCCCTCTTTGCATTCTTGGTACATGTACTTACAAGATTTAAAGTAAACCAACCATTAAAAAGCTTCGATATGCCTTTCTCTATGGATATGCCTTATGGAAAATCATCCAACTCGGTACTTGTCTTTATCCACAAACGAAGACATGAAATACTTAGTATAGTTAGTACAGTGAAGTACCCCAGCCCACCTACCTGCAGGCCTGTGTCATGTAAAACTTAAAAGATGAGCCACTTTGAGATTCAACCACAATGCCAATGAGATTCAATGACAGAAATGCCGTTATGTGACTGACACTTATCTCCCTTAATTCGCGTCAAATTTTATTCTTAGTCAAGAAGGCTTGCCTGAATATTGACAGTGAGAAAGTGGCTCTTTGCCGAATGAAGTATTGAAATTATTAAAAATACACCAACATGACCAAGTGGCACAGGCATTAGGGAGGGAGGGGAGGGGGGCACGGGTATTAGCTAGTAATGCGTCCATCAGGAGTCTACTTTATTTTTGGACAGCCTGAAAAACTGTCCCCTGTGACCGTCTGTAACTAGACTTGTGTACATGTTGTTTGCATTGATGGAGCCCTAGCTGGTATGGGCTAAGTTTTATAAGGTCAAACAAATTTCTCGTTCAGGATGTTCTTTTCAAAAAATTAGGCCCCAACCTCAAGGTTTTGAAAAACTAGAAACACAAACTGTTGACGGAGTGTGTCAAAATTACAATACTTTGACGTCATGAGTGGGAGTTTGCTTTGTTTTCCATGCTGCAACAAAGTGGCTATACAAAACGGAGCTCTCACATAATGATGTGGCATTAGAGTGAGTCGTAACAGGGCTTTCTGCAAATCTTTCTGAAAAGCACCTGAGAAGGGTATTGAAAATGATTGTTTTTTACACAATTAAAATCTTGTTAATCTCATGTGAACTCAATTTCCTTATGATTGAAAGTTTTTTTAAAAGTGTCAACAACGATCACTTGTTGCTGTATTCTAGAATTCAAGTAGGTCTTTAATGAGAGGATGAATCTTTCTTGAACAGGAAGCTGTGACTATTAGGTCAGGAGGAATTGTCTAATGAGCATGCACACGGTAGCCCAGGCGTTCAGGGGCTGGAGCTAAACGTTGTGGGAATTTGTTTTTTCACATTTTTCTAAAGTACATGTCACTAGTCATAATATATTGTCCTTCAAACAGGAAGACATCCCAATCACCTCAGCCTCTTACTTCTTCTGTATCACCATGAAGCAACTACACTTCATCATCCATTCATCAACAGGATGTTTGTTTTCACAGAACTGGTCAAAACATCATTGCCCTCATTGACAGTTCTCGTCAGACATCTTACAAAACAAACATCAGACAATCATTGACAAAATGACAACTTCAAGGAATGGATTGGGGTAGATACACTCTAAGTTGTCATTGTTGGACTGGATGAAAGACACAAGATAACCCACTCTTCACCAAGGTAGGTCTACAGCACTTTTCACCATTAATCTGGAGGTCGATGGTTCAAACCCCGCTCTTGTCAATTTTTCTTTTTTCAACATTTAAAATATACCAAGTCAGTTTCCCTTGTAGTTTATTATTTGATATATATTATTTGATTATTTGATATAGTCGCATCCCCTTATGGTGATCCCCTGGCTGCCGCTTCCCAAGTTGTATCGTATACTTGGGTGTGATCGATCCTTGGCTACACGGCAGTTTACAGTTGAATGGCTTCTGCTGACTGGCACCCCCCCCCCCCCCCGAACAAAGATATTGACAAAATAGGGAAAACTCCAACATAGGGCTATAGATAGCTCAGTTGGTAAAGTGCCTGCACGTTAATCCAGAGGTCGTTCATTCAAATCCCGTTCTAGTCAAGCTTTCTTTGTTCAACCCCAAAATCATTTAAAATTTACCCCCCTTGTGGTTTATTATTTGATACTTTTTAAAGTTAAAACACAATAAGACATTTGATTGATCTCCATTGTGCAAAGAATCTATAAAAAAATAGATTCTAAACAATTTTTTTAAACAAGCATAAAGTTACAAAAATACTGCCTGATTTGTGAGAAATGTGTCTGTGTTAGGCCTTAGTCTGTGTCAACGTTTCATTATGCGTGACGACTAGTCAAGGACTAAAATGTGACCTATGATGGAGGTAGAAAATCCCTGTATACCAATTAAAGCAAACCAATGAAAAATGGACACCAAGACCCAGCAATAGCCTGCCATTCTCGGCAGATATTGCCTAAGTTTTGTCTGCTTTTTCAGTTGAACAAACTGCTATTCGGAAGATTAATCTATTTTAGGCAGACAACAAAAAGTCATGCCAATAACGGACATGGACATTACAAGACTCTACCCCTGCCCTGACTTGCACAGTTGAAACAAACATGGTCTGTCGTTGTTATGCACCGGTCATAGGCAACACATCAACAGAAATTATTTTTGATTTCATTATTAACCAATTACTTGGGCACCGAAGGTAGTTCAGTCCCATGGTCCCGAGCCAAGTCACACCAAGTCCCGGGGTCGAGTCTGAGTCAGATTCTCAGACACAGTGGTCCGAGTGTGAGTCCAAGTCCAAGTCCAAGACTGGCTTCCAGTCCTCCAGCATTGTTGTTTTTAAATACATATTTTCTTCACTGGTCTTTTATTGTTTTTTAAGGTTAGACAAAGGTTGAGAAAGAAGCAGAGATCATGACAGGATTTTTTCAGAAACTTTCAAATTGAAAACTTATAATAATATTATGCAAGTGTTAATAATAATAATAATAATAATTAAAACTTGTAAAGCGCCATCTATCTAAGACTAAACTTATTCCGAGGCGCATAAAAACCAAACAAAAACAAAAAACAGAGAGAGTAACCAAAAAGATTACAAATTACATAGCTTAGAAAGAAATAAGAGCACATTGAATAAAACAGATTTACATAAATGTGTCAGCAAAAACAAGTGGAAAAAATAACAAACAGATAAGTCAATCATAAGAAATATTGAACAGGTGAGTTTTTAGCAATGTTTTGAAAATGTCCAGAGACTTTGTAGCTCGGATATGTAAAGGAAGAGAGTTCCAGAGAGTGGGTGCAGATACAGAAAATGCGCGAACGCCGTTGGAAGTGGTTGTATTAGGGACAGTTAAAAGAAGTTGGTTTGTAGAGCGAAGATTGCGAGTTGGCGTATATGGTGAGAGAATTTCTTTGAGATAGGGAGGAGCCCTATCATTCATAGCTTTCCAGGCAAGCAAAATGATTTTGAATTTAATTCTTTGACAGACTGGGAGCCAGTGAAGCTGTTTCAACACAGGTGTGATGTGATCATATTTACGTGTTTTAGATAATACCCGAGCAGCAGCGTTCTGGACATTTTGCAGTTTTTTGATAAGATGCTTGTTAATACCATAAAGCAATGAGTTTCCATTATCAAGCCTGGATGTAATGAAAGCATGTATAAGGATAGAGGCAGACTTTTTATTGAGGACTTTACGAATGCTGCTAATGTTTCTAATATGGTAAAAAGCAGATTGACAAATTTTCTTCACATGGGATTCCATGCACATAGTGTTATCAAACATGATCCCAAGATTGCGAGCATTTGCAGATGATGTAACAGTAGCAGTGCCAATTTGCATCTGGTGATTGATTATTTTGTCTTGGTTATGTTTAGACGTTATTATGAGCAGTTCCTTTTATCATCATTGAGTTTTAATTTATTATTGGTCATCCATGACTTTATATCAGAAACACAGCTCAACACGTTTTCGTTCAGATTGCTCATCAGAACAATTTAAATCAAATGAAAGATACAGTTGAGTATCATCTGCATACAAATGTACATGGAGTCCGTGGTTTCTTGCAATTGCAGCTATTGGTTTAGAGTAAATGGTGAAGAAGAGTGGCCCAAGGACAGATCCCTGGGGAACACCAAACAAGAGCGTGGCAAGTGATGCTAAAACTCCATTAATGTTGATGGCTTGAGTTCGGTTGCTGATGTATAAGATTTAATCCATTGGAGAACTGGTCCTTTGACACCCAAAGATTTCAGGCGTCCCAGAAGGAGAGTATGATCTATGGTGTCAAAGGCTGCGGAAAGGTCTAAGAGGACTAAGAACACACCACGTTTATCATCCACAGCGCGAAGAATATCATTATGTACGCGCAACAATGCACTCTCTGTCCCATGATATTTTCTGTATGCAGATTGAGAGGTCTCATACAGATTGTGTTCAGACAGATGATCAGTCAGACGGGCGGCAACTACTTTCTCAATTATTTTCGACATAAATGAGAGGTTAAAAATATAATGAAGCATGTGTGGAAGCCGACTGTTTTCTGCTTAGTATATTAACTTACATACATTCCAATTGTGGGTCTCAAAAACGTATAACATATTTGTTTCCTTCCATGCACAGTGCTTTTTAGAAACATGTATTGCCCTGAAAGAAAGGGTTAGTCTTGTCTGACATCATGCATCAGACATACCAAGGACATCAGCTCAGAGTGAGTGACTCAATATGAGTGAGTGAGAGTGATCAGAAATACCAGATGATGAGATGGTTAGCTGAAGGGAGAATCTATGGAAGATGTGCTATACACAGTTGAACCAAATGCAGAAACCCACAGTTGACAGGTGAGTCTACCTACATCCCTCTTCCCACAACACCACCACAACACACACATGCACAAATTGTAAGAAAAATCCATTGGTGTAAATCCCAGTAAAACAGTTGGGGTGGGGATCCCCACGATGATTCTGGGATAATGACAAATGTTTTGGTTTGACGATACACCGATACAAGGATGAACATGTTTGCCCTCATAGAATATTAAGTATTGCAAATGACTTTGGTTTTGATCTCCACAATTCCAAATCATAAGTAATGCATTTTCATATCATTTTTATGTGGCTTGATTAGATTATTTATAAGTGGGCAATTTTAATGTAGTGTTGGATTTGCATCTTGAGGTAGTGCTTGGATTGAGGATGGATTGACATTTTGTGCTCACTGTTAATGTTCCAACCAGAATTGAAGTTATTTCTACTGGTTAACAACAGTATTTCCAGACATTTGTGAGCCATTTATTTCTCCAGACTTTGGCTGACAAATGAAGGTCTGATCGGTTATTAGGTCTTGTCTCTCTTTCATCTATTGATTCGTCCTTACATGAAGAGTCACACCTTAATCCAAACATCTCTTAGAGCCTCAGTTGGAGTAATCTCATGTGGCGCTTCTCAGACAACTTCCAAGTGAGTGATATTCATCAGCTGATGATGTATTTTTATCGTTACTCACTCCCCCAACCTCTATTCCTTCTTGGTGGGTCTAGTCTTGCTTTGGTTTAAACTCGAGCCCCCTAATTAAAAGTCCCCTGATTTTCACCTTTTAAGGCAATTTAGCAATCTATGAATTATGTGATACTTTTTCCAAATTCAAACTTTCAACTGACTTTATTGTGAACTTCAATGTTTGTTGTTACGTTACCGATGAACGACCAATTCAAGTATGACCACACTGTAGACTGCACAATTAAGTATGACCACACTGTAGACTGCACAATTAAGTATGACCACACTGTAGACTGCACAATGTAAATATTTTGAAAATGCCATTTGACTCTTGATAGTGAACTGAAATGTTCTCTCCATTGGCACAAAAACCAGTGAAATGAAGAGATCAACCAACACCAACTCTAAGGGAATTACCTTCTGCTGTGTTGAACCTTTTTCACACACACAATACATGTACATCTGCTATTGGACTGTGACTAAAATGTTTGTGGTGTAAATGAGAGTCCTGGTTTTTTCTTATTTTTAGGATAATGAGGCACTACCAGTACTCTTCATTTGGCCTCCAAAAGCTCCTTTGTTTCTATACTTTCTTTCTTATAATTCTGTTGGATATTTGAGGAACTACTCTGCATTCAACCTCCAACAGCTCCTTTGTTTCTACACTTTCTTTCTTATAAATCTGTCAGGATGTTAAAGCACTACTCTTCATTCAACCTTAAACACCTCCTCTGTTTCTATCTTTTCTCCTATATAAATGTGCTAAGATATGACATTGCTAGCATTTGCTCCTGGATGTCTTACGATACCATTCTGTCTAGGTCATGACAGGCTTTCAACAAAAACTAAATAAAATTACTGAAATCCAAAACACAAATACTGAAACTGAAACAAATTTATCAAGAAAAAATGTAACCTTTTCTTAAGGATTGGTGTATGCTTCCGAAATTAACCAGCTTGGATCAAAATACTTCATCCTCAAAATTTATCTACAAAAATGTTAACACATTTGAGACAATAGTTACAACCCTTTTTTCCTTGTACTTCCTATTGTTCCCACAACTTCTAAGTATTTTTGAAAATGTTAATTGAAATCTCCCCTGATTGTTTAAGCAATTTTAGTAGTACTAGTAGTCCCGGATGACTCTGAGTTTTTGTGATGGATTTTGGACAGGTATTAGTTCAATTTGCACACAAAGACTTGACTATGATTTATCACGAGTTTACCCACAGAGATGCTTCTGTTCATTTCTAGGCAGTGACAAACAGAAGTAATTTCAATTTTTATTAAAAAGTTTTTATACTCTCATATTTTAAAGTTGCTGTGTAATCAAATTGTTCTAACTGTGTTTCTGTATTGGTTATTTGGAATTTACAAGGAGTTGTGTTAGGCTTGGTAAAGTTTTGAGATCATCAAGAAGAAGAAAATATAGTTCATCCTAAAAGCATCAACAAATGAAGTACTGTCAAAATATGACATTTAGAAGGGTCTGATCTTTTGTCATTTTTTATGGCAAGGAAAAGGTTTGGAATTAAATAGTTTGTTCAAAAAGCACATAAAACAAAAGGCACATATTTATTAATAGTAAGTTCTGACATGATTGTCAAAACAGTCAATTACAATGACCTCTTGAGAAGTTAGAGTTGTTCTTCTTAGATATTAGAGGATTGGAATCGACACAATCCAATGACTTACCAAACCTCTCATTTTGTTCAATTTTATTGATAGGGATGGTCTGTATGGCTTCTTTACTGTAACAACATTCTCTCAGAAACCTCGTAATCACTGGTTATTTTTGTTTAGTCACTTCTGTGCTTGTTTTCCTCAATGAATAAAATCATATGAATGATGTCCGCAGTACAAGAAGCTGATCTGATATCCACACTAGTTAACCATTTTTAAGGAGAAGGGTTGGTTGGGGCAAGTGTATTAATTACATGTACATTATAAAAATATTGAATGCATATGAGTTCACTGTAGCAGAATATAATCTTAAGGTGAAATCTGGACTGTTCTATTTCACAAGGCAAAGCCAGGTTAATTGGAAAAGCCAGATGACACCAAGTGAGTATACAGTCTGTGGCAAGTCATGAACAAAATACATTTAATATTTGTTTTATAAAACTTATTTGGGGTTGAACGAAGAAAAATTGACTAGAGTGCGGGATATGAACCAACATCTTTCAGATTAACGTGGCGGCGCTCTACCAACTGAGCTATCTACATGTAGTACTATGTTGGTGGTCTCCCTATTTGCGGTCTCCCTATTTTGTCAATATCTTTGTTTGGGGTTTGGAAAAACAACCATTTGCCAGATAGAGTGCCAGCACGTTAATCCGGAGGTCGTTGGTTCAAATCCCACTCTAGTCAGTTTTTCTCTGTTCAACACCAAATCATTGAAAATTTACCCTGTCAGTTTCCCTTGTGGTTTATTGTTTTATAAAACTCATATACAGATCCTTGTCATTTGAAACTGTTTGACAATAGACGCAACATAGACACAGAAACTTGTCCACTCCACAGTTGAAAACTCTTTAATTTTTTTATTATAAATGACGAAACCTTTCCTTGATTGGACGAACGGGCGGGATTGACTGTTTTGGGAACAAGGGTGAGAATATATCATCAAAAATCATTGTACCTGACCAATATGTATTTTCTTATGCGATTGTTACGTTGGTCCAATGTTGTCGCAGCAACAAATACATGGCAAGATATAGGATGAGTTGTTATGCGTGGTCCACCATTCAAAAGACAAGGGTCTGTGTATGAGTTATATAAAGTACAATAGAAACACTGTATGAAATTATCCGGTAACAGAAGCAGTAGTAGTTTTGAGTGATAGAATTGCCTTGAACCAAAACTCAGAAGTCAGATTGGACTTGGATTCTTTTGGTGATGATCATTAGAATAATGAGTCTGAAACCTGACTGGATAGTCAAGCAAAAGCACAAAACGCTGTAATGAAGTTAGATGTACTTTTGTCATGAAATTAGAAAGTTGTGTTTATTTAGCATCACTCGCACCATGAACCGACAAAAGGCTAAAAAGAACTCAAAGTTTTGCAAATTGTCTTTGGTAAAAATTATTTATCAAACTTGATCAACTTCTCATTAACTTTGCCATTTTGATTTCCACAAAGTGCCACTTTATCCACCATAATACACAGTGCTGGTACAGTGCAAAACATGCATTGTACAACTTGCTTTTTCACGAAGTGACCTTGACCTATAAAAGTTCAGTGTTTTCTTGAAGTAACATATCTCAATGCAATGGTTTGAACACTGCGCTCAGCAAGCATGTCTCATTTTTTAGTTTTCAAGAAGTAAAGCTTGTGTTTGGGAACTTATAACTCATCAAAACAGTGGCATGATTGAACACACATTGTTATCTTGTGTCAATGAAGAAGTCTACTTTCTACTTTAATAATGGCATTAAAAATGTATAATCCTGAGCAGTTTCTGAAACAACAGTTTGTGTAAACAATGAATTTCTCCAAACATAATTTTGGTTGTTTATACTTCAGTTGTCAGTTCTTGGTGCCACTGACGATAGTTTTTCCATTTACTCTGTAACTTAAGATGAATTATTGAACCTTGAAATTACATTTTCACAAATGTTCTGATTGATTATGTATCTAGTTAAAGTTAAATTCCTGAATGTCAACACATAAACAAATCAATTACTTCAGTACTAGACTAAAATAAAATATAATATTCTTGACCTCAGAAGAAGGCAATATACATGTAGTCAATAATGATGATTCAATGAGCTTAGTATTGATTGACTAGCTACACATACATTGAGAGTTACATCAGTAGTTTGCTGTATTCCTCTCCACTTTGGGCAGATCTTTATAAATTTCTCAAGAAAACATTCTTAATTCAAGACTGAAGCATCAAACCTGCACCTGGGAATCAAACCCAATTTCTTCACAATTGTTTGTCATTAAGCTGTGCAACTATAGCACAAATAAGATTATGTGGTGACATTCTGAAAATTAACTTGATGAAACCTACACTTTTATAATACTATAACCAGCTTGATTATACGCTACAGAAGAACACAAAGTAACACACGGTTGTTGGTAGTTGAAACCTCTCACTGCCTACTCTCTGACTTTTACCCGGTATTTATTGTAAAACCCAAGACTACTTGTTGCAGCAAGTATAACCGTATTAGGACTTGTTTTACACCTCATTAAGAATACATTTGAATAATTATACAATAAAAGAATATGTTTGGATGGTTTAAAGAAAGGGGTTGTACTAAACAAATGAGTTGGAAGAGGTTGCCCCATATTTGGGTATCATGTTTGACCAGCATCTGGTACTCCCTGCCATTACAGTGGAATGCGAAGACCCATACACACTTGGCACTATTGTCCTGACTAAGAACAATGAGACTACTATTACTGAAAGCATAGAGGTCTATTGACACTGCTACAATCTCAGAGGACACTCTCAGATATTGATATTTATATTTTAAGTGCAAGCTTCTCGTTGGGTGATAATACATGTAAGTCTTCAATTCCTTGAATACATTGTAAGTAATAAAGGCCACCATGCAGGTAGAAGTGTCCATGTTGATACAATATGCTCCTGTCAGTGCTTCTTTATTGACCTAATGGTCATAGACATGTTCAAACACACACATCAGATCAATGCAATCAAGTTAATTATTCTAAAAGTTTGAGTCAACTTCAATGTTTAGGATAAGCAGACTGGTCAACTTCATTCATGATTGCCAAATGCATCAATATTGGCCTTGGTCATTTTCTATTGCATTTGGGAATGTTAGTCAAAAGTTTTCTGCAAATGTTCTTCTGTGTGGATTGTTCAGTATTGTGGAAAAAGAATATTATGTGGAATGGGATTAAATCATCGCGTCAGTGCAAAAGCGTCAAATCTCAACTGTGCAAGAACGTTGTATCTTTCATCAAAATGTTCTGTGCATAAATGTTGTATCTCTGCTTGTACTGGTTTTGTGCGTAAATCCGACCTAAGTTTGACAAACCCAGAGAAGACTTGCCAACATACAGTGTTACAGTATTGAGGACATGCTCACACCCAGGACCCAGTGCAGGAGATGTCATTACAAGATGCTTGAAACCAATGGAGGATGAATGTATCCATTGATAATAGAGTTTTGATGGCATCAAGATACTTTTACAACCTGTTCATCAGTCCTACCATGCCTGCACTGCAAAGACACTTACTGAAGGAAAAGTAGCGTTACCTGAGGAGATCTTGAAGAATGTACATGTAGGACTGCATTTTGATGATTTAGTGATGGGATGGAATAACAGAGAATTGTACCAAGAGAAATGCGCTCAATAACCACATTAGATCTCTAAAAAGGAAAGAGTGCAGTTTTATGACATTGTGTCTTTGGAATTTCAACAATATCAACAGAACTGTTATCAATAACCACTGGAGACCCTTCAAAATGAATGACTGCAGTTTGATGATTTCAAGGAATGGAATCACATTCAGCAATATCAACAGAACTGTTATCAATGGACTGGAATGAAGATGAACTTCTCATCCAAGACAGCATTTCATTCCATTCATCCATTCCAATTAAATATTGTAATAAATACTAATGCATGTGACTGGGATAGTTGTTAAAGTATGTCAAGATGGACATTAAATGTCATTAGTGATTTGAACATATAAATGTAAATTTTAAGTGTTTTGATTAGTGTTCCATTTAAGGGGAAGGTTTCGGTCAACCTCATTCAAAGCAAAACAAACCCAAGTTTTACTCCATTTCAGTCACAATTGTAAGGTGGTTTTTTGTCTTTGTAGAATGTCACTTCATTGTATTTCTTTTTTCAAAATCCATCACTAAACAATCAGTGTAGGATCAGTAATGGTTAATCCCCTTTGAATGAGACATTAGGTTCTTATATTTGTATAGACCTTATGCATTGACGTCACCAAGCCGCCATCTTAGAGGTAAACTGATGATGAAACAATGGAAACGCGCTGATTTGTACGCGCGGCGCACAGCACTGGCCAATGAACATCTTCCTTTTGACCTCTAGGTGAGGGCGCCCTACTCAAATGACGTCATATGCATAAGGTCTATTACAGACTGAATATAATGGTATAACTCAAATTGTTAAAAATAATTTTTTATTTGTTATACTGTTACATGTAAGTGATCCATTAAGATTTAATTGTTTGGGTCGCTACTGAAGATACTTCATTCAATAAGCTGAATCCATCCTACTGTTCCTTGTCATATTCATGACAGAACTACATGTCAAAGTCTATCCATGCATTTTGGCCGAAGTATAGAAACAATTTTGTTCATGAAATCAGATTTAAAAAAACTATAGCAATCATGTGAGAGTCAATCCAGAGAGCTATTATCAACTCCCATTTATCAATGTCATACAATCCCTAAATTTGCTAATGCTTTAACCATAATTCCCTCTAGTTGTTCAATATCCACATTGTATTTTACTTGATTTTTGAGGATTGGGATTCTATAAAATTTAAAAACTTGGTTGATTTTGGGAGATTGAAAGCTGATTAGAATTTAACCTTTGAGAACAGTAGATGATTCAGGTTAGCTTACCCGGTAAGATTCTGATTTGGATTTGAATAAAGGTTGTATTGTAAACGTGGGTGTGATCCCTGGCTACACGGCAGTTAATGGTTGTATGACTTCTGACTGGCACACCCCAGAAAAAAATACATTGACAAAATAGGGAGACCGCCAACATAGGGCTAGATGGTAGAGCGCCGGCACGTTAACCGGGAGGTTGTTGGTTCAAATCTCGCTGTATTCAACTTTTCTTCGTTCAACCCCAAATCATTTAGAAATTTACTCAGTCAGTTTCTCTTGTGGTTTATTATTTGATACTTGTAAGATGCTGTAAGAAAAAGAAGATGATTGCAACTTGTGTTGATCAGAGGATTAATGGTATCATGCAACTGGGGGATGATCGGATAGGGTCATCAATATTATATAGATCATCACAATCATTCTTGAACTGCAATATTCCTTCTGACAAATTATGTTCTCGCACATCAGGTTGGGGAATGGCCTCCCTGCGCTGTGGTACTATGCCGCCTGCGAACCAAGGGTTGGCGGGGTCCAGAACCCTTAAATTGCTGACTCGACGGCGGGGTACGCAAAGTGATTTGGTCAGACCACGATTTGATGTGTGGGTACTTAATTTGCAAAAAAAAGTATATTTTTATCTGAAATAGTAAAACAATATACATTTATTAAATGAAGTAAAATACTAAAGCATATGCCTGTTGCTATAATGGATAGATATGTTGTGTTTTGCTTGAGCATTTTAAAATAATTCAGAATCATGCCTTTAATCCACTGAAACACACAAGTTCCATTGACAGCATAAGGTTAAATGTAAGACTCTAATATCTTAACTCTAATCACAAAACATTTCTGTATACCAATGTGGTTTAAAACTATATAATCTGTACACTAACAAGTAGAAATGAGAACAATAATAGACCCCT
Source organism: Leptasterias polaris (assembly GCA_037783415.1). Classification (NCBI taxonomy): domain Eukaryota; kingdom Metazoa; phylum Echinodermata; class Asteroidea; order Forcipulatida; family Asteriidae; genus Leptasterias; species Leptasterias polaris. The sequence continues at coordinate 1,167,739 of JAZGTN010000019.1, forward strand.
TGCATATGATGTCACCAAAAAAAAGTGCCCTTACTGAGGCCAAAAAGCACCCTCACTGAGGCCAAAAAGTGCCCTTACTGAGAGCCCCTCATTAAATTTTAGTATTTTGGGGGGTAAATGTACATTTAGTTTCATTGAGTAAATTATTATATGCAAAAGTGCAAAGGCTGCAAGCTTGAATGCCTTGGTGTTTTGGACACAAACTCATATTTACAGCAGCTGTAATAGTAGCAAGTCTAAGGGTAGAAAACATATATTAGGCCCCATTTGTACAAGTATAGAAGTAGTTTGAGTATTTTAGAAATGTGTATTTATTGTAAACCCTTGTGGTTCCACATGCCTATAATTTTAAGTTTGGTAGTTTGGAGTCATTTTACTTTTTGGGGGAGGGAGGGAGGGAGGTCTCAGCAGTCACATGATTACATCTTTTTAGATGCCAAATTTTTTCATCGGGGATAGAAAATATTGTTTTTGTTTTACCGATACACCGATGTGTAATAAAAACGATGCAATACACCCTGCTCAAATATAGGATTCGGACTTCCTCTAGCTACCAGGCAATCCTGGTGGTCTAGTGGTAAGACATCTTCTCTTGAATGGCAAAGGGCAGGGGTTAGAATCCCACCCTTGTAATTAATATGCCTGTGGATCTTTTTAACAGAACTTATTCAGTGCTTAACACACATTGGTGTATTTGTAAGACAAAGACAATATTCTCTATTTCAGATGAAAACATTTGGCATCTATTAAGATTGGAATGTGGACCATTGATGTGTCAATGTTTTTGTTGTTTGTGAATAAATAAAGCTTTATAGCTTTAAAGCAATATAAAAAAATATTTAAAAAAATTGGAAGATGTTGGATCAATGTGATTGGGACAGGGCTGTTGGGTAGGCCCTTACCAAAATGGCAAATTCAATTTTCCAACTGGCACCAATTGCATATTTTCAATTGTGTTTTGGCACAAAACCAATTGGACCAAATTGGATACAATTGGACTCAGTTGGATTCAGTTTGAACTTGTTTCCAAACTACACCAATTTGTTTCAATTAGACTTTTTACCAATTATAGCCATTTGGACTTTAATTTGTCATTTTCTACCCATTGAACTGACAGTCAACTGGGCTGTCAGTCCAACAACGTATGGGGATATAATATATCCCACCCCACTCAAGGGATTGACACCCAGTGCAATTACCTCATTCTAAATCCAGTTGGCAAACATTGGTATAATAATATGAAGAATCTGTTAGGTTTTTTTTCAATTAGACCCTTTTGAGAAAAAAATTTCCAGCTAGAAATATATTAGGAGGTGAACTTTCCAATTGGTAGAAAAACAAATTCCTACTAAATCCAGTTCAATTAAATTAAGCCAATTGAGTCCAATTGGATTTTCAACTGGACTGAGTTGGTCTAAGATTTTATTCCAATTGCGAACTCAGTATTTCAATATCAACCAACTCAATACCAACTCAATCCAATTCTTTCCAACTGGATATCCAATTCTTTCCAACTGGATATCCAATTGGAATGAATTGGAACCTTTGATAGGGGGGGGGGGATTTAGCCCACCTCTGGATCTGCCAACTGTGATTTAAAAAGTATAAGATGCAGGTGCAGGGATGGTACTCGGTCAAACCTCAATTTATATAGAAATGCCTCTGAAAGAGAATGAGTGATAGTACAGCATTGGTAATCGTTCATTTCGGTAATTTACTCAAATTTTTAATCAGAACATTATCTCAACTCTCTAAGTAAACTACCCTTGTAGGCAACCATGCTTGATAATATCAGCATGTTATTAATAACTGTTATGTTAGTACTGTTATGGTCAAAATAATGTACCTTCATAACATGAAATACCCATTTTGAAAACAGTCTTAGAACTGAGTGACTCTACTGTTTAGAAACTAATTATGGACCATTCCCCATGGTTTCTTTAAATCTGAAAACAGATTCCTGTCTGTATTAATAAAAATGGTTCTCAACAAAGCCATAATGAACATATTTTGATTGAAATAAAGTAATAAACCACAAGGGAAACTAACTGGGTATATTTTGAAATAATTTGGGGTTGAACAAAGACAAATTGACTAAAGCGGGATTTGAACCAATGACCTCCGATTAGCCTGCTGTATCCTATACTTGGGTGTGATCCCTGGCTATACAGCAGTTACTATATAGTTGTATGGCTTATGACTGGCAACCCCCAAACAAAGATATTGAAAAATTTGGGAGATCGCAAACCAAGGGCTAGAAAGCTCAGTTCATAGGGCACTGGCAGTGGCATGTTAATTCGGAGGTTGTTGGTTCAAATCCCGCTCTAGTCAGTTTTTCTTTTGTTTAACCCCAAGATAGTTTGATTGAGTATAAGTTTCTTGTTTGTGGTGGCAGCTTCATTTAACATAGACCCAATGCACCTGAACCATCATCTCAATAATCTTGAATGCGCCATTTTGAGAGTCAATGTGTGTCATACAGTAATTGGCATTTTATGCACCATGGCGTTTACATGCTTACCTTACACGCTTACCTTACACGCTTACCTTACACGCTTACCTTACACGCTTACCTTACACGCTTACCTTACACGCTTACCTTACACGCTTACATTATAATTTGTCTGTGCAATTTTACTCCCCAAATGGCAAGCGTGGCAGACATTTGCTGCACATTGAGCCAAGTGATTATGGCTCTGGCTGATAATGCTGAAGATTAGGATAATCCAGTATTGTGGCTTCTAGCATTCCAGCTGTAGTGACTGCTGAAGCCAGTAATTTGGACATGACCTAGTTTGTTATTTGTGATGGCAGTTCCTCTATCCATTTTGATACAGCTTGTGTATGTCCTATAGCAGAGATTGATGACCTGCCATCTACACGCAAACTTAAAAGATGTTTGGAAAGTAGTGTACAAGTAAACAATGTTTATGAGATGAGTGCAGTTTTTAAAATTTTGTCATGAGTTGAAATATAGAACTTTTCATTCGGTGAGTTGAATGGATCACTACCATAAAAGTGACAAACTAAACTAGTCTCTCTAATGTACACAATTATTGCTAAGCATTGTTTTATAGAAACATCCAAGTAGATGGTGTCTGGGCCCAATTTCATAGAGCTGCTTAACGGTAAACAAATTTTCGTGCTAACTAAGCACAAGCCTATTTCACAGGTTAGCAAGAAAATAAGGCGGCCACCTTCCGCGTTTACCATGGATTTGCATTGTTACGTCATTCATTTTAATGCAGTAAGCACTGAAAGGTTAGCATGCTTTGTCGTGTGCTTACGGTTAGCAGCGCTATGAAATAGGGTGTTTTGTGTCACTGTGTATAATGCATGGTGTGGTCCAGAGTGCAATTGTCGTGTGCTTACGGTTAGCAGCGCTATGAAATAGGGTGTTTTGTGTCACTGTGTATAATGCATGGTGTGGTCCAGAGTGCAATTAGTGAGAATGGAGTGGATGAAAATGTGCAGTGTATAATGAAGGCCATGTATGGTTTGATTCATGAATGTCACATGACCTTCAATCATCCAATGAATGACATCCACTTAGCTTGTATGTAATAGTTCTTACTCTATGATGGGAAAATATAACTCACAAACTAGTTAGGTAAAACCCTTGGTATTGCTTTATTTTGAAAACATAAAATGATGATTTCTGACATGTTTGATGTAGCCCTGACATCAAGACATAAAAATAATTTTGAATTGTAAAGGGTTGACTTTGAACTATTCCAGTCAGTATCATAAATGAGCTTTGTTTCTTCATGACAATTTATGCAACCTAGTCAGTAGTTATTATGTAATCTGGGGAAACCCCCACATGCTGAAGTTGTTCATTTTGTATTTAAAACACCAAACTATTATGGATGCCTAACTATTTACCAAACTGCTTTATTCGCAAGAGTGTCTGTATAGATAGAGTGTCTGTATAGATAGAGGACTTCTCTGACAAACTTTGGAAAACTGCACCAAGCTAAACGTTTCCTGCATTTGTAATGGTTATTTTCACAAAATGAACAGTTCCACTCTGTGAAGGTTTTTTGCAGATCACATCACACAGTTGTATTTTTCCTCTGAAGAGTTAGGGTAGTAAGTATTCCAAGACTGACTCAGGTAGATTGAATAATATTGCACTGCACAAGGTGCATTAATCAGAAAGATCACTTACATTTACCATTTGTTCCTCAATGTTTTATTGGTGAAGTTTTACATTAAAGGCCTTCATTAAATAGATGTGGCAAGACAAATCTCCTACCCATCTTTATTCTGGGACTGAAAACCAACAGCCGAAGTTGCGTAATACAACAGAAAAAATTGTGGTTGTTTATTTCTTTACTTTTTGTGTAGCTGCATCTAATTGTCAAGTTCTCATTGACTCAAAATCTGATTTGATTCTGGAAAGCAAACTGTGAACATTGTTTGACAGGTATTCCCTTTTTTACTACATAGTAATTTTCTATACTGGTGTTCTTAGGGGGTTGTGTTCAAATTTGCTCTAAGTCTGTAATACATGTCTATTGTTTACTATCATGGTAAACCTCAATCTAATTGTTCATGTGATGCACAAACACTGTTTCATATCCTGTTTACCTGCACTAATTTACTCTTTCAATCTCATCAGGACAGAAACAATCCTATAAGCCTACACTGACATGCTATCATTATATCACCAACAGTACCTGTACATGTACATGTATCTGTGTTCATGTGTATACATGCTCAGTACACTGAGTGGTTGGTCTTCATTGGTTTAGAATTGAACCCAAATCATAACTTTGACCTCAGTCAACTATTGAACTGTTTGAACCCAATTCCTTCTTGGTCATGCTAAGGTGCTCCCGTAGTAGTAGCGCTGGACGATATCAATGATTGGTTTTTAAAATATCGAAATACCGCGATATTCACGATATTAAAAAAAATAGAAGATATGGTTCTAAAGAATGCTGTTTTCAGTCATAACGTTCGGCAAAGGTTTTTAACTTGCGTAAGCCATTCAATATTTTGGACGGCGACCAACCCTACATCATTCGTCTTTTCAACCAGACGTCTTTTCAACCAGACGCAGTTGAATGGATGGCAGTTGAATGGATGGCATTTGAATGGATGGCAGTTGAATGGATGGCAGTTGAATGGATGGCAGTTGAATGGATGGCAGTTGAATGGGTGGCAGTTGAATGGATGGCAGGGTAAATTACAATGTTCGAAGGAAACTGATAGACTCCATGTGTCTTCCCATCTAGCCATGGTTGTCTTTCTTCATGGTATCGCCGAAAGCAGCACCAATGTGATTGGCACAGGCTGATTGGCTGATTTCTGACTAGCCGCTTTCCGATTGACGTAATGCTTCTCCACAGCGCTCCCGTCCTGAAGTATTTATCACCTCGATCCCGCGGATGTGCTTGCTCCTAACGTGGTTAACTTTATACTTATGGGATGAAGGAAGGGCGTGTAGCCGTGGGAGCGAAAAGGCAAGGGAAATTCCCTTGGTGAGAAATCACCACGTGGTCGGGAAACTTCGGGATAACGTATTAACGTGCACATGGATGTATGTAATGTATCGGTATCGGTATACAAATCGTGGCACCAGCCCAGCTTTTAGAGATCGCAACGTTCAATCGTGTGGAAGAGAAACCATGAATTAAATTGTGTCGGAACCAGTGATAAAAAGCACACCAAAATGTAAGACGTTCTGTTTTCATGGAATATGGATATTAAATTCAGTGATTTTATCTCAGCGGTTTATCCATACAGTCATGTCTTGTTTGTTTATTTTATTATTCATGTCCTCCCTGTGGTAAAACTGTTTTTTTTTCCGTGTTTGAAAATTTTTCACGATATATCGACATATCGGCGATATTTACCCGACGATATATCGCCAGTCAAAATTTACGATATCGTCCAGGGCTTCGTAGTAGTAATATTTTCTTTTCATGTTTGTAAATCTTTAATATTTTCAACTGTGAACTGTTTGATACTCTTTTCTTGGTCATTTTGAGGTACTCTTTTCTTGGTCATTTTGAGGTTCTTTGGCAGTAGAAATCTCTGGAGTTGTTCCTTTCATGTTGTAAATCTTTCAATGTTTCCTGCCTTCTCATCATAAGACAGAATGCACACAGTCCTGCAATATCTTCACTTTCATTTTCAAAAAGTAAAGAGTCAAAGCTCTTTACAGTTTAAGTTTTAATCTCTTGAGTATTCCAGTCAAGTTTTAAATCTGTATTATTTTACTGCCTACTGATCACCAGGCCCTAGTCCTGCATAATCTTCCAATTCCATTTTTATATTCCATATCAATTTTCAAAAAATTGAGGGATAAATTGTTTCTTCTTTAAGAGTCAAGCTCTTTTGAGTTTAAGTTTCCATCTCTGGAGGTTTGTTCCTGTCAAGTTTCAAATATGTAATATTTTACTGCCTTCTGATCACTAGTCACTAGTCCGCATTATCTTCCAATACAATTTAAGATTGAGGGCTAATTTGTTTCTTCTTTAAGAGTTCAATAATTTGTCAAAGTCTCTGAAAGTGGGACTTCTCTTGCTTTTAAACTATGTGTACCAAGGTTTGGACACTGTGGAAAGAAACTGTGCCCAGTGTTCATCTTGTTCATGATGTTTATCTCCCATCTGTTTATCTCATTATTCAAGTCCTTGACTCCCAACTTCATACTTTTAGAGACACATTATCATCAGTTTCTTCAAGACCACTGTCTCCCTCTACTGCATCTTATTCAGTGCACTTATCTTCCTCCTCTTCTCATCTCATTCAAGTTCTTCATCTTCCTCGTTAATTCTCTCAAAACATCATTCTTCCTGCTCTTCATCTTAGTCAAGACCTACCCTTATAGTGAGCAGTATGTTGCTATGAGTAGGCTACCCAGGACAAATAAGGTTTATGTTCCTCTTTATTTCTCTCAAAACCTGTATCTGCCTGCTTTTTAGTTTCTTCAAGACCCTTGTCTCCCTCTACCACATCTTATTGAGGACATTTATCTTCTTTTTAATTCTCTTAAAACATTATTCTTCCTGCTCTTCATCTTAATCAAGACCTTCCCTTATAGTGAGCAGTGTATTACTATGAGTAGGCTACCCAGGACTCATAAGACATGGCAATAACATAACCCCTAGACAGGGTTCATTTAACTGGGTCCTTCCTCACCCTAACAAAACCCAACACCATCATGGCAACTTAAAAACGAAACTGTTGGACTATGATTATTGTGGTTTGCCTGATTCCATGTAAAGGTAATCCGGGTACTCGTGCAGTCCCTATGTCCAACAGAATCAAACAAACCATGCCATTGGAGTTTGACTGGTCTGGGGTGGTTAGAGTCAAGAAACAATGATGTGAGATTAGTAACTTTATTCAATCAATAAAGCTAAGTTATCAAACTAGTTAACTACTTAACACCCAAACTGGATTAAAGTGGAGAACAATCATGTATATTGATGTTGAATGAAGCTCTGAAATAACTAAATTCAACCAAGGCAGGCCCCAGGATGTAAAACAGATTTTATGAAAAATAAATAAATAATTAAATAACAACTGCTCTAATGTTTTATCAACTTAATAAATTTTACCTTTTTTCACAAACAAACTGAAACTCCTTGAATTAAGTAAAAACATTGAAATTAAGTTATAGTGTTTAAATCTAAGAGCAAGTGACTGTACTGACGATTGTCTACATTTGAATTCATTTAATTCTTTCATCTTTTTAAGATGGTTATTGCAAATGATGCACCCCGGGTGAATCTCTTTGTTTAATGCTTTTCTCACCAACAGTCACCCACAATGTGGCTGGCTGGGCGGGAAAGCATCTACATCCAGACTGGCTGTACTGCTGGGGGTCTGAGTTTGGCTGTTGAAAAATGGGGGTGAAGGTAGTAGTTGCTGCTGTTCTAGTTTTAGGGGGGTGGAACAAAACACTACTTAATTTAGCTAGCCGGGCTTGTCTCTATACATAGTTGAACCAGAGCTCAATATGGAGCTGCTTAAAAAGGAAGTTCATTTCTGCTAAGCAAAGTAACAAGTCAGTAACTGTGTGATTCTGGTAAAGCAAAATAAAAAAATGTAAAAAGAAAACAGAAAATTAACTCCCCGGAAGTCTCTCTTTTACGCTGAAACTAGTTGGTGCCCGTACTCGGCCACTGTAAAAATTTTGAGCGAGCTGCTCCACCAGGTGTTATCGTACCAGATGGGGATCAAATAGCCAAGATTTGAACTTAATTTGCTGACCCCCCACCTTGTCAATTTTTCAGGATTTTGCATGGTCTTCTCATAAACGAACACTTAAGCGCTATATAAATGTTGTAATTATTATTATTTATTTACAGAGGACCCCAATGCCACCATGATTGCTAGAGCCACGTGGAAAGTTAAAAAATGTATACCCGTTAGGCTTTAGCTCGCTGATGACAACTGGGTCAGTAAGGGCTAGCCATGTTTCAACTAGGAACAGTACATCGACATCATGCTCAGAGACATAGTCGTTACACATAGGAGTCTTATATCGGATTGATCTAGGGTTCCACAGTCTCAAATTCATGAGAGGTTCTCTGTAAATGTGGGGAGTAACAAGAACTCGTGATCTATCAATATTAGTCCTCGAATTTACACAGGGACAGAATTGGTCATGCATACTGGTGTCGACTGTTTCATTTTGCCAACATCTAATCCCCACAGAAGTTCCCCTTCGTGTAGGTCTTCTTGTGCAGAGTCCAAGAGATTTCAAAGTGGTCCAAACCTTCGGTGGAACTCTATACTGACCAGTTCGGAGATTGAGAAGTTCACCTCTACCATAAATTGTTCTCGAATGACATGTAGGTTATTTAGTTGAAACTTTGTGAGCTGTAGTTCTGTTTGCATGCTCATCAATTATTAGGTTGTTATTAGGCCCAGGATTTGGGCTCGCATCACCAGCAGTAAGTAATCTGAGTTGGAACGTGGCACTGGAATTGCTGTAATAATAATATGGGATTCTTGTTCCAAGAAAATGTCCCTTTCTTGTCGACTGTGATGTATAAATTCTGCTATATGACAAATGAATACAACTTGCACTGTAAATAACACAATTCTTAGAGTGAATAATAACAATGCAGTGATGTATTACATCTAGTACTTGATAGACCTTCATTCAATTGTTAGAGTAAGCATCATTGTGCATAAAGACAGTCTTATTATCTGCATTCTGGGAAGCACATTTTTGTTGCACCGTTTTCATGAATTGCTCAAGTAGGCAATTTGTAAAGCTCAAATCCCAATTAAACACTTAAATTCATTTTTTTTTTTCTTCTTATAAAGTAAATTCAGTCCAGTTGATTAGCTCTCAATGAGTCTATCTTAAAGATGGTGTTCTGTATTTTTTGGAAAACAGTTAACTATTTTAAGTTTTATTACTGCACATTCAAATGTGCTTCAAAGTTAGCCTACTCAAAATTAGAACAGAGTTTTGGAGGACAAGCTCCCTCAAATGTTTCTACAACCAAGACCCAAGCTATGGCTTTCAATAACTAGCAATAGTTTTAAAGGGAACATTCACTGTGGATAAGACATTAACTAATTTACACATAGAATTAAAACCTGATTGTTACATCTGAGCAGATTTTTCAGGAACAAACAATTCTGAAATGAGGAATTTAGCGGTTTTTCATCATTTGTGAAAGCACTGTAAAAGCACTGTGGTACCAAAGTCAATATTCCCAAATTCATTTTCTACAGTCTCAGATTTTTGTGGGAAGTGGAGAATTTTTTAGATGATCCAGTTTTTCAACAAGGCTACATGTGTTTTTGAACCAACAGCGAATTAAGAACATGTCTATTGCTAAAAACTGAACCTGTACCAAGTGATGTCTTTTCATGTAGCAACAATGTCTTCAGTCTGAGGAAATTGACTGAGCTCATGACAGTTAAGTAAGTCAGCAATGTGCCACACATTCAAATTTAACCTGTAAATGGCTCCATTAATTAGGTTGGTGAAACTTCCCAGTAACAAGAACAGAAATGGCTGCCTTGTGGTGATAAGTCCTTGATTAACTTACTTTTTGTTGGGACGTGACCCTGCATCCATTGTTTTCTTACTCAGACGTGACAACAAAGTTAATACTGATTTGTGTACACCAGTTTGATCATCAATTTTGAGAATAGCTAATTGATATGGACAACAACAAAACTGATAGAACATACACTTTGCACAGCACAAAGAGCAATGGAGAGACAAATGCTACATATCTCAATTAGAGACAGGATTAAATGCACAGAAATACGAAAGAAAACTGGAGTAAGAGACATCATAAGGACAATAAAACAAGCTAAATGGAGATGGGCTGGACACACTGCCCGAAGAAATGACAATAGATGGACAACAAGAATAATGGATTGGCAACCAAGGACAGGGAAAAGGAAAAGAGGTAGACAGAGAAGAAGATGGAGAGATGACATCAGGGTATATGCAGGAACAACATGGACCAGAACTGCAAGAAATAGAAATGAATGGCATTTTCATGAGGTGGGCTACATCTTACACTGGATGAACACAGCCTAAATGATGAATTGATAGAAAGTGATTGTTTTGTCAAACCCGGCAATGTACTGAAGGTGGAATACATAAAAAGAGGCCAAGTAGCATGACACTGCACTTATTATGTTGTCAACCGTACAAATTACCTCCCCTTCTAACCAACACTTTGAATTCTGATGAAGCATGTGCTGTCTTCTCGTCCATCTCGAAATCAGCATTTTGATTATCATCATCCTACAGGCTAATAAATAAAAGCATTAAGTTGAGGTTTATCAATGTTGCCAACTGATTTTAATAGTTATAATCATTCAGGGAAAATAATCACATGAAGACACTTTATGAAAACATGACTTGTTTTTGATAATTTTACACTAGACCTACAAGACTTGAATTCCTGATTAGAATATAAACTTGAACAAAGAAGCTTGTGGCTCACAAAGTTGCACTGGATCAGAAAAGGTAACAGGTTATAAACCAAAGTCAGAGTTGTCTCTCACTGAACTTCTGTGAGATAGCAGTTTGGCAGTGAAAGTAATCTCTCTAATAGTATTCTCTATTGAAAAATTAGTCAGACATTGGAAGACTATTTTTGCTGCTCATTTGACTAATTTTGTCTACAAATTGACTATGTGATGTTTTCAGTGACCGCCCTTCAAAATATGTGTCAAACTTGAACAATTATTTGTTTTTGTTTCATTTACAGTGAACTGGTCTGGAAGGGACTGATGAGCTAAAGGGACAGATCAACCTGATAACTGACGTTTTAATTCATCAAAGAAGCAATATTCAAGATAATGGTAAACTCAGACAGCTCTGTCCCTCACTCAATACTGTGTAACACAACAGAGGCTGGAACAGCACAAATAGTCTGATTCCATTTTGGTATGAAGAGATTTATTACTATTTATCCCTATTGCACACAGGGAACTTGACAAAGAAGATGACAGCACAGTAAAGGTCCATAGTCAGAAGAGGTTGAGGGGCAAACAAAGACATTCATTTAAACTCTAAAAAATCTGGTTATAAAAGTTAAACAAATAATCTACATTTAGTGCACATAAAGTGCTCACTATTTACTCTGCTATTTTTTTGCAAAATTATACTGATGTCCTTATAATAATCTGAAGAAAGAAAAAAAATTTGCCTGGCTTCAAATTGATTTTGTAAAAAACTCATTCACAAAGGAATTTAGAATGTGAAATGATTTTGAGATCTTAATGTAGAATTAACGTTTTTTTGAGCTGGTTTGTTTGAAATGTTTGGATATTTTTATACCCTGGCACAACAATAGATTATGCTTCACACTCCCTTAGGAAAATGTCATAGTGTTATCACATAGTCAATCCACACTGTGAACACAGTGTGATCACATAGTGGTTCTCAGTCTTTTCATAGAGTGGCCACCACAGTGTGAACATAGAGTTACCACACTGTGAATTATGAACACACTGTGGTAACACTATGATCTCTGTGTGGTGACTGGGCGAATTTGGAACTAGACCACATAGTCATCTTGATTCACATGGTCGGATCACATAGTCAACACATAGTGATCATACAGTACCCACATAGATTCCACAGTGTGAAAATTGGAAATCTATATGTATTTCATAGTATCCTCATAGTGTTACCACATATCCTCAATATAGTAGACACATGGTTTTCACAGGGTCCACACAGTGTTTTCACAGGGACCTCACAGTGTTTTCACAGGGACCCCACAGTGTTGCCACAGGGACCCCACAGGGACCCCATAGTGTTGCCACAGTGTCACCACAGGGACCCCATAGTGTTGCCAGTGTCACCACAGAGACCCCATAGTGTTGCCACAGTGTCACCACAGGGAACCCATAGTGTTGCCACAGTGTCACCACAGGGACCCCATAGTGTTGCCACAGTGTCACCACAGGGACCCCATAGTGTTGCCACAGTGTCACCACAGGGACCCCATAGTGTTGCCACAGTGTCACCACAGGGACCCCATAGTGTTGCCACAGTGTCACCACAGGGACCCCATAGTGTTGCCACAGTGTCACCACAGGGACCCCATAGTGTTGCCACAGTGTCACCACAGGGACCCCATGGTGTTGCCACAGTGTCACCACAGGGACCCCATAGTGTTGCCACAGTGTCACCAGTGTCACCACAGGGACCCCACGGTGTTGCCACAGTGTCACCACAGGGACCCTACGGTGTTGCCACAGTGTCACCACAGGGACCCATGGTGTTGCCACAGTGTCACCACAGGGACCCCATAGTGTTGCCACAGTGTCACCACAGGGACCCCATAGTGTTGCCACAGTGTCACCACAAGGTCCCCACAGTGTCACCACAGGGACCCCATAGTATTGTCACAAGGTCCCCACATTGTCACCACGGGTACCCAGTGGTCCTGTCGCCAGAAGGTATTGTTTTAACATGCAGTAGTAAAACAATATTGAAACTGTAGTTCAACTATTCTTTACTGAATTATCACGTAATTGTCCGATCCACTATTGGCACACAAATTAAATAGAATTTAATGACATGTCACAAGCATTTAATGCTCAAACAGGTACATTGGAATCATCTCTTTTGTATGTTTGTGAAGATCTTTGTTGGTGTCAAGTGTACAGCTAGTCGCTCATGACAGCCGAAAGGCAGGGCGTAGACTTGTGGTCACTGTAGCATGATTTGTGGGTGTTTTGCTGATTTCCTGTTATATTCCAATCAATCTTCCCAGAGGTGGTTTTCTTGTACGTCAAACAAAATTTGTAGACCATGTGCATTAATCTGCAATATATAATAAAAATAACATTAAATAATTAGCTGTCGTATATTTCGTACACATATGCCTATATAATAGGCCCTATAACTTGTAGAGTTACAAATCATAGACACAAATGCTGGAGGCGGTTGTAAGTGTTAGATCGAAGTTGTTCAAGTTGGTTTTGTTATTATTCCATCAGCTATATGCCTTAAATGTACAAGTAAAATATAGGATTAATAATCATCCAAATAATCTATGGTGAGTTCCAGATATACATTTCCGTCTGATTCAGTTGAGAAATATCATCTGAAGCGCAAAATAAAATTGGCTAATTGAAAAATATAGATGGAGACAGATTTGGTAAAAAGGCTGACTCAAACTGTATACCGAACACAAATAATATAACATTGATGAAAAGCCCATAGACTGCAATGACCTCTTGATTGATTAAAGGTATATTGGTAAATATATGATTGTTTCATCCGTGATTCATGAGCATGTAAACTCCTAAAATGTTAAGAAATAAAAAATCACCAATATACTTAAAACACCAGTCAAAAGTTCAGAATTTTCACACACAAGTGTTTATCATAAACGTGCACGTTGAATTATGGAAGGATTAACACTGATCAGCTTCACCGAATCCATATTTACCTTAATCAACAATCAAGTAATAATTATAGTCATTGCAGACCTGGCTTTTAATTCATCAATGTTTTGGTATGTTTACCACCTATGTTTACACCTACATGTATGTAAAATAAAAGAGGTGCTAGCAAAAGTACTAACTTGCCTTAATCAAATATTGTTAAAAACAGTGAAAATAGGAAAACAATGTTGTCAGAGTTCAAAACATATAAATAATTATTTAAGTATTGGCTCTGTGATCCATGGAGTGGATGTCACATTGCGTTATATTTTGTGAACATGAGAAAATTAGAACATTGACAATATTCAGTTCAAGTATTTAACTGAATAGTTTGGTCTACTTACCATTACCAATGACCAAGCCACATCCTCCATCAGCCAGCCAGCCAGCATGCACGGGTGAAGTAGCTAGACAGATGGTTGCACTTGCATGTTGAATGCAAGTCAGTGTTAAAAACGACCAGCAAACAATAACTTTCTCATGCAGTAGATCATTCATAAAGGAGGGAAAACTGGTGTATCTCCAGTATACAACAATGCCCAGTACATGATTTACTTTCAATAATCAAAGCTTTGAAATAAACTTGAACGACATTTAAACTGTTTAGGTAGCAGTACATGTACAAGTGCCAAGAGGATTACCCTATAAATGGTAGTGATCACTAACCGTTTGATTCAAATGCTTTATACACACATATACCTACAGTGCTCTGTAATACGATACTTTTGACCTGGCCCAATATACATGTGTTTCTTTTCGGTCTTTTGTTAGAAGAGAAACACTTTCCTTTCGGTTCGTAAGCAATTAGAATGGGGGTATGGCCTGCCTGGGCAATCAAGCGTTGCTTAGGCGGGCTATATAAGTATTGTGTTCTTGTGGTATGTCATTCGGCTTTCTGACACACTTATATGGCGTACACGCCAAGTTTACTTTACATAATTTTTGCAGGTTACATATTGTGGTAGGATTGCATTAGTTCAAGTGACCTGGGTACTTTGAGTCATGCCTACTCCCAGACACGTCCTCTCTCCTAGTTTTTTGGCCCACGGGTTTTTATCTAGGCAAGCGTAGGGGTTGCGTGTGTGCTGACTCTTTAGAACTTGATGCACAGGCCGATGCTGGATTGGCAGCAGATGTGTCCGATATTGGACCGATAGCATATTAGTCATGATATCACCATCGACTTGGAGCTGAGAGCTTTAGTCTGGTGCCCATGATTGTCGCATTGACAAGTAATTAGCTTGGTGACCATTGACTCGGAGCTGTAGCTTTAGTCTGGTGCCCATGTACGTCGCATTGACGAGTAATTGGCTTGGAGCTTGGTTTTAGCTCGGTGACCATTGACTCGGAGCTGCAGCTTTAGTCTGGTACGTCGCATTGACGAGTAATCTGCGTGTGTCGTTTGGCAGAATTTCAGGCAATATGCCTTCTCGTGTTTGTTTTTAATTACAAGCGAGTTATGTACGTATGTTGTATATTTATTCGTAATGAAAAATTGTTGGACTGACTTACGGATTTCTGTATTGAAGAATTGTTAAATGTTTAACAAGATGAATAAAACGAGTGACAAGTGTGTTGTCAGGAACTGCCACTCCAAACATAATATTTGTTTGTTGCTAATTGCGGGAGATTAGAAAGGAATACTCCCTATGTACTTGCATAGAGGTTCAGTCAGCAGTGCTAGAGTGCCCACTGTTAGCATGACCTGTGACCTGGCCCCAAGGACGATACACACTGTTGTGATATAATAGGGTTGGGTGGTATTGCATACATGTACATACATGGGGCTAGCAACTCAGTTCGTGTAAGCAACTTTATGATACACATTTCAATGTGAACAATTCAATAATGAAACAGTTAAATAAGGTGATTTTTAAAACGGTTAATACAGTTATGTGCACGACCTTGCTGCCGGCGCACACACGCATGTTGTTATGGAAAATTGGGATACGGGGTTTGGATCCCAGACCGTGGCATTTGTACCCGGCATGCAATGGTAAAAATGTTATATCCACGTTCAAATAAAAGTAATAAGCACACACATAATACAAATAACAGGAATTTAAACTAAGAGGTTTAAATTTTATTGTTACATTTTCCTTATAATAAATATATATATTATTGTATTGTAAAATATTTATAAAATATTTGTTTAATTATCAGTGCTTGAAGTTATGTCACAGTGTGCCCACACTCATGGATTGAAAGACAATCACACTGCCCGCACGCACTATGTTCACACTGTGGGCCAGGATCGAGAGGAATATTTGAAAATATTGCAGTGTGTTCACACTGCGTTGACAGACAATTCAGTGATCCACACTGATGTGTTCACACTCTGGGCCAGGAGAGCATTTGAAAATATCACAGTGTGTTCACACTGTGGATTGACAGACAACCACACTGTTATTAAGTGTGCCCACACTGTGTTCACACTGTGGGTCAGGAGATGAATATTTGAAAATGTCAGTGTGTTCACACTGTGGATTGACAGACAATCACACTGTCATAGAGTGTGCCCACACCGTGTTCACACTGTGGGCCAGAAGAGGAAAATTTGCAAATGTCACAGACGGTGTGTTCACACTGTGAGTTAACAGACAATCAGTGTGCCCACACTGTGTTCACACTGTGGGCCAAAAGAAGGAATATTTGAAAATGTCACAGTGTGTTCACACTGTGGATTGACAGACAACCACACTGTTATTAAGTGTGCCCACACTGTGTTCACACTGTGGGCCAGGAGAGGAATATTTGAAAATGTCACAGTGTGTTCACACTGTGGATTGACAGACAATCACACTGTCATAGAGTGTGCCCACACCGTGTTCACACTGTGGGCCAGAAGAGGAAAATTTGCAAATGTCACAGTGTGTTCACACTGTGAGTTAACAGAGACAATCAGTGTGCCCACACTGTGTTCACACTGTGGGCCAAAAGAAGGAATATTTGAAAATGTCACAGTGTGTTCACACTGTGGATTGATAGAAAACCACACTGTCATAAAATGTGCCCACACTGTGTTCACACTGTGGGCCGGGAGAGTAACATCACACTAAAAAAAAACCAGTGTATTCACACAGTAGATGACTGGCAAACACTGTGTTCACACTGTGACGTAATATTAAAATATTAACCACACTGTGTTCACAGTGTGACCACAGGGTCAAAATCACAGTGTGGAGCATTTATTTGTGGAAACACTGTGTTCACACTGTGACAAATCACACTATGACGCTTGTACACTGTGGTATTACTGTGTACACCCTGTGTTCACAGTGTTCACACTATGATCACAGTGTGAACACACTGTGGTGACGATGTGACATTTTCCTAAGGGCTAGCAGACGTGTCTGTGATGACTTCAGCATCTTGAACAAAATGAACACCATCAAGGGTTTACTCTAACTCGGGTCTCTCTCTGGAAAAAAATAATAAGAACCCAAGTAGTTATTGGGTTGTATCTAAGCATCATAGACTGTAATGGAGGGTCAAGCAAAATAGCCTCATAGGATTATTGAGTTGTAACCTTTGCATCATGGACTGCAATAGAGAGGTTCAAGCCAAACTGTTACTGAAAGTTTCATGACATTTATTAACTTCACATGGTGGTTTGTTCCTGTATTATTTCATGTTCACTATAGTGTGCAAGTGTACATACTTTTGTGATGCAACCTGTTTCAATGTGTGGTTTTGTTTCTGTATAGACCGTGCAAGTCTCGCGCGTATCCGAACGAGAAAACACGTCAAACGAAGAACATTTTTATTTCTGAAATTAAATCTTTGTTTTAAATTATATCTCATGACAAAATCTGAACAACAAAAATTAATCATTACAATTTTATGAAAAGGTTTAGCTTTTGGGAAAAAAAAATCACAATAGTGTGTATATTATTATTGGAAAAAAAATTAAAACTCTGGGACAAGGATGCCTATTTGATGTTAACTTTTTAGAAACCCCTTACGCGGATTCGTGAAGGTCAAACGGGTCTTAAATGGACCCGTATCGCAGTTTAAAGAGGATGCTGACGCCTTAACAACCATAGACTGCAATGAAAAGGGTTTGCTTTGCAATTACAGCATCTGGCGATTATAGTTGCGCATCCAAAACAAGCGTTTACGTAAGTTTTATGATCGGAGGCGAGCACAAAATTCTTAATTTTTTGCAATAACCGGAAGCTGAGGCCAAGTTTAATTCTTGGGTTTTCTTCGTTATATTGTTGAATTGGTTTTACTTTCATATTTTGTTATCACTTAGTATTACATTCCCAACAACATGCATACTTTTCTAGGTCATAACCTACGTTAAACTAAAATAATTGACGAAACAAAATCTCGCCCACGTAAAACTCCATATGGTTGGGACCACTATGGTCCCGGAAGTTCGAATGCGCGCGAGACTTGCACAGCCTATTGAAATAAAATAAAAGAAACTTGTGTCCTATTGTCCCTTTTGGGGGTATTTAAAGGCAGTTTTTTTACTTTTGGTAAATGTCAAAGACCAGTATCCTTACTTGGTGTATCCCAACATATACATGAAACAACAAACTTGTGAAAGTTTCAGCTCAATCGGTCATTGCAATCACCAGAAAAAAGTGGGGGGAAACCTTAAGTGTTTTCACTGTTTTTAACCATCGAGTTTTTGACTCATGAGATCAAACCTAATTGTTTTACTCATTTCTCAAAAACTGAAGCATTTAAAGCAACAATATTTCAAAGGGAGTTTCCCATCATGACCATCTTTATACTATGTAAGTTATGTGTGAATCTGTGAACATTTATATTTTTACTCTTACCAATGTTAAAAACGCCCTTTAAATAAAAGAAGAAATACATGAGTCTTTGGGTATTTTTTTGTAGGTAAAATCTACTTTCTATAATTGTGTTTGCAGCACACCTTTATCACACAGCAGCCATCTTGTATTTTCAAAGGTATGTTACATAACTGAGGCGAGAAGCAAACGTGTAGTCGGTGTCAAAGCAAAAGAAGTCAATGATTTATTGAAACTTAGTTTCACAAGCACTGTCTTCACTAAGCGCTGCTGTCTTAATATTGAACAGTTAAAGTGATTATATATGTGCAATCAGGTAACTTTAAAAAAGTAAATTCACAGTTAAGAAAATAATATGCTGAAAAAATATACCATTGACAAGATTTGTGAATCAGTGATTGTACCTTCATTTTAAATTTAAATTGCTGGTCAAGTGCTGCACTCTGTAGCAAAGTAGGAGGAGCGAAACAATGGGGGGGGGGGGGGGGGGGGGGTGACATTCGGAAGGGGATAGTTCAGGCTTGGTGTGTGTGAATTGGAGGAGGGCTCAAGAGTTTGGGTAGGCCCTAGTGGAACAAAAGATCTTGGCGTAAAAATGCCCATTTTTCAAATGTTGCCAAAAATAAAATGATTTGAAATCGCTTAGGATGCTTGACCATGCAGAATAAAAATTGCCTCAAAGTTAGTAATAAGCGTTTGAAAAACATTCTGTTGATTAAACGATATCGCATGATACATCAGACCACTTTTTTTGTCATTAGGGCGGGCTGTCTGATTATTGTTAGTTTATCATATTTTGTGGAAACATTTAAATTGTTTCCACTTAAAACTCAATATTGCCTTCAAGAATATACGTGGTAGTTTCCATTCATGCTTTATAATACACAACCAGATTCGAGTTTTTTGTATTTTGTATTCTCCTTCTTACAGGGACGTCATCATCAGGAAAGACAGAGTGAAATGATTAGGGGGGGGGAACAAAACCGGTGAAAATTAGGTATATTTCCCCTACTTCCTTTTTCTAAATTTTATTTTTCTTTATGTTGTTAGGGAGGGTTTCAAGAAACACTTACAAAAACAAATAATTTCTGTCGCAATTTTGTCTAGGTCAAGCCATTTTTGGGCACAGATTGACCAGACTATTATTTTGTATAATTTGGGGAAAGGCAAATTTTCCCGGTGCAGATTAAAAACAGTTACGCACAAAGACTATGGTGTCGTGGCGGGGGACGCCATATTTTGCCGTTTGGTCTTGATAGGCTTATCCCACAGGGGAGGGCGCTCTTTTAGGCTCTGGTGTTTTATCGTGAAGCTGAAAAACACAGGATCGCTGGAACAAAGTTTAGAATGAAATGTATTTGGTTCTTAAATAAAATAACATTTGTTTAGTGAAACGGGAGCGTTCAAGGGACATTGAGAAAAGAGAAAGAAGTAGTTTCAATATTAGACCTTTGATTTAGTTATCAGACTTAAATGGTCTGTATACGTTTGGTAATTACTTTGAAAATTAATGGCAATACAAAACTACGTGGTAAGAAGTTCATTAGTTGACGACTAAGTACAAGTCATATTTATAACATAAATCATGAGTATGAATTGGAATAGGTCATAAAGTATATGAGATATTTTAATAAGTATGACTTGGTATTAGTCAAAATTACTGCTAAGTCAAATGGGTCATACCATGCCAACTCACATTATGGGTTGGCAAGCACCGACTCAGATTTTGCAGTTTTTGTTTAACAATCCCCTATGGGTGCCATGAACATACATAACATTTTAGAATACCACTCACTAATTTCTGAAATGACCCACTAAAAATTGAAGCGCTGCCCTTTCAAATTTACTTTTGTTGTTTTGGGGTATTTTTATAGGTCTATATCTACAAATGGAGATGAGATATGTAGCTTCAAATTGATATACAGGGTATCTGGTATCCCATTAACTAGACTCTACTGTTAAAAGTAGCACAGGTCATTTGTATATCAAGGTGTAGGTCTTTCAAAAACGGAAACTTTAAATTTGCCTGCGGAATGACTTTTCGTCATTTGTGAGACCCCCTAGTGCCTAAGTGAAATGTCCGATTGCTTTTGTATTACATTTGTTTTAAGGATAGACCAATCACACCTTTGATGGGTATTTGACAGGGGTCTGAATATGGGTTCGCCTGTAAAAATGCAAAAATTAAACGTCCTTTTCAATATTTGACAACGTGGGACATTACTGACAGATCTCACAATGTTCTCAATAATAATTTCTAACCAGTCTACTTGTATGAGAAAACAAAAAGTTGTTCCTTTATTCCTTCAGATAAAAAATTTAAATTAATATGCCTAGATAAGGTAATTGCTGTGTATGCCATGTACGTACACGAGTTTTATCATAATTATACGAACATGATAATTGTCGTCTACGTACGCGATAAGTCCGGAGTTATCGTGTACGTACATGAGTCATTGTGTGAATGTGTGCTGTACATGAAAGTTATAATGCACGTGTATGATAGTACGCACATGATAATTAACGTACGCATCCATGATGGTTATCATTGTGCAAGTACACGAAAAGGGCGGGATTTTTGTAATCATGTGGGGGCACTAAGCTTCCGTAGTTTACAAAATATGCCTGCGTGAAAATAAACGCCTAATTGAAGCCATTTGTACGGGGCTTTTGGTTAAGTGGTAGCCCTAGGTTATAAATTTATAGTAAAAATATAGGTTTTTTTAAACAAAACTTTACAGCATAAACCTATTTTAAAACACCCACGTAGACCTACTTCTAAATTATATAGCCTACGTAAAACTACTTGAAATTTTACCGTTGTTTACGGATGCAGACGAAAGTAGGTCTAACAATTTATATTTTTGGCTTGTGCAGATGTCATTGTAAATCATTTGACAAGGAATCAAATATTTAGATTATTAGCAGGTTTTGGTACTCACTTTGTGTGTGGTTGTAAATGTAGGCCTACGTGTCGAGGTAGCGATGCAGGTTATCGTTGTAATTGCAAAGTTGTATCACTATTAGCCTAATAAGCGCATTAACGGTGAATAGGCCTATTTGTCTCTAGTTGGTCATAAATTATTGATAACAATCATTGAGGATATTTTAAACACTCTGTGGCCATTTGAGTTTGGATCCCTGTTTATGGAATGATAACTATTGCAGCAATAATATCAAGGGGCATACCATTTAGTTTTTTGCAGCAATGCTATGGTATGGATTTATATGGATTAAAATCTATTTAACGGTCATAATTCGTTCACTGCATCGGTAAATATAATTACAACGATAACCTGCATCGCTACCTCGACACGTAGGCCTACATTTACAATTGCAGAGTTGTATCATTATTAGCCTAATAAGCGCATTAACGGTGAATATATTTTAAACACTCTGTAGCCATTTGAGTTTGGATCCCTGTTTATGGAATTAGCAGTGAATATTTGTCTGTATATAGTTGGTATCAGTTATTGATAACAATCATTGGATATCAAGAGGCATACCATTTTGTTTTTTGCAGCAATGCTATGGAATGGATTTATAAGGATTAAACAAAGTTAAATCTATTTAACGGTCATAATTCGTTCACAGCATTGGTAAATATATATATTTTGTTCCTTATGATGTGCCTTTCTTCAACGAAAGTAAATTGTTTTGTGTTAGGTTAATTAATGTTTAGGATATCATTATGCTTTTGTCTTTATCTGTATCATGTCACTGCAACTTCAATGTATTGTACATCACAACCAAGTCAAGGCTAAGAGGAAAAACAATAAATTATTTTAATTTAATGAGAGGCTCTATATCAAAGACCATTGACCATTATTGACGTTGGTTGCGTCTGGAAAGTCTTGTCTTGGTGGACCAGGTGACAATATTGTGGGGTGGAATTGTAACTGCTCGTGTTTCTATTATTGATATTCAGTATTGATTTCTAAAACGTTATGTAGGCTAATAAATCTCTCAATCGTGTTGAAAACGATCATGGTTCGTTCACCCCAAGTATTTATTGTTAGATGTATTTGTTTTATTCTTTTAAATAATGTGCCATTCTGAAATGAAAGTTTAAAAAGTTGCATAAAGTTATTGCGTTGGATGCCATGGTGTTTTTATTTGATTACGTTACTGCAACTTCAATGTATTGTACAACAATACAACCAAAACGAGGCTAGGGGAAAAAACAATGGAATCTTTGAAGGAGGGGCACTATATCAAAGACGATCGATATTGACGTTGGAATGTCTTGTCTTTGGGTGGAACAGGAGACAATGTTTGTTGGGTGAAATTGTAACCGCTTATTGATCAAGGGGTTTGATGTTCAATGTTTTAATATTGCCAAGACGTTTTGTTATAAAACTACTTGAATGCGGGTAAACTTATTAATCGTGTTGAACACAAGTAATGAAAGACAGGGGAATGGTTCTCGGTGTGGCTCTTGGGCTTGTTTGTGTCTAAATGTTTAATGTTTACTTTTAAGACGGCTGACCAAAAAGCCCCCCATGTTACACTCGGTTATTATTGGAGGTCAGAGACACTCCGTGATTCGGGGTGTGAGCACGTTTGTGTCTTGATCATCAGAATATTTATAAGATGGCGAGTATAACAAAACTCTGATGTGGTTACATTCGATAGAACGTGGAGGAAAGGGCAAAAGGAGAGACAGACTGTGGTTCGGTTGTGTGCCTTTTGTTTTGATATTTAGGGTAAGGGTTATATAGGGTGTTGCTGTATGTTTGTATAAGTTGGTTGTTGTAATAAAACTTCGTGAAGGACAGAGCATGGTTTCAGGTGTGTTTTGCTGGTACGGTAGGGAAATTAGAGTTTCTTAGGCGGTTTGCTATAAACTTTGACGGGTAGGCATACACGTGGTAGGCTTAGTCACGCGGAGAAAAGAGTTATGTAAGAGAGACACCCTGTGGTTCGGCGTTTGGGTGTATTGTTGCTTAAAGTTTGTTTCTAAGATGATTGGGTAAAAAGCTATGAAAGTATAAACACACTCCCCAGTTTGTATATGTTTTATTAATATTATTTCGTGAGGGATCACTAAGGGTTTTAATTAACCATTTGATGAGAAAAAAACGAATTGAAGAGGGAGACTCATGGAACTTCAACTATTACTATATCAGTCATTATTATTAAAGGGCAATTGTAGGAGAGACTGTGGTTCGAGGGTGCGTGCCTTTTGTTTTGATGTTTATGGTAAGGGTTAGGATTATAGGGTGTTGCTGTTTTTTTTGTAAGTTGGTTGTTATAAAAAAAAATCTTGAAGTAAAAACTTCGTGAAGGACAGAGCATGGTTTCAGGTGTGATTTTTTGTAAGGGTTGGAATTTCTTATATATTTCGTGAGGGATCACTAGGGCTTTTAATTAATCATGTGTTGAGAAAATACAAATTGAAGAGGGAGACTCATAATGGAACTTGAACTATGTAGCCTACATATCAGTCATTATTATTCAATCTCACAGTAATAATTCATTCTTACATGTACATGAGATGAATAAGATGTAATAGTACGCAAGAAACTGTCATTGATAATGTGGGGTGAAACTAGTATTAGCCAGTTAGCGATATAATGTTTTTATTTAAAGTGTTTCAAAACCCCGCAGCCCCTGTGGAAACAAATTATTGGATAATGCTTCTTCGTACGAAATGGAATTGATGGCTTTTGTGGAGGGGGGCATTGGTAACGTTAACTTTCTTTCTAATTATACCTTTTGAGTGTCAATATTATCATAAATATCTCAAAATAGTGATCGACTATCAAGCTTTGGCTGGATTAGCAGTGGAATATTGATAAAGTGAAGTTTCAAAAAGGTAACGAACTTAAGGAAATGCTGAACGGTGGGAGTGATGGGTTTGGTGGATTGTTATACGGCAACGAAGGGACTTTCCTTCTTATTGGTGACTGCTCTTTATTGATGGGTTTGATGGAGAGGGTTACGGGAACAAAGTGACTTTCCTTCTTAATGGAACTTTCGGTGACTGCTCTATATTGATGGGTTTGGTGGAGAGGGTTACGGGAACAAAGTGACTTTCTATCTTATTAGAACTTTCGGTGACTGCTCTATATTGATGGGTTTGGTGGAGAGGGTTACGGGAACAAACCAGGTGGGATTGGCGGGTTTTGTGGATGGGGTTACTGGGGCAACGGTGTCTTCTCAATTAGATATTTTGAGCATCCATTATCATCAAGTAACATTACTGTCTCAATGTAAAAATTCTAAATTAAAGGGAAATGAATGTGAACTCTGTGATTGAAGTCATTGAAAACTTAATGTATATAAATCATTTGCTATGGAGAGAGGGCGCTTTCAGTGATGCTAAAATTGTATGGGTCCCAACGTCGTAATGGGGAAAATGCACAGAAACAATAATTGGGTCCGATAAGGTAGCCAGTCTATTTAAAAAGAGAGTGTGGCTTTAAACATTTTCTCGGTGGGAACTTGGATTTGTCAATTTCTTTGGATTTTCTATGATGAATGAAACTTTAAAACCGTGCAATGAAAACATAAACAGGTAAGGGTCATATTGGTGACTTCAAAGTCAGTAAATTTTGTAAAAAGAGGTGCCCTTTTAATTTGGATCAACCCAGCCTTGCTTACGAACGCAGTACTCGTGTGTACATCCATGCAATGTATGTACTACACGTTATGGTCCATACAGATGTACAGCAGAGTACACACTGGGGCTGAAGTGTTGGTCTTAACAAGTTTTTGACAGCACTTGCACAAACTTGGTATCAATGGTTATTTTATGAAATCAGTTCTGAATGGATTGAAATAAACTTCCCAACCTCCAATTTTCAGTTTTTTTTGTATTTACTTTATTTAAAATTATTGTGCTAAATTAATTACATTTTATTATGGGGAGAACTGTCAGACACATCAACGAAACAATTCAGTTGCGCTTTAAGTATTTTATTACACATTATTAATATGACCGATAAAAAATAACACACACTGATTGTACAGACTTGACAATTGATTTCCCAATCCCTTAAATAGACAAAAGTACAGAATTAGCAATTGTTTGAAAATAACAGTTTAAAAACAAAAATTAGTTTAAAAACAAATATCACAAAACCAATATTCAGATGTAAACAGAACTCTGATATGCTGTCAAAATCACCAATAATTTATTTTCCCCCGAATCACTGTTTCTGTCTTTGTTAAATAATTTGCAGTAAAAAGTCAACAAAAGTGGCTTTTGTGCCCCATAAATTGCTTTAAAAACAAGGTTACTATAACTGATCAAAAAAGATCAAAAAGAGAAAAAATAATTGAAAAATAACAAAAACAACAATTTCATTTTTCACATGGTTAGAACTATAAGGGCTAGTGTCAAGAGCTAAAGAACTGGGGCCAAATTATAGCGCTGCTTAAAGGTAACAGTGAGCAAATTTTTGTGGTAACTACAGCAGGCAAATTTGCTTAAGCGTAAGCGTTTTTCACAGGTTAGCTGGAAAATTAGGCAGCTTGCGCGTTCACTATGGTTTTGCATTGTTAGGCCTACGACATTCATATTTAAAAAGTAAGCACCGGAAGGTTAGCATGCCTTTTCTATGCTTACGGTTAATAGCAGCGCTATGAAATTTAAAATGCCACAGTAAGCACAAAATTAGCCGTTAAGCAGATCTATGAAAGAAAAACAAGCCCCTCATATAACCCCTTTTATATGTTCACACTTATGCAATTTCCGTGGGAAGTATCCCCAGGGTTACATTACTCTCAAGAAGGAAAAGCTATTTCTCAGATAATGGTTATTTTCTACAGAGCTTTTCCAGGGCTAGCATTTTAAAAGGTCAACAAAATGTTTCCAGGAAATTCCCTGGAATCTTTCAAGAATAAAACAGCATAAGAGAACATTCCATACCATTTCATTTGTAATACATACATGTAATTAAAAGCAACAATATGTCATTTCTATTCTATTTCAAACTGTTCAATACGCAAAGCTGGTTAGTGGTTGAACACAAGAAAAGTTTACCAGAGCAGGGTTTGAACCAACAACCGCAGGTTTAATGTGCTGGCGCTAAACCATCTGAGCTATCTAGCCCTCTGTTGGTGATCGCCCTATTTTTTTAAAATCTTTGTTTCGGGGTGCCAGTCAGAAGCCAGCAGTAGATAGCTCACTTGGTAGAGCATCCGCATGCTAATCGGTAGGTCGTTTGTTCAAATCCAGCTGTAGTAAATTTTTCTTCGTTTAACCCCAAAACATTTTTTGAATGTCCAAACAGAAAACTTAGTTGATATTAAATATTCAAAGCCTTTTCTGGTTGCCTGGTTACATGCTCCTGATAATGATCTTAGTAGAACTGTAAGCTTTAAATAGCGCTCTATGTAAACTAACATTGGCACCAGTGGTGTTCATACACACAATTTGTATTGAACACACAAGTACATGCATGTAGGGCCCAATTTCATAGCTCTGCTTCAAGCAGAACATTTCAAGCTTTCACTAAACCTAGACTGAGTACTTCCAGCTTAGCAATGAGCTTTTGGATGTGTACTTCACATGACTAAGCATTCTTCACTCACACAGCATAGACAATTGGCGCTAACCCTGTAAGCAGGAAATGGTGTCACTAAGTGCAGAATTCCATGGTAAAGCAGAGCCGTAAAACTGCGTCCAGGGGCCAATTTCATAGCGCTGCATAGTACATGCATGTAAGCCAATTTTTGTTCTACCAATAGCAGACAAAATTTGCTTAAGCGCAAGCGTATTTCACAGGTTAGCAAGAAATTTGGTCGATCAGCTTGCGTGTACACCACAGTAAGCACCGGAAAGTAAGCATGCCTTTTCACCACAGTAAGCACTGGAAAGTAAGCATGCCTTTTCACCACAGTAAGCACTGGAAAGTAAGCATGCCTTTACACCACAGTAAGCACTGGAAAGTAAGCATGCCTTTTCACCACAGTAAGCACTGGAAAGTAAGCATGCCTTTTCACCACAGTAAGCACTGGAAAGTAAGCATGCCTTTTCACCACAGTAAGCACTGGAAAGTAAGCATGCCTTTTCACCACAGTATATAAGCACTGGAAAGTAAGCATGCCTTTACACCACAGTAAGCACTGGAAAGTAAGCATGCCTTTTCTAGTGCTTATGGTTAGCAGCGCTATTAAATGGAAACTCACGCAGTAAGCACAGAATTGGCCGTTAAGCAGCAATGGTTCAATAGAACAAAGAGTGTTCAATATTGTTATCTTCTTACAGAATATAACAAAATTGATAAAAAAAAAAAAAAATTAGTAATTAGATTACAAATTAATTATTTTTTTAAATGGTAGTACTTTGCTCCAGAATAGGTTGTTCATATTATATGGCCACTTTTGAAACCACGGCTTGGGGTTGGGCTACTCTACAGCTTGGACCAACTTTTGAAGCCGTGAGGAATACACACATTCATAATAACTAATGAAGGGCCAAGCTCAAGCAATGTTTTGGAAAACAACCTAAAAACCTACATGGCACAAAAAAGGCTTACACATTTGACAAAAATACTAGTTTGATTCTACACTTGCTTGCCAGACAGAAAATTTAAACAAATATAACAAATACATACAATAAATAAAAGCAGTGCAGTGTGGATCAATAGCAATCTGCACTAATGCTAAAAACAGAAGCAAATAACAGGGATCTAAAACGAACGTGTCACATTTCGCTCACATACGTGCGCGTACATGTCAAAGTTGATCTCATGTCAAAGTTTATCTCATTAATTCTTTAGATGATTTTAGGGGAGTTACTTCTGCATTAAGAGGAAAATAGTGCATTCAAGTACAGGAAACTTTTAGTACTATGGTAGTACAGTTTGACATATAAACGATGTGGTGATTGCTATAAGAGGTTGATTGTTTGGCTGTCAGCTGGGCATTTTGAGCATGAGTAATGATAATTGTCATCAGTGCAGAGTGCTATTGACAGTTGTCTACTGCTAAATGTACTTAAACTGCCTTAGAGTAGGAATCAATTTCATAGAGCTGCTTAAAAGTACAACAAGGTGAGAAGCACAAAATTTGTTTTTGCCAGAATAACTTGAAGGTTACCAGCCAAGATACCATGTCATGTGTACTGTTTGTGGCTGGTTTCATGCTTAGTTTTGCTTTAGCAGAAAACTGTTAAGCAAAATGCATAAAGAGCTCTATGAAATAGGCACCTGGTTGGAATTCTCTCCAGTAGACCATTAGCATGCTTCCACCTAATTTGTCATGTTCCCTGTCTGCATTAGTCATCAATATACACATTCTCAATCCCTAATTAGCACCAAACTATTCTGTCTCCCAGCCTCGTTTTGGTTACATTGAATTGAATGAGAGACAAACAAGATGGCTGCTCCATGATACAAGTCTATTGGCCTGGCCAGCTTAAGTTCATTACTTCCCAAAGCCTCAGTACATACATGTAAACCACTGCTTGCATAGATTGTTCATATCCATGGTTGACTTCAAGTTGTCCATCCAGAACATCAGCTGTGCTTGGTTTGACTTCTGTCTCTTTTAAAAGATGGCTGTAAATAAAAAAGGAAACAATGTTATTAATAAGTAAAACGATTTTTGGGTTGAACAAAGAAAAATTTACTACAGCGGGATTTGAACACACGACTTTCGGATTAACGTGCTGGCGTTCTACCAACTGAGCTACCTAGCCCTATGTTGGCGGTCTCCCTATTTTGTCAATATCTTTGTTTTTGGGGTACCAATCAGAAGCCATTCAACCGTGAACTGTCGTGTAGCCAGGGATCACACCCAAGTATACGACACAACATGGGAAGCGGCAGCCAGGGGATCACCTTAAGGGGATGCGACTTTTTTATTTTGGATTTCAAATAAATCAACCTCAAGGGAAACTGACTGGGTAAATTTTAAATGATTTTTACCCAATCAGTTGCCCTTGTGGTTTATTTCTAAAATTAACAGTTTGCATTGTTTTAAAACACAGCAAGATTCAACATTGCTTGCAATTTTTTACATTTGTTGTGGGAACTCTTTTTATAAAAATCCTTATGAAACAGATCATGTTGATGGCAAACTTTGTAAGAATTTTGCAGAGTTAATTGTGCAGAAAACATTAAAACCAGGTTACCCATTGATGTTCAAGATTTAACACCTTTATGTGTAGTTTGAAAGGCAGGACCATTATCAGCAGCAAAAATGCAAAAATAAAAAAGCCTAATAATAAACCACAAGGAAAACTGACTGAGTAATTTTTAAATGATTTTGAACGAAGAGCATGATTTGAAGCAATCTAGCCCAACTGAGCAATCTAGCCCTATGTTGGCAGTTTCCTTATTTTGTCAACATCTTTGTTCCAGGGTGCTGGATAAATAAGGCTTTTAAAAGATTAAATCATTTAATGTTTGAAAATACCTGTAAATCATCACCTGATGATATCATCGTGTTGTCATCATGACCTCATTGTTTAAGTACAGTCTCAATATTACGTTTCAAATATTTTATGCCAAGTTTCAAGGTTCAGTTAAATTTAATCTTGAATTATCTTATAAGAGCTCGATGAAAAAGGGGGGGGGGAATGGAACAAAAAATATTGCAGCCTTCTCCTTTAGCAGTGTTCCACTGATCAAATGGCAGTTTAGAGTTGAAAAGCATCCCCTTGTTATTATGAAATATAGACCAGTGAAAAAGCTGACTGACCAGAGGAATGAAAGCTAACTGGTCCCTTTTCCCCCCTTTTTTTTCATTTTGGTTTAAATAAAAATCAAAACACCAAGTCGGGAGACTAAAAATATTTAGTTGACAAAGAGTGACATCAAAAATAAGTTAAGTAAATTAGAATAAAAGAGTTAAAACATTATGAACAAACAAAAACATTTCAAGAAAGAGAGGGAGACAAGAATTAAAACACCTAATTAATAGGATAAACATTGTTCACAAACAACTACTTATCAATTACAAACCTTCAACCTTTAGTTTTGTAAAAAAAAACGTCACCACAAAAATTACTTGCCATAATATTTCCTTTGTGAATTTTAAGTCAACTTAACAAAAATATTTAAACAATTCTTAAACCTGAAATTACTTCGATAAGTTTTAATATCAGCAACACTCAATTTTTGCATTTTATACTTATAAATTCAAATGTTTTTTGATTTAAGTAATTTTTTTATCAATAGATTGTTACTTCTCAGTTTAATTCTCTCATTAGTCCAGCATATAAGTGCAATATGTTGGCAGTTTGTTCACTCTGTAGTAAAAGCAAGAAAATTAATGAGTGTATGTTTTACCAAAGCATGATTTTTTTTATTGTCAATGGGCTGTAATGATTTGGCAGCCATTTAAAAGATAATTGAGGTTTTTTCGGCTAATTTTTGTCCCAATTTGGTAAGAAACAGGTCTAGAATTTACATTAATGAAGGTTTGCAGGGTGTATGAGCTCCAAAAAAAAAAACGTTGTTGAAAGTTTTAAACATTTAGATTTCTAATTTTCAAAATAGTGGCCATAGTTTTTCAAACTAATGCCCATTTCACAGAATCTTCAATGAGGTATCAATACAGTGATTTGAAGGGTCTCATAGTAAAGCAACAAATTGCAGAAAGGGTCAAACTTGTTTATCCTCCATTTTTAAGATGGCATCCAAATGTTTACCAGAATGGCGGCCATATTTTTATAAAAATGGCAGCCATGTCTTTAATCAAAATGACGGCTGTATTCTTATCAAAATGGCAGCAATTTATTTATTGATTTTTCCTCAAAATTGCAGCCACATTTTTTCCAAAATGGCGACCATATTTTTATAAAAATAGCAGCCATATTCTTATCAAAATGGCAGCATTTTTTATTAATTTTTTCCCTCAAATTGGCAGCCACATTTTCTATCAAAATGGCAGGCATATTTTTATCAAAATGGCGGCCATAATTTTTTAGGAAGTTAATTTCTGTAAAAAAAGGGGAGATTAACACGGTATACATTAAAAATGACATTTCCAAGACTATAAGAGGAAAATACAGTTTTGCACACAATGTTTCATACTTCTTATACTTTCATAACTTAGAGTCCAATAGTAGCAATTAAAAGACATATTTTACTGTATGTAATACTAGTGCACATCAAAAGTAGTGATTATTGTACAATTTAAAAAAAAGACTAGTTTATCAATTTAAATACAACAGTTTGGGTTTTTTCCTTTTTTTAACAAAAAAAAGTAATCTAAAAATAAATTGAAGTCTAACAATTATTGGAAAGACCCCCCCTCCCGCTATATAAAGACACTTGTTAATAACATAATCAACAAACACAACTTAAAAATTAAATTTTCCCAAATCTGAAAACTGCCATTTCATTTTTAACCTTAGTTTTAATAATTAATCAAGAATAAAACTTTTACCTTGAAAAACTGTATTGTTGTTGAGCTCAGCTTGCCTTCCAGTCATAACAAAACCATGTGCTCCTTCCATGTGTGTGAAATGTTTACATGCACAGGTACCCTGACTTCTCCTTGACTGTGCCATACCATGAACTGCACCTAAATGGAACCAGGTTATCAACAATTTAAAATAATAGAACAGGTAAAACATTACAATGTCTGTTTAACATTGTTTGTTAATATTACCTTAAAT